>OU862923.1:22527102-23174185 GCA_917880885.1 Limnephilus marmoratus | reverse complement strand
GCTTAAAATGATGAAGGTGCACAAAGATACAGAGATTCTTTTTTTTTAAATCAGCCTTCCCAAAATCCTACTTGTTAAATAAATCAGGTAAATTTAATACTTTTGTCCGAAAAGACTCAATCCAAAAATAATTCGATTCACTTGAAAAGTCGACGAAACAGATTCCAAACAACCAGAGTAATCCATACAATATTATGCAATTCGTCTGTCAAATTTGTTTTCCTCGACAAACAGCATTTGAACCATCCGACTGCAGTCGCCGGGTCACGTAGGTACTAGCACCAAAGTTGTATTTCATGAAATGTGATGGCTTTATACAACGCCCGTACCAGAATTGCCTGGGAATGTAAACACAGTATAGCAGTTTTGCACGAGTAAGAAACGCAGTCCCGTACCGTCAGTTTGTTTTACTGGGAACATTCTGAAGAGAATACTTCCCGTGGAAGTTTGCACGATATTATTACTGTAAGCATTTGTTGTAAACTTTCAAGAGAAACTACGAAAATTTATAAAAGGTTTTTAGTTTATTTCTGGATGTTTTTAGCTCAACCTTAAACTTTTTCTTAGAATGTGATTAACTGCATCTCAACCCATTTAACCTTCCATTTAACCCATTTCTCCAACGTGTTAATAATGGTTACATAAGGTTTGGATAAATATGTATAAATAGTGACACGCTTTACATACCTACTTAAAAATACTTTGTAGTGGTTAGATCATAATTAGAAATAAGTATTTCAGTTTAGGAAAAGGAGAAGAATGCATTTTAATAGCTTGTTAAAATTAAAATAGTTTGTTCACTGCCATTGTTATTGACGTGAAAGTTACGATGTTAGTTTTTGTATTCTCTTATGAAAAACTTAAAAAAAATATTAAACCAAAAACATGATCCTACGATCCTAAAATAGGTTCTTAGGTTCTTAATTTGGAAAAAAAATTAAAATTATCGTAATTTTTTTTTTTAATATTTCATTTTAATTGTTAATTTTTTAACGAAATTACTACTTAACACATTATTTTCCATTTTCGAAAACTGTATTACTTAGGTAATGTCACATAAATATTATGTGACTGGTGCAGTTCTTGCCTATTTGGATATTTTGTCTATGGTGTTTTTTTTTTTGGAGACTGGCAATTTTTTTTTGGGGAAGAAAAGTTGCTTTTTTTGTTTATGGGCACTTCCTCTCGGGCAGCAATGGACGAGCTGTTCACGTGATGGTGTTTTAATTACTTAAAATCATGTGAATCCAAGTTTATTTTATCTTAAAAAAGGCGCGGGGTGTTTTCGTAACATGAGTAGATCGTTTACGTTATTATTTTCAGTGGATGATGTGTGAATCCCACTTTTTACCGGTGATGGCGGTTGGCCATTTGAAAATGTTTTTGGAGTGAAATTATAAAGTTATTGGTCCGGTTTTGTGGCTAGTATAATATGCCTTTATACCCCCGCGTCGCGAAGTCACGGATTGCTGAATGATCTTCCGAAATTCTTAAGACTTGGAGACTGGTTGGACCACGTGCCTTCGGATGGAGATTGTTGAGACAGCCTGAGGCTGGAGCCGCTCCTTGGAGATGTAGCGGACTTCTTCCCAAATAAAAGGAAGACCTAGGCTCCCCGGATTCCGCGCCGTTCCCGGTTGATGAGACTGGAAGTCCCGTCCCGGAACCGTTTCTCTCTACGATCCAAGTTTTCGTTCGTCATCCGGCGTTTTCCTACAATATTCGGCTTCGTTTAGTTAGCGTAGCGTGTCCAGGAGTCCATCTGGTATGATAATGTTTTTGTATTCCTAATATTTACTTTCATTGGTATAAATTTGCACTCCCATGTTTGTTTTTGATTGCTACAATATAGTTTTATAAAGTTCATCCTCTTTTATTTACTGATTTCCTTACCTACTTGACAGAAAACTATAAGTCCCATAATCCTGAGCTGTTGTCTCTGCTCTGCCGTATAAATTACATTACACTTACATTACATTTCACCTCCGTGGTGAACCTAAATATCATTCCATTACAGTAATTCTCAGTACTAACTGATTCAAATTGTTTTCAAAACGAAATATGCATATTAAGCGTGTTCTTATATTCTGTATATTTACCATAGTTTGCTTCTTTTACCTTCATTTAATTAATTACCGAAAAAAGTTTTATTAAACCAAAAAATGGCAGAATAAACATTTATTCGTATCTATTAATAAAACTTTCAGAGTTTTGCAAGGAATTCCATGAAAAATTAATTTAATTGATTTTCCTCGTTCCTTTTATTGTAGGAATACAAGTTGCAATAAAACCATTTTAAAATTTAAATGCAACTTCTCTAAAATCTAAGCAATACAATCATACTTCATTCGCATGGAAACATTCTTATTAGAGAATATGTGAACAAATTTTGGAGTAAATTTAAAAAATTCTCTTTGTAAAACTATATATCACTGATAAAACAAAAAAAGGTTTATGACATTCCTCGAACGTCCCCGAATTCTGCTATCATCCTATGGGATTGATTAATATATATACTCGTATATGTATTAATCAATCCCGGTTAGCAGCTGGTAGTTCCTTGACTTGGGCATACGGGCGGATCAAGAACTTGGCGGTGGATCCTTTTACGTACAAAATGTTGTGCAAACAAATAACATCATTGTCTCACATAGTGGTATCGGCAAGTCCTTCGACTTTGGCACGTCCAGCGGGTAGGGACACGAAAAAAGTATCGATACTTTGTTGTAACGAGTACTTTTCCTTTCAATACCGATACTTTTGTAGTCGATACTTTTGTAGTAGATACTTTTTATTCGATACTTTTACTCAATGAGTACTTTTTAGCAAGTATTGGTAGGCTTCACAATAACTTAGGTTTAAGTTAACATAAGTGAATATTATGTTTTTTCTTTTAGTTTTATAATGATTATAATTCAAGAAAAGTAAGTTTATTTTGTAATCTAAACATTTAGTTACTGAAAAACACCATTAGGTGAAAAAAAATTGAAAAGTGCCATACTTGTAAATTGTTTCAGCTTTATATCTTTATGATTAAAATGTTGACTATAATATTACATTTTTTCATTATCATAAATCTATTAGGTTTTAAAATTAATATTATGCTTTGTTCCAAAAACATCCTATGTCAACTTAGAAGTCTCTGAGACTCCACGTCTAGAATAGTGATAAGAATAAATAATGTCCATAACTGGTACGGTAATAAATAAATCATTTAATACACTAAAATGTTTCGACTGTCCTGCCAAAACACACGAAAAAAATGTATTGCATAAATTGCCCAACATATGAACACGATTGACATTTGTCACTTGAGAACGGGTCGCTTCTGCGGCTCGTTCAACAGCTTGGCGTTGGAACGATTTGTCGGCCTCTGTGTTTTCTCCCTCCTAGAGCATGGGTATCTTCAAGACCCATTTCCACTCATCTAAAATACCCTTCACACAGTATCTTCAAAGACGACATAAGCCCTGAGGGAAATTATTTTCTTCAGAGCCATCTTGGAAGATGCTGTGTGAAGGGTCTTTAAAAGGGTGGAAGAAGTAAACATGGGTCTTGAAGAGACCCGTGCTGTAGGAGGGAAGAAACACAGAGGCCGGCAAATCGTCCCACAGCCAAGCTGGAGTTAATATTGCAAAAAAAATTAATAATAATAATATTGTCTTAATATAACGTATCGGGCGGGACATATCTCAACCTTACATCAACGCCTAACCCCGTGCACCGGGAAGCCCTTCAACTTAATATAGCGTGTCGGGCGGGACATATCTCTACCTTTCATCAACGCCTAACCCCGTGCACCGGGAAACCCTTCAACTTAATATAGCGTGTCGGGCGGGACATATCTCTTCCTTACATCAACGCCTAACCCCGTGCATCGGGAAGCCCTTCAACTTAATATAGCGTGTCGGGCGGGGCATATCTCTACCTTACATCAACGCCTAACCCCGTGCACCGGGAAGCCCTTCAACATAATATAGCGTGTCGGGCGGGGTATATCTCTACCTTACATCAAGGCCTAACCCCGTGCACCGTGAAGCACTTCAACTTAATATAGCGTGTCGGGCGTGACATATCTCTAACTTACATCAACGCCTTGGGAGGCGGGTATGGGTACCGCCGCCCCGGGAACGATTTAATGTACAACCAACACCCCTGCCACAGGTTCGCAACAAGTGGTTCGCAACGTTTGGTAACTTAGCAGGGATGCCCGGGTTCATGAGATGAGGTTTGTCTAGGTCTTGGTAGCGGATACTTTTGCCCAACCACTGCGTGGCGGGCTGGATCGGAGGAGACTGATTAAGGGAGGCCGTTTAACCTTTCCAGCCGGATTCAAGCAGTGTGAGGAATAGATTCATACGTCCGTCACTCCTGGCCACACTGACCCCAGATTCCTACCCACCCCTCATGCCTAAAAAACCCTCCACACAGCATCTTCAAAGATGACATAGGTTACTAGGTAAATTGTTTTCCTCGGTGGCCTCCTGTGTGGAGCTAATGTAAAAAAAAAATCTAACCCCGTGCACCGGGAAGCCCTTCAACTTGGGTATATCAGCTGATCCGTTGGTCTATAAAATATGGTATAATAAATAAATAAAAAGTTGCATTAACGTGTATCCATGGTAAGAAAAAGAAGAAGTGGAGAAGTCCTTCGACTTATGACCTCGGTCTTCAAACGCTGCACGATGGTGTAAATTAATAATTTTGCCTTACTTTCTTACTACAAAAAATAAAAATAAAAAGTCTCACGTCAACGTGTATCCCTGGTATCGGGAAATCCTTCAACTTGGGCGTGTCGAGCGGCGCGTATCTGTAGATCTCGTGAATGCCGCGATACCACTTTACGGTGTAAAGGAGCGCGCCCTGAAGGTCGTAGTAACAACTGAGGACCGCGTGCTCGCCGCGCCGGACCACGGAGGGGATGATCTGGAAAGTGGTCTTCACTCCGAGGAGACCTGAAGAATTCACTACTGTTTGAGAACTTACATTAATATAAGACATACTTTATCGATGAGAAATAATTAAAGTTTCTAATGACGAAGATCATTATTTTTAGGGTGCTGTGTTGCGCCTTCTTGGGCCAATGTTTGGAAAAGACTGACAGCATCCATCATCTGGGCAGATTGTGTCAATTTATTGGTGAATGTTTTCCAGGCATATTCACCGACGATAAAAGCTTCCAGATTGAAATTTAAAAAATATATATTTGAGGTGACCGTAATAAAGATGGTACAAGTATGTTTTTAAAGATATACATTTTTTTTTCAAACATATTATTATCTTAAAAAGTAGGATAGTTACAAATGTAGGATAGTTAGAAACTGTGTTAAACTTGATATGTCTATGATAAATTAAAACGTATATTAATATTTATGGTGAATTCGGAAACCATTTAATTCTGAAAATCCAACTGCAAAAAATGGATTTATAAGGATGAGAAATAATATCTATAATTCACATCAATGGTTGCTGCTTTTCTAAAAATAACATTTAAAACTATACTTTAATTACGTTAAGAAATATAAAATTAAAATAAAAAGCGGATCCTAATTTTAATCGTAAAAAATATTTTTTTTAAATGGAGAAACTTGTAATAAGTTTTTTTTTTCATGATTAATTTTTGGATTTGACTTCATTATGTATGTGCATCCTGATTTAATCACTAATGACATTCAGCGTAAATGCAAAATGCTAAGAATCTTTAAATGTTTTGTATGGTTTAATCGGACAATCTAAATGTAATAGGCAACCACGATGTGTCATGCAAGTTCAAATTATCTATTAAATTAAGTAACTACACGTAACGTTACATTTTTCTTTTGAACTAATTCAAGCCTGACTAATCATATATAATATAAAGCTAATCTGAAATCAATATTATCGTAGCAAAAGTAAATATTTACGCATTCATTTTTACATTTTAAGGAGTTATAATTATGCAAAATGGGGGAAATTCACCTTTGATTTCAAAGCACACTGAAAAAACGAAGAAAAGCACTACACTTTCAAACTTCATTATGTTATGCCACTATTTCACGTAACAAAGCTATACACCACATGAGAAAAACCTCAAAACTTCTTTATTAACATGATAATTGCTCCAATCAAAAAAGCGTGAAAGTTTATGAGACCCCAGACTACCTGCTTCGAAAGTCGGTTGCGAATTGCGTTTGAATTTGCCAACAGTTTCAACCTCCCACAAGCCGAGCTACGATATATCGTAGAGGCAGGACAGTACTACGATACTTCTACGAATAACCAGTCTACGCGTATACTGCCTTATAGGTACTATTATTTTTCTTCTCTGCGTTTGCGTTGTTCATGTTTATCCTAGGCGTGTTCGCGGTCTGTACTAACGGTAGTCCTCAATCCTTTAAAGCTGTAAATTATGTGTAGATACGACATATGAAATGTCTATGAAATATTATGAGAATGGCAGCATTTGAAAACGAACATTTTAGAAAAAGGTTGGTTAGTCTTTTTACTGTCTTGTTTTTGTGTCATTTTGAAAATGTGTTATCATAATAATTAAATGATTTTTTTTAAGGTTTTGTATGATTAGTAATGCAATATTTGATTGTGAAATATTTTGAAAGAACGTCTTGCAAGAATTTGTTGGTCTACGTGATTTTTTGCATTAAATTTTCGATTACAACACAAGCCACGATCTTTTGAAGATTCTGCTGAAAACAACTATCAAATACGTTTATTCAATAATAGTTAGGAGAAATACATATTTTTTTACACGAGCTCCACACATACTGAGGTAAATAATTTCCCTTAGGGTCTATGTCATCTTTGAGGATGCTGTGTGGAGGGTTTTTTTTACGGAAAGGAGGAAGAGGAGAGTTCCGGAAAGGAAAAGGGTTTGAGGGGTGGGTAGGAATCTGGGGTTCAGTGTTTCCTGTCATAGTGTGACCTAGACAGACCTCACCCCATGAACCCGGGCACCCCTGCTAAATCACCAAACGTAGCGAACCACTTGGGGTGACCTATGGCAGAGATATTGGTTATCCAATAAAGGTTCCCGGGACGGCGGTACCCATTCCCGCCTCCCAATGTTTATTCTGTAAAAAAAAATCAATTCGATCAATATTTTTAAATCAATTTTGATTTAATTGACTGTTGTTAATGTTAGGTCGTGTGTTAATATTAAAATATCATTTTTTATTTCAACTCTACAATAGTTTTGGTCTCAAGTTTATTAGTAGACAAACAATTTATTTACGCAGACCTTATTTAGCTTATAATAATGAAAAAAAAATCAATTTTTTTTTTCAGTTTGCAAACTAAAATCAAAATAGACAATGGTGACCTACGTTCCACAGTTTACACGGCTGAGAAAGAATGATTTGCATTTTCTTTGTACCACAACCATATGCATACATATAGTCGAAAACTTCGTTTTGTAGATAGATTCCAGTAGCAAATTGCATAGATTTTCAATGGCCACCGACCGTATCATTGAATTAATGCAGTGTGCTCCGAATTCGTCCTGCCACTGTGACTCTGAGACAAATTTATTTCATTAACCACCGCCTGACATATGATATATCTCGGCTACTAGAACCGTTCAATTAAGTGCTTCGGCTAATCCTGTGGCTTTAATTGCATTCATCCTTAAACTTGTACTTTTGTACATATGCGCATATGTACGTATGCAGCAGATAATATGCGGTAATTGTCCGGACTTGCTACTAATCGGGATGTCAATTATTATTCAAGAATCCTGATACTTGCAAGAACAAAACAACTGAAGCTACTCTTAGTTGAATTACTCGTGGATCTCTGCGTGTATAATATTTCATGACAAGGTTTAATTTAACATGTCACACTGGCATGTCATTTTAAACTAGTTTCAAGTATTATCACATTGAACGATGCATTATTTAAGAGAATCCGCACAAATCGATATTTCATCGGAATTAATCCTATACTATTATTTTAGATTATAATCATATTTCACGTGAATTGTTTTGGGTTCTATGGGTTCCTAATTACTCATCGATCAAAATTAATAGACCCGAGAATTAAAATAATTTTAGGTTGAATGTATAAATCACTGAAAGCACCTTTTGATTGTCAATGACAATCTTGGTATAGAAAAGTCGACTTAAGTGTGCAAACAAAAATTATTGAGGACAATTTTTCTTTTCTTTAATCAAATTATAAATGGTTAGCAAAAAAGTTGGAAATAAGATAAGCAGAAGTTGAAGAAGTTAAAACAGAAAAAGTTAGGCCGTAAACTTCTCTTATTGGAGTTACACTTCACAAAGCCAAGGAGAGAATTATCTATAATATAAAAATGAATCGCTGAATGTGTTGCTAAGCGCATAACTTTCGAACGACTGCACCAAATTGAATAATTCTTTTTTTTTGTGGGTTCGTTATTGTTAGGGCAAGGTTTTTATAAAACTTCCGGTGAGCTCTGGCATTATGAAATTTGTATAAAAAAATTGCTATTGGTGGCACGCGAGGAAGCGGCTATTGCCATGGAAAGCGGAAGGAGGGAGAGATGGGGGAGGGGAACCAGGGAGGGGGAGGGGAACCTGGGAGGGGGAAGGGGGACCTGGGAGGGGGGAGGGGAACTCGGGAGGGGGTTCGTGGGACCGTGGAAAGGGGGGGGAGTGGAGTGGGGAGAGGGAAGGTGGAGGTGACGGAGTGGTAAACCCCTAATACCATGCGAGCGAAGCCGCGGGAAAAAACTAGTTAAAGATAAAAATTTTAATACTTTTAACCACATTTAATTGTATAAATTAATTGCTGAGAGCACAACACAACTTTGCACCGTAAAAAATGATAATTTTTAAATATGAAATGATTCTGCAGAAAAAACATACTTATATCGAAATAGCATGTGCTATTTCCGGTGTTTATTAATGTCTAATCAGCCTTGATAACAATAACTGTAGAAATAATTAAATGATTAAAGAATCATTTTGACTTTTTATAATTGACTGTTCAACAGACATTTTGTCAGAAAAATAAATGTAACAATGATACCACCTAGCCCAGTCAGTGGGGAGTTTTACCTTGCAAAAGGTCGTATAGTAGCGATTTTGATATATAATGTTAAGATTAGGACTCTTAAGAAAAAAAAAGTTTGTGAAATTGGGGGGTCGAGCTTGAGCCGCCATCTTGGATTGAATGGTTGATCTTACGACCAAATTGCGAAAGACGATAAAGTTTATAAGTTCATAAGTAGTTTCATCCATGCACTCGATGACTTCGGGTTTGTCATAGTGGGATCCTAGCCTGTAGCAATATAGGTGCTGAGGTGGCAACGCTGCAGTCAGGACTGCAGGCAAGCAGTATGTTGCCGTCTCTTTCTCTCCTCTATGTAACACGAAAAATTACTGTACTTTGAAATAGATTTTGCTATATGTGTTGTGGGAATACGTTAAAATGATATTGTCTAATATGTTCTTACAAAATTTATCATGAAATCTTCTTTTTACCGCTGTAAGTCATTATGTTATATTAGATTTATAAAAAAAATTCAAACAAAAAATGTACGTAATTTAGTCATCTTCAAATTTGCCACTGACATTTTTGTTGTAAAATCAACCGTTGAGTATTTATTTTGAAAAAACTAAATTTTGGCACCTTCAATCCAAGATGGCGGCTCGAGCTCGACCCCCCCAAGTGCGAAACCTTTTTTTTCTTAAGAGTCCCAATCTAAACAACATATATCAAAATCGCTACAACACGACCTTTTGCAAGCTAAAGGCCTTTTTTATCCCCCACTGACTGGACTAACCATATCGCTTGAAAAACTAGTCGTGCATTAGAAATTCCTGAAAGTAGGTATATTTTTTAACCGTTTGTTATTTCATCACTGTTTAAAAATCATATTCAGATTTTAATGGAGAAGTTTTATTGTACTTAGCTTCGCTACAAATATCATAAAATAATAGAACAAAACCGTAAGCGTGTTTCAACATTCAACTGTGCTAATCCGTCAAAATAAAATATTTTTATACGCCGAAAAGGGGTAATACATTTTCATAACCCAGATTTTCCTTTGTTCAAAAGGATTTTTTATTGCCCACTACTATGATAATTAAATAACAGTGAGGATGCAGAAGTACTATGATACATCAGTCCCCATCTAAACGCATAACTCGTAATACTTGTAATAACTTTTTGACGGTAAGAATTCACTTCAATAGTTGCTCAGTTTCATATATCATAATACTTTTTTCCACTTAATTTCTTAAATTAAGTAGAATAAAGTTTTATATTCGTTTTATTATAATATACTATAATGGAATTCCACCATGAATTATCACTATCAAGTTATCAGTTTCAGTCTCAGTGCTGGCAACCCGGAAGTTATTGCTGGATCGTTCTTTGAGAGTATTCTGATATTGATTGAGCCAAAGATATTTAAATACAGAAGAGATATGCTATGGTGTCCGCGCAACTGTCGCCGGACTACGCGCTAATTAGCGTAGTTTTCATACAAAAAGAATTTGTTCATTTCGTTGATTTTTCAAAAATGTGCATTAATATTAGTTAACAATATATTTTGAATAAGGAAAGAATTCGTTCATTTAGTTTAACGTTCGTTTGGTTTATTCGTTAATTATTTGTTCTTTTAGTTTATTTGTTAATTGGTAAACAATATCGGCGACACCCGGAAGCGCAGACCCACATAGTAAAAACAGCAGATAGCACATCTACTTATATTTCAATACCTTTGGATTGAGCAATCAATCACAGTATGCATCTTAAATATAGCACTATATTTAAGATGCATACTGTCTCTTAAAATGCCGTTCATAAATTCTAAGGTTCCATGACAATTGATCCGGCGACAATTGGCTCGTCGACAATTGATCCCCCGACCTTTACTTCCCTACCAGCAGTTGGGACACTTGTGTTGTCTTCGGATAAAAATGTTATATTATTTGATTTTTTTGTATTTTTACACCTGGATAGATATAAAGGTATTAGACTTACTATTTGAAATGGCTTTAACCATGTTTAGTGACTAGATATGAAGAGTCAAGTACATTTTCCCGATCTCCTTCCCGTCCCCATTACTTTCAGCCTCACAACAAACCAAAATTGGGAATGCTATAGTTTCACTGGCTCCAGATGGTTGGGAGCAGTTGGGAGTCTTGTGTTGTATTCGGATAAAATAAAGTTATATTATATACAAGTAGGAACCGTTATCGGTTTTTTGCTAAGCCGTCCAAACGTATAAGTATGTCGTATTCTGTTATTGCCGCATGCTCCTTCGAAAGTCGTAATTATTGTTAGTAAAAATATTTTTACTGCGGATTTTCAGCCAAGATGCCTACAGATATATGTAAGTATATAGGCTTTGGTTGTACGGCCGCATATTCTCTTTGCATACTTACTTGAAGAAATAATTTTTTTAGGGGAACAACTGCTCGAAGGATCAACTGTCCGCCAGATAAACTGTCGGTGGGGTCAACTGTCGGGGGGGGGGTCAACTATCGTGGAATCATCTGTCGGGTCAACTGTCGGCGGGCCAACTGTCGGAGGACCAATTGTCACCGGATGAATTGTCGCGCTGAATCATTTTTAAGACTTTCATAATGTTTTTTGGTTCTGTACCTCGGCATTGTTTTATTATTTTACTTTAAACCCGTCTGCTTGTTTAGGAATAAATACAAACCAAAACACGTAATCACGTAATACTTTCATAAGACCAAAAACGTCCCGAGCGACCTTACACGTTAAAAGCTATATATCTCTCTTCCTCTCATGCAAACAAATGTATTTTTCTTTTAACCAGAAAGAACACGAAATAATGCTTCTTGTTGTCTTTAAAATATGAAAGCTATCTTGCACAGATATTTTACAATCTCGATCCAAAATGACGGATTTATAATTTTCGCGCAAAACTGAGACTTCCGGATTGTGAGTTGCGAATTGTGATATTGAACCAAGCAATCTATTGGATATGATTTTAGATTTTCACGGCCAAAAGTATTTTTGATATTTGTTTTTGGGGTGTTAAGCCGTGTTGCGCTACCACCTCCTTTAGCCAACGTTTCGGACAACGTTACAGTGTCCATCATCTTGCATAGATATTTTACAATCTCATTCCAAAGTGACGGTTTCAGAATTTTTGCGCGAAACTGAGGCTTCCGGATTGTGAGGTGCGAATATATTGAACCAAGCAGACGGGTTAATGGTAATAGAATATTTAAAATTTTATGTAACAGATCTTCGAGAAGTTTTACCCCACGATAATATTTCACGCTCACAAAACACGAAATATGAAAATGATAAGGCCAGTGCATTATATTAAAAATAATAATAAAGAGTTTCCTACGTAAGTACGGATACAGTACATTGTGCCTGGAGAGGGGATTAGCCTGTGTCATCCACTTCTGGTGAAAGGTGTGCCATTGTCGCACCCTTTATATGGCTTTCCGACATGACATGAGCTTAAACACAATTCAATGTTTGAACACGAATTATTAAAGTACATTAATACCAAGGAGCTCGTGTGTTCAGGAGATGGCATCAGAGTCCACCAGACTTTCCGATGTGCGATGAAAGTATTTATTATTAAACTCTCATTATTATAACTAACTAACTAACCATCATGCCGTTTCTCTGCAGGGGTAGGCAGAGAAGACGAACTGTCAAACAACTGACGGGTACGAACAAAGACTTAAACATTTCAAATTAGAGAGTCTAGTTAAAAGACGTAACATAAATGACCTCTTAATGCTTTATAAAATTGTGAATAATCGTGTAGACAGTAACTTAGTCAACCAAATAAAGTTATATGCCAGACCCAAATCTACAAGAACCCTTAACATATTTTGGACCGAAATTTTTACGAATAATACTGGATATTTTAATCATATTTTTTTTTTTTAATATTGAAAAATTTTTATTTTTTGGTACAGTACATACAATAGATACATAAATATAATGAAAGTATATAAAAAACTTAATACAATTATTAAATACAAATATACATATTTTTTTTAAATATAATAAGTTTTTTATAATAAGCATAATAAGCAGATGCTTGTAGGAAGTATTATTTGTTAGGTTATTTTGATTTTATTTTTTTGAAATTTAGTTTATATAAAGAATAAGAGAAACTTATGTGTATATTTTTTTTTAAATTTTTATTTATTATTTTTTTTTTTTTTTTGTTAAGGTTTTCAGTATATTTTTTTAATTGTGTTTTGAAATTTTTGAAACTGTCCTTAAGGGATCTTATATTTTCTGGTAATTTATTAAAGAAATTTGTTCCCAAGTATTTGTAGTTTTGTTGACCCAAAGTTTTTTTACAAATGGGAATTGGTAACATGTATTTTTGCCTGAGATTTACTGTGTTTTGAAAGGTATGGTTTTTGTGAGAGAGGTTTTAGGGTGGCACACCTGTTTCCGGCCATACAAGAGCGAGACAGGTGATCCCGCATATAAAAGGAGATGCAGGCCTCTCCTCACTCTCTTTTTCCAACCGCCAACACGTTAGTTAGGACGTATTTATAGCCATTACTTATAATAAATATCCATATCGCCAATACGCGCATTATTTATAAATAACCTCGCCTACACTCGAGTCTGTATTTAACAGTGGCGCAGCCTACGGTACACGATTCTGCACAATACGGCAGAAATATCGCGAAAAGAATCGACGCGCAAAAAAATTTGGCACAAAAATTTGGCAAAAATACGCGGTAACATTATTATTTCGGGTCGGTAAGAAAGGCCGGACCGAAATTATTCCAACACTTCACTGCAAGGAGTGAAGTGCAAGAAGACACTGGAGCCAGCCAGCTTTTCGGAAGGGGGAAGCACGGGAGGTCCAGCGTCAATCGACATCTCTGAGGGTCAAGGATCGGAGATCCAGGTCGCAGGAGTGATCTGGGGTAGCCATCGGTGTTACTGTGTGACGGGTCTGGAAGGAGCCATCAATTCACAGGGTCAAGGAGCAGTTTCCGGAGCAGGGTCCAGGGAGCAGACGGCAGAAGAAGAAGCCTCATTGGGAAGTTTTTGTTTTTTCTGTTTTCTTTCTCTCTATTTGGGTACCTTCTGGGCATTGGGAACATGGAGTCTCGAGGATTGGAGTCCTTCAGTTTGCGTGACGGGAACTGGGAGAACTTCAAGGTCCGCCTCGGACAATTTCTCCTCGTGAATGATGAAAAGTTTGCATCGGATGATAAAAAAAGGGCTATTTTCCTGAATGCATTGAAAGATGATTGTTTTTCCTTATTGGTTAATTTGTGCATTCCTAAAAAGGTAACAGATATTAAGTTAGAAGATTTGATATCTAAACTTGATGAGTATTGTTGTTCAACGAAATGTTTTTTTGAAGAGAGATCTAAGTTTTACAGTGCTAAACAAAGAAATGACGAATCAATCCGTGAGTTTGCAGTGCGGTTAAAGTCTCTTTCTACTAATTGCAAATTTGGGAATAGTTTATCAGTAAATTTAAGGGATTTCTTTGTTTTGGGTTGTAAACCAGGAAAGGTAAGGGAAAAATTATTTCTCGAGGGTGAATTACACTCGTTCGAAAAATGTTTACAAGTCGCCGAGTGCATTGACCTCGTAGCTTCAACTCAAGCGCAGTCCCGAGTTGATAATACGGTTTACGCTAATGTACAGCTCAAGGCCGGTCGACTCTCTTTTAATAATTCGCGTGTGAAAGACAGAGACGTGAAGCGTTTCGGGCATAGCAACAGGGCACGGTCACAGTCGCCAGCGAACGCTGTGAAACAAAATTGTACCGTTTGTGGTCACAATAATCACATCGCGACGGAATGTAGATATAAAAATTATTTATGTAAAATTTGCAGTACGAAGGGTCATCTCGCAAAACAGTGCAAGCGTTCCTCAACACGTAAGAGTGTGAATACTTTGTTGTCGGACACAAAGTTGGGTGAAGTTAATAGTGTCGAACCATTTTTTATTGAAGTTTCACTAGACGGGATCAAGAGTAAATTCATGGTAGATTCTGGAGCATCTTGTTGCGTAATTTCCAAGGAGTGTTATTTCAGTAAATTCAGTAGAATCAAGCTAGTGCACGAAGACATTAGTCTACGGGGTTTTGACAATACGCTCGTGAAAGTGGTAGGTACAATTACGCCACAAGTGGAATTTAACGGTCAGTGTCACAATTTGAAATTTGTTGTTGTCACAAGTGCTTCGTTATCGATAGTGGGGCGTGATTTTATGAATCTTTTTAACGTCGGGATTAACGGAATCGTAAACAGTATAAAACAGAATACTTTGAAGCAGCGATTAGTAAAAAAATTCCCGGAAGTTTTTACGGATAAACTAGGAAAATTTAATAAGTACGAAGTGAATTTAACTTTAAAAGAGACCGCTATTCCGATATTTCGTAATCACAGAGTTATGCCGTTCGCTTTGAAAGAAAAAGTCGAAAGGGAGTTAGATAGTTTACTGTCAGACGGTATTATAGAACAAGTCCAGTTTAGTGAGTTTGCAAGTCCAATTGTTCCAGTAATTAAGAAAAACGGTAGTATTAGATTATGTGGTGATTATAAATCGACAGTGAATAATCAGTTATTAGTTGACAAATATCCATTACCTAGGATAGAGGAGCTATTAACGAAAGTAAATGGTGGGAAAGTTTTTGCAAAAATCGATCTTAAATCGGCGTATAGTCAATTTGTTTTAAAAAAGGAGTGTAGGCGTTTTACAACAATCAATACCCATTTAGGATTGTTTCAGTATAAGCGGTTAGTGTACGGGTTATCTCCCGCGCCAGCTATATTTGCAAAGGCAATGGCAAATTGTTTGTCAGGATTACAGAACATGACGTTTTATTTGGATGATATTATCGTGATAGGGGAAGACGAAGACGATTTAGAGAAAAACGTATGTGTCGTGTTAGAAAGGTTGAAACATTGTAATCTAACAGTGAATAGTGACAAGTGTGAATTCAATTTAAAAGTTATTGAGTTTTTAGGTTATAAAATAAGTGAACAAGGGATTCAACCGTGTGAACGGAATAAAGAAGCCATTTTAAATGCACCAGCACCTAGTGATTTAAATAATTTAAGAAGTTTATTAGGTATGATTAGTTATTATCGTAATTTTATTCCAAATATGGCAAATATATTGTCACCATTATACGAATTACTTAAAAAAGATGTTAAGTTTCAATGGGGTACGGAACAAGAAAATAGTTTTGCGATAATTAAAAGAATATTAACTTCGGATAGGATTTTAACGCATTTTGACGAAAATATACCTGTGAAACTTGTCACAGATGGTAGTTTTAATGGGGTAGCAGCAACATTACTTCATAGGTTTCAAAATGGCGTAGAAAGACCGATTGGGTTCGCAAGCAGAACTTTAACTAAAGCGGAAAAGAATTATTCTATTCTAGATATTGAAGCAACAGCAATTATTTTTGGAATTAAAAAGTTTTATCAATATTTGTACGGCAGAGAATTTATTTTAGCTGTGGATAATCAGCCGTTAGTGAGAATTTTAGGTGAAAATAAAGAAGTACCTAAGATTGCCGCGTCAAGGTTACAGAGATATGCTATTATGTTAGGTTCGTTTAATTTTAAAATTGAATATGTAAAATCGAAAAATAATTGTTCAGACTTTCTGAGCAGGTGTCCGATTGAAAAGGTTAGCTGTGAAGATGAGATAGAGTCTGATTACATTAATTATTTCGAGAATAATGGGTTTAATTTGTCTTTAGACGTGATAAAAAGCGAAACCGAAAAGGATGATGTGTTAGGTCAAGTAAAAAATTTTCTTATCGAAGGTTGGCCAGCATCAGTAAAAAAGGCACAAAGTGGTAACTTTATTAGAATTTTTTGGGAAAAAAGGTTAGAATTGTCTTTGATAAATGGGTGTGTTTTATATCAACATAGGGTTGTTGTACCTGAGTCTTTAAGACAAGAGGTTTTAAAGATGTTACATAGATCTCATTTAGGGGTTTTTAAGACTAAAGGTATTGCAAAAAGCTTTGTCTGGTGGCCAAAAATTAATCAAGATTTGGAGAAAATAACGGAAAATTGTAGAGATTGTTTAGAAATTAAACCAGAATCACAAAAGAGTTCTTTAGCAGTGTGGCCATATGAACCTGAAGTATGGTTCAGGGTACATATTGATCATGGTAGTTTGTATAACAAAAATTTTTTAGTGGTGGTAGACTCTTCTTCAAAGTGGATTGAGTGTCTGGAAGTAAACAGTCTGTCTTCAAAAGAAAATATCGAAATACTTCATAGATTATTTTCGCAATTTGGTTTTCCTGCAACTTTAGTTAGTGATAATGGTACGTGTTTTTGTTCTGAGGATTTTGAAAATTTTTGTAAGAAAAATGGGATAGAACATATCACTAGTCCAGTCAATCACCCTAGTAGCAACGGGCAAGCTGAAGCTACAGTAAAGACTTGTAAAAATTTCCTTAAAAAAATTTGTAAACATAATGGATTTCCTTCAGATTATAAAGAAAAGTTAGGTAATTTTTTAGCAGACTATAGGAATACAGTTCACGCAACAACAGGATGTGAGCCATCTGTATTATTAATGGGTAGAAAAATTAGAACAGTATTTGACTCTCTGATTCCAAGGAAAATTGAGGATAGAACGGGTAGTTCAGGTTCTACTCGACGAAACAAAGTAATAAAAAAGGTTACTCAGAGCCAAAACAATCAGAAAAGACAATATAAGGGTAGAGTTAAATCAGGTTTTAATATAGGTCAGAAAGTAATGACTAGAGATTTCAGATCTCAGGGTAATAGGTTATGGGTCCCTGGGGTTATTGTGGATAAAAAAGGTAGTAAAATATATTTCATAAAAATTAACAAGTCTAATATGGTGTGGAAAAGACATTTAGACCAGTTAAAGGAATTACATGTTTCATGGCAGGAGGAAGATAACCAGGAATTCGCGTCTGACACGTTGGAATTGTCGACGGACGAATTAGATCTCTCCGGTATGTTACGTAATAGAAGTGTCTCTAATTCTGTTTCTCCATGTTTCAGGTCTAACCCATGGCAAGGAAGGCTTCGGCCCAGGTGACAGCACTTCGCAGTCGAAATGGACAGAAATGGACAGAAGGGAAACAGAAAGAACAAAAACAAATGTTTTGTTAATTTTAAATGTAATGTGTTAATTTTAAATGTGAAATATGAAATATAAAATATATTGTATGAAATATGTAGCTATAGGTATCACTTATGTAGCCAGGATTCTCCCGTTTAAGTAGGGGAGGATGTGAGAGAGGTTTTAGGGTGGCACACCTGTTTCCGGCCATACAAGAGCGAGACAGGTGATCCCGCATATAAAAGGAGATGCAGGCCTCTCCTCACTCTCTTTTTCCAACCGCCAACACGTTAGTTAGGACGTATTTATAGCCATTACTTATAATAAATATCCATATCGCCAATACGCGCATTATTTATAAATAACCTCGCCTACACTCGAGTCTGTATTTAACAGTTTTGTTTAGGATATCCTCTTTGTAAACTTGTAAGTGATAACCTATGTCTAGAATGTCTCGATCATACAACGATCTTCTTAAAATACACAGTTTCATAAATATTTTCGTAAATAGTATAACATGTTTCAAAAAATATCTCTACAATTTTTGCACTTAAAAAAAAAAAACCAAAACAAAAAATTTGTTTGTTCATATGAAGCGGATACTTTGTGATGTGACATTATTAATTTAAAATAAAACAATAACTTTGTAAACACCACTTTTATTTTTATACTTTATGCCGACCGGGTTTCATCAGGGCAGTATAATACTCTTATAATGCCCTGATGAAGCTACGGCTACTTTAAAAAAAAATTGTCGTTTTATTACTTTTCAGTAAATACTTCGTTATAAATATTGTATTCTTGTTATTATTGTGTATTTCAATTTTGTATTTAAGTTTTCAAGTTATGTATTGCTAACAACCTGGCAGCGGCTACATGGTGTCAGAGTTGCGCTCGGGGACTACGCCCCGTATAGGAACCAGAACCTCGCTGGGCCCGGGTGCCACCAGGAGGGCGGCACCACAGGGCGGGCTCCGACCTACCTTGCAGGCGGCTAGCTCGAACCAACGGCAAGCAGGGGAGACCCTCGTCATCAGGGTGGTGTGGTCGCCGGTAGGCTGTTTGGAATGTTTTACATGGGGGGAAATACTGGCCGTGATCACCCTCGAACAATCTCCTCAATAAAAATACG
This sequence comes from Limnephilus marmoratus, assembly GCA_917880885.1. NCBI lineage: Eukaryota > Metazoa > Arthropoda > Insecta > Trichoptera > Limnephilidae > Limnephilus > Limnephilus marmoratus. The sequence goes on along the minus strand of OU862923.1, from coordinate 23,155,014 downwards.
GTATTTAGGTAAAACAAACAAAATGTATTGTGAGAAAACACAGAAATACAAGGTTAAAAGGCAGTTCCTGGCTAGAATGTCCCTACACGGTAAGTCTCTCAACCTGTCCTCTCTGGGGTCGTCATTGCTCAGGTAAAATCGCGAGGGCAAATAGAACACATTAATTTAAGGGGGCTTACTGCGATGGAGGCGGCAGGTCCAATCCTCGTCCGCAGCAGAGGGGATCTCGTTCCAACAGGAGACTCCAGGTGAAACGTCCCATACACGTAAACATTGTCACTGTACTTTAAATTACGCCTCGGTCTTGTCTGCCGTAGCATCTAGAACACGCATTTGCGTATTAAATTCCCGACGCCATATTGCGTCGCGGATGACTCGGGCCACAAAGGTGCCCTGCGGAGAGAATTTCTCCTTAACAAAACAATCGACTGTTCGCGGAGCGCTCTGCCTAGGAAGTGTCGAGAGTCGGTGGCTTCGCCGACCGTTGCTCGCATTTGGCTCCACTAGCGCGCGCGGCGCGCTTGCGACGAAAGAGCGAAACTGTAGTCTGTGCAGTGGCGTGGGTGAATAATTAGTAGGGGCTTATTTGTGCATCGTAACACCTCCCCCCGCGCTCGGAAAAAAAAGCGACGTGGCAATGGAGCAATAGGGCAAAAACCCTCTACGTTACCCACGGGAGTTGAAGGAGAGATTGTAGACCAGAGAGAGAGCTGACTAACAACTAAAAACTAGCTTATGCCATGGGCTAGGTACAATGTTGGTCAGGGTAGGGAGGGGGGTACATAAAATATGAGGAACAGGCAGTTATCACAAGGAGGGGTGAAACAACATACATATTTATGCAATTGAAAGAACAAAAACAAGGTTATGAAAATGTGAAACAAAGACAAAAATGTGAAAATGCGAAAACAAGGACAAAAATTATGAAAATGTGACTCTAGGGTTTCATTGGTCTGGAAGCTAAATTTGCGATGCGTAGATTTGTTTTTTTTGTTTCAATGGTTTGCGGAAAGTTTCGAAGAATTGCGAAGAAAACGAGGGTTCACAGACTCTAAAGATTACATTATCACTGTAACCTGACCCATTTGAGATAACACTCAAGAGTACACTAGGGTCTTGTGAAAACACTTGTTTCGTTGAAGACGTCGAAGGTTGCGGAGTGGAGACTGTGGTTGCAGTGCGGAGGACTATGGTTACAGAGGTCATTGAGGAGAAGAAACCAGGGTCTGCAGGCATGCCAGTACGAATCCTAATGTGCCAATATGGTAAGCACGGATCGTGTATAATGGTTATCGAAGCATAATGTAGCTCGGGATAACTTGTGAGGGTGCGCATTCAGCGAATACTGTAGAGTCAAGGTATTAATGGTTTACACATGACATTGTGTGCGTCACTGCGTGACAGAGCAAGAGACGGCAAAACTGGCTTGGTAGCGAGAGCAGGAACAAAACCCAGGGGCTAGCGTGCCCAAAGGTAGTCCAGAGGGTCATTGTATAGTGGGACAACTCGGCTCGCAATGGTGCAACCAGACAACATACTTAAGGCGGTATGGTCTGTGCTTTCAGGAACAAATATGTAGAAAATGGCGGCGGGGGACCTCCGTAACCACAGCGAAGGCTGCCAGGAAGTGAAGCTCAGCTCGGCTGCCGATGGGGACATCTTTCTGGGCTTCTTTTTTAAATCCGGGAGAAATTATTATTAAAAGAGCAAGATTCTTGACATTTACCTGCCTAGAGACCAATGGTCAAAAAGGGTTTGGAGAGAAACAAAATGTGTTCAGAAAAAAGAAACGAGGTTTTTGACGATTGCAGACCCAGAGAGAACGGTAGAGAGTGAGAGATTCCTAACTAGTTTACAATGACATGTTCCGAATGTTATCCTTTGCTAGGATAACCTGGCGTTTGCCGAGAGACAAAAAACTTGGATGAAAAACAACCGGCCTTTCTTGGCCTATGTTAACATAAGATGGTAACATTTTTTGTAGAATTTCAAAGAACAAGGCAAGAAGTCGTGAACAAGTCACGGCAAAGCAGAGAAACTGATTCATGAATAGAGGTTGTCAAAGAGACAGACGATACGCCAAGTGCATACCGTACTTATCCAACATTCATGAATGTGCTTCTATACGACAATGATGAGGATGATGAGACATACGTAGAGAGTGAGGGAGAAAGCCTGTTGATAACCGGCCTGTTACCGATTCGAACTCCAAGTGAGGTCGAAATATGGTCAACAACAGATTTTCCACTTCATAACATATACCTGAGAACATGGGGATGGGGAAAGGAAAAGGACAGGAGTTGAGTGACGAAACCTGCTAGAGACTGGACTAATTTCCAATTCAAACTCCATGTGAGAATGAAACATAATCAACCAGCAGATTTCCTAACTCTTTACATTAACCAAAATGGATATATTAAAAAAAGTGAGATGAGCATGAACATGAGAATAGACGAAATACCAAAAGGCTAGTCTTTCGCGTGTATGACGAAAGATTAGGGGTCACTTAAAACTTCTCCTTGATTGTGAGAAAAGATAGACCCTCGCTCCAATTTCACAATCCTGGGATTTCTTTTATTCGCTTCCCAGCCGACGAGTTTAATGGTTTTGTGCCCATTCGATTAACTCCCACGGCACTATGCCCCATAGCTGACAGTGAAGCTGACAAGCTAGTCCTTTTGAGATAGTAGATATTCCTGGGCTTCATTCCTTTAGAGAAAGAAGTGGCAAAACAGGAAGTCCACGGGCATTGTCGTTGAACAATTGCAAAAAGGTTGTGGACTATTTTTTTTTAGTACGCACAAAAGGGTTGATATTATTTCGTTCGCACGAATCATGGTGAGTATTGTAACGTCTTCACGTTTGGTGCACAAATTATATAAGTACACAATTATAAACAAACAAGGCGGTTCTCATGCCAAATTTAATGACACACGACCAAAAGGGGCGGTACTCATGTCCAATTAAAGACACACGACCAAAAGGGGCGGTACTCATGTCCAATTAAAGACACACGACCAACTCAATAACAAGAGCATAAGTGATTATAACGAACTTCTCGTATCATGGTGGATATTTTAAGGATCTCTCCTATGATGGTGGATATTGTGAGGATCTCTCCTGTGGTGGTGGGTGCATTTAAATATAACACAATAAATGATAACAGTATTTGTTTAAACACTGCTCTTAAAGATTTGTTAGATAGACTAACTCCGTAGCCCAAAAGGCGTACGATAGAATAACAGAGAAAATATACGATATAACGTTACTTCACATGTCAACAAGGTGCAGGGCGATGGCAGAGTAAAATTCTGCTTACACCAAGCAAAACAAGACAGACCTATAGTGGTTTTACATACTGTCGGAGGTAGCAATCTTCATTGAGAAGAACAAAAGGGACCAATTGAGGTTTTACATGCCTTCTGTATAGCTACAAGTGAACCGTGTGATTTGAGATTTTTGGGTCGCAAACACTTTGTTTAAGTGGCAGAACATTGGATGCCTGAAGTTGTAGAACGATGATCAGACCACACGTTGCTGATTTACGTAATGTTACAACTATTTGCGTTCGGGAACCAGGATGACCATGAGGTTTTATTAACCTGTCCCCTAGGACTGAAACGTGTAATACAAGACATACGTGACGTGACAGTAAGGATTTCGCTAAGACACAAAAGACCGGATTGTTCGGTTTTACATACTTTGGTCGAAACGAGTAAGAATAGATTTGTTTATGCAAATCTACAGACCCTTTCTTGGTTTTTTTTTTTAATATATGCAATTTCCAAAATGGATGTGTCAAAATCCAATTTCGGGTAAAAATGAGCACCGGTAGGACGCCATCAATTTTTTAAAGAAAAAAGATTGAAAAACTATATGTACATTAGGGGTGACTGTGTAAGTGACCACACTTTTATACTTGAGACCAATGTTGGGTTTTACATACTCAAGATAAACCAAAAACAAGAAAACAGCAATATTTTACCAGGGTAGGTAGAATGGTAGGTTGCAGGAATAATTAACTGGTTCCGAGTCGGGATTTAACACTTTGGAATTTACAAAATCCGATTCCTAGGAACGACCGCCGAAGGGCAATTGTTAATTATTTTAACCTTTACGAGAAAAAAATTGGAAACGGTAAAGAACAGGGGCAATAACAGGCTTGAGTTGGGGTTTTTACACTCTGGATTTACAAAACCCGAACAAACAGAAACCTACGCCGTTGACCGATGTTGATTGCCTTGCAATTATAACGAGAAGCGTGACATTGTTTCCATCACGACATGTTGATAACAAAACAAAAAAACAAAAAAACAAAAAAATTACATGGCATGAAAAGACGGAGCAAAACAGGCCTGCACATTGCGTAGTGTAGGGGATGAGAAACAACAGTTGGGCTCATGACTTCCCAAGCATTATGACTCGGAGGTGCCTCTGTTCAGAGGTGATCAGTCTCGGAACAGGTGAAAAAAGGAAAAAACAAAAACACAGCACAATGTCGTGAAAGAAAGAAAGTTAGAGCAAAAACAACATATGAAAATGCATTTAAAAAGGTTTTTTTTAAGAATATATATATATCGTTTTGTCAACGAAAGAGTGGACATGTAATTAACACTTTACACGTCTAATATATGCATATTTATTTATTTACAAACAATGTCTAGAGATCGCTCGGAAGCTGACTCGAGACCTGCCTCACGCTTGAGGACTTGTGCCACAACTCCATGACTCGGGGTGTAACTCTTGTAAGGTATGCACGCTGCGAGGGAGGTAGTGATACTTATTGAATTAATTTGTGGTTCCGTCGATAGTGGGAGTGATGTCGGTTATCTCCTCACTTCCGGACTTTACGATGTCTTTAATATGGTAATTACTGACATGTTTGCCAGAGGTGTCGGACAAAGAGTAGACTAAGTCCGATATTTTCTTTACGACCTTAGCCTTGACAAAACGGGGGGCCAATTTAGCAGAGAAGTACAGAGCTCCTTGGGAGAGGGTATTATTCCTTCTCCAGACGACATCGCCTACGTTAAAGGTGACATGTTTTCTGCGTAAGTTATACCTGTCCGCACTCTTTTGGTGGGCCAGCAGTAGAGCATCAGTAACCTCACTGTAAATGGCTGATAATTCCTCCAAACGGTGGGCATAATCGGAGGTGGGATTATTTGTGGGGGTGGTGGACGTAGGAAAACTTGTGTCCCAATGTAGTGAACCATGGACAACCTGTTCCTTGCCGTGTTTTAGAAAAAAAGGGGTGTAACCGGTGGTTAGGTTAACCGTGTTGTTCATGGCGGCTTGGATTTTATCCAAGTTTTTGCACCAAGTACGTTGGTCCTTGTCAACCAAAATGGCCAAAGCTGTATTGATGGTTTGATTGTACCGTTCAACGGTGTTATTTTGGGGGGTGTACAAGGTATTGTAATAGATATTCTTGATCCCATATTTGGCAAGGAAGTCTTTGAATTCTTGGGCTATGAACTGTTTTCCATTGTCAACTATCACCGTTCTGGGTGTCCCATATGGTATGAAGATATGTTTCTCCAGAAGTTTGACAATGGCGGTAGCGTTGGCTCTTTTTTGTCACCGTGACTTCTGTATCCTTGGTGATGGTACATGGATTTTCTTCAATTGTTGATGCAAGGTTTATTTTCTTGACGAACTTTTTGTTGAACAAAAATGCATACGCTCTTAATGCAGATTTCGACTTGTTTTCCAACGAAAGACCTCTGTCTTTTAGAACAGATAGGAGGTTGGCTTTAGATAAACTGTGGACGTTGGGAATAATACCCAAGTCCGATGACATAACCGTTCGGCTGGCTTCCATTGTGGTGTTGTTTAAAACCGTGCTCCTTGGAGAAGAGAAGAAAGAAAAACAACAAAAACAACAACAACAAAGTTAGTGACAGACGTCAAGTTAAATTTTGCTCCTCATAAAATAGTGAAATAAAACGCAAAAAGTTTATTTTGAACATTATAAAACTTGTGCAGCGATTCATCATAGTGCTGCGGTAAAACTGGAGCAAATATTATGTATGTACTGAACCATATTCTTAAAAGAAACTCATTTTAAAAAGTTAATAGAGGGCAGTGAATAACTACATGCATTAATAAAATTATAAATAAGTTTCACTACTAATCAACAGATGGCAATGCATGCATAATTTGTAAACGAAAATATTTTAATACAACTATTGCCCAATAGATGGTGATAGTTATTGTAAACATCAACATAATATTTATATTTTTTATTAATAATAATATAAAATGACTTCCCTCACACCAGAGGAGAGGCTGAAAAATGCAAAAATTCTTGTGAAAAATTTTAACAAAACATTGACTTCTAATATTTTGTCAAAGGATCAAAAGACTTCTCTAACTGAAGCTATGTGCGAAATGATGAGTCATATTGAGGCCATGGTACAAGAATGCAAGGCACCAATAAACAATGAGAATGATGGACTCGACAGATTGTTTCAATCATTATCTAACATAGATAAGAACATTGAAAATCTTAAATTAAATATTGAATCGAAATCGTACGCTGAAGTTACGAAAAATGGTAAAATTAATGAAGAACAAACAAATTGTAAAAAACATGAACCTATCGTCATTATTAAGCCAAAAGATAAGGCTCAAAAAAATACCGTAACAAAGGACGAAATAAAACAAAACATAGATCCTGTTAATTTTGATGTTACCGGAATAAGAAACTTTAAGCAAGGGGCTATAATAGTAGAGTGCAAGAATATAGCTGCAACAAAAAAGATGGAAGAGCAAATAATTTCAAAGATGGGAAAAAAATATGACGTGAATACACCAAAACCCAAGAATCCCAAACTGAAAATTATTGGTCTATCGGATAAATTCACTCCAGAAGAAATTATTTCAAAAATTAAGATGCAAAATGATTACCTGCAAACAGTTGAAGCGAAAATTGACATAAAATATATAAAAGAAATAAAAACTAAACGAGGTGACGTCAACTTCACCATTTTCATGGAAGTCGATGGAAAAACTTACGACATAATGTTACAAGAAGGTAAAGTAAATATTGGATGGGATAGATGTCGGGTTTTTGACAACATCTCACTTCTAAAATGTTACAAGTGCAATGGCTATATGCACAAAGCACAAGACTGCAGAAGTGAAAAAGCTTGCACTCGATGTTCCGAAGCACATGAAAATGTAAACTGTCAAAACGACATTCAGTGCATTAACTGCAAAAAAATGAATGAGAAATTAAAATTACAATTGCCAACTGACCATTATGCTTGGAGTAATGAATGCTCGGTACATTTGAGGAAAATTGAAGCTGAAAAGAAGAAAATTGATTTTTTATGCCATTAAAAAACTCCTCTAAAAAACACCAAACAAAAAATTGCCAGCTGTACTACCAAAATGTCAGAGGCCTTAAAACAAAATTAAGTCTACTTCAATCTACACTACCAATGTTTGGGCACGAGTTTATTCTACTTTCTGAAACATGGTTAGAACCTAATATTCATTCTAGTGAATTAGGTTTTATAAATCATAATGTGTATAGATTAGACAGAAATACATTGACAAGTGCTAAAAGCAGAGGTGGCGGGGTTTTAATCGCTATCAGCAAGAAATACAAATCAAACTTAATTAAAACTAAACACAAACTTCTTGAACAAATCTTCGTGCAAGTGAATGTTGCCAGGAATAAAAAGATTATTGTTGGTTGTATTTATATCCCACCAAATTCAAGCAATGAAGTATACAGGTGCCATAGTGAGGAAGTGGAAGTTATATTAAAAAAGCATGCTAATGCAACATTTTTGCTTGCTGGTGATTATAATCTTCCAAATGTGAATTGGGTGAACAGGGACAATAATATCAGTGTGAGTGAGTCTGAACGCATTATTCTAGACATGGCGTTATTTCTAGGCCTGAATCAGGCAAATACTTTATCAAATGTAAATAATCGTACTCTAGACTTATGTTTTTCTAACTTAGAGTCACTAGTAATTGAAGAATGTAGTGAACCGCTGGTGCCCATTGATGGTTATCATCCTCCACTGGAAGTTATTATTTCTAATGTACATGATAATACCTGTAAACTGTCTTTCAGTTACCAAAATTTTTTCAAAACTGATTACGAGAAAATATGTAATTATCTCCTCTCTTTTGATTGGTCATCTGTGCAATATGATGATATTAACACAGCTACAAATAAATTTTATTCTGTTTTGGGAAAGGCTATTAGCATCTATGTTCCAACCGTAATATGTAAGCCAAACACCTATCCAAAATGGTACACCAAAGAACTTGTAAATCTACTTATCACCAAAAAACTTAAACATAAAGAATATAAATTATATAAAAAAAATTCTGATTACAGTGAATTTAAATATTTAAGAACTTTGTGTAAAAAAATGTCTATGACTTGCTACCGTAACCATATAAATGAAATTCAAAATTCCATAATAAACAATGTTAATTATTTTTGGAAATATTCGAAATCTCTTAAAGAAGATGATTCTGAATTCCCCAGCATTATGCACCTAAATGGCAGCCATAGCAATAATACTGATGGTATTGTTAACTTGTTTGCAAAATTTTTTAAAAGTGTTTATTCAACAGACGCAAATAATGCTCCTCCTCCATCAACAACTCTAGATGAAACTCTTGATATTTCGCAGTGTACCATAAGTCTCTCTGATGTAGTAACTAAAGTTAAATCATTAGATATCAACAAATCTGCAGGACCGGATAATATCCCCACAATATTTATCAAAGAATGTATCAAAGTAATTGCTCTTCCATTAACCAAACTTTTTAATTTATCCTTATCCAGTGGAATTTTTCCCGATATGTGGAAACATAGTTATTTGACTCCAATTTTCAAAAAGGGCGATAAAAGTGATGTTTGTAATTATAGACCAATATGCATTCAATCCACCATACCGAAACTATTTGAAAGCCTAATACTTGACAAACTTTTTGCCCAAATAAAACCTGTAATATCACCTTACCAGTTTGGATTTATGCCAGGTAGAAGTACACTTTCTAACTTGATTATTTATGAAAATTTTATAACCAATGCTTTTAAAGAAAAAAAACAAGTAGACTCTGTCTATACTGATTTTAGTAAAGCCTTTGATTCAGTTTCCCATAAAATTCTCATTTGGAAATTAGAAAAGCTTGGTATACGTGGCAGTATATTAGCCTGGTTTGAAAGCTATCTTACTGGAAGACAACAAATTGTTAGAATAAAATCCTCATTGTCGGAAAAAATTTATGCAACAAGTGGAGTTCCACAAGGTTCACACCTTGGCCCAATATTATTTATCTTGTTTATAAATGATCTTACAAAAATATTTCATGATGTATTTATCTTACTTTTTGCTGATGACCTCAAAATTTTTAGAATAATTCAAAATATTTATCATTGCAACATTCTTCAAGATAATATCAACAAATTGTTAATTTGGTGTAATGAAAATAGACTTTACTTAAATATCTCAAAATGTCATATAGTTAGATTTTCTCGAATAAAAAATCCAGTGATCTTCAATTACAACATTGATAACAATACTCTGGAGACATTAACACAAATTAAAGACTTGGGCATCACTTTTCAATCTAATCTTTCATTTGTTAACCACATAACAGAAATCTCTAATAAGGCCTTAAAAATGTTGGGATTTATAACTAGGCTAACTAGAAATTTTAACAATATTAAGTGTATAAAACTGTTATATTTTGCATATGTTAGAAGTCAACTTGAATACAATTCTCCCGTCTGGAACCCATATTACAATATACATGTACAAGCTGTTGAAAGAATACAAAACAAATTCTTACGTTTTCTTAATTTTAAAATGGGTATTCCAGCAGTTATGTTGAACTACAATACTATTTTGAATGATATGAATATGCTGAAATTGTCAGACAGAAGAACTTTCACTGACTTAGTATTTCTATATAAAATTCTAAATGATTTAGTTGACAGTCCGATATTGCTCGAATTGATAAGCTTCCGGATTCCAATACGTAATACTAGAAGTCAGGATTTATTTCAGTGCAGTAATTCTGGAACTAACTATCATATGTATTCCTCTTTGCCCAGAATACTAATGGAGGGAAACAATTATACCAAATCAGTGGACATCTTCAAGTTATCTTTAAACAAATATAAAATATTGTTACGAAGGCAGTTCAGTTATGTACAATAAATACTGTGTATTTCTTACTATTCATATGTAAAAGCCCCGAAAAAGGGCGTTAATAAATAAATAAATAAATAAATAAAAAATTTCCGAAATTTCCCAAGTCCAGGAATTTTCAAATTTTTTGGCCAGGGGTTCCCCTAGGGAAACAAGAAATTTAATTTTTGTAGTGCACTTTTGTTCACTTGTCACTAACTGCACTGAAAACTGGGAAAACTTCCAAAATGGCACTTCCCAATAAAATGAAAAAAGAACACTAATTTTCCGAGGAGAAAATCACTTAAATGCGGCTATTATTTGAGCACACCACTAGTTTATTTCATTTAGACAACACTTTTTTAATGAAGCACTGTTATTTGACGTTTGATAGTACTAACTGTCACTTTGACGTTTGATAGTACTATCTGTCACTTTGACGTTTGATAGTCACTTATTTTGTAGAAAAACAGAAAAAGAACTTAATATACCTGTATAAGCACTGGGAAAAAGGTAAGTTATTAATTAGACAGCATTATGGATTTATGAAAGAGGCAACTTGAAATTGCTTGGGCCAATTGAGTGATGTACTGGAAGGTTCCCGCTAGAGGCTACCTTTGTTATATAACATAGGAACTCCTTTTTGCTGCGTCAACGAATGATGTGTACAGACGATGTGCTTATAGAGGCACTATTGTTGTATTCCGTAATTATTTTAGTTGCGAAAACAGACAAAACAAGAATTTCCAAGCAATACATACGAGAATGTTTGATTCATATCTCTGCGTATCAGTGATTTACAAGTTCTACCGCAGGGCGGCAGTAACACACCAACTGCGCACGAATTCTGCGCACAGGGCAATTATGCTCCAAACGGCTAGCTTCCGCCGTGTGTAAAAAAACGTTGGAGATTTCGCGCGCACGCAATGCTTCTGGAATGTTTGAAAATGGCGGGCGGCGCAAATTATGATGCAATGTTGATACAATTTTCGACAGGGGTTTTTATGAATTTTGTAGCTTCCGCACGTAATAGGTACAATATTTTGAACCGTAATAGTTATTATATAGTATTACAGAATAACATAATTTACAATAATAGAATATCGATGGATATTCCGTAAGTACATGCTAGAAGCCACAAAATTTGCCATTAAAGAGATTTCTTATAGCTCGAGAATCTTGCTCGAGGTCATCACAGTGCCAGTTAGGGTAAAAAATCCAAAAAAAAAGCCTCCACGTTATAGCGTCAGTGCTAACCCAACGTGGGGGAAAAGATGGGGAGAAAAAAAAATGCCCCAGAGTTGGCGCGCCAGTGCTAACAACCTGGCAGCGGCTACATGGTGTCAGAGTTGCGCTCGGGGACTACGCCCCGTATAGGAACCAGAACCTCGCTGGGCCCGGGTGCCATCAGGAGGGCGGCACCACAGGGCGGGCTCCGACCTACCTTGCAGGCGGCTAGCTCGAACCAACGGCAAGCAGGGGAGACCCTCGTCATCAGGGTGGTGTGGTCGCCGGTAGGCTGTTTGGAATGTTTTACATGGGGGGAAATACTGGCCGTGATCACCCTCGAACAATCTCCTCAATAAAAATACGGTATTTAGGTAAAACAAACAAAATGTATTGTGAGAAAACACAGAAATACAAGGTTAAAAGGCAGTTCCTGGCTAGAATGTCCCTACACGGTAAGTCTCTCAACCTGTCCTCTCTGGGGTCGTCATTGCTCAGGTAAAATCGCGAGGGCAAATAGAACACATTAATTTAAGGGGGCTTACTGCGATGGAGGCGGCAGGTCCAATCCTCGTCCGCAGCAGAGGGGATCTCGTTCCAACAGGAGACTCCAGGTGAAACGTCCCACACACGTAAACATTGTCACTGTACTTTAAATTACGCCTCGGCCTTGTCTGCCGTAGCATCTAGAACACGCATTTGCGTATTAAATTCCCGACGCCATATTGCGTCGCGGATGACTCGGGCCACAAAGGTGCCCTGCGGAGAGAATTTCTCCTTAACAAAATAATCGACTGTTCGCGGAGCGCTCTGCCTAGGAAGTGTCGAGAGTCTGTAGCTTCGCCGACCGTTGCTCGCATTTGGCCCCACTAGCGCGCGCGGCGTGCTTGCGGCGAAAGAGCGAAACTGTAGTCTGTGCAGTGGCGTGGGTGAATAATTAGTAGGGGCTTATTTGTGCATCGTAACAGTATAAATAATACTTGCATTGTTTTTCATGAGTTTGCTTATGTAAAAATGCATATGTGATTACTGCAGACACTCTAGGGATATTTAGATTTGTATTCTAATTTATTATGTATTACCCACAAAAATGTTGTATAAATATCCTGTTTGTGTCTCAAATAAATAAATAAACTCTGTCTTGGCATACACTACTTGCCTCATTCACACTCATACATCGTCTCATACATGCTCTTCTATTATTCTGACTCTTGACATGGCACGACTCAAGTATCTGATTCACTTAGTCATGCCATGTCTTCCTCAGACGTCCTCGACTTCTTCTACCATTCACATTTGCGACATACATTCTCCTTACACTCCTTTCGTCGTTCATTTGCTCTACATGCCCAAAACATCTGAGCGTCCCTTTCTTAATCTTACACTTACTTCAGCCTTGCATTATTTGCGAATCTTAACGTTTTTCGCACGATCGTACATGGGTTTTACCACAGATATGCCTCACGGATATCGTTTCTACAGCATTCAGTCTACTTTCACCCTCTCTCTGCCAGTTCCATGCCTCACTGCCATACATCACTGCCAGTCATTCAGAACATAATATATTAAAATAAAACATAACTTACATAGTTAACACCACTTTTATTTTTGTACTTAATGCCGACCGAGTTTTCGCTACATCCGTAGTTTCTTCAGGGCAGTACATTGCTGTTTTAAAATATAAAATCTTCAAGTAACAAATGTTATAAATATATTATGCTTTATGTGGGTTGGAAAAAATGGGTTGAGCTCCAGTGGAGGAGGTAGGGGTAGATGGATGGTTGGAAGGATAGTGCTCTTTGTCAAAAGGGAACAATTTAAGTATCGGACTTTTATTTTGGTTGATTTGGTTATTGATGATTTTGTTTTTAATATTTTTGGCATTCTATAACACCAATCCTTCTAAGTTATCCAGTCTGATCCCTTTTCAGTTTTTATGTAGTAAACTGACAATTGTATGTGTATTAAACGTTTGGTTTATTTCAATGAAATGGTTTGCAAATTTGGAGAAGCCATTATTACTAAAGCCTCGATGACACACGACTATTTTACAAGCTACTATCTGGGAAATTCACTATCTGTTAGTAAACTCGCCCATGTCATCGAGTTACTTGCTAACTAGCAGCGACTAGAAGATTGTTGACAATCTACGAAAAAAAGTCAACTTTACTTGCCTACACGCTTGCTCCGCTTGCTCGTGATTGGTTTATTTATGTTTCCAACATGGCTTCCGATAAACAGCTGATTTCGACTGTCAAACGTATGAAGAAATAGTTCACGCAGGCGTCGTTATTCTTGTTACTGGCGCTAGCAGCGGCCTCAGTTTCCTACGCTTCTGAGCGAGTGGACAGTTTTGTGTGTCATCATGACAATCTCACTCGCCGATTTACCCGCTTTTAAAACTTAGTAGATAGTAGCTTGTAACTCGCCGTGTGTCATCGAGGCTTTAATCTTCTTGGGTAATATTAACACCCGTATCAAAGAGTATCTGGAGATCCTGTCTTACTATTAGAATTTCAACTATTCTATTTATTAATTTAAGTGAACTGTATTTAATAGTTATTTTGTGACGCACTAAAGAAAGACAGGTAACCGTTGATCGGAGACGTTTTACATATATATAGTTTCCGTGAGAACTTAGGCCATAGACTCATTGTACTATCTCCTATTTTATCTCATTCCTTTGACAGTAACCCAGTCCCTTTTATAAAGTACACCAGGATTGTCATTAGAAATGAATCTATGTCTTCTGGTTCGACAATGTCTCTTCCCAGGTCTCATTTCCCTTTTTACTCTTCCTTGGTTCCCTAAAGGCCCCACGAGGGAAGAGGGCTTCATCTCTCCTCTCCACTCCTTAGTTCCCCGAAGGCTCCACGATGGAGAGTTCGCCTCCCCTTGGTTCCCTAAAGGTCCCACAAGAGAATAGTCCACCCCACCTTGATTCTCTGAGGGACCCAGGGGGGAAGATGACTTCATCTTTCCTCTTCACTCCTCCTTGGTTCCCCTGAAGGCCCACAGGGGAAGAGTTCAAAGAGATGGCCTCATTTCTCCTCTTCACTCCTACATGGTTTCCTGAAGGCCCCACATGGGAAGAGGACATTATCTCTCCACTTCACTCCTCCTTGGTTCCACAAAGGCCCCGCGCTGGAGGAGTGACCTTCCTCTTGGTTTCCTGAAGGCCCCTAGAAGAACAAGGGAAGAGTTCGTGAAGGTGGCCTCAGCTCACCTCTCCACGATTTCTCCTCTTGGTTCCTCCTACAGGCCCCAGGAAGAAAGTCCACAGAGGTGATCTCAGCACTCTTAGGTTCCCAAAAGGTCCCTAGTTTTTGAATGGTCCAATTTTTTGTCCCACGAGTTACCAGAGTAATAGAAGGTTCACTCCAGCAGATCCCCGATTGCTGGAGTAAGGTCTAAATATTCCGAGATGCGACCTTGTTTCTCGGAGGCACCGTTCGTGACACTGTTCCCCAGGACATTCAGCCTGAACACGGTAGCTCACACCTTGGCTTGGGATGGCTATTACAGGTTTGTGTTTCCACTCCCGGTTCGCCACACTCTCTACGCTGGGTAACCGTTACCTTTTTAGTTTCTGTGTCTTTTTATCTTTTATGTTTCATTGAGATTTGTTAACATTATTTTCTTCACTATAACAAGATTTATAAGCATCAACAAGTTATTCTGTTATTATTTTACGTGATTACTAGCAAGAGTTTCAAGTTTCTGGAATCAGTGGAACCGTAGGAAAGGGAATGACATAATATGGGGAAATGAAAATATTGTTGTTAGTTAAGCGGCTGTTCAGACTGGTTCACTAATCAAAATATTAAGCCATTTCTAGAAACGCAAACGTTTCGATTTTTAATATAGTCTCTCTCACCAATGCTAAGATTTTCTTCCTCTCTACATACAACGAAGTGCAAATGAGTACAATATTTTAACTTGATTGAAATTATAGCCAATAACGTAAAAAATCAATACAAGGATATACAAACCCACAAGAGTGGAAGATACTCTTAGTATTGCCCTGGTGTAATACAACTATTCTGAATTGTAAAGTAGGTTGAAATGGCTTTCGCCTTGTCGGTGACCAGTCAACTAACTCTCTAACTTTACCACCATCCTCTTTCTTATCTCGTTCCCCTCCCCACTACTTTAATCCTCACTATATGACGAAAATGGGTGGTCACCATTCACCATCTCACTGGCTCCAAAATGTTGGGAGCGGCAGCGGCGGTATTCTTAGAAAATAAACAACAATTAAATAAATACAAATTTAATAGAAGGATAGATAATGAAGATGGATAAATATAATATATAAGTAAAAAATTTACTCTAATAGATGGAGGATATCATCAAAGAAATCGACTCACTGAAAGAGAGGACTTCACCTGGACATGACAAAATACCAAGTAAACTACTAAAATCACTGAAATCTCATATAGCCGTTCCCCTCAAATTCTTAATCAATAAGAGCTTCACTCAAGGTTGTTTCCCTAATGTATTAAAACAAGGTATTATCTCTCCAATTTTTAAAGGTGGAAAAAAAACTGAAATTACCAATTACAGACCAATTTGTGTTCTAAGTGCACTCTCTAAAATTGTTGAAGGAATACTAAGAAATCAATTGATTACTTACCTTGACTCTAGTAAAACATTATCAGCAAATCAGTTTGGTTTTCGCCAAAACTTATCAACCTCAGACGCCATCGCTAACGTTACAGACTTCATAATAAGTAATGTTGACAAAGGAAATAAATGTTTAGCAATTTTCCTTGATCTTGCAAAGGCGTTTGATACTGTGAACCACAAAATACTTTTAGATAAACTTAAGAGGATAGGAATATCAGATACAGTTCTTCAACTATTTCATAGTTATCTAACTGATCGAACGCAATGTGTTAAAATAAACAGTACCTATAGTAGTTCCCAAAAATCATTTTGTGGCGTTCCACAAGGTAGCATCCTAGGACCCTTATTATTCTTAATCTATATGAATGATTTATGTAACCTACAAATTTGTGGACAAATCACAACTTTTGCCGATGATACGGTTTTGCTATTTCACGCCAAATCTTGGGATGAAGTCTTTAAAACGGCAGAAAATGGCTTTCGTATTGTTAAAAATTGGCTTAATGATCACATATTAACCCTGAATACAGACAAAACTAAATTCCTAACATTTCGAATTTCAAATAAGCTCTTGCCTCCACAACAAAGCCTTAAACTCCATAGCTGTAACCCCCTATTAACTCCATGTACCTGTCCTTCTATAAGTAGAGTTGACAGTATTAAATATCTTGGTATTCAAATAGATGATCTTCTTAAATGCAACGTACATGTTACAAACCTAAAGACAAAACTGAGGAAACTCGTCTATTTCTTTAAAAATGTTAGAGATATTTTAAATAGAAAACAACTGAAACAAGTTTACTATGCTCTTATACAATCATCACTTGAATATGGTATTATCAGCTGGGGAAGTGCCACAAATACTTGCCTAGAGCCTTTAGTAAAGTGTAAAGTGTAAAACTCTTTAGTAAAGATTCAAAAACTAATTTTGAAGGTTATTCTTAAAGTCCCGTTGAGAACGAGCACTGATTTTATTTTTAAGACACTAAATGTTCCGAACCTGCAAAAATTGTATTCTGAAAATATCCTGCTTCATCAATTTAAAAATACACACATGTTTGAAGAACGAATGAACACAAGAGCCTTAAGAGAGTCAAATGTAAAATCTTTCAACATCCCAGTTTGTCAAACTTCTTATGGGCAAAGAAGTTTTAATTATAATGCAACAAAGCTGTTCAATTCTCTACCACCTGAAATTAGAAACATGCCAACCAGAAGTACATTTAAAAGTAAAATCATTGATCACCTCAAATAAACATATCCATCACAAGTATTTAATAACAGACTTACCTTTATACCTACTGTGTATATATATGTAACCATGTACCTACTGCAATCTTCTTTTTATATACACGTAACATACTTGAATTGTATATTTAAAGAAAAAAAATTATATTAACCTGCCATTTTCATAATATTACTACAAAATCTTAGATAACCACTCTGTAAATTGCCATCTCAACACAGGCGTTTCACACCTATTGAGATGGGCAATACGACATTTTATAACCAAATGTAATATGAAAATAATTAAATAAATAAATAAAAATAGGTACATGTAAGCTATATTAAAATTTAGCGGATGACACAAATTTAAACAAAATATTCTCGAAGTGATTTCAAGATTTTATGATAATTTTAACTCCACCTATATTGCAGTTTTTAATTTTGTTCATTACTATTTTTATACTTTAAAATATGAACCTACCCACCACGGTTGACAAAAGCAAAAAAGACATTAGGTACATTTTCATTCCGTGTCCATTGTTTTTCATTGGTCCGTAAATATAGAAGACACATTGGCGAAGTTTTATTTATGATTAATTATGTAGTTAAAAGTCACGACATAACCGCTGTTGACTTGGCACCGAAAAAAATGTATACTTATTTTAAATGAGAGAGGGTCTTGTCTATTTCACGTATTTGAACTATTTACATTATTTTTGCGGTAACTCTGTAAATTAAAGAAATACATTCCTGATTAATAAAAAATGATGTTTTAACCCCTCTACTCCCAATATACGCCTGCGCCCATTCACGCCTGGTCACGAACCTAAAACTTTGGACTACCAGACAATCGGCCAACCATGTTCATTTTAAAAGGTTCAGCAAACGTAAGAATATCCAAGTTTTTACCGATTAACTAGGCATCAAAACATCATGGATAAAACCATCACGGTCTTTCTTAACCTTTACGTACCTGATAGCTGATAGTAAGAATCATACATAACCGACGCCACTAGGGTCCCCCGTATAGCGCAGAGCAACAACATCTCTTTAAATTATTTTTACCCATTCCAGTTGAGTAATGCTCCGATTACAGTTACTACCTACGGATTTCTTCTCACCGATATTAATGTAAAAAAGACAGTACGACATCGAACTCAATTACATATTATTTTAGCCCTTTGCAGTAAAACGGGCCTTTTACGACCGTATTAGCGGCAGGTTTGCGGCAAAGAATTCTTTAGAGTGTTGATCCGGAGAAGGTGAGTAATTTCGTTGGAATTAAGTAATTATTTTTATTATCTTAAAAAAACAATTCCGGTAATATATTTTTTAAATGCTCTATTACCGATTAGTTATTTACAGTATTAACTGTTAAGATTTTCAAATAACGATGACGGGAGATATCTTTGTATTTTTATTGTATTTAATTGGTTTAGATTTAGATACTGATTAGCAGTTTAACATTCAACGCTGCCGCCAGAGGTTACTTTTGTATTCGCGCCTGCCTTATCGACTTAATTATTTATTTACAACCTCGGATTACTTCCGTTTTTCTATTGTTTTGGTATAAAAAGTCTGGTTCCCTTAAAACACTCTCTCTCGCATTAACCAAGGCTTGGTGAAAAGTTCTTTAGAACAATAAATGGGGACCGGGCAACAACTAAAGTTTTTATAAAAGATCAAATATTGTTTCACAAAAGTTTATTGTAAATAAAACGACTCAATATTCAAAAGTGTTTACAATATAAAAAGTCCATTATACCCGATCATGAAAATAAGTTAATAACTGAATTATTTAGTTTTGATGTAAAAAAAATTAAATGGAAGTGTTATACCCACCTCCGGTGCGGGTGGGTTAATTGCAAAACAGAGATCAAACCAGTAGTTAAAACGAAAGTCATCAATTGACATATGAATTCGACTTCCAGGCCTCAGACAGATCGGTGAACCTGATTACATGAAAATTTTTACAATGATATATTTTAATTTTCTTGCCTAAAATGACTCCCGAAACCTTCAAGGACAATGTTGAAAATGTCTAGAGACCTAGAGATATCATTTAGCAGCAACATACCTCTTGTCATGATATGCTGAACCAGAACGTCCGGTCTAACACGTGGAATTCAAAGCAGTCGTGTCAACCTTGGCGGCCGTTGTTCTTTACCAACAATTTATAGCATTCCAAAAGGTATGGGCTGTCAATAAAATAGTTTATTGTTTATAGTAGGGGTCCCATTTCTCCTAGATTGGAGACTTTCGTAGCACGTTGCAAAGAGCAAATTCATGTGATGCATAAATCGCGGGTATTCACCATGCATTCTCATATAAATAGCTTACAAAAAAATATTCTTAGAATTCTATATACTTTTGCTTGTAAGGGGCCGAAACAGCAGAAGCGTATTTTAATTTTTATCGTAAAATGCAATTGAACATCGATTTCATTGCTTCGGACTAGGAAAATTGTTTACTTATTCTTAACACAAATCCAAGAAGTTTATAACACCTTGATGCTAACTCCACTATATGATCTGAAAAAGTAAGTTTGGGATCAAATGTAACCCCGATGTCCCTTATGGATTTCACTGATGACAATATTTCAACTTTCCGTTTATTATTAAATTTTATCGGGTTTTTGGAACGCAAATATTGAATAAATTGGCCTGCCTTACGTAGATAGATGAGGATATATTGATTATTATTTTTAATTGATAAACTAACATTTAAGACACAATTTTTATGCATAGCACAAAGAGTAACAATTATTATAAGTAATAATTATCAGCCTGAAACACTCATCTACATTAAAAAAATCTTCCGAGAAAAGATACATGCCGCCAACGGGACTTGAACGGGACTCAAGTCCCGTTGGTGGCATGTATCATATACATTGAAAAAGTCTTCCGAGAAAAGATACATGCCGCCAACGGGACTTGAACGGGACTCAAGTCCCGTTGGTGGCATGTATCTTTTCTTGGAATAGTTTTTCTTGGAATATTGTTTATGATATATATTGCCTACCTACTGCAGTAGGGCATTTCTTTTAGGTGAATGTACGTTTCATTACACGTTTAGGCAATTCTTAACCATAATTTTTGGGGTGAGAACGCAGTGTATATAGTTAATTATTTGTTATATGTCTTAGGGCGTATTTGCCCTTTTGGGACTATATATAAGCTCCACCAATCACATTAGATTATATAATACACAGTTCATAATAATTTTATATAGATCGAATGAACGAAGAAAGACACGAATGTGAATAGTAGAAGAAATCGGGGACGCGCGAGGAAGACATGGCACGATTAAGTGAACAAATTTCTTGAGTCGGGCCATGTCAAGAGTCAAAATAACAAAATAATAGGATATTTATGAGTCAATGTATGAATGTGAATGAAACCAGAGCCTGTGCCAAGACAGAGATGTTTGGCAGTCTGGATACGCGCCATAAATATGCTATGAGACCATGAGGGCGCCATCTATGGTTTTTGTATTGTATTGAATTTACCTTCGACTTGAAATTCAGTATATTCATGCATTTTCTTACCTCTGTGAAGCAGGCAATTACTTCCGACGGGAGTGTGAGTCAAAGCCAAGAGATGTCTCTCCTAATCAGTCATTATCAAATGATTCACCCAATAATTGAATTATTGTTGTTCAATATTTTTGGCACGTATTATTAATATGCAAATTTATTCATTGTTGAAACTTCCTTGCTGTGCAAAACATCTATTGAGATTATTCAATACCGCCTTGGCAGAAATTGATATTTTTAATCAAAAGAAGTGTCTTTTGTGTTGGACATCGTGCATGAGCTGCATTCTCTGAGTGAGTATTATTTGTTTTCACTTTGGATTTTGGAATTGCTGGGTCAACTGTTTTTGTGTCACATAGGGAAGAATTCAATTTTCCTTGATTTACATAGGGTAGTCATTCCCTCGTGTCAGGGGCTATTTACACGCCCCTGCACAGTCCCTCTTCTCTGCTTATCCCTGAGTGAAACTCATATAATATAAATATCGTTTCATTAATTTTACTGGATAACCACAAATTTATGGCTTCATTCAACATAATACAATTTCTTTATTTAGAACGCCTTTAAATTCTAACGAACAAACTACTATCTTTCTTAAAGGTTGTTGACCATTTTTCAATAGATGGAGAACGCTAACAGAATATATTAGATATACTACAATAGCTGAAGTCCCTTGCCCGGGCTTTATACAGAAATTTTCAAAATCTAATGTAAGCAGTGACCTTCCTCTTGTTTTGAAGGTCAAGTGTTCTAAATTTCATCATTCTCGGAATAAAACTGATGATAAATAATTTGTATGCAAATTAACTCCACGCCGCCCGTCACATATATTCTTCTATACTCGTATATAAAAGCATATGATTTTTTTTTAATTTATGCTATACTATGTGACTACAATGTTTGTAAAAAAAACTTGTCGGCCGCTTTCGAAATTTCAAATGAGTGACGTAGCTTGAAGTAAAACACTACCATTGTATTACAGTTACAGTTTGGCAAGAAAGTGTAGAAATTAAATAAATTGGAACTAAACGTTTTCATTACTATGGCAGCACCGAATTATATGACGTTTCCTATGGCTGTCATGTTATCGCATGTTACGGTTGATTTATTGTCTTAAATTTGAGTAGAAGATCGCTGATTTGATAATATTTTTATTCATTGTTTGCCTGAATTTAATTAAAATGAATAAACCATTACATAGTGATGCAAGAGGGGTTATATTCTGCGTTTTTCAACGCTGCCCAGCCGAGTCTCACGCGAAGAAGCTTCTATCTGATTTAGAAGATGTTTACAAACGAACTGCAGAAATGACTGGTACGTAGTATAGTTTGTTTAATAAATTTCATTAGTATTACAAGATTTATGCCAATTTTCGAGCGATAATAACCATTACAATCTGATTTGAGGTTATGTTAAAAAATTCGAATTTGACATTTCGATTTGACAGTTAATATGCGGCCACAGGAAAAAGGGAATAACTCAATAAAAAAATAATAATATGCAACTTCTTTAAACTCGTAGAAAAGTTACTTTTTTCTCGTTTTCTCTTTTTTTCTTTCTAAGTGAATATTATCTAGTGTGTGTTTTTAAAACTACCTTCTATAATAATAATTTTAATGATGTTTTTCAACCACAGGTAAATCTGAAACAACGGTAAGACAAATCGTCAAGGAAGGGGAAAAGGCAGATGAAAAATTTGAAACACTGGGAAAACGGAAAATGGGCATAATAATATGTAATAGCATAAGTGCTGATGATTGGAAAAATTGTTGCATACACGTGATGAAAATGATGAGGCAGAATATTATGCACGAGGCAGTACTATATATGATGATATCGATAAACTGCGTTTAGATGAAGATGAAGATACGGAAGAAGAAGAATCACACGAGGACAAAGACAATAATTACATGTCGGGTGTTGAATTAACAGACTTAAATTTTTAAGTACCTACGTTTTTATATCAAAATAAACGCCCACTTATAACTTGTTTTGTTTTATTTTGCTTCTATTAAATTACAGTTTTTTGTGCAAATTTTTTGAAAATACAAATACGCTATGAAATATGCATTTTGCCAGAAGTGTTTTTTTAAAACATACATTCTTTGTCTTATGATCCGTCTTGGTATTGCCATTTAAAACTAGAAAACGATCGCAGCGCCATCATTTATTTTCTACACTTAATTGCCAAACTGTAATACAAATCTCCCATTGGAACATGGACTTCAAGCTACGTCACGAATTTTTAGCCAAGCACCGCTCTACCCCCTCGATATGCTAACCTTATTAAACGCATTTTCTACGAACCTTGGTATGATTATATTATTGTATATCATACATATTTT
This sequence comes from Limnephilus marmoratus, assembly GCA_917880885.1. Classification (NCBI taxonomy): domain Eukaryota; kingdom Metazoa; phylum Arthropoda; class Insecta; order Trichoptera; family Limnephilidae; genus Limnephilus; species Limnephilus marmoratus. Next base: position 23,131,879 of record OU862923.1, on the reverse strand, counting down.
TTTAAATTTCGAAAATTATAGCGGAATTCATTTCGCAGAATGCGTAGGTACCCTTTTGCCAGTTTTATGTTTCTACCTTTGGGTAGGTACTTTAAAATGTATCCATCACGCGTGACAATTTCGCTCTTCATAAACATTTTTTTCATTAGCTAATTGAGCCTCGCAATATCATTACCCGCCGTCGTAGTCCGTGTATTTTCAAAATGGGGGAGTAGTATTAACAAAACGGGGGGATTCGTATTAACAAAAAGGGGAGGCGTATTTACAAACTGGGGGAAGGGATTAAAACAAGGGCGGGGCTATTTATGCGAGTAATGAACACGAAACGGGGTGGAATATTGTTAGTACACGGAAACACACCCTTCGTCAAATGTTGACCTCGCACAAGTATTATGATGCTCATGTTTGCAAAAAGATATAAATTAATTTCCGAGTTATCAATTTAAACGTGAGTTGAACTAAAATAATAATTAACGGTTAATCTGATGACATATGCATAAAATTTCTTCAAAATCTTTGGAGGTGAGTTTGGGTACCGCCGCCCCGGGAAACATTTATTGGATAACCAACACATCTCCCCAAGTGATCCGCTACGTTTGGTGATTTAGCAGGGGTGCTCGGGTTTTTGGGGGTAAGGTTTGTTCAGATCTTAGCGGCGGATGTGTCTGCCCACCAACTGCGTGGCGTGGAGACCTTTTGACCTCTCCAGCAGGCAGCGCCGGATCTGCCATACGTTCAAAAACGTGCAAAAATCTGGCGCCAACTCCGAAGGGGCGCCGTGAGAAAATAAATATTGTATTAAAATTTAGTTATAATATTCCCTGCGTCGTTTAAAAATTACCCATAGTACGAAATAATTATTACGCTCTAGCAACACTTTCCAAAGAAACAGAATGCGCACGCATCAAGTTGGTATCAACGGCTTACGAATTTGTAGTCAGTTACAGAATTTTTTTACAAATTCCATATATTTAGTTTAAACGTAAGATCTGTTTTTCCATATATCTTTTACCGTCTTTTACGACGAATAGGTGCGATCCAAATTCAATAACCAATCACAACGCGGTATTTTTGTTCGTAAGCCGTTGATACCATCCGTCAGTGTTTAGTGTTTGTTCGCTCAACACAGGGGAAATGCAAGGTGCAAATTTGAGGTTATATTCTTATTATCACCGCTCTCTGTCTCTCGTCGGGCCTGCCTGTTGCTAGTCAGAAGCTGTAGATGCTATTCTTGTGTTGTACGTTGCCATGAGAACGAGTGTGAGAGCTACCGCCAGGTCACTTGGAAAAGTTACACCCTTTATATGTCTTGATTTTATTTGATAAATTAGTGTAAAAAAAAAAAATAATATAAAAAAATTAAAAAATTGGGGTGAACTAATTTTTAATCAAAATAAAAATGTAGGGGGGGGCGCCATCGGTACCTTCTGCACAGGGCGCCAGATTTCGTAGATCCGGCCCTGCCAGCAGGACTCTCTCGGAACATCGCATTGCACTGCAATGGGAGAGATTGATTCGCCTGGGCATACTCACCCCAGGTTCCTAGCCTCCCCTCACATTTTTCCTTCCCAGAATTTCCTCTCCTTCCTTTCCTAAAACTCACTCCCCCCCCTCCACACGGCATCCCCAAAGATGACATAGGCCCTGAGGGGAATTATTTTCCTCAGGGCCTCCGGTGTGGAGCTAATGTAAAAAAAAATCACCTTGTGACTATTTTAATTTTATTTTCTTTTTTTGGAAACATTACAGTATTCACAGTTTTATACACAAATGTATATTATATTTGCATTAATCAGTAAAGTTTCTATACAAATATAATTATAACAATAGTAAGGGAACATACCCATACTACGTGACCAACTTTTTGCAATATTTAATAACTTTAAAAATCTTGTTGGTATCTTGTCAGCAGTTTACCTATATACATTAATTTGATTGACCTTTGTGAAGATTTTAGAAATTAAATTTCATGCCTTAACTCTTGCCAACAATTTCTTTAGAAATCCTTTAATTGTTTAAGACTAGGAGAACAAGGGTCCTATTATTAAATTTCTCAGAATCTTGGAGTACGACGGTTTTCTCTTGTCCACTGAGAACAACACATCTGCATTGCAAATTAGTAATCTGGCTTGATTTTGTTTTCAGAAAAATGTTTATTGTAATAATCATTTGTTTTAGACAAAGAAAATATAGTTTCGGGGGATAGGACTTCATGAAGTTTATAATGTTTGCTGTGTAATTTTTGAAGTGATTTCTGTATCTCTCGTCCATTGACTTCAGTTTCCAGAAAAAATACCCCACAAGCCAAAATCACGAAAGCGATTCCACGAGTAACCAAAATCTCAAATAATATCAAATTTTATGAAATCTAATTCCCAAAAGACCAATATCGTTAGAACATAATTTTTTGATAATATAAAGTTTATACCTCAATTGGGAAGATAACAAGAAATGGTTTCGTCGTGTAATTTCTTTTTTATTTTCTACAATTTTTAGAAAAGAATGTGACCTTACCCTGTTCTAAGGTCACATTTTACGTGGTTACATGTTGGAATTATAAGTACCTAAGTAACTGTGTTAAAATTTTATGAGACGAAAATTCTAAAATTTTGGGAGAAAATCCAATACAAAAATTCATTTTTGTTAGGTTGCAAAATTTTATCTAAGATATTCTTCCTTCCCATGTCCATAGCCAGTGGCGGATTATCCCTAAGGCAAACTAGGCACGTGCCAAGGGGCGCGAGGTTATGACGGGGCGCCGATTTTTAAACAATTATAAAATTAATTCTTTATGTAATATTAATGCTTATTTTGAAGTCGGTTATTTTTTAAGAATGTTTATTGCAAGAGGGAGTACCTACATATACAAAATAATTTTACATGAAAATATTGCACATTTCCTTGTCCAAACGTCGTTTTAGTTGTGGGTTGGTGGAATGTGTGATGTAATGTGGATCTTGTGAATCGGCCGGAGTTTGTCTGTGTAAAGTTATCCTGATTTTTGAATGCGTAAATTATAATATCTTTTGCATATAATTGTTTAGTGACATTAAATTCAGGGTATTAAAAATCTAGTCCGTAAGAGTTCTGTTGGGGACTCTAAGAATAATTTTCTTAATTGTCTTTTGTGCTGGAGTGGTATTATACCAAAATTGCATTCCCCATTCGATAATACCATATTTTAGATGAGATTTGCATTTGGTAAATGTACTCTTATTTACTTCAACGAATAATAAATACCTAGGTTGTTCTAATTTTTCAACTATTCTATACTAATATTTCACAGAAGAAACTGTGGCGTATTTCAGTGGTCTATTTTTCCAGCTGGTTTTCTGTCAGGTGTTAAATGACGAGACTAATTCTTCGACATCTTCAAAAGTAAGATACAATTCCAGTCCACCGTTTAAAGCGTTTAAAGTCTAAAGTACAGTGAGTACTATTAAGTTCAGTGAATACGATTGGTCATACATGTTTATGATCGCACGTACTGAATCTCGTTTCCACGTGCCGAACAGATTTGAAATTGAATGCTGGCGTCTCGAGTCAGAACGAAAACTTACAGCCTTACTAAAAAAAAACCCTTGAAAATTTTATTCAATTGATAAACGAGCGTGTATGTGAAAACATTACTAATTAAAAAATTGTTCATGGAAAGAAATATACATTGTTTACACAGCCTGAGAGGGTAGTTTATCTTATGTGTACGAATGTTAATGATTTCTGAACGAATTTTGGAATTTTTCCAAAGTATTTTGAATGTTCTATATATTTCTTATTTTTGAAGATATCATAAAAACAAATACCATTTATAAAAACTAGATAAAATTACGTTTTAGATTTGTGTATTTAAAATATACTTTAGTATTAAAAAATAGCCATATTTTAAGATTCAAACACCGAAAAAAATGGAAAAAAAATTCTTACCAAAACATTTTTGATTAAAATGTAGAGAAATTTAAAAAAATCAAAATTTTAAAAAAAAAAACACATTCCTTTTATATAACGAATTTGGAAGGAAACTGTTGCCTCAGTTTTTCCTCGTGCATAAAATAAAAAAATTATAAAAAAATTCGAAGTTTGCTTTAATGCCAAAAAAATAACCTAAAAATAAACCGACATTAAATAATTCTTTTTTTTTTATTATTGTTTGTATTTTTTCTGAAACTCATCAGGATTGCTCTAGTAAAATATATTACATCTTATATATAAAAATCTCGTGTCACGGTGTTTGTGGTCGCACTCCTCCGAAACGGCTTGACCGATTTTTATGAATTTTTTCGTTTATATTTGGTAGGTATGAGAATAGGTTTTAAAGTATATTTCATACCGCTAGATGATTAGGGTGTCCCTATCCAGAAAAAAAATCAACTTTTTTGAACTTTTTTTTTTACATCAAAAAATACCTATAGCCCCAAATTATAATCTTCATACCCCCACCCTTCTATCTTTTAATCGCGATTTTAATATTTTGTATGAACAAATTTAACCGTCTTTCGTATTTCAAACGGAATAAAATTATTTATGTTATTGACAAATGGCGCTACGTCCGCCTCATCGAACATTCATCCACACATGCGCAAGACATTCACGAGAAGCGTCGAGTCATTTTGATATTTCATTCGGCATTATGTTCTAGCGTGGGCAAACCATCGAACTTATTTGTGTTGGCTAAAGACGGACTGACTAAAAATATCATACACTCAATTGCTCTTCAATTCATAGAGATTTTCTTTATTTCATTTTCTTACTTTAGTTGGTGTTTTTTTGCTTTTATCGGCGGTCATCGTCTACAGCGCTCCATCCTCTTTCTGTTATAGATCCCATCCCCACACACTAACAATACATTCGTTATGTTTTATTTAACAACCAAAATCTTCTTCCTTGCGCTGACCCAACTCATTGCCTGGGTAGGCTGTTGGGGTCGGCTCTTCTCGTTCTCAGGTTGTAGTTTCTTCTGTTCTGAGTATCGCCTTCATCCAGGCCGTTTCTCTGAAGAATTTTGGAGCATTGAGTCATCCAGGAGTTCTTCGGTCTTCCTCTGGATGACTGTCGAATTTATTTAACAACCAAAATATTCACTAGAAATAATTTATACGGCAGAACAACGTTTGTCGGGTCAGCTAGTAAATAATAAAATAGATCCCAAGAATAATAAAAGCTAACATTTATTAGTATTTATTTCTTAGGTATGTTATTATAGCCTTCTTGTAACTGACAATATGTACAAGCGAGTATCTAAATGACTCAGTCCTGATATTGTTGTTGCAATTAAAAATAATTTTTGATCGAGTATTTCTAGTTGGTACATGGAAGATAATTAGACTGAATAAATCAGGGCTGTTTATAATACCAATAATATTTTTTTAAACAAAGGTCAAATAGGAAACAAGTCTCCTATCCGAGAGAATTAATAATTTTAATTCTTTCATCAAGTGGTTTTACTTTATGATTTCTATTGGTAGACCGAGTTTATAGACAGTATATTTTAAAAATATGCTGAATATTTTCAATGGAGTCAAGAGTAGATTTCAAAGTGAGAGGACCAGGTAGAAGAATTATATTCAACTCGACGTCGAACTAAAGAAGAACGTTAGAGTTTATATGTTAAATATTTAAGATAAATCATTTTTAACATTTTATTTGTTACCGCATCGACGTGTGAAAGAAAATTAAACTTGGAATACCAATGAGGGAGCGGTCCGTATCGGTGGAGAGAAATGAAAGGCGTCAGTCGGTGTATGAGTCAGTCGTTTATTGGGCTACGTAGCGGAGGTCGGTAAAGCGGTAACATGATGTAATGCAAGGTGCCGTGATGAAATGTTGCAGGCGTGCGGTGTAATGGAGATGGTGCGGTGAAGGTCAGCGAGTATCTTCCAGGCCGTTGCTCGACGCTTTGAATCGCGGAGATGAACGGTGTGTGGCTCGGTGAGCTGAGCCACCAGCAGGTAGTCCTGGCGAGGCGGAGCGCGTTCCATGGCAGCGAAGCACGGTGGGCTTCCCCCGAAGCCCACCGTGCTTCGCTGCCATGAAGTGGTGAGCTGATCCCCGGACTGAAGGTGACGCAAGCCTTGTAAGTCTCGGGATGTTGCTGTTCTGCGGGGCTGAAGGCACGATGGGCCTTAGAGCTGAGACGTGGTGATGGACCTCGAGGAAGCTGCCCTGGAGCGTAGCGATACCATGCAGGAGCACTTATTACATGTTGACCGAAGATTAATGTGAGACTGAACTGCAGCGGGCGAGCGATCGGCTGCTTATATAGCCGCGGTAGAGTAACTACCTCGCGGTAGGTAATACGAGCCACTTCGGCAGTTAACGAGAATATTCGGCGCCGTACAGATATTGTACGGTGCTGTCTCGAGACCTTTCTAGGCGGGGCGATATTATTATCGTCGGGCTGGCACGGGAGGCGAGAAAGTACATCGCGGCAAGTATAGGTACGAAGGTACCTAGGCAAGTAGGTTTGCCGATGGGCGCGAATATTAGGAGATGTTTCTCGTATGTTCTTTTGATGGCGAAGATAATAATGATGTGTCGCCACACAAGATCATTCATTTTATTAACGGAGGAGGAGGAAACATTATCAATTTTATATTTATAATTGAAAGATAAATTTACTTAGAGGAATCTTACTACATGCCATTTTTTATATTTAGATAGGATAAAGAAACTCATATTATTTATTGATTTGTCTTTGATTTATTGATATTTTAAATTTATTTATAATGGCACATAATAATCAACAAAAAATAACAAACTAGTAATTTTAACCAATGGTCTAAATAAATGTTATGCTATCAAGTGTGAATGTCCCAGAACTATCCTTTATAATAAGTTACTTTGCTCGTTTTTTTGGACTTCAATCGGGCCCTAATTATTGTAATGACTAATTACTGATTATATGGCAACCATATCTGAATGATGAGGTACTTATCCACCTTCCTCTTTCCCATATCCTTTCCCTCTGATCTATCGTAAACCTCACAACATACTCCAATTGGGATGCCATAGTCTCAGATGATAGTTGGGACTTTTGTGCACACATTTTAAAAATAATAATTATCAGTACATAAAAAATTTCCATTAATAATTAATTAATCAAAGCAAAATTTGTTTCTTATAAGCCACCCAGTAAATGTTGCAAACGTATTTATGAACTAATATCTCAAAGTTCAGAAAATGGCATTTTATTGGCCATATTTATACATTTTTATTTGGGAGACAGGAATGGATTCTACCGCCACGTTTATTACTCACCACAAGTGGTTCGCTACTTTTAATGACTTAGCAGGGGTGCCCAGGATCACGGATGAGGTTTGTCCGGATCTTGGCGGCTGAGAGATTGGTTGAGCAATGATGATCTCTCCAGCAGGACTTTCTCGGCAAGAGTGGTAGGGATATAAACATAATTCTGTCCCTCCTGGACACACTGACCCCCCAGATTCCCACGCACCCCTCATCCATTTGACCTTCCCAGAACTTCCTTTCCCAAAAAGACCCTCCACACAGCATCCCCAAAGATGACATAGACCCTGAGGAGAATTATTTTCCGCAGTTCCTCCTCTGTTGAGCTAATGTAAAAAAACGGACGTTCTATCCGAAAAATAAATATTCATATATATCATTGCTGAAGAGGATGCCGTACTTGAAATCGTTGCATTTTCATTTTCTTTTGGAAATCAAACTCCAAATTCATGGTTGTGATAAAAAAAAAACAGCCAGTATTACATGGGTCAAGATGGAGAGCGAAACTTCAAGCGTCCCAGTTAGTTAGGGTCATATTGTCCAAGTTTAGCGCTTGTAAAGATAGACTTATTTTATGAACCCGCGTGAACGAAACTTATTTATTTAACTTCAATAAATCAGTTGAAAAATTTTTCAAAGTTTTCAACTATCGCTCCCAAAGGAAAAGTTGATTTGGAATATTTTCTGATTTGGCGATGTACCCAAGCGAAAAACTTTTAAATTCATGTGAAATCAACCCGTTACAGACATTACTATGTGTTTTTACTATAATACATCTATTTTCAATTTTTGCACCATCGCTTGGGCTGTATTAGTAGCCAATTTCAAAGAAAAAAAAATTTAACATTGGGGATTAAACTTTCCTCCTCAGGTAGTGGAGTCAACGTACCCATACTACGTGACCTGTTCAGGGGGGGGGTCTTCAAAATACCACGCTTGGTGCAAATGAGCGGCAGGGGGCTTAGGTTTTTGGTCACCGGGGGGGGGGATTAAAAATTGCAAAAAGTTGGTCACGTAGTATGGGTACGTTCCTTAAGCTAAGAATTGTGTCAGAGGATTTAGCATCTCGACTTTTAAGAATACAAGACCGCTTTTGACTTAAGAGCGAGTCTGCGTAAGAGTCGACAAGCTTAAATAATAGCTACAGACAGAACAGGCAAATGTTTTCTTCTGAATTCTACACCATGGGGTGTGCAACTCGATTTTAATGCGTAAATGTGGGAAATCGTATATTTTAAAACTACACTTAGAACATGAAAATGGTTTTCCACCGATTCCGGCATATTCTGCAACTATAATTTTATAACTGCATTTTATATATATACAAATGCAGTTAAATATATATTAACAAACCTCACCCGATGAACCCGGGGATTCCCTGCTAATTCACCAAACTGCTTGGGGTGACTTACGGCAGAGGTGTTGGTTATCTAATTATGATTTCCGGGGTGGTGGTACCCATATCCGTTTCCCAAATTGGAAGAAGGTTATTGGAAAATATATTGTTAGTGTACTCTAGGCAACAATTATTTATGATAATACTCATTAGTCAAGCATCGTTTTTCCGACTGACATCAATTGTTATGTTATGACTATAAATGTTCAACAAATAACTTCGTAATCAATTAGAGTAGTCATTAGTAGAATTACAGTAAAGTACTCATTTTCTCTCGTTAAGCTTAAGTTATTTCCGATTTTCAGCGCGTTAACAGGAACTTCCAGGTTTTTATAAAAATGCTGCATTTTCGTTTTGGAACATTGTTGATGCAAAAAGAAATTTTAATTTTAATATTATTTTGAATGGCGGTTTAATTTTTTATTTGCTAATATTATTTTCAGCCTCATTTCACATGTTTTTCCAAAAAAATTTAAACGCTTTGAATATTTTTAGCAAGTCAAAAAAAATCAATCAACTACCGGATGTTGTACAATATTTTATGCTTAAAGTAATGGAACGTAATCAAATATTGGATATTTCAAATGTAATCGTAAAACCATTATTCTCTTACAATATCGCTGCATTGCGGAATAGTCTTGTCAACAAAATAATGTAAAAATCTCTAACTTTTGAAACGTTCTCTCCATATGATATGCAAAGATTAATTTTATCTTTCAATTGTTATGATCCATCATTTTTCATTTTAAAATTTTGATATTTCAATTTCGATCTTTCAATATTTTTTTAATTCTTAATTTATTCGGAAATGCATAATGATGATAAAATGCTTTTTGTGAATGTCGGTTTCGGTGTTTGTTGTACAAAATAATAATAGTACTTATTGAATTGAGCTTTCTTGTTTTCAGTGCATACAGGATGCTGAAATATCACTGGTATTTGATTATTATTTTGGGTTTAGCTTCCATTGCTACTGCAATAAAATACAAAAAACAGGTATTCGCTTATTTAAGTTGCATTACAATATTTTCTAATGATAAAACACTTATCCGTCAAGCTACACAATATTATAATAATGTGCATTTGTTTTAAAGGTGTAAGAAGCTAAAATTTCAAACAATATTCCCCTATCTGATATTTTTTCCATCATCAAAGATAGATCCCGCAATGTTTGTACAGAGTATTGGAACATTGCCAGTCAATCCAAGGGTGCCCGCTACGCCTCAATACAAAGGACTATGCCATCAAAACCGTAGCTTCGAAAATTCCCCCATTTTTCCAAAAAAGAAATTTCCTCACTTATTCGAATGAGAATCGAACATTGATCCGTTCCTTCTCACCTTTTTAAAATTCACATCCATGACTCCCCAGATTGTACATTCTGTGGTCTAGATGTGGGAACTTTAGATCACATATTTTTTGGTTGTCCCTCTCTAAATAAATATCCTCTGTTCTATCAAGCGTTATCTAAAATTGCCTCACCTCCATTCAACATTTTATCTCTTCTAAGTCTGAACTCGACTCCAATCTTCATTTCAATATAATTTCACCTTTCCTTTCTCTGTAATTTTAAATGATGGCCTAAACATCCTTGAAGGGTGAAAGCCAGAAATAATTGAAAAAAAGCTAAAATTTCGATTCCCAAGAACTGCAAAAACTTGTTAAACTGAATTTTTATACCTCCTTTTATAAAATGGTAGCGGCACAAACTAAGTATTGTGACAAGTTTTATTAAATTTGAAGATACTTTCTGAAAGGGCTTTCTTGATGTGAAGAGGAACGCAATGAAATAAATAAAACACACCAACTGAAAAAATAATATTTGTTAACCAAATAAACGGCAAGAAAATGAACAAAAACTTTGATAATTAGGTACATGCACTTTATTACGTTAAATTAGGCTTGGATCTTATTTCATTAAATAATTATTTGTCCGTAAAATTTTAGATTCCCAATGTTCGTCACCGTGGTAAAGTTGAAAGATTATCAATAAAATTTGAAGACAAAGACTACATAATCGTTCATGATTACGGAATCACAAAGTTCAATAGAACTTCCCCCTACCTGGTCCACGGAAATGCAACCATAATTACACCGTGGGACAAAAACATCAGGGTAATTCAAATATATATTACTAGGGATGTTCAGAAAGTAAGTGTTCTGTGACCATACCGGGCTGTGATTTTTTGTTTTTTGGAGGTTGACGGTACTTAGTGGTAGAAGGAGGTTACCTGACCAGAACGAACATCGCAGGAACGTAGTAGTATGTAAACTCACGTTGTAGTGTCCATTTGCGTGAAAGATGTCGACAAAAGATCCCGCCAAGTGTTTTTTTTTATTTTTTTTTATTTTAATGACAATAAAAGGATAACGTAAAATTACAAAATAAGTAAAAATACCAAATAAAGTGGTTTGTTTACAGTCCTCCTCACTAGGTACCTGTTCCGAGGCGGACTGTATGTTGCTGAATGGGTGTAGATTTTTATTTCCTCATCTTCTAGTTTTTTGATTTTCATAAAATAACAATAAATAAAATAAAAGTATTTATGTTTGTTGTCTGCAGGTTATATTATTTATTTTATTTATTTTTTATTTATTTATTTAAGTTTTTATTCCAGCAGGACTGGGAGGGTAGTGCAATCCCAGTCTGCCATATTACATAAACAATTATAAAAAAAATATATATATATATATATATATTAGGTAAGTACCTAATTAAAATATAAAATGAAAACAAAATTCATCACACAAATAACAAAAAATAAGTATAAAATTAAAATAAATAATAAGTAGACAGAATTAAAAATAAAAAGATAAAAATATATTTTGGGATCGTCCATCATGGAGGTAGCCTCATCATCTGCATCCATCGCTCATTTATTGGGGAACTGAGCCAATCGGATGCAGCCACGACAATGGTATTGGTTGAAGTTCGTATCCTGCTCCAGAAGCTGGCTAGTCGGTGGCGAAGTAAGGCTGGGAATGAGTGCACCCTCCCCTCGGTGAACATCGTGGACGCACTGCAGAACCTCGGTAGTTGCATAAGTTGCCTGTATGCATTATTGTAGCACACCCTCAGTTTGTCCCATTGCGCTGCTGGGTATTGTGTCCACAGTTCAGACGTGTACAGGGCAGTACAGTATGTCTTGAATAGTAATTTTCTGACATCTTCGCTACAGTGGTAGAACCGCCTTGAGAGCATTCCGGCCCTTATGTTAATTGCTCTTCTTTGTCGTTCCATATCTTCTATATCCTTCATATCTTCGGTTAGGATATGTCCCAGATACTTAACCTGTGAGGCCACAAGCAGTTCATTTCCTTCTAGATATATTGGAGGAATATGTGATGGCTCCTTATTGTGTTTGAAAGCGACGATGACTGACTTTTTAGAATTGTACAACAGGTTATGAGAGTTTGCGTACTCTTCGCATATTTGCACAAGTCGTCTCATCGCTTTAATCGAAGGTGCAAGCAGCACCATGTCATCGGCGTAATTAATGTTGTTACTTCCTTGTCCGCAGATATGACAACCGATTCGTGTATCGTTCAACTCTTGTAAAAAGTCGTTAATGTACACATTAAATAGAGTTGGAGACATATTTCCCCCTTGTCTGACTCCGCTCTTAAGGAATAGAGGTCTTGAAGAAGCTCCTGCCCATTGAATGTGATTTTCCTGTTGTCCGTACCAAATAGCCAGCATATTGACCACTGCTGCTGGAACATCTCGCTTTATGAGTTTTTCCCATAATAATTGATGGGAAACACGATCAAACGCCTTGCTTAAGTCAAGAAAACACCCATAGACTGTGGTTTTTCTTTTTTTGTAGTAGGCTATTGTTTGTTTTACTCCATAAATGGCCATATCGGTTGATGAGGCGCTCTTGAAGCCGAATTGGTTATCAAGGGTAAATAGTTTCTCTTTGACTAGCGCAAATAGGATTTTTTCAAATAGTCTCGAAAGCATTGTCGCCAAGGAAATCGGTCGGTAATTTCCTAATACCGATGCATCCAGCTGATTGGATTTCAGGATTGGTACGATAATAGTTTTGCTCATATCCATCGGCAAATGTATGTGTCTTAGGAGGCTTGAGTACAGGGCGGCTAGAATAGTATGAAGTTGATCTCCTGCGTATTTTATGTGCTCAATACCAATGGCGTCGTATCCTGGACTTTTACCATGGGCGGTTTGCTTAATTGCGCTTTCAATCATTTCAGGAGTAACATTCATGACCAGGTCATCATTGGCCGCAGGCGGGCATGTCATTATCGAAGGTTTCGTGGTATCTCCTTGATCCTCGCTTAAAGAGAAAAAGTCTCTAAATTCGTTGGCTATGTTTTCATCACCCATAATGTTGTTGACGCATAGTGGAACTTTGCTCTTGGCTTTCAGCACAGTTGAAGTTTTTTGCCAAAACTTTCTGAAATCTTTGTTATGCATAGACGTAGCTATGCTATCCATTCGTGCTTTGTTTTCCGAATGTTGACATTTTCGGAGAGCAATTTTAAAAGATTTCTTACTAGTTTTCCTTTCGTCTGCAAAACGGCCTTCCGTAGGCCTTCCGGCTTGAACCCAGCAGAGGAATGCATGCCTTGAATGTCGGTACAAAGTGGAGACTTCATTATTCCACCCAGGAACAATTTCATACATTTTTTTGGGTTCTTTCCTTCTGAATGCTTTTATGGCGGAGTTTCTTAGTATATGGACAATATTACCGTAGAGAGAATCTAGTTCAAGTTTATGAGTTTCGTTATCACAGTTAAGTCTTTGACATCTTACGGCATCTGGGGGTTTTATTTTAACAATAGTTTATTGGCAAGGGCGTTGTAAGTTTTAATATCATTTTCGGATTTCGCCGTCCATTTTCCAAAATCCTTTGATCGATTCTGTCTGTTGGAAATAATGGGGGTTAGATTTAGATCTATTTCCACAGTTAGTGGGAGATGATCTGACCACGTCGCATCGGCTGTGATTTTTACGCTCCTCACTGCACGATTCAACCCCTGTGTCATAATACAGTGATCAAGCCATCTGGTGGTTCCGTGGGCGTCACTTACATAAGTAAATGTATCAGAGCTTAAATGCACAATATCAGTGTATGTATAGCTATTTTCTAAACAGAACTGTGCAAGTTCACGGCCAAAAAGTGACCTCGGATCCGCGTTGAAATCTCCTATAATCAAGGAGTTGGAGCTGTTTTGTTCCTCAATAATAGCGTGTATTTTTCCCAGACAGTCTGCGAATTCCGGTAAGTTCTCAGCTGAATTGGTCGGCATATAAACCGTGACTATAAGGAGAGTTCCATTTGCTGACTCCAGTTCAATAGCCGTGATTCGTGGATCTCTACAGTCAATTAGAATGGCTTTTATTGTATTGCGCCATAAAATTGCAACGCCTCCGTAGGGGCGGCCAATTAATGGAGCGTCTGAGAGGTTCACCGCAGATGTTCCATGACTGAGAAATTCTGGATGTATTGACGACAGATATCCCAAGTCTGTAGGTAACAGCCAGGTTTCCTGTAATGCAATGATGTCATTACAACCACATAATTCATTTATGAAGTGTTCTGTTCGACGAATTGATCTGCAATTGAATGAGATAATTTTTAGAGTCTTGGTACTTATGTGATCCATTATGAAAATTATTTTGAATCATTGGTTTGCGTTGTCGGCATTCGGAAAATGTATTTTCTCACAACTGAGAATTTCGGCCATATACTCGCATCCATAAGTTTTTCGTATGTTGACTCAGGAGTCCCAACTTTGAATGCTCGATATTCGCCAGATTTTGTCTGTAGTTCGTAGGCGACCGCATTAATACCGTTTTGCTTGAGAAAAGCGATAACATCTTCACAGGTTGTTGTTTTCTCCAGTCTTGTGACGAGAGCATATTTCGTCCTCTGCAAACCTTTAATTTCTGCATTTTCGTTACTGCCCAAAATGATATTTTTCCTTTTTTTTGGTGGTGGTTGTGGCTTTTTATACGTCTTCTTTTTCATGGATTTCCATTCTTGATTATCTTGATTTTCGTTTTCACTTGAAGGGATGGTGTTGGCGACATCTGCAAATGATTTCGGGCGATTAAATGGTTTTTCGGTTAGAGGTGGGTCAAGTTTTGGATTTGTCTCCATAGATGGCATTGCGATGCTTTCATCTTTCGTGGGTTTGACCTTGGTATGAGGCTTTGGCGTTTCGTCAACAGATGGCACGATAATCATGTTATTACATGGTTTTGTTAGTTCATTGACATGAAGTTTGAGAATTTTTATTTCTGATTTTAATAAATCAATTTGTTCCTTAATCGCCAAATTCTTATCGTGGTCTGATTCATCTTTCAGTTTCTGTACATCACTTTTAATTATTATTAAGTCTCTTAGGAACGCAGTTGCGTCAATATAATCAAAAGTCACCGGCGGTAGTTTGTTTATGTTTAAAACTGCAAATTTTGGTATATTGTTCGGATCAGTTTCTTTAAGAATTTTAATTATGTCACTTAAAATACGTTTTTTCTTACCTTCACCTACTCTCCTGGCGAAGGTTTTTTCCGGTACACATTTACACAGAACGGTTTTTGCGGACTCAATGTCTTCTTCCGTGAATGATTTATCACATATTATGTGCATTGTTTGCTCGTCCATCACGTCCATCTTTTGTTGTATAAACGCAAGGATCTCGTTCACAACAATCCCGCACGGGCAGCCTCCGATTAGAGACATTCTCGGTTATTTTTCGTGTTGTTTTTATTATTTATTTACTTTTAGTTCGCGGAGTACGAAATACGAGTTGTAATCGCGACGCCACCTAGCGGCCTATCACCTGGGGTTACTTCATAATTTTAATGATTTCCTCATCTTCCTATTTACTTAACCATAATTTTATGTTTTTTTTAAACATTTGTATCTCCATTGTGTTCTTAATTTCAATTGAAAGGGCATTATATAATTTTGTAACATGGAAATTATGGTTTTTCTGACCAAAAGATGTGTTTAATTGCGGGATGTTCAGTAGTTTTGAGGATTTTGACCTTGTAGTGTAAGTGTGTTGGTCAGCAAGATATTCATATTTTTCTTTAAATTTGAGTAGTGCATTTTTTGAGTATAATTTAATAATGCTGAATACATTAAAGTTTTTAAAAATTTCTTTTGATGGTGTTTTTATGGGTACTTTTAGGATTGTTTTTATTATTGCCTTTTACATTCTAGCTAGCTGCTTGATGTGAATGTTTGAGGCAGTTCCCCATCCTATAATCCCATATTCTATGCGTGATTGGCAAAGAGCATAGTAGACTTTATATAGATAATTTTTATTAAGTATATTGCATATGTTTCTAAAGTAGTACATGAGCTTTGTAAGTTTCTTTGTGATGATATTTATGCGGGAGTCCCATTGAAGATTTTCATCGATTTCAATGCCGAGATATTTTATGTTTTTAGAATGTGTTATGGTGGGGCAGTGACATGATTGGATTAAGTCTTTTCCTTGACAATCGTGTAATTTAGGAGCATAATCCTCTGCTGGTTGTCCTCTAGCCGTTATATATTTAGTTTTGTTAACATTAAGTGTAAGTGAGTTTTGCTTAAGCCATTTTTGCAGAAGTACAAGTCCGTGTTCAGCATCTTTGAAAGTGGTTAACCAATCACTTTCATTAAATAAAATGACAGTGTCATCAGCAAAACTAATGATTTTTCCTTTGGTGTGTAGGTTGCAGATATCATTTATATATATCAAAATAATAAAGGTCCTAAGACACTTCCTTGCGGTACACCGTAATTGATTGGGAGAGGCTTACTTTTACAGTTTTCAATTTTAACACACTGTGAACGTTCTGACATGTAGCTTATTAGCAGATTTAAAGTTGTGTTTGACATCCCAATTTTTTTAAGTTTCTTGAAAAGGATTTTATGGTCTATCGTATCAAAGGCCTTTTGCAGGTCTATAAAAATTGCCAAAGATTTATTTCCCTTGTCTAAGCTTTTTGTGACCGTATTTATGATATCGTCTATGGCGTCGACAGTACTCAAGTTTTGTCTAAAGCCGTACTGGGATTTCGATATTAGGTTATTTTCTTCTAGGTACATCATGAGTTGTTTTTTTAGTACTTTTTCCAATATTTTAGAAAATGTACTTAGAAGGCTTATCGGTCGATAGTTATTGATATCATTTTTACATCCTTGTTTATAAATAGGTATAACAGTAGCTTCTTTAAGGGACATGGGAAATATGCTTTTAGTTATAGATAGATTAATAAGGTGTGTCAGTGGGAAAGTAATTTCTTCACAGAGATGTTTTATTGTATTTGTTGAGATTACTTCATCGCCTGATGAAACATTTGGTTTTAAGAAAGTAATTATATTTTTGATTTCGTCAACGGTTATTTGTTTGAAATCAAATTCCTTTTCCAGATTGCGAGCTTCATTTGGTTCAACTGCATCATTAAAACACGGTGTTATTTATTTTGCTAAGTTTGATCTAATATTTGTAAAAAAGTGATTAACGTGATCTAGAATTTTGTCAGGGTTTTCAGCATATAGAGTGGGAACCTTGTTTATGTTCAGTTCATCTATCTTAGATGTATTACTGGTGGATTTAGAATTGGTCACTTCATTTATAATTTGCCACATTTTTCTGGGATTATCGTTACATTCGTCTATTTTATCTTTATAGTAGGATTCTTTTGTGGTGTTTATGATATTCTTGCAAATGTTTCTGTATCTTTTGTAGTATCGTAGCTCGTGTATATCATAAGGATTTTGTTTAAGTTTTTTATGTAATTCGTCTCTTTTTCGTATACAGTTTATAATATTCTGTGAGATCCAAGGCTTAATGTGTATATTCTTATGTAAAATTTTCTTCACAGTTTTTTTGGTGTTGGATACTATGTTATGTTAGATTATATCAATGAAGCTGTTCCACGCATTCATTCCTTTACATTTACCGCTTGGATTTAATTTTTATGATTTATGTGTTTTGTGTTTTGTGTTTCTGTAATATATTATTTCTTTTATTTTATTAACATTTATTTTATTACATATTATGATTTATGTGTCATATTTTATATTTGCGTTATTATATTATTCTGTTCACTATGTTTTAAAAAAATGTATATAATTGCCTTGCGATTTGTTTTGTTAATAATTACTATACGATCTGTTAATTTATGCCATGTTCCTTGATTTGTTTTGTTTGTCTTTAACTGTTTCAATGTTTTACTGGATGAACTGAACTCCAATTTTTTTTCCCTATCCCCATACGGGGGTCTGCTGGACCTCGTCCCTGCTTCATCTTTAGTTACATTACTAATTTTGCAGATCCTTCTCAAATCTATCTGCGCCTCCCCCAATGACATGTGCAGGCTTGAGGCTTGATCAGACGACCTTGACTATCCTTTGTCCTGCCTCTCACTACCCAACGCTGAATTTTCTTTTAGTCTTCGGGTATTTTACCCCAAATATTCAGTTAACATTCTTTGAGGCTTCACTGAGTAGTTGGCTAAGAGACACGGAAGCTAAGTGTAGTTTATGATCAGACCGAAAGCCATTCACATTTATTGTATAACTTATGTTCTCTATTTTATGCAGGTGCTTGCGGGTTTTTACAGATGCAATGCCGCCTCATGGAGCCTCATGAATGAGTTTTTCTTTTGCCCTGTTTAATTTATCTTTGTCTTACTAACCTATTTTTTGCATTTTGTTTTTCCTGTTAAGCACTTGCATACTGCTTACTAACAACGTATGCATGGACACTGGAGGTCTAGATTCGTTCAAAATAAATAAATGTAGCTTCGTTTAACAAAAAAAATAGAATCTTGCGAGAGCCTTGAAGGAGTAACCATCAGTTACTTATACCAAGGCGGGTAAGAGGTGGATTACCTCCACTGTTCCACGCATCATTTGTGTTGTCAGTATTTTGTTTTTTTTTCCAATCAGTACATTGCAGGTTTTGTTTAACGGCATTCCAGTTTGTTTCAGATTTTTCAATTATCGTCGGTCTATTTTGAGTTTTCCTTTCTTTGTTTTGATTTATAGCTAGGATTGTTGTAAAATGGTCAGTTATTGTTGATTCGTATATAACAGATTGAGTATGTTTTTTAGTTTTACTCATAATATGGTCAATGCAGGTTTTGGAATTGACAACTTTTCTAGTGGGTTCATTTATAAGACTTTTAAGACCATGTGAGGCTAATATCTGCAGATATTCATTTTTTCCAGAATATTGATGTTTAGATCTCCGATAAGAAAGACATTTTTAGTTTCTTTTGGTAGAGTGAGTTCATCATCCAAGGATTTAATAAAAGGATCCAAATTGTAAGATGAAGGTGATCGATAGATTGCTAATATAGTTGATTCCTTTCCAATTTTAATTATTGTGATCCGCTTTTTACTCGCGGAAGAAATAACACCTACAAGAAAAAAAGGTGAGGATTTCTAAGCTCTATTGTGACTGAAGATAATAGTCGGTGACTCATTACATTATATGCCTGGGGAAAAACGTGTGGCGTCACACTAATTCCTCATCTGCCAAAAATTGAAAACCACAATTTCGGGCAAAAAAAATCATGGCCTCAGTGTTTCGGGACCGAAAAGGCATCATTTTGGTCGAATTTCAGCCTCAGGTTGAGACCATCAATGCACAATAATATTGTGTACCCTGAAAAAACTCAGAAGGAGCATTCAAAACAAAAGGAGGGGCATGCCGACCAGAGAAGTGCGCTTTTTTTCCACGAAAACATCCGTCCTCACACAGCCATAGCCACCAATACGATCATGGACTCATTTGATTGGGATGTTTTGAACCACTCCCCATAATCCCCTGACTTGGCGTCTTCAGATTATTATCTTTTCACCTCCCTTGAGGCATATGTGGATGAAATTAAATTTTAAACCGACGAGCAGGTGCAGAAAGTGGTTTTCAAGTGGGAGGAGGAGCTGGCGGGAGAATTCTTCGAAGAGGGCATAAAGAAACTTTACACAAAAAAAAGCCACGGCTCACCACATGCATCGAACGAGATGTCAATTATTTGGAAAAGTAGTGAACAAGTGTATCAACAATATCCAGCAATTTTTTTTTTAAAACGCTTTTTTTTTAAATATATAAAACTTTAATACCTACACTTACTTTCTGAACATCCCTCGTATTACATCCTATAAATACAAAATATGAAAATTGCGTGTGCATAATTAATTTTTTTCTTTCGTTGAACTTTCTTTTTAGGTTGTCATTAAATCATATGAACTGAGGAACAATCAGTACAAAGAGAGCTTCATAAGAATGGACTTGGATTTCTGCAACTACCTTGAACATAATTTCTTCATGTTGATTGCTAGAATATATAGTAATATCCCCAGTAAATGTCCTTTGGTAAATTTATTTATTTATTACAATCGTACACTGGTGTAATCTGAATAGTTAAATATATTATTTGGATACAGCAAAGCAAATGTGCATTTATTTTTCAGATTGGGAATATTTACTTAGGAAAACTACAAATCATGGATTCCGATATTCCTCCAGGATTTCCACTCGGAGGATGGAAATTTACTTTCAATTTTTTTTTGAAAAATTCCAAAAAACCTGTATTTGACTTGGAGGCATTCTGCAAAGTGGAATAAAGATATTAATTAATATTAAAGCAGTCTCTTTCAGTTTCCTGTTCAATCATGTCACACAAATTATTTTATTAAATTGAAACATGAGATCGATAAAAATTACGGAAAATAATCAGGTCTCAATAGATCAGTAACCCCGGTAATAAAGAGGTCCTGGATTTGAATCGAATTCGAGAGGCTCTGGACTCTTTTTGACTCATTTTGTTTTCATTTTCTACATATTTCTTTGTTTCGTGTTTTGTTTAGATTATTTGAATAATCAAATATTTTTTTAATAATTTGTAATATGTATTTCAAAATTAATTATTAAAATTAATTACAAAATTAAAAATGACATATATTTGCGGCAAGATACTTTCAATATCGCCCTGGTGTAAGACCACCATTGAGAATTCAAAACGTTGCTTGAAATGAGTTTAGCCGTGTTTGGTGTAACTGAATAGCCAGGTACCTCCCCGCTTTCCTCTACCCCATCTCCTTCCCATCCCTACTCAGCATCACAACATACCCCAAATGAGCATGTCACAGTCTCTGTGGCTGCAATATGTAGAAAACTCGGCGAACTTATCCGATATATAGCCACAATTCATAGGTTTGAGAACCGAATAGTAAACTTCGACTTTATAAATAAATTAAAAGTAAATCGAAAATATACGGTGTCCTATGGATAAGCTATCAAAGGGTTAAAGGTACACCCTCTAAGATTAATAGACATAAAAATTAATCCAGTTTTTTTTTCCAATTTAGCAACCTTTATTTTTCATCTATCTGTAATCGCAAATAAATAATGTTATCTAAATTTACTGCGATTCAAATAGTGGACTGTATTTAAATTGGTTTTGTGGACTTTGATACCGACACAAAATATACTGGATAATAATTTGGAATTGGGCAGGACTGGCTCGCCGATTGTCAATCGGTTGTGATGACGAATCCTTCCTCCTGGTAGATCTCACGGCCTGAGGGACTCCTCCAGTAATTATCACCACACTAACATTTGTGAAAACAAGAGAGTTCCGGGTCGATATAATTAAGAATTAGCAACCGGACTCAAAAAGAAGAAGATGGAGAGATGAAATTACGAATGTTAGAGGAGCGCGCTAGTATTTAAAGCGACAAAATTGACGCGACAATTGTGAAAATGTTTAATAAAACACGACTCGTTTAAAATAGAGCAAAAATCTCGCGGGGGTTGTCTTAAAAAAGCATTTAAAGAAACACTGTAAATTTTTTCATACATATAACTTATAAAATAACTGAATCAAACGGGTTTATAATAATTTTTGGAGCATACTTTGCGATTTTTTTCTATCGAGAGAATTTTATGTAATTTGCGTTTCGGCGCGGGGAATGTCTAGATATTATCTTCAAGAATAACATATATTTTTTAAGAGCTTTAAAACTTAACGTGTTTAAGGGAGATATGTAAGAAATCGGTAGAAATTCGGGTAGCGGCGGCTTTAAGAAGGTATTACCAGAGAAAACCAGAAATATGTCATTTTTAAATCAGATTTTAGGCGTATTGACTCTTTTCCACAAAAAATTATAAATGGATTTCGAAAGATTATTCTTTTATCTAGCATTCGCATGTTTTAAATTTTGAGTAAAAATGTTTATTTTTAGTATAATAAGGTTACACCACAGGTCGTTGGCAGATTAGTTAAATTTTCAAAAAAGATTTTGTATTATACACACCCATTTCAAATCATATAATCATGCAGTAAAATAAATCAATACATTATCTAGGTATCGTATGTTTTAGAATTTTAATTTTAGTTTAAATAAAATTATTAAAAAATAAATACGTACATGTGTTTATTGCCGAAAATGGGTCCGTTTGTGTATTTATTTGCGCACTTACAAACTAATATATTTCAGATTTTTTTTACATTCTTATTTGACTTAGACATTATTAAAAAATGGTAAATACTTATAAACAAAAAATAATTACAAAAAGTACATTATTTTAATAGTTTTATCATCACGCCTTTCAGCATTTTTTAATGTAGGTATAAATTAAAGCAACTTACTTTGGAATGAAATAAAATCGATATTGAGTTATAATTTTAAAAAGCTGATACAGAGAATACTTCATCTTTCTCATTGGAACCGCCCTGTACGATCGTAAGAAGAACTTTCGACGAAATGTGGATTTTCGGCCGCTGGCTGGTTAAACGCTCTTAAGAGTGGATGTTGAATGCGCCATGTGATCAATGTCGACCATTGCAAGCACATAATACTCTAAGACTTGCGCCAAGAGATCATTAGATCATTGCAAGCACATAATACTCTAAGACTTGCACCAAGAGATCATTAGATCATTGCAAGCACATAATACTCTAAGACTTGCGCCAAGAGATCATTAATCATTGCAAGCACATAATACTCTAAGACTTGCGCCAAGAGATCATTAGATCATTGCAAGCACATAATACTCTAAGACTTGCGCCAAGAGATCATTAATCATTGCAAGCACATAATACTCTAAGACTTGCGCCAAGAGATCATTAGATCATTGCAAGCACATAATACTCTAAGACTTGCGCCAAGAGATCATTAATCATTGCAAGCACATAATACTCTAAGACTTGCACCAAGAGATCATTAGATCATTGCAAGCACATAATACTCTAAGACTTGCGCCAAGAGATCATTAGATCATTGCAAGCACATAATACTCTAAGACTTGCGCCAAGAGATCATTAGATCATTGCAAGCACATAATACTCTAAGACTTGCGCCAAGAGATCATTAATCATTGCAAGCACATAATACTCTAAGACTTGCACCAAGAGATCATTAGATCATTGCAAGCACATAATACTCTAAGACTTGCGCCAAGAGATCATTAATCATTGCAAGCACATAATACTCTAAGACTTGCACCAAGAGATCATTAGATCATTGCAAGCACATAATACTCTAAGACTTGCGCCAAGAGATCATTAGATCATTGCAAGCACATAATACTCTAAGACTTGCACCAAGAGATCATTAGATCATTGCAAGCACATGATAGTCTAAGACTTGCACCAAGAGATCATTAGATCATTGCAAGCACATAATACTCTAAGACTTGCACCAAGAGATCATTAGATCATTGCAAGCACATGATAGTCTAAGACTTGCACCAAGAGATCATTAGATCATTGCAAGCACATAATACTCTAAGACTTGCACCAAGAGATCATTAGATCATTGCAAGCACATAATACTCTAAGACTTGCACCAAGAGATCATTAGATCATTGCAAGCACATGATAGTCTAAGACTTGCACCAAGAGATCATTAGATCATTGCAAGCACATAATACTCTAAGACTTGCACCACGAGATCATTAGATCATTGCAAGCACATAATACTCTAAGACTTGCACCAAGAGATCATTAGATCATTGCAAGCACATAACATTAGTAGACTGACATATTGTCATTGCCATGTTTACAACAGTCAGGGTATTGTCGACAGATCGGAAAGGTTATGTAGGTAGATAGAATAGGTAGGAATGCAAAGGTATATAAATAATGAAAGTCAACATATTTGCGTCAACATCTATCTATTTTCATTATGTTATTATTTATCGTTTTGGTCAATATTTAGAAATACCTACTACATTGTTGAAATGCAAGTTTTCACACACCACCATAATATTATTGATTCCTTCTATCACAGCAAACTTATTTTGTGGCACCATTTTAATTCAAATTAATAAAATACTAAGTTTTTATCACTTTTATTGTTTACAAAAACCAACATGTTTCGTGAGCAACGCTCACTTCTTCAGGGTTTTTATTTATACTAATTATAAATAATAGACATAGACAATGGTGTCAATTGAAAAAGAATAGACATGGAAATATGAGGGTGGGTAGAGGAGAGAGGGGCAATGGGGGACAATTTACAAAGGGAACAGGTTTAATATTGGGTCATTTAAGAACAATTTTTGATTATTATTAATAATATTCAAATTCGCATTAACACTCTTTCGGATTTCTAATATTTCTAGTTTATCCAACTAAATGCAATTGACATTACAATGTATTAATTCTATTCCACTATTGAAGTTAAAGGTGTGAGTGGTTCCACCAAATGGTTGGTTACCACCATGTTTGCTAACCATTTGGTGTGAACACCATTGACTATGTCTATTATTTATAATTAGTTTCAATAAAAACCCTGAAGAAGTGAGCGTTGCTCACGAAACATGTTGGGTTTTTTAAACAATAAAAGTGGTAAAAACTAAGTATTTTATTAATTTGAATATTATTTATTTATTTATTAACACCTGTTGTTCTTTACATAATTTGATAAAACCTAGTACAAAGAAGTAGAATAAGTAAACAGTACGATATTACAGTATAATAAAAGCAATTAGTATATTTCATGTATGATAAGCAGAATAACAAGTGTAAAACCGCCGGGCTCGTACGATGAATTGCAGATAACTGCAGCGATTGGGGAAGAAAAGCAGAGGTTGCCAGTAGGTAAGATGGGATGAGAATCTGAAGAGAACTGAAGGTTGCAGGATTAACGTAAAAAAACCGATAAAAATACGGGAGGCCGAAATCCAAAGCTCAACGCCAAAGGGTCATGAAGAAGGAGAAAATTATTAATATGTAAACAGAAATAAACATCAGTAACACCGGGATTGTCTCACAAACTCTTTAAATAAAAACTACGGGGTCATCAAACACCTTGGACCTTATTTGGTGATATAATGCAATTAGTTCGCATGGTTTTAATTAGCAGGCGATGAGCCTGACCTTGAGGTTGCAGTTATAGTCTCAATCCCTGCATTATCGATAGCTGTGTGCCGTTTCTACTATCTAGTGTCATCTATGAGTAACCTCTTAAACGTCGAGCTGCGACGAGCGAATAAATGCAAATGATAATTTCAAAACAAATTATTCGACTTTAGGCCTCTGGTATGAGTCAATGCGTGCACTAATCACCCCAATTAAGCATGCATTTATTATCCTGTCTATCTGGTAATGTTGCCATGACGTCATTGTTTGGGAATTCAAAAATGACTTATTAGCGTCTATCTTGAATGAAACGAATCACTGTGCGCCGGTCCGTTTGGCCAGTGTGCCTTTTAATACTGCCCAAAAATTCAATGGTTTCTGTTATGTTTTGCTAGGGGGTTTTGAATCAGCCACTCAAAACAATAAGATTTTTCTTAAATATTCTATAAAAGACAAAAGTTCTTAGTTCGATCGTAAACGGGGAAAAAATTTCACCTTCACCTCGCATCGCTTTTTTGTTGGGTTACATATATGTTTAACGCATTTTAAAGATTTCCTATTATTGAAATAGTAAAAGTTTTCTTGACTGAACGATAATCAAAAGTTGCACAAAATTGTTAGGTATTTTTTAATGTTCTTTAATTCTTTAGACCGATAAAATCGATAGCATTTTTTTTACTTGGCCTTGAAAAGGTGAAATTTTCGCCTGCGGCGATTTCTTTTTGCGTTGTATTATGCATAACCCTAAAGAGAATGCTAAAATGTTAAGTGTGGTCGGTCTTGCTCTGTGGATGTGAAACATGGACCTTGAAAATAAATACCATGAACAGGTTAGAGGCTTTTGAAATGTGGCTTCACCGGAGAATGCTCAAGGTCCCATGGGCCGACATGATCACCAAAACAGAAATTCTCAGGCGTGCTAGAGCAGATAGAGAATTGCTTACATGAATAAAAATCAGGAAAATTTCATTTCTGGGTTATATACTTCGAGGGGAGAAGTATCTGGTAGGAGACAAATGTCTTGGCTGCGTAATATACGAGAGTGGACCGGCATTAGAAGGAGTTATTCCGGGCAGCGCAAGATAGAGAGACATTTTCAAGAGTGATCGCCAACGTCCGGGGAACCTGATACGGCACACAAAGAAGAAGAAGATGCATAACCCGCTGGTCAGAATCCTTGCCACGTCACTAAAATAGATACCAGTTTATTAATGGATTTTGGTCTTCAATGTAATACAATAATTTTTGTGTTATCATTAAAATACGAGAAGGTTTATCTTACGAGGAAAATTTAATTATAAATATTTATATAAATATTTATTTACGTTATGTCGAACGTCGATATTACGTCGAACGATGTCAATGAAATATAATATCGTTAAAAATCGTTCTGTCTTCTTAACTACCGGAAATTATATAATTATTTATAATTTTCCTGGAAATCGTTTATCCAAATGAAACCATTTATTTTCCAACTGTATGTGTAAACTATTGGTAAGTAAAAAAACGGACAATTTCAAAAATAATTATACCTTACATTATGTCTAATGATTTCAATAAAATATTATGTCGTTAAAACCCGTTCCGCCTTCTAAACTACCGAATATTAGAACGTTTATTATTTTCCCACAAATCGTTTTTTATCTAAGTGAAACTATTTATCTTGCGACTGTATGTGTAAACAGTAAGTGAAACTATTTATCTTGCGACGGTATGTGTAAACAGTAAGTGAAACTATTTATCTTGCGACGGTATGTGTAAACAGTAAGGTTAATAAAAAAATTGTTAATTTTAAAAAAAATGGTTCCCGTTGGTTTATTTAATCTAATATAATAAAATCTTTCCACTAACTTGTCGACAAGACATACTTGGTCGATGCGCAACTGCATCAACTCTGATTCACAAAGTTCTGTCCAAAAAAGTTTATAAGAATTCACAACAATAAGAATTGTGAAACTCTATTTAAGTTTATTTTTAATTTTTCAACCATTATTATTTTACAAAATTATTAAATATTTTCTATCTGTGCAGGTATGGTATTAGTCTGAATTATTATTTATGATATATTTAAATAATTTATTTTTTGTTTAATGTTGTTGTGAAAGTTCATTTTTCGTCAATAAATCAATTTGAAAATCAGAATATTTTAAAATAAATACGGTACAAATTACCAAGGTATCAATCAATCCTATAAACATTTAGATCAATTATTAGTTTAGAGCGGTTTCGTATATTTCTTCAAAAGTAATGCCTACATTCATATACTTAAACTTTCGCCAATATAGTGGGTATATTATCTACTAACAGGCATTTAAAAATGTGTTTTATTCAATTTGTTACCATTGTCTTATTGAGCTTTTAAACCTAATTGTAATATTTAACCATTGAGAATAATAGGCCTTACATCACATTTTTTTTTTAAATTCCGGTTCAGGCAAATATTCTAAGACATTCTGTATTTTTTTTTTTAATCGTATTTTTGAAACCTTGGGGATTTTTTGAAAATTTCAATCCGAAAAATCAGATCATTTTTTATAAACTGGAAAGACGGGACATAATTTTATAGGTGTGAAACAAGGATAATTACACAGCCGAAAATCATTTTTTTAAAAAAAGAACCTTTTCCACACGAATGGCACATGAGAATAACGAGGCGTACCAAAAATATTACATCTCATAAATATTTTTTTTTCCTTGATCCACCTTATTGATCATAAATCATTATAATGTACAGCGTCTATATTACTAAATTCAATGTAATATACTTGTACTTGTAAATTATAATAATAATAAGAATATTATAAAATTTTATTTTGTTAAAATCAGCACCATAATCATTATACCTCTAAAACACGTACCGACATCATCTTCACGTTCTGAAGAGAACCCCGTACATCATTAAATGTACGGGGTTCTCTTCAGAGCATCTGTCAAAAAGTCGATCAAAGTGATGCCATATAAAAAAATAAATCAGTGTGGAATTTTACAAAATTAATAGGAACATTTTCGGAGACGGGACATTTTCATGTAGTGACGTCACGAGCCCAAATAATGGATTTAATTATTTAAAAATAAATAAAAAAAAAACTGTACACATCTAACAATTTTTGCTAACATTTTCGTAATCTTAGTAAAAAGATCTATCCACATGATTTTTTCCAAGTCGTTATGAAATCCATGCAAGTGGCCTATTAGGATACATAATTATTTAAGGAAGAAACGCAAAAAAGCATGGAATTCGTCAGCAAACAATACGATGACCTTATAAAAAAAATCGACCAAACCATAATACAAAATCAAAAAATTGAGACCGAAATCGAAACATTCAAAAAGGAACATCAAGACCTCAAAAAAACAGTGGAGTACCTTGAGAATAAAATTGATCATCAGGAGTACGAATCTAATTCTACCAACTTAGAAATACGCAACTTACCGGAAAATCCCCAGGAAAATCTAGCAAACGTATTCCACAACCTATCCACAAACATCATTAAAACAGTTCTCCAACCCGAAGATGTGACCTCCGTAGTACGAGTAGGAAGTAGAAACCGCTCCGATGAAACCCATAAAAAACCAAGAGACATTATTATCACCCTCAGTTCGAAACTGATGCGTGATTTATTTTTGGCGAAACTTAAAGATCATATTAAATCCAAAGGACGAATTACTACTTCTTCATTAGGACTACCAAATGCTCAAATGGGTATGCCCATTTATATTTCTGACCATCTGACTTCTAGAAAAAAATTCCTCTTAGCCCAAACTAAGAAACAGGCGAAACTAAAAAATTTTAAGTTTGTTTGGACGAAAAATGGTCAGGTGCTTGTCCGTAAGTCTGAAGACACTAAAATCATTACAATATCCTATGAATCGGACATAAAAAAAATGTGACTTGAGGCCAACAAAAAAATTACATTACTAAATCAGCTAACCTATATTACTAATTTAATCATTCTCATTTATATTTTTTTCTCAGTCACTTTTGCTCAATTTATAAATCAAATTATTATTATCATTAATCATATTAACTATATCAACGTACTTAAAATATTTATCGTACCTAACTCCATAATTACCATTTATCAACAATCCACCATTACAATCTACCAAAAGATTCCCTTCTACTTAACTGTTCTCACTTGTTCAATTATCACCATTATTTTAATCTTTCCAATTATTATATTAAACTCAACTTACTTAAATATTTTTAATTATTTAATTATTCTGTCTTATTTAATATGTGTTATACATTCAATTGTTTTAAATCGTCTAATTATTCGAAATTTTCAAAATATTCTTTTCTATTTAACTGTTCTCATTTATACATTTATTTCCACTATTCTAACCTATTCAATTATTACTTTCAAATCAATTTATTTTATTATTTGTAATTATTTAATTATCTTAACAAACTATACATGTGTGATACATTCGATTGTTTTAAATTATCTAATCATTCTAAATTATAAAAATATTTCACTCCACTTAACTGTTCTCATCTTTACATTTATTTCCATTATTTTAATCCATTCAATTATTATAATCAACTCAATTTATTTATTTATTTTTAATTATTTAATTATTTTAATTAATTTGATGTATGTGATACATTCGATTATTTTAAATCGTCTAATTATTCGAAATTATCAAAATATTCTTTTCTATTTAACTGTTCTCATTTATACATTTATTTCCACTATTCTAACCTATTCAATTATTACATTCAAATCAATTTATTTTATTATTTGTAATTATTTAATTATCTTAACAAACTATACATGTGTGATACTTTCGATTGTTTTAAATTATCTAATCATTCAAAATTATAAAAATATTTCACTCCACTTAACTGTTCTCATCTTTACATTTATTTCCATTATTTTAATCCATTCAATTATTTTATTGTACACAATTTACCTAATTATGTTTAATTACTTCATTATTATAAATAATAATATATGTGTGATATATTCGATTGTTTCAAATTATCTACTTATTCTAATTTATTCAAAAATTCCATTCTACTTAAATTTTCTCATTTATTCATCTATCTCTACTATATTAATCTATCCAACTACTTTATCCAACTACTTCATTTATTCATCCATCTCTACTATATTAATCTATCCAACTACTTTATTAAACTCAAATTACATATTTTCTTATAATTATTTAATTATTTATAAGCTAACTTTTAATTATTCTTACCATAGTTCACCTTTTTTGGTCAAAACTAAAGCCTCTTTAAGATTCCTTAAGAAAACGATGGATCTTTCCATACATATACTTGCATGTTTTCATATGATTTACACCACCATTAATAATGTATGTACCCAAAATAATGTGTTCATACTTTCTTTAACAGATTCCTCTAGTTTTAATATAATTACTGTCACAAATTGTAATGTCATATCCTATTATTCGATAATCCCACCATGTAAACAAATAATACCACCCTTATTAATACGAATATTCCTCACTAGCAATAATATTTGCAATTGGTTCTTGGCAACACTTAATAAATTTATCTCAATACTATTTGCTTGGAAAGAAAATTACTGCAAATGCTCAAGCTCCGTTCTAATTAAATCTTTGTACACTCCAAAAATCATTACAATTGTTTATTTTGTTTTGACGTACTTGCACTTATATTTTCTCCGCATATTCACTAATCCTGTTCTTATCTGTTTATCTCACTTACCTCTACTCTTTATAAATGCTCGCGGTACAATTAACTTGTACTTAATAATTCTGGTCATTCTAGGTATATATTTTAGTCAAAAGAAATGACCGATATTAATCTACAAATAGAAAACCATGGAAACGTAATTACTCCTGAAACCAATGATGCCTCAAAGTGCATAGATATTCTAAAACCCTATAAACGATTAAAAATATTTTCAACGAATATTCGGAGCATTGATAAAAACTATAATAACCTTCTTGTAACACTTGCCGGTTTGAATAATATTTTTGACGTAATAATTTTAACTGAATGTTGGATCAAATCAAATTACACTCACAAAAACATTGCAGGATTTAAAGTTTTCAATACACAAAATAATAAAACACAGTCAGATGGAGTAATTGTCTATGTAAAATCCGAGTTAGACCCGATTATCTCTGAATTATTCATCGATAATGCCAACTGCCTTAAAATAAAAACCAACCAAACCACAATTCTTGCACTATATAGGTCACCTAAACACCAAAATATTTCATCCTTCCTTAAATCATTAGACTTGGCCTTATTTAACTTTACACCAAATGAAGAGCTAATGGTGATCGGCGACATGAACATAGATTTACTTAAGCCTATGGCACCACAAACACTCGATTATAAAAACCTCATGACTCAACATGGACTCGCTTCCTATATTAATGCTCCTACTAGAGTAACTGATACGACTAATTCATGTATTGATCATATATTTCTAAGAACAAAAAAAAATGCAATGGGAACTGTGTATCAATCAACCATAACAGACCACTTCTCTATAGCAATTGGCATTATGCATAATAAACCCATTACCGGAAAGTCACGTAGTAATATAAAAAAGAAATATATTGATCTCGAGAAACTAACTTCTAAAATTATTTTAGAAAATTGGCTCTCCACTCTAAATTCCACAGACGTAGACATTGCATTTAATACCTTTTCTGAAACCCTCTTGCAACATATTGAGGATGTAACCGAAGAATCTCATATGAATAATTCAAAAAATAAAAAACTGAAACCATGGATAACAGATGGTCTAATTTTTTGTATTAAAAAACGGGACAAGCTCCATAAAAACTTACTCAATAATCCGAACATTCAAGCCCAAATATTTTATAAAAAGTACAGAAATATATGTAATAATATCATTAAAACCACAAAAGAAAACTACTATAAAGAGAAACTGTCCAGAGCCGGTAATAATAACAAAAAAATATGGCATATTATCAAAGAAATATCCAACACTGATCACCCAGTACCACCAATCAATAAATTAAACATCAACGGCCAAGACACCTCCCTAAACGATTATCCAGCCACTGTGACCAATCACATAAACGAATACTTTTGTAATATCGGTAAAAATCTAGCATCACAAATTATAAATAAGACATTAACCGATGAAAATGCTCTTGCCGACATTATCAATCAATCTACTAATGAAACAGACAATATACTCACTTTAGACCCCACTAACTGTGCTGAAATTTCACAAACTATTAGACAATTAAAGCCCTCCCATTCATGCAACCATGACAAAATATCCTCAAATATACTAAAAACAGTTGAACCGTTTATAATCCAACCATTAGTACATATCATTAATCTCAGTCTCACTAAAGGTGTATTTCCAAACAAACTTAAACTTGCTCTAGTTCAACCAATTTTTAAGAGCGGAAATCCTACTGACATAACAAACTACAGACCTATTTCTATATTATCATCACTATCAAAAATTATTGAAAAAATAGTAAAAAAAAGACTTATCGACCATCTTACAAAATACAACATTCTCTCGTCAAACCAGTATGGCTTCAGAGAAGGGCTAAATACAGATTCAGCTATTTTAGAACTAACATCACATATTACACAGGCCCTAGATAAAGGTGATAAATGTTTGGCAATATTTCTGGATTTAGCTAAGGCATTTGATACAGTATCTCACCCAATCCTTCTGGCTAAGCTCCGAAAAATCGGAATAAAGAATAAGGCGTTTGATTGGTTCAAATCATACCTCACAGACAGAAAACAATGTGTTAATCTACCTCCACATAAATCATCCCATCCAACCAGCATTAATTTTGGTGTACCACAGGGCAGTGTACTCGGTCCCACACTATTTCTCATCTACATCAACGACTTATGCAAACTATCTATAGATGGCAACATAATCACTTTCGCCGATGATACCGCTCTAGTACTAAAAAGTAAGACATGGGAAGAAGCATTTCATAAAGCGAATCTATTATTGCAAATTATTAAACAGTGGTTGGAGAATAATCTACTCACGTTAAACATAACTAAAACGAAATATCTAACGTTTAGTCTTAATATTCCTAGTCAACCTTCACTTAATCATACACTAAAAATACATAACTGTACAGATATATCTATTTGTCTATGCAATCCACTGGAACGAGTAGATTCAATTAAATATTTGGGTGTAATAATTGATAACAAATTACGGTGGGAAGATCATGTAATAAATGTTACAAACCGTACACGGAAACTGGCATATATCTTCAGATCGTTAAGAAATATTCTAAATAAAAATACACTAAGAACAGTATACTTTTCCTTATGTCAATCAATTATTTCTTACGGTATAGTAGTCTGGGGAGGATGCTCTAAAATGATATTAGAGCCATTAATTAAAGCTCAAAAATTGATAATGAGGACTATTTACAAAGTAAACTATATTCACCCCACGAAGGACTTATTTAAGGACTTCAAAATACTCAATATAAAATCCCTATACGTCAAAAATGTATCCTCCTACTATAAATTTAAACATCCAAAAAAAAAAATTTTTGAATCCACCTATAATACAAGACATTCCAACAATTCCAATTATATTATTCCACCAACAAAAACCTCAATGGCACAAGCACAGTTTAACTTTCTTGCTCCCAAAATCTTCAATAACTTAAAAATAGAAATAAAGTCAATAGCCAAATACGACAGTTTCAGAAATGCGCTCGGGAAATTCTTGATGAGTGAATGTGATAATGTTAGTAGCCTGTTTCTCATACTCAGATAGAGGTGAATATATTTGTTTATATGTGTGAGGATTGGGATATATATGTATGTAGGTGTATGTATGTATGTGTTGGTATATGTATATGTATATGCTTGGATGTGTATGTGTGCATATATATGTATATGTGTGTATGTATATATGTGTATGTGTATGTGTATGTGCGTGGACATGTATGTATATATGCATGTGTGTATCTATTCACGTACATGAGTGCTTGCATGCACATGCACATATATTAATAAAAGAATAAGGTTATGTACATTTTTATAATCTTTTTTAAAATATTTTTATAATCTTATGCTAAATTACTCCACTTTTCCTTTCTATTGTGTACTTTCTACTTCCTATTTTTTCTACTTTCTACTTTTTATTTAAATTTTTTCCAACTTTTAGCACCATTTATATTAAATCCATATGTTTACACTTTACTTTAAACTTTAAATTTCATACATAGCGACAAAACTCCATTGGTCACCATGAAACAGGCAGCCGCCTAGTATGGTGATTCAATAATCTACTTTGTGTAAATGCCACAATTATTAACATGTATTATATAAATAAATAAAAAAAAATGTAAATTTCAAAAAGCGAACTACGGGACTGGTAGAGCTACAGATCAATTGGTATAGACGACAGTTCCGGTAAGGCTAGGACTAGGAGGTCTGGGTTCTAGTGGCTACCGCTGTATTTTTTTATGTATTATTGAGAGATATTATTACGCGTTATTGATATTATATTCTTCAAAGTAAATATTATTTTTCATTTAATAAACAGAATTTTTTTAGAGTTTACAAAATGCTTCGATATCAAAGGTGTTTGATTGTGTTTTTTGCCCTTTTGTCGATTACGTCCTCGGTCACAAAACACAAAAAGAAGGTAAGTATTTTGTACGTTTAATCACATTTAAAATAATATCCAAATAGCGCTAAATACATATTTCATTGGGTACGACTACCTAATATCAATCTTTATAATTGTCATAAACGCCCTGGGAGTAAATTAATGAAAAAATGGTCAAGTTAACTATCATTTTTCTCATCAAATTAAACTTACCTAGGCCCAGTTCAAATGTAACATTGTCATCAAATAGCCATTCATAGCCATTTTGGTTTTTTTGAAAATGAAGTTCCCGATTCACAACTTACAGCATGATAGCTATCCTCTTCTACTTATAACAAATTTATTCAAAAGCTGAAAAGGGCAGCTTCATTCAGTAAAACATTAATAAAATGGCTAAATGGTTTGATTATTTTGAATAATTTCAGATTAATAATGTTCGTCATGCTGTCAAGGTCGAAAGACTTCACGTAAAATATGAAGATAAAAAATATGTGAACGTTCATGATATCTCAGTTTCAAAGTTCAATAGAAGTTCACCGTACGTGGTAAATAGTAATGTCTCTATGGTGATGCCGTGGGGGAGGAATGTATCGGTAATTTTAAAAACAATCCATATTACATTATTTACTCTAAGTCTGGAAATAGTACGATACGTACTTCGCGTCGGTCGCATACCGTCTATCATTGACCGTCAATCGCTGACAGTCAATCGCTGACCGTCAATCGCTGACCGTCAATCGCTGACCATCAATCGCGTAATGATGCCGTAGTGCCGCGCCGATGTCGGCCGAGTACAATCGTCTTCAATTAATTTAGTCATTTTTTTATTAATATCATCAAAGACTGAAAACAATGCCTCACATACTTTAAGTCAACATTAAACTTAGAAAGCCGATCTTTTTTTTAATTACTAAATAATAAAGAGGAGGGCGAAGATGCATCTCAGTAATAACCCGCTCTCAATATTCATTTTATAAGATTGTAGACATGCACTCAAATCAGTTGACGCAATCTGCTTCGCACTGAACGCTCTCCTACGGAGTACGGATTGTAAGACTATTGTGCCGGCGCGGCGCTGACTAGCTGGGTCGATGATCCTCGTCAGCATTGCTTTGCAGCCAATGGCGTAGCTAGCATGGGTGGCACCCGGTGCGGATTATGTGGTGTCACCCCCCCCCCCCCCCCCCCTCAAAATTACTTATTATTTATTATTATTCCTTATTTTTTTATTTATGTACACACAACAGTGAAATACAGAAAAAAAACATACAGATGACTGATCATTTTTCTGTCAGTTATCGATCGATTCTGATATATTTTTTGTATTCACTAACTCACATCAACCAATAGGTAATAATTCTCTTCACGAGTTCACGTCAATTGCAATGCACAAAAGAAACGAGGATGACACAGGTGACAAGCGAGGAATATTTCAGAGGAATCCCCAACCGAGCAATAGTTGAAGCAAAGAACGAAAATAAAACAACAGAATTTTGGAGAATCCCTGGCCGACCGAGCCATAGAGCTACGAAAATACAAATAACAGACTGCGTTCTTGTGTAAATATGGCAATATTCTACCTTATTATTTTTTCCACGGTCGGGTGTCACCCCTCATCGGGTGGCCCCCCCATCGGGAGGCACCCCCCATCGGGTGACACCCCCCATCGGGTGGCACCCCCCATCGGGTGGCACCCCCCATTGGGTGGCACCCCCCATCGGGTGGCACCCCCCATCGGGCGGCACCCCCCATTGGGTGGCACCCCCCGTCAGGTGGCACCCGAGGCGGGCCGCCCCCACCGCTCCCCCTAGCTACTGACTGCAGCTCTTCATTAATTCTCCTACATATTACCGACGTACGTGTGGCACTATTTCCGGCCTTGCTTCTCAATTAGGAAGTTTGCTTCATGAATAGCTGATGGATTTATTTAAGTTTATAAAACTCATTGTATTATTTTGTCAAGATAATGTTACAAAATTTCGATAAGTTTTCATGATATTACCTTCTTCACAATAATTTATATTTCGTCAATTTCCTTTTTAGCTACTCATCAAATCGTATGAATTGAGGAACAACCAGTACAGAGAGAGTTTCATAAAGATGGATTTGAATTTTTGTGACTACGTGGAAAGCAATTTCTTAATAGTGATTGTCAGAATGTACAGCAACTTCCCTCCTAAATGTCCAGTGGTAATTAGTGTAAAAATCAATATTCGTGAAACTGTTTTTTATGCAATACTAGTGGTAGATTAACGAACGAAAAATGCAACGACGAGAATTAAGCCCCAATCAACTGCTTGAAAGGCAACTACGCTGATCATTAAACCCCTACTACTTTATAAAAAGAGGCATACATTTAGTATACGTACAGAAAATATAATAAGTATTAGCTATGATATAAAAATGAATCGCTAAATGTGTTGCTAAGGGCATAACTTTCGAACGACTGCACCAAATTGGATAATTCTTTTTTTTGTGTGTTCGTTATTGTCAGGACAAGGTTTTTATAAAACTTCCGGTGAGCTCTGGCATTATGAAATTTGTACAAAAAAATTGCTCTTGGTGGCACGCAAGGATGCGGCTATTGCTATGGAAAGCGGGAGGGAGGGAGAGATGGGGGAGGGGAACCAGGGATGGGGAGGGGAACCAGGGAGGGGAGAGGGGAACCTGGGAGGAAGACCTGGGAGGGGGACCTGGGAGGGGGAACTGGGAGGGGGACCTGTGAGGGGGGGGGGAACTCGGGAAGGGGGTTCGCGGAACGGGGTAAGGGGGGGGAGTGGAGAGGGAAGAGGGAAGGTGGAGGTGACGGAGTGGGAACGCGAGAGGGAAAAAGGACGCAGGAGAAGAAGCGGAGGCAGAAGGGGAACGGGACGAATGAGAAAAGACACTCAGGGAGAAACAATTTCTTTATTAAAGGGCATAGCAACGCAGGGGAACCTGGGAGGGGGGAGGGGAATCTGGGAGGGAGGAGGGGAACTCGGGAGGGGGGTTCACGGGACGGGGGAAGGAGGGGAGTGGAGTGGGAGAGGGAAGGTGGAGGTGACGGAGTAAGAACGCGAGAGGGGAAGAGGACGCAGGAGAAGAAGGGGAGGCGGAAGGGGAACGGGATGAATGAGAAAGGACACTACGGAGAAACAATTTCTTTATTAAATGGCATGGCAACGCATGCCGGGAACCAGCTAGTATATTTATAAATTTTAGAATGTTTCGTATACACAACCGAAATATTACTTCTGTGACGTATACACAGCCGAAATTATAGGATTTATTCAATTTTATATTATGTACTAACGTGTCATGTCCGTAAATGT
The DNA here is from genome assembly GCA_917880885.1 of Limnephilus marmoratus. Taxonomy (NCBI): domain Eukaryota; kingdom Metazoa; phylum Arthropoda; class Insecta; order Trichoptera; family Limnephilidae; genus Limnephilus; species Limnephilus marmoratus. The sequence goes on along the minus strand of OU862923.1, from coordinate 23,093,983 downwards.
CGAAAAAAAATAATAATTTAGATTTTGTAAAAATAAACCACTAGAGGTAGGTATTACAGGAAAAGCTTGTGTATGGGAATGACCCTTAAGTATTTTCACCCTGAGTTGTACAGTACTGAGTAGTATTATACTACATGAATAGTACTTTCTCGAATTATATTACACTGGTCAATGGCTGTGTTAACATCGCGTCTGGTTCCCACTTTTGCGCCACGAGTTCAAGTTCACTACACACGCAATGTTTCCCGCTTACTTTGATATTATTAGGAGATTTTTAAATGTTGTCAGGTTATTGGTAATCCTGAAATATTATCTTTTTTAATTAATAAGTCAACTAACACGTCAGCTATGCCTTTCCTGGCATGAAGGTTAGTTGGCTAGGTAGTTTAACTCAATATTAATTATTTAATGTTACTCGCATGCTTAAGTCTTATTCATCAGTAACGTTACTAAATAAATAAAATTAATTAAAGGGGATTTTTTTCAGACTGGGAACATTTACATCAAAGGACTCCAAGTTAGAGAAACTGATATTCCTTCGGCTTTTCCACTCGGAGGATGGAAATTCAGTTGGATTTTTTATTTGACACAAACAACTAAATCTTTGTTGGAAATGGATGCATTCTTCAAGGTCGACAGAATATTTTGAAGATTTGTTTAATATATTTTTATCATTTCGACTGGCTGAATAACCTCAGAATTTCATTTTGACCTTCTCCAACTATCCCTCACCATAAGAAGAAGAAGTTTGCCTATTCTCACTTCTCATCTGAAGGAAAAAAAAAATCCTGAAAAACTACTGCATGATTTTTCCAATTACATAAATAATCAATTAAATAATAAATTACATGTTATTGTGTTATTTATGGATAACTCTAAAGCTTTTGACACAATTAACTCTAAAAATCTGCTGAAAACTCTAGAAAAAAATGGAATAAGAGGAAATGTGTTAAATTTATTTTAAGATTATCTTAAAAATAGAAAAAAATGTACCAAAATAAATAATACTTTTAGTAAAACAAAAAAATGTATCTGCAGGAGTTCCACAAGGTTCCATATTGGGGCCTACACTATATATAATTTATGTTACTATAATGAAAAAACTTTTCTCTTTTGTTAAACATTTTGTATTCGCAGATGATACGGCATTGGTCATATCCTTAGGTCATATCACATAAAGATCTAAAAACTGCAATTGAACTCATGCAAATTGACTTTAATCAACTTTGTAAATGGTCACATGATGCAGGACTATTAATTAATGTTAAAAAAAAACCAAAGTAATGCATATAAGCTCACCTAATGCCAAATTTCAATTTAATCCTAATATTATTTCTCATAATTTTAATTGCATCCATAAAAATATTCCAATTAATTGTAAATGTGAAAGCTTAGAATTAGTTACGGAATATGTGTACCTTGGTGTTACAGTAGATTGTTTTTTTAAATGGGACAAACATATAAAAAAAAAAACTTGTAAAAGACTCAGATCAATTGCTGGCAGAATGTACACATTAATTTTTTCCTGTCAATTGAAACGCTTAAAATAATTTATATGTCACTGGCAGAATCTATTATAAGATATGGATTAACAATATGGGGAAATACCACTGTAACCAATCTGAAAATAGTCCAAGCTGTACAAAACGCAATTGTAAAATTATTAGTCGTCCCTAATATTTTCAAACAGAGACACAATACACCATTGCTGTTTCAGAGTGTCAAAATTTTACCGGTAAAGGCAATAAATACTATGGCACAAAATTATAATTCAACATATATTTACCCCGCAGCATAAAGAGAAATTAGAACGTAAAAACAGCACTAGATTCACGCGCAACGACGGGTTAATAGTTCCGAAATTTAACAATAAGTACGGACAGAGAACGTTTGAATACATCATACCGAAGATATTTAATTTATTACCTGACACTATAAAGCAATGTAATTCTATGAATAAGGTTAAATATATGGTGAAAAATTGGCTATCGGAAAAAAATATTTAAATTGATTATTGATCTGTTTGAAAAAATGTTGAATCTGTAGATATAAGATGTAAATTTTAAAGGTAAAAAATCTATATGTAACTAAAATATAAGCACCTGTTGACAAGCCAATTCAATTGGCTTAGCAGGACTTGTTTGTTGATTTTAATATGTATATATATTCTTTTAATAAAAATTAAAAATTAAAAAATGCACAAATGAATTCTTCGGGAATCCCTAGCTTCAAAGAATCTCGTTTTCAAAATTGTACCTAGGTATTTTATTAAATATGTAAAATATTATTAAAGTTTTGTATTTTTTTAAGAGCTCTTAACTTTTAACCTGGTGTAGCAGGTAATTTTTAAAATAAGTTACATTGGGTCCTTACATATGAAATTGGCGTTTTGCCGTACTGGCAACTTTGATCTCAAATATCTTCTCTTTGGTTAGGAGTTCCAAATTCAAATTTATACAGCTATTTACTCATGTATTTGTGTTTCGAAAATTATAATTCATTTGTTTTTTCCTTAATTGTTTTTTTTCTTTGCTTCACTTAGTTTACAAAATGAGTACGAGTTCCACCGTGGCACCAGTGCTGCAGAAACGACTCGAAGGATGAAGGATTAAAGAAAACACAGTGCGTTTTTGGTTCCAACGTTTTCGTTCTGGAAATTTCGACCTGCAGAACAAGCTCCGTGGACGGCCGGAGATCAAAGTTGATAATGAAGAATTAAAGGCTATGGTGAAAGCGGATCCATCGCAAACCACGTCCGAGTTAGCTGCAGGTTGCGGTGTTAGTGATAAAACTGTTTTAATCCACTTGAAGCAAATTGAGAAGGTGAAAAATCTTGAAAGGTGGGTACCTCACGAAGGAGGCGTCTACTAATATCTACAGGAATTCCAAAAACTGAAAAAATCGAACTAATATCTATGAGAATCAAAGTGTTGACCAATATCTACAGCACTGGCAGAGGTTGGATTTGCAATTATGTATAGCATATTGGAATAACGTAATATTGCGTATGCAATATTACGTTATTCCAATGACGAATATCTACAGCTCAAACTGCTGACTAATATCTACGAGAACCAAAGTGTTGACGAATATCTACAGCACTGGCAGAGGTTGGATTTGCAATTATGTATAGCATATTGGAATAACGTAATATTGCGTATGCAGTTTAAAAAACTTAATTTATGTAAGTATGTATGTAAAAATCCCTAATATCGGACTATTGGACACATTTAGCTGATTAGTCCAACCTACGCTCTGTAGATATTAGTTCAACCTACGCTCTGTAGATATTAGTCAACACTCTGAAGTTCGTAGATATTAGTTCAACATATGAGCTGTAGATATTCGTCAGACATACAGGCTGTAGATATTAGTATCTGGAGTCCCTCACGAATTGAGTGAAGCAAATCAACAAACGCGCGTTAGAATGCTAGATCACACACTACACAACAGACGGCTACCAAATTAGAAGAGCTTCAATTGGAATGTCTAAGACATCCACCGAACTCTCCGGACCTTGCCCCAACAGATTACCATTTTTTTCGAAATTTGAATAACTTCTTGCAAGGGAAAAAATTCAACTCCGATGGGGTAATCCAAACCGCCTTCAAAGATTTTATTGATTTCCGTTCGAATGGTTTATTTAGTAAAGGGATCGATGAACTACCTATGAGATAGCAAAAGTGCATAATTTGCAATGGTACATACTTTGATTAAATAAATATATTATATTAAAAAATATCGACTTTATGTTCCTCCCATATAAAACGCCAATTTCATGTGTAAGGACCTAATATATTGATTGATATTATGGGAATAAAATTTCATAAATCTGGCTTTCCAAAAATTATTTCCTTGGCAAGTCAAATACAGAAGGACAAACCCTGGCCCTGGCGAACTGTTGATGGTTTGAAGTGATTTATTTGTATAAATGGGTTTTATATTACTAAAGACTAAATGGACACAGAATTTCGAAATTTAAAAATAAAATAGTATGGAATAGTAAACATGTACCGGTTGCGAGCATAAAATCTCACTGTAAGTATTCATTAATAATTTCGCAGAGCAGGACTTTCATTTCAAAATTGTCTATTATTAAATTATGATGTGCCCCGCTGGAATCGTAAGGTTAAATCTGCGAATATATTTTCGTAAATGAAATTATTAAAACAAAAACAAGTCTCTAGGATTTTTTCAAATATCATTGCGGTTTCATAAATTAATGGCCTCTGAAGAGCGATTCTGCATCTTTTGTAGATACGGAATCGATTCCATACGTAATCGCCTGACAAATTTGTGTAATTGTCTATGTAATTATCTATATATTTCAATTGCTTTTTCAACTAGTAAAAACGCGTAATGCTGTAAGTATGTGTACATGATTATTTATTCATTTAATATAATATTAAAGTTGTACGACATGGATTTTTCATTTTTGAAGTTTCGTTTCAATCTCAACGCGCATGAATTACTTAGTTTGCCCACATTAAGAACCAATTAAAGGTACAGTTATTTAGGCATCATATGAAAAATTATCCCACGAACCGCCGCACTTTTAGGCACAGATTATAATAATTACACTTTATTACAACAGTTACTGCAAGAAACAACTATTTACGTGCACAAAATATGTTATAAGGTCCTTAAATTGGGCAAACTAAGTAATCCATGCGTATTTAGATTGAAACGAAACTTAGCAAATGTCAAATCCATGCTATACAACTTTAAACGTGCATTAAATGAATAAATAATTGTACTCGTACTTACGGCATTTCTTATTTTAAACTAGTCGAAAAAAAATTGCAAGCCATAGACAATAACACAAATTTATCAGGCGATTACGTATTGAATCGATTCCGTATCCACAAAAGATACAAAATCGCATGGCTGGTTAGGGTTTTTTCTGAATGGTCGGAATGCTATCAAATTCAGTACATTATTTACGTACACATTTAAAACTTTATGAAATAATAATTTCACTTAGATTTGCACTTCAACGCGTCGTTGTAGATATTCCTTTTACCACGTAATTGAAATATTTTTTGTATTACAAATGATATAATAAAGTGGGTCTAAAAACAGAATCTTGTGGTACTCCTAAAAAAATCTTCACTATCTCTGACTATATCATCACCTTCTGTGGATTAATAAAATTTTATTCAAATACCGAATATTACTCCAGTGGTATTCCTTTCCTTTTTGACAGTTTTTTTTTCAATAAATAACAAATATGATAATCTTCGACCAAGTATAAATGATAATCCATAAATGACATACGAGCATTAAATAAACTTAACATTTGAATTTTATAAAGGGTGCAATCAATCTTAGAAAATTTCACCGGGATAATGTAGGTTTTACTCCCCAAAGACTGACACAAGCTCTCCCATTTAAACCATAAGCCTCTTATTCCTTTAGTTCCTTTCAGCTCCCTATTCACCCCCTAACACATGTCAGCGGCGACTTCTTAGACCGAAGGACCTCTAATGTGAAAATAATCGTCAAGATAAAACTTTAACAAGAATAAAACGCACTAAATATGCATTTTAACATCGTTCAAGAGAAAATTCGTTATATTAAGCGGGTATTCTAGTCTAGTGGCATGAATTGTAGGTATTTTTGCAGGTGCATTAAAAAAAAAACAATAATATTTTACAATAAAAAACGCATAAATTTGTTTAAGACCACTTTTATTTTAAAACACTCTACCGATTTCAGAAGCACCCTTCCTTCGTCAATAGAATATTATAACTAAACTATGATACAGAATGTTAGGTGTTTGAGTGGGAGGTGAGCAAAGGGGTGGGGGTAATTGCGGGATATCCGGAAAGAACAGAGCGGTTAATAGAAAAAAATATTTAGAATGGGACTGAAAGATAAATTAATTTGGTTATTCAAAATACTAGCATTATTATTTAGGGATTTTCTGATTTCTAGTGCTTCTAAATTATCTAATTTTTGCTTTTATTATTACGGTGAAGAATTTAACCCCTGTGTCCTTATTAAAAGCGTGATCTGTGGAAATTAGGTGATATATTATGTACCATTATTTTGCCAAATATTTATTAAACATTAAAGAATTCATTAAAAATAATCACACGAAAAAAATCTAAATTCTAAAAGTTACAGGGTGTTGAAGTGGGGGTCTCAAAAAAATGGCGCGCCCTGGTTGACACGATTGCAACCCTCCTAGTAATCAGAAAAATCTTAATCCAAACAAATGCTGCTATGGCATGAACCTCGGAAACGTATAATTTTTTTTTTTCGTAAAATGGCGGTTGTCTGAAATAAAAAGACAGGTTTTAACCAGTTTTTTTTACTTATCCGAATTTTTTAAAAATAGTACAAATTGAATTAACAGTAATTACGTGAGCTCAAAAGGGGGGGTCCAGCAAAATCTCACGTTACTTGAAAAGAACATACGAAGTGGTCCAAATTTATCTCACCAAGGGGGGAGGGGGGTCTAGATTGTAATAAAAACAGCTCACGTAATTAATGTATGCCCCCTAATCGTAAATCTTTCCCAGTGGCATTAACATTAATACTCGTATGTTAGTCTTTCACCTCGAAGTACCAAAAGCCTATGTTGAATTTACACTGCTAAGATCTTCTTATTTTTTAAATATATTTTATTTACTTATAAAATGTTTACATCTTACATCCAATATATTCTTTTCTAAAACTACTTTTCTTTACTACCTACTTACTAAAATTTGGACTTCACCACATTGAGACATAATCCACGAAAAACTGCAAAATATTTAGCTTCCTTAACATTCTTCGGGAGCTCATTGAACATTTTAAAACCGTTATGGTAAATATTGTTTTGTATTCCCGATAAATTTGTTTTAGGAAGCCTAAAATCGTTGTAGTTTTTCGTAGAATAGCAATGAACTGTACTACTAATTCAAAACATCGTTCAACCTATAATCTGGCAACATTTTATTTTTTAACTTTTAAATATACACTAGAGAGTATTGTGAACTAACCGTTACCACACACTTAAGCCCTGTTCAAACACAGCTATAAATTATAAAAGATCATTGCACGCAAAATATCACTCTCCATACAATCTCTTCAGACCGTTTACACCTGAGCGGCTTAAGCGCAGATCAAACATAGACAATTCACATCTTACGCCGTAACCGCTCCTGAGGCGATATGCCAACAATTTAGCGCCCCCCCACTCCGACGAAAACAGGAGAAGGGGTCATTTTAATTACGGAGCTGCCTAGACCGGTGGATGACAGATGTCAAGTTGACAGATTCAGTACAAAAAAAATTGCATTCCATGGACGCTCGCTAATTCATCTGACCCCCTCTCCCATCATGGGAAGAAATATTTGATAGCGTCGTGTGAACGGTACGAAACATAAGCGCTCGCGGTTCAACAGATATCTGCTCGCGGTTTATAGCCGTATTTGAACAGGGCTTTAAGATATTGAGTTGGCGTTGTATGGTTTTTATATCTGTATATCTTTGTTTTTATATAGTATAGTTTTTATATAGTATATCTGCTACAGCATAATATAGACCTCACGCTTCTGTTCTGAATTATTTCCATTCTTTTAACTTCTGTTTTATTGCTCAGAAAGATTACACTTGTGGAGTAATTCAGGTGAAAAGCTTCAGTGATGTTGTAAAAAAATTTCCTTGTTTTAATGAAAGATTAAAGATTTTGAGATCGAAGCATCGAAGTTATGCATTAGATGTACACACTAGGACGGGACGCCCCTGATTATAATGCAAACACGGGATACGGATGTCAAACTGGGAATTATAATGCGATGATACATTAGTAATTTTTTGTTGCATTTATGGCAGTTCTCTTAAGTGTTTATGTTCATTTGGCGTCGGAAGCAATTAAATGTAATTGTGATTTGCAAGATAACTTTTAGATACGTAAATGTCGGCTGTTAACCATATTTGAGTTTCACTGTTAGCATATTTTCAACTTACCTACTACCTAAATTAATATATTACTTGAATTTACTATGGTTATATGGAAGTATTTAATTGTTTACGGATTGTTGATAGCGAGTTCAACTTCAACAAGAAAAAGGAAGCTGGTACGTATTTGCATACAGGTATCACATTATAATGATGCCGTTTTAGTCACTTTTAAATTATCTTCCATTAAAGGTTCCAATCGGCAGAGGTACCTTTATTCTATTTTTTTATCTGAATCAAGCACAAGAGTCCCAACTGCTCCCAACCGCCTGGAGCCAGTGAAACTATGGCATCCGCAATTGTGGTATGTTATGAGGCTAAAGGTAAATAGGGAGGGTAAGTAGATAGAGAAGAGATAGGTGGGAAAGTACCTAGCTATTCATATCTAGTCACCAAGCACGGCTATAGACATTTCGAGAAACGTTTCAATTCTGAATGGTGATTTTACACCCCGGCGATACGGAGAGCATCTTCCACTCTGGAACCTGCCACGAATATACCGCACATTATTTTATGTTATTAAATTGTGAAAATACAAAATCAATCAAATAAAATTTACTTGCTCACGCCGGGATTGAAATTGCAACCTCCGGTTCGCTAGTCGAGAGCCTTGCCCCTCGACCACGGAGGCCGTCAAAACGACCGTTGATATTTCATGTTTCTTTTTTTAAACGCCCAGAGAGCTTTTACATATTATGTACTTATTTTTTGACAACTTACAACGAGAAATAAAAATGCTCAACAATAAAAATAATAGAGAACTCCAGTCCAACTTTTTTTTATTTTTTTTTAATGAATAATGACCTTCTAACTTATAACTGCATATTTATTTTTATTTTTAGAGTTATTTTTAATAGTTAAAATAATTGTCAAAGTTTTAATTTTTCAAGACCCCCTGAAAACCACCGTATGTATGGTGAATCGTGTGACGTCATCACTCCTGAAAAATTAGTATAGGATCGGGCAATCAGCTGATCTACTGCCGCCATTTTGAATCCCGTTTTTCGAAGTATTCTCCCTAGAAATAGCATTACTATTTTTTTGTGCAGTAGTTTATGAATATTTTCAATAATAGAGATAAACTAATAAGAGATTCCTTTATTTTTGAAACACTATTTAGGCCTAAATAATGTTTCAATAAACACTACAACGAAATCTCTATAAACAGTACGTAAATAAACGAATATATTAATATGATGGCTTGTGTCATATCATACATTCCCATACAATGACTTTACGGTGACTTCACGACACGTCGAACGTCGAACAGTGACGTCACCTTGATGGCGTGTTTTTACGACCCGATTAAAAATTGACTTTTTAATATTTTTTTAAAAACTGCGTTTAATATTATTACAGAATCAGCGTTTATTGGCCTATATGAACATATTTTTTAAAGTCATAATATTTTTCGCTGGAGTTCCTTAATAATAATAATAATAATAATTGGATAATTTATAAAGCGCCGTTTTTGTGAAAAATCACCTCAAGGGCGCTGTACAATTTATTAGGAATGCTTAGGTTCTAACTAATTTTACTATTTATAAATGGATACAGAAACATACTTACCTGGCTGGTCACTTCCGATAAACACACTTTAATTAGAAAGTTTATGGAGAAGATACGGCTTTGCACGCGGAGGACATTACAGTTAACACACTGGACATTGCATGATTTTACATTATTTGCTTCCCTAGTATTACATTTATGAATAGATTAGTTGCAAAAGTATCTAGAGTTGGTATTTATTTTAAAATACTGGAGAATTTAGGACTGTTAGAGATTAGTGGCAAAAGTATTGTTGATATTTAGGGCTCTTTAAGGGCTGGAGAATGTTCATGAAATGACCTTTTTTTTTTTTTTTTTTTTTTTTTTTTTTTTTTTTTTTTTTTTTTTTTTTTTTTTTTTCTTTTTTTTCTACGTTTTTACAGGTTAGTTATTTACGGTGTCGAGGGCATTGAATGTGAAGGTGAAAGATTATTGTTCTATTATTAAAACGTTTCCTTTGCCGCCATTTTAATTTTCTCTATTTTAATAAATCAAAACCAAAATTTCCTCTAAAATCCTGAGTAAATAACCACTGGAGCCCTATTTGCCACAATATGGCACTATTTAAAATACCTCGGATTGCTTTGCTGCCAATTTTGGCAAATTTTCGCTTATTTGTAAGTAATTATGTAGAAGTTTACGATTTTATAATATTTCTTAATAAATTCTAAAAATTTGTGATAATCGACAAAAGATATGTGGATTCATTGACTGTATAGAACTATAATCAGTTTCTTTGTGTCCAAATTAAAGTTCGGAGGGATGGTCTTTTTAAATGTGGGCGGAAAATATTCAAAATTAATACCAAAAAATTTCGAGCAATCGGAGAAAAAAGTTTTAAAAAGCGCTGTTGCTCCAGTGGTCAGTGGTTAACCCATCGTGTGCTAACGCTAAGTTTTCGTCATGTGCCAGCTCTTCCTTTTTTTCGTAATAACTTACTTGTTTATTGTTAAATGATGTTTGTGTAAATTGTAAACCTATGTTTAAATTAAAATTGCAGCGTGCACCTGGTTTCGTCATCGAAAGGGTCTCAGCGGCATTTGTGGACAAGAAATATTGTTCCATAAATGAACTAACCGTTACAAAGTTCAACAGAACTAGCCCTTACTTGTTGAATTATAATATAACGCTTGCACAACCGTGGGACAAAAGAATTTCGGTAATTATAAATTAAAATATTATTTTGTTGTACGCTAACAATTGTAAGTAATGTACGTATGGAGATAATAACATGTAATTTATAGCAAAACAAAAATAAGACAGAAATATATATTAGCATAAGAAAAAAATAATAATTTATCGATAAGCCGCCGCATTTTTAAGCACAGATTATGGAAATTATACTTCATTTCAACAATTATTATAAGAAACAACTATTTACGAACACAAAATAGGTTATTAGGTTCTTAGTTTAGGTAAATTAAGTAATTCAAGCGTTTTTAGTTTCAAACGAAACTTTGCAAATGTCAAATCCATACAAAAAAACATGGCCGTAATGGAGATGGTAATTTTTAAACTTTGAATGAAAATCGTATTTTAATGCATATTTTCCCGTCTATCTCGACTGAAACCGATGGTTCTTGTGGTACTTTAGTTTAAAAGTAGTTTAATTTTAAAATTGTATGCCTATTTAAAGTATAGCGGCATGCGGCGGCTTGTCGATAATTTACCAAAAAAAAAAGTGAAACGTTAATCATGTGCATATGTTATCTACATATTAAAAAAAAATTATGTTTGTTTACTTGCTATCTTGCTTATTGTTTGTTTGTTTGTGCCTTATGCCTTCCTAAACCGTTCATCCGATTGCGATGAAACTTTGATGGTTTAATGAGCGCATGCCCGCGATGGTTTCTATACATAATAGTGAGCTCCGGCGTTATGACATTATTTCCTATACTACACATCCGATTGTGATGAAACTTTTTTTTTTTGAATTTGGCTTAAAAAGAGTGCTTTGTGCCGAAAAAGTTAAGAAAGGTAGATATAATTTTGAGGATAATCTATAAGAGAATAGGACAAATTAAATATTGAAGTCATTTAAGTCTATGAACTTAAATAAAACTGAAAAAACGCGAGAATTGTTTCAAATATGGAATACTGAGGGGAGAATAGTGGGTGATTTTAATGAGCAAACGATATATGCTTTTGAAGGAAGAATGATTTTAAATATTAAAAAAGACATGCACAAAGCACTCTTATTGGGGTGAATTGCCTAATTAAAAAAAAAAGACATGGTCAAGAGTCTCCTCCTCCACACCGCACTGGCAGGGTGGACTATCGAGGAGTGGTGAAACTTTGGTGAGTTGTTATGTGCACGTATGCGAAGGTTTCTACATACACTGGTGAGCTCTGTCGTTGAGAAATTTGTATAAACATTTTGCTATAGGTGGAGCGCGAATTGTTTGAAAAATCAATGACAGGGAGAGAAGGCGGGAGGGAGAAGAGAGAATCCAGGTAAGGGTTCACGGGAGGAGGGAAGCCGGGGAAGGTGGAGGGGGGAACTCGGGAAGGGAAAAATCCACGGGAAGGGGAAGAGGAGGCGGAAGGGAAAGGGGGAGGGTGCTGGGAACTCGCTAGTTTATTATAAAATGAACTAATGAAATGTCATGAAAACTTGCAACGCTAAGCATCTTTTACGTGGAGTAACACTTTGAATCCCAGAAAATTTACGTTTGGATTCTTGAGAACAGGAAATTTTTGAGGTATAGGGGTTAAAGCTATTAATTTTACATTTAAAATTAATCTTCGCTCTGTTTTCATCATATTTAAACATACGTAATAATAAATTAAATTTTTCAATAGATTATGTCTGTTACATTTTTTGCTTCATATTTGGTTTGATAATATTGACAAAAAGGTCACTACTCAATAGTACTTCTGATATACCTACATGTACTATAAACGTAATTCAAATTAAGTCGACTGATTAATATTCAAATTTTATCAAAATATTAAAGTTAAATAACAATCGCAAAATTAGTAACACAAGTACCTATATATTTTTCAACATGTATTTATAATTTGTAACAATTAAAATATTGTGTGGCTGACTGTGCGGTTGCAAGATACCATTCGCTGCAGATCTTCTTAAAGGACCGCAACGTATCGATATTCGAATAGTCAGTGGTATTTCACCCCAAAGTTTTGTTGAGGAATAGTTGTTAACTATACTCAAATACAGCAGTTTGATGTTTGAGAAGAACAAGTAAATGATCTCTTTGGTATGATGTTTGTATGTGCGTAAGGAACCACTATAGTATGACCAAATTCATCATCATCACATTATACATTTCACACAATTGATATAGCTTTCTTCCGTTCATCATATTCGGTATCCTGTGCCAATAGAGGTTAGGCGAGTTATACTCATGACTCAGAAGATTATAGCACTGCCGGACATATGCATTTTGGACACATTGCACTTGTTATAGATGTTTTTTTTTTCAATAATGAGAGACCATGCACTGTGTCTCTGTAATCTCATTTTTGAGAGAACAAGACTGTCGGTAACAATTTTATGTAATTTCATTGATATGTTTGCATGTATCTTCTTTTAGATCAATTTGAAATCTTACGAATGGAGAAGCAACGAGTATAGAGAAAGTTTCATATCTTTCAAGGAGGAATTGTGCGAATTTTTGAAATATAACTTTATCGCATTGATTGGCAGAAAGTATGGCAACCAGCCCAAAAACTGTCCAGTGGTACGTATAAGTAAATACATTTCACTTTATTCGCTTCATTCACTTCTTTCCAAATCACAATATAAATGACTTATATAAATAGAGGACGCAGCGTTTATCCGTCCAACGCATATTTTCAGCCTTACTAAAAAACCCCGTGAAAATTTTATTCAATTGATAAACGAGCGTGGATGTGAAAACATTATTAATTAAAAAAATATTCATGGAAAGAAATATACATTGCTTATACAGCCTGAGGGGGTAGTTTATCCATTGTATTCGACTCTTTTGTTAATAATTTTTGAACGAATTTTGGAATTTTTCCAACGTATTTTAAGAGTGTCGCATGCCTTGGCTATCACCACCCAAAAATAGTCGCTCCGCGTTGTCAACTGTATATAATATACCTACTAGTCCAGTGAATGAATGGTCCAAAAGGAGGTAGTAAAGTAGAGTGCGTGAGGAACCTAAGCGATTTCTTCAGAAATTTGTTCAGGGTGCTTAGGGTTTGAACATACTAAAAGCGCTGATTCTAGTTGGTAAATATTTGCAGCAATTTTAAGTTTTTTTAGGAAAATGTCGTCATTTTCAGAAAAAGCTATTTATCTTATTACTGACACACCACTTTCGTTTGTAACAGATTGTGGGACTTGGACTTGGATTTCATTTATGTTCAGAGTTCCTAAAAACAATTAATTTAATGAATAACTTTTAGTGGACGTTCTGTGGAGAAAATCTCGTCTAGTTTCCCCTAAAGGTACGATTCGTAAGGTAGCTATGGATGATTTTGAGAAATAATATTGGAATACCCTGAAGGAACATAAAGAAGGCCATAATGCCATACTCTGTCAAAAGCTTTGCTTACATCAATCGAAAGGATTACCGTGTATTTGTTTATATTAAATCCGTCCGTGGTGTGTTCAACCACATGAACGAATTGGTGTGAGTTCTGTACGCAGAAAATGCTGGAAATCTGTACGCAGAGTTGTGACAACTTTGCACGCAGAATCGTCTGAGGAGCAGGATTCTTCCATAGCTGACTCAGCGTGTTGGGAGCAATCCGGATGGGGAGAAGATGATTCTCCCGGTAGGGAGGAGTATATTGCTCCTGAACCAAATCTCCTCCGAGATTGATATATTTGGCGTCGGTGAGGAGAGATTCAAAAAGGGAAATTCTTTCGATTCTTGAAAGTCTCTCCACGCTGACGAAATCTTCACCACTGCATGAGATTTTTTTTGTAATTGCTTATTTCTTTAATTTTCTTTTATGTATAAATATTTGTAAACATTTTTTTTTTAAATATTCATATGGCGTAATTTCTTACATGTAATAAATTAACATTTGTAATGGTATAAGAAATAAAAAAATATAGATGTTGTTCTCGAAGAGATGATTAGTGGAATTTATTTTGTGATAATTATTATTGTAATGAAGATCGGGCATTCCCAATATCTTCTGACAGCTTGTCGATAAAAAATCACGATGAAAAGGTTTCAGTTGACCCAACATTGCTGTTTCAGAGAATGTGTATAAGCAAACGATCAGATGAGGATTTGATGAAATTCTGTGAGTACGAGTTGGTCCCAATTCCTCTAGCACTGTTCAATGAAAGTGGGATGCGAAAGACAACTAAATTTGTCCTGCACAGCTTGTTCGAGGAAAAAAAGTTATATGGTCTCAGATAAACATAGTTGTGGACGGAGGATTTCTACTACACAGAGTAATTTGGCAAAAAGATGCCTCCGTTGCCACAATTTGTTATCGTTATATCACCTACGTCATCCACCACTATCCTGGAATGACTCGCCCTATGGTATTTGATGGGTACTGTGATGGACTCACCGTAATAATAATAATACT
Organism: Limnephilus marmoratus; assembly: GCA_917880885.1. Classification (NCBI taxonomy): domain Eukaryota; kingdom Metazoa; phylum Arthropoda; class Insecta; order Trichoptera; family Limnephilidae; genus Limnephilus; species Limnephilus marmoratus. The sequence continues at coordinate 23,078,941 of OU862923.1, read as the reverse complement.
TGGATGATTTGTATGGCGCCGTTTTTGTAAGGGCTCAGTAAAAACTTTAAATAATTTCTGAAATCCAAGTAACTACGAGGGTTGATTTATATATCGATGAATTTATGGCGATCTCCAGCAAAAGCCACAAAAAAAACATCAGGGATTTAACATCCTTTACAAAGCTAAAAGAACTTGGTGCCACGTGTGACAATGGATATTGGGGTCGTATCAGGGACGGCGACGAATGCCTATTTGTAAGGGATGTGATTTTGACGCGAAAATTAGGGGTTGGCAAATTTAATATTATTATCAAAATAAGATTGTTTGATAAATGAAACAATGTTGCATTGTTTGAACCACTTATATATTTGAGTAAAGCCGACCGGTTTCAGAGCGACCGTTCCATCTTCAGGGCAAACGTATACTGATTTGACAGTCACAAAGTTTTGATAACCACAAAGTTATAGTCACATTCAAAAGTATAAGATTAAATAAGTCGATAAATGATGACACTCGTAGGTAGAACGGACGCGTGTATACACAATTAAATATACTAATATTATGTAGCCGGTGAAGTCGACACGGGTGATGGAGCGCATAGTCGAGTGGAGACGCCACTGGGTCCTGTTTTGGGAAGTGTTGGGATACGTTCATGCTTTCAAGTACATGTAAATTATTATTTTGAATTTGTATACATAAGTTCTGAAACATGAAAGGACGACGAGATTCCTCGAAATGGCGTTTAATTTTGACAGGCGGGCATTAACGTTAAATATATCGGTATGGGATTTTAACTTAATATTTGAAGGAGTTTTAAGAAGAAAGTAATTAATTTAAACTGTGAAGGCATAGATCACACACGGGGGATGAAATGGAGATACAGGAAATTAGGGGAGAGGTTTTTGAAAGACAGTCGGGAAAAGTTCGCGGTGGGGAATGGACAGTCTCGGTTGTACAAGGGTGATATATTAATTCAGTGTGGATCAATTCAAGGAATATCTCGTTTGAACTAACAAAAGTAATTCGGATAATTAAGTATCATAAATATGGGCAGTCAGAAGACAGAGATTCTATTGGATCCTAAGCGCGAAAGTTGGTTTTGGAGCATGCATCTTGGAGTAGATAATTGAATGACGGCTTGTGTTTTAAAGTACGTTGTTTGAATTGAGTAATATTGTGATTAATGATTTGTGTAACATGGTAAAGTTGGTAAATTTGTTTAAAATTATTAATATGTTTAGTGCGGGCCTTGCAAAGGAATACCCTTCCATGGTTATTAGTTTTCGGAGAGTGTACCTACCCAAGGTCATGCTGAGAGACCTTAAAGTTGGGGACGCGATTATTTTGGGTTCGGGCCATAAATCTTTTGAGACTTCCTTTCTTTTGAGTATGGAACATTTAAATTCCTACAGACTGTGATAAGATTTGTCACAAGTGAATGTTGGATAATCATTGAACAAAACCTATATTAGGTTGTATCGAATATCACGGGATACATTATCGGGAGGAATTATCATCAGGAAATAATTATTCGAGTCTTTCATTAATATTTTAAGGACGGGAGTAAATGTTGTGGTGTGGTTATTACTATTATAAGCTTATTGCGGGCCACAGTAGAGGGATAATTATTTTAATGCAGTTTTGGAATGTACGAAACCCTTCGAACAATAGCAAATAATTTATTTTTGTGTAAGTAGACATTTTTAGGCGGGTTCCCTGTCTAGCGTCTGGGGTGTGCGGAATGGTCAACCGTTATATAAAGGACATTCTTTCAGTAGCAGTACAACAATAGACCTAAAGGGGTTTAATTGTTCTGAGATGGGGCCGCCGAGGTACAATGATTGTAAAGGGGGAGTTTGTTAATTTTAACAGACAAGAGGTATTTAAGTATTTTGCGATTGTTTTGCGAGATATTACATCAGAAAGACTAGGTTAGGGGTTTATTTGAATATAATGAATTACATTACATTAGGAATAGCTATTCTCAAAAATAATACGCAGTAATTGACGATATTTGCTAGGCAAGGTGTGTACGTACTATATCAGTTTGGAAAAAGGATGCATTGCATGAGCCCTTTGTTTACTAACAAATTTTATGCAATAGAATTCCCAACCCAAAAATTAAAACCCCACACCTTCAACCTTAAATTTCAGGAATCTCAAGAAAACTGTTACGTAAAGACCTACATAAACTAGCTTTTGACATCGTTTAAAATCACACGCAGATTTTAACATGGGCATAGTACTTTACGTTAGGTATATTTTATACAAAATTTACATTTTAGCTTAAATCTTTAGTATTTGCGGTTGAACGAGACCGTCAGTAGGTATTCAAACATCACGCGCGACGCGCTTTACGCACATTATCCAGCAAGTTTCCTTCTTTCAAATTTAACCGAACGAGTTACAGCGCTGGAGCTGGTGATTGCTGGAGTAATTTTTGGGTTAAGCTTCCCTATTCCATGAATATAGGTTGCACTTTATGCAGTTATGGTCTGGGGCAAAGTGAACGATATGCCGGTGGGCTACACTATTTCCCAAATTTGGAGGCGAAGCAAGCGATAACTTGGTCCAATTAAATTGGTATCTTTTGTGATGGAGGCTTGGAAACCTGTGTCTCTGGAAGGCCCTGAAGCAGTTGAAAGTGAGGCAGGTGCCCTTTCATGATGTCGACGTATATGCTATCACATGTATCGTCATAAAGGCATTGGGAGACGTCTGGAAAGCAAAGAACGTGCCCCCACGACTCCCCCCTTCAGCCCTCTCCAGAGGTATCAGCTGATAAAAGTCGATGTCGCGGGAGGTCAATTTAACTATTTGTTTTAGTGACAAACAAAAGTGAAAAAATTATAGTTGGTTGTGCGTACATTCCACCCTCATCTGATGTCCAGCTATATACCAGTTACTGTCAAGAAGTAGAAATATTGCGAAGAAAATATCCAGACGCTAAATTTATCCTTACAGGTGATTTTAATCAACCTGCTGTTCATTGGGATATTAACAACAATAATACTCGCACAAATTCCACGTCCAATAATGGTTCTCGTGAACTTATAGAAATGTCATGTTTCCTAAATCTTAGACAAGTGAACTTTATGTATAACTGCAACAATAATCTATTAGACTTAATTTTTAGCAATTCCAGCAATATAAGTGTACAACATGCAAATGACAATGTTTCAACAATTGATAACTACCACCCACCACTTTTTGTTAAGCATATATCTCTACAAAATTTAAATTTAGAGTTTTTTAAAGAAAAATCAAATTTTTATAAAGCTGATTATCCTAAGATTAACGAGTTTCTCGCTAAATCAGACTGGAACTTCATTAGTAATTGTAATAACATCAATGATATATAGAATCTTTTTACTGTATAATTAACAAATCAATTGAACTGTACGTCCCAATTACAAAATGTAAGACATCTAATTACCCCAAATGGTTTAGCAAAGAGCTAATTTGTACCATCCAGTCAAAAAAACTTGCACATAAAACATTCAAAATATCTCGAGCTCCAAATGACTATCTACTTTTTTCTAATTTACGCAAAAGGGTGAAAAACATATCGATCTCTTGTTACAAAGAATATCTGGAAAATATTGAGAAATCGTTACAAAATAAACCTCAAAATTTATTCAAATTTGCAAACAATCTTAATAGTAATGAATCTGGTATTCCGTCTATCATATACTACAATGGTAAAATTGCTGATACACCTCAAGGAATTACTGACTTATTTGCCGAATGCTTTGGCGAAGTATATGATGTAAACTCATCTAATAACCAAATACCTCAATTCAACTCAAATATTTCTATTGATTTCAATGACCTTGTTATTGATGAAATCGATGTTCAACGTAAAATTACACTATTAGATAGTCAGAAATCCGCTGGCCCAGACACCATACCAGCAATTTATTTAAAAAACTGTGTATCTAGCTTAAAAGGTCATTTAACCGATATATTCAATATATCATTAGCATCAGGCCTTTTCCCTCAAAAATGGAAGATCAGTTTCCTTAGTCCCATCTATAAAAAGGGTGATAAAACGGATGCTTCTAACTACAGACCTATTTGCATACAATCAGCGATACCTAAATTGTTTGAATCCGTAGTTCTATCAAAATTTATGTTACAGGCTCGTAAAATCATTTCCCCCCACCAACATGGGTTCATATCCGGAAGATCTACACTTACAAATTTAATTATATACGAAAAATATATTTCCGACAATCTAAATTCAAAATTGCAAACGGATGCAGTTTACACAGATTTCAGCAAAGCATTCGACAAAGTTTCCCAAAAAATCTTATTAAACAAACTAAAAGTATATGGGATAAAAGGAAATCTACTAAAATGGTTTGAGACCTATTTAACATCTAGAAAACTATACGTTAAATTATCTAACCATATGTCAAACGTAATTGAAGCTTCAAGTGGGGTGCCCCAAGGTTCTCATCTAGGTCCTATCCTTTTTTTGCTATTTATCAATGACATTGTTTCAATATTTGAAGGTATCCATTTCCTATTGTTTGCTGATGACTTGAAAATATACACTATTATAAGAAATTTAATGGACTGTCTTGTATTGCAAAACAACTTGGATCGATTGTATAATTGGTGTAACATAAATGATTTATTTTTAAACATTAACAAATGTCAATCTATAAGTTTCTCTCGAAATAAAAATCCAATACTCTTTCAATATCACATTAACAATGTGAATCTTTCTACAGTAACATTAATAAAGGATCTGGGTGTCGTTTTTGATAACAAGATGACATTCGTCCCCCACATTGATGCAATCACGAATAAAGCACTTAAATGTCTCGGTTTTGTGTTAAGATCGTCCAAAGATCTAATGCATACTAATACACTCAAAACGTTATACATAACACTAGTCAGAAGTATTCTTGAGTATAATTCCTCTCTCTGGTCGCCATTATACAATGTTCATTCACACAAAATTGAAAGAGTACAACATAAATTTTTAAGGCATATAAATTACAAATTAAAAATACCAATAGAAAATTTAAATTATAATTATTTAATGCAATTGCTTAAATTACCCGAATTGTCACAGCGAAGAAAAATCTGTGATGTTTTATTATTATTTAAAATTATCAACGGATATTTGGATAGCCCTGAACTTGTGAACATGATAAATTATCAAGTACCTAACAATTACAACACCAGACTCCATGCTCCATTTAACGTAGTTGCTTCTCGCACTAACTTTATGTTTAACTCTTGTCTTCAGAGATTGCATCGTGTGGGGAATGAAACTTGCTCTGTCGATATATTTTTTTATAAAAACATCGCTTCTTTCAAAAAGCGTGTATGTATGCAGATGCAAAAATCCTTAAATGTTCCAGATTGTTAACAGTAACAAATTTAATACCCATTGCTCTGTAACTACTTTTATAGTACCTACTTACTTCTTTATACATATATGTAATTGCTGTGTACCTTTTATTTTATTTTTTTCCTGATAATAACAAACTAACGTAAAAATCCTTAAATGTTTCACATTGTGAACAGTAACAAACTTAATACCCACTGCTCTGTAACTACATTCATGATAACTACATTCATAGTACCTACTTACTTATTTATATATGTAATTACTGTGTACCTTTTATTTTTTTCTTTTTCATAATAATAACAAACATACGTACATTTATGATAGCAAGAAAATTACCTACTTTTATATTAATTGTTAAAAATGTTTTACACCACTGCAATACCGGTATGCTTCGAGTATATTTGGAATCACACTTTGTGTGATATTGTGACAATAATTATTGAATCTAATGTAGCGTGAGCCCAAATACGATCCGCTGGTTGAACTCCTTTGTAAACAATTACTGATACCTACTTATGTTAGGCCTACTTATATCTTTCTAGTTCTGTTTATCATTTTATGTACTATATACTTATGATACTGCATATTTGTTATAATGCTCCTGTACAATTTATTTTATATGTAAAAGCCATCAAGGCGTAAACAAACAAATAAATAAATAAATAAATAAATAAATACAGGACGGAGATAACGATCTGGCCGGGCTACCTCCGTAATGAAGGAAAAGAAGTGACGAAATTCGCGTTGCTTCACTACCCTTTGGTTACGCTCGTGGGGAGTTACCTTGTCAGCGGAACGATAGGAACATGACATATGGAGCTGTTTTACCAAACGATCGGCGGCCCTCTGTCGGAAACCGGAAAAATTTTCATAATTTCCCCAAAATTAGAATTAGGGATCATCCAGCATCAGGATGGGAATGTACTTTGGACGAAAGCGTAGCTGGGGAAATAGAAGGAATGGAGGCCAGATTCACGACCTGATGCCATTCATTCCTGGTCCCAGTAACCTGGAAGCCGAGCTTGACATTCCTGGAACTGGAGGAGCCCAATTGAAGCTAGACATATTTTGTTTCATGTTGATCCCCAGTAATCTCCCAAAAATGCCTACTCAAACTCAAAACTAACTAACAAACTGCACTTACAACTGTGACTGTAGAATTTGTGCACCCGGACCTGTTTTGGTTGAATTTTGATTGAAAATCCGTGACTAAAGTACAAATGTCAAATTATTTTATATAATAGCATCTAAATAATAGAATCTAGTGTTACACTAAAGGTAGGATCTTCCCAATTCACTGTATAAATGTATATTTATGTACCAGGTACTAGGGAGGATGACGCGGGTTAATTTAAGAAAGATAATCACCAACAAACATAAGTATAGAACGGACGTTATTAGGGGAGGAAGCTGAACGAAGAGTTGAATTAGTTATTTTCAAGTTAGCTAGAGTCAGTCATTGTAAACGGGCCTTGCGGATTGTAACACGCCATACCTAAAAGAACAAAGGGTTTACCACAAACAAATTATTAATTAAATTGGATTAACCATATCAAACCATTAAAACCAAAAAAATCACACAACGTTATGGGGTTAATTACAAATTGATTAATTGAGAGCATCTCGCCACGTATACCTAAAACGTATTACGTAAAGGGGTGTCGAGGCGCCGCAAAATAAATGAAGGGGAGAGAAGCGTGATCGACGGAGTTAAAAGGCTACCACCATGAAGGCGACGAACTCTACGTATAGAGTTTACGTTTAGGTAAATATAAAAACTTTTCATATTAGAGGGGGGGGAGGAACTCTATTACAGTACGCAAATCCAGTCAACAGTTCAAAATCACAAGAACAGATGCGACGATACAGACTGAGAGGGTCAGCCGACATCAATTTGACATGGAACACATCAATACCCGTTAAACAGGAAGATTTTTTATCCAATCCTACCAACAAAAGAAACTTCACCTCCTAACTACAGACAAAGCTTCGAGAGAATGGGATACAGACTCTTCAGGCCACCGATGATGCTGACGTCCTTATCGTAGCGTGAAGACTGCTGTGGAACATTCCTCTCACAATTCTGTGGCTGTCGTTGGTGAGGATGTGGACGTCACTATCCTTTTGATTGCTTCCACTCCTCCCAGCCAAGATATTCTGCTGCTGAAACCCGGACGAGGAAAAACTAAAACAATTGCACTTTCCATCCAAGAGATGTAGCACCATGGATTTTAACACATCCTGTTCTTGTATTCATTTACCGGCTGCGATATGACATCTGCAACTTTCAGGAGAAGCAAGGTGGGCTTCACAAAATTGTACTTGGAATCAGAATCATCAAGCAAGAGGAAATTATCATTTACAACCCCTCCTCTACTCACAACGAGGTTGAAGAGGCTGGAAATAAATGCTTCCTGAAATGGTATGCAGCGCCAAAAAGACAGACCTCCCTTAACCAGTACCGCTTTCAGTCGTTCACAAGGTCAGTGGCAAATATGAAGCCTGACATCAGCTCCCTTCCTCCAACAGAGAGCGCAGCTGAACAGCATTCCCGGCGCACCTACTACCAAGTTCAGCAGTGGCTCAGGATTGAGCTGCTCCTCTGAAGCTAGCTGAAGAATGTGGATGGAACCACTAAGGAGACACCCTGGTGCCAATTACAACAGAAGATCCACCAGCACCGGAAGTCTTTCTGAAAATGATATTTTGCCGCTGCACTGAGGATTGTGGAATTGGCAAATATGGACGCCGAAAAGCAATGCTTACCTGTTCTGCAGCGTGCCTCCACTGCCAAGGGAGATGCCTCAATAGCGTGCCTATTGCCAAGGACGACGATGAAGACGGTGTACAGCCCATTCAGCAAGAACCATCCACTTCTGAGGATGAAGATGCCATGGATGAGATAATTATTTAAAGTGTGGTCACACATATTATTTTGATGAAAAATGTGAGGTGAAATGATTTTTTTCTAAAATATCTACATTTGTGGAGCGTGTAACTCGCATCAACACGCCTACTGAGTTGCAACTATGAAGAATCCCATTTGTCGCCATTATCGCTATTCTAACCTCACTTTCATCCATCAGATTGCCATTCAAAATCAGCATTTCGGTAACAGCTCGTAAGATTTTGTTCATAATTAATTTGATTCAGTTGCCCAATGGACAATAAGAAGAACAGTTAACACATTTATGATCCCTTGATTTTGATAAAGAAATTTCATTCCTTCACTCATTTTTCTATTCGAATGGAAGAACGACTCAAAAATAATAATCAAAAAACTTAACTAATAAGGTCATATGCAAATAACAATTATTTACCTCATTTAATAGCTGAGTAGAAAATAATACTTTTATGGGAAATAAAATATCTATATAATAAAAAATCCAAACATAACAGAACACTTAAAACACTTTGGTAGCGATTATTTCAAAACTCGCTTTTGTTGGTTAGCTTGTTCTTCCACCTGTGTCCTCAATTGCACACAAGAAACTTTTTTTTATTAATTTTTTGTATTCCAGACTGGAACACTTTTCTACAAAGGACTGAATATACAGAATGTTGACATGCCTAAAGGGTTTCCAGTTGGACGATGGATGTTTAGTTTCTCTTCCATCTTAACAGAAACTAAGAAGCCATTGTTAATTGTAGAAGTTTTCTTTAAACTAAATTGAATATTACAGAGCTATGGATCGAAGCTCCAACTTTATATTCGGAGGTAATATCGAGGATGCAGAACAGTTATTAAAATTCATTAAATTATTTTGACGTTTTAAACTACATATTTTGGCAATGAAAAAAAAAGGTTTAATAATTTATTAATTGCAAGTAATTGTTAATTAAAATACTATGTTTAATCAATCATGAATTAAATGAAAACTGTTGTTTCTACTTGTGGGTCATTATTTACGAATACATCTTTAACTGGACGCAACACATTCTAATGTTGAAAGTATTGGAGATTTTCACGGAAAATGAACGCCAAAACGGTGAGAATATTTCATTTGTAGGTTTTCATGTATATACCTATACCAATTAAAAACGAACTCTGGAAAATCTCAGTTGTAATAAAATTACAGCTGAAAACAAAAAATGCCGACTGTAGATGTATTTAATTTTAAACATGCTCATTAATGGCATGCTCTTTTGCTACAGATGAGCAAATGCTAACTACTAATATTACGTGTCACGCTTAAATGAGCACGCTCACACATCAACAGGGTGTTGATTTTTGAACATGCTGCTGAATTCGCGGGTGAAAGGGGAAATGAGCATGCTCATTAATGAGCATGTGTGTCAGTACCATATCGTTGGTTAGTTATACACTCCTGATGAAGAAAAGGTTCTCCTGAAACCGGTAGAGTGTGAATAGAATTTATATGGTCTATAACAAATGTGTTTTATTGGAAATTATTGCGAGCCAAAAAGTCAAAACTTAATTTAATAATCAGCCGAGCGATTCCATATCTTTTGTGGGATCGTTATGAGATAACGGACGTGATCTCCTGTCAGATTTGTGTGATTTATTTGCTTTTTCTATGCACTACGTACATAAAATGAATAAATCATCACGCATACTTGCAGGAATTCGTGTTTAAAACTATCTAAACTAAAATATGTGAAAGTAAGTATGTAAAAATCACACAAATCTGACAGGAGAACACGTCCGTTATGTCGATAACGATCCCAAATCATGAATTATGTATCACGGTGAGTCAAAAATAATCTACACTTTCGCCAAAACACAATTTCAAGGATGTGTATTTTTAATTTTTATTTCACATTTTCATAGTCGGTACGACTGCGGTCACGGTCGAAATTTGATAACACGAATGACAAGATTCAGCAAGTTCTAGATATGTCTCTAGTGAATAGGCGAGTTATCATTGATGAGGTAGCGTCTTCTTTGAACATCAGTCATGGTATATCAGATCGTGTTTTCTTCGACTGTTTGGGCCAGCCAAGAACGCTTTGCGAGGTCGTCGATTTCTCAAAGACTTATGATGGGTCGTTTCAAAAAATTTGAACACTTCATCAAATATTTAAATTTAATTATCACTTCCTGTATAAATTCTATTCAAGTTCTGTTATTTTATGATTATAGGTCAGTTGCTTCATAAAACTGAAATAATCACAGAACTTAAATAGAACTTTCACAGAACGTGAAAATAAAATTCAAATATTTGATAAATTGTTAAAAAAAACAACCCTTCCTCCTAACGACGAGCAGGAAGTGATGCAAAATGGTTTCGCGACCAACTGAAACATTCTTCTTGGAAGGAATGCGCCAGCTTGTGCGCCGGTCAAAGTACTTTGACAAGGGAGGAGACTATGTAGAAAAATTATGTACATATTGAACAACTAAAACTGCTGGTTAAGTAAATTGTGGAATGAAAATTGAAAATATTTTTTAACGTATATTTTACAAAGATATATATTTTCTTTTTTTTTTTTTTTTTTTTATTTGAATTTTATTTTAGTAATTTGTACATTTAAGTTTACAAATTTCTAATTGATTATAATATTTCATATTGCAGTTTTTTTAATTATAATATTTTAAATTCACAAAATTTTTTGAAATCACAAAATTTTTTGTTTTTGTTTTATGTAGCTCCTACAATCCATCTTGAACTTTTCAATTGGTGAGGACTTAAGAGTTTCTGGTAGTGTGTTATATAACTTAATTCCTTTGTACAGCAGACTGTTTTGCGTATTCGTTTTGTCCTTTTTGTTTAATCTTATTTCCTTGCAAGTCCTTGTGTAATGTCTGTGAATGTCCTTATTGTATACGATTTTATTTGTGAAGTATTTTGGTAACATTTTGTTTAATATTTTGTGAATAAATATCAACGTGTTCAAGGTCAGTATTTGTTTCACTGTTAACCAATTAAGTTCCTTTAACATTTTAATTATTTTTGAAAATCTATTTCTTAGGAGTATTATTCGCATTGCTCTGTTTTGGAGAATTTGAAATTTATTCTGTTCTCTTTCATTACAAAGGAAAAGGATACTTGAACAGTAGTTGAAGTGTGGAGCAATAATTGAATTGTAAATGGTGATGGCGGTTTTTCTGGAAATTTTAGGCCGAATTCTTCCCAAAAAAGATATCTTTTTGCCAATTTTCTTGTGGGTATATTCGTCATGTCTATTGAAGTTTAGTTTGGAATCTAATATGACTCCTAAGTATTTCATTTCTCGTATATTTTACAAAGATAGAATAGATGGAAACAACATTTATTTATTTATTTATTTATATGTACATGTTACATGATTAATACATTTACTTGAGAAGATACATTAGGTCACCATACTAGGCAGCTGCCTGTATCATGGTGACCAATGGAAGATAGTTATATTGATATGGAGTCTAGTAAGTGTAGGTAAACATCTAATATATAAAATTCTCGTGTCACGGTGTTTGTTACCATACTCCTCCGAAACGGCTGGACCAATTTTGATGAAATGTTGTGTGCTTATCTGGTAGGTCTGAGAATCGACCAACATTTATTTTTCATACCCCTAAAAGTAAAGGGTGTTCCACTCCGAAGAAAATTATTTTCCCCGTACATTTTGTATGGAACGAATTCTCCTATTTTGAAAGAACTGCAGCAATATTGTAAGGGGTATAATATTGAACTGTGAACCGGGGGAGGGGGGAGGGGGGAAAGGAACTCAGAAAGGGGGGTTAGCGGGACGGGGGAAGGGGAGAAGTGGAGTGGGGAGAGGGAGAGGGAACGCGAGAGGGGAAAGGATACGCAGGGAGAAACAATTTAGATCAATTCAGCTAATAAGTTGACAACAGTTTTTGATTCTGAGGCGGTACGAAGTTCGCCGGATCAGCTAGTATTTAAGTAAAATTATATAAGAAAAAATTAGAAAATTGGTAGAAATGTTTTCAATAACTCACAAATTGCCAAATTTGCCTGGAAAATAAACACAAATAAGTAAGGTAGCTGATATGTATGTACATAAATACACATACATACATACATACATATATATACCTACATAAACATTAATTTGACAATAACCAGTAAAACTGAATTAAGGACAATATCAGTAAAGGTAATCACATTTTTTTTAATTCAAAACTTTATCGATAACCATTAAATTAAATTAACCCCAAAAATTATTTAGGAATATTACCCATTGTATCGCTAAATGTATAATTATTGTACTTTCCATTTCCGGCATTAGTTTTGTCGATGGGTGTAATGAAAAACTATACAAAAAATGTAGTAACTGTAAATCAGAAATCTGTTCCCGTGTATCAATCAAAACCCTCGAGGCTATCTATATAATCTAAGATTTATATTAGATACAGACTGATGTGTTGTGACTTCGGGGATGTACCAATTAAATCTCCGTCTTCACTAACTTTGTCGAAAATTAAAGAGTTTAATCATTCACCGTAATTATTGTTGGGTCGAGGACAGCCTGAATAGCAACTTTCTATTCAGAGTAATCTTAAATCTTTCTTTGTGTGAGTGGTCTGCAGGCCGGTATGCGAAGGTATTTACAAAGCATATACCTACATACACCATTTCAATCATGGTTATGACTGTACCAGAGTAGCTAATTTTTTTGAGTAAAAACATTTACAAAGCCTATTGTTATAAATTGGTAATTTGGCAGAAGGACTTCAAGGACAACATCTGATTCAATGGCGCAATCCTTCTCGTTTATTCACAAGCACATTGTTACAATAATTTGTCCCGACCCGACAAAACACTGAATTTGGTCACTTTGACCACTTGCTAGATAATGCTAGCTGTTTACAGGAGATCCACAAATTAAGAGAGTTTTTAACTAGAAACGCAGGCTATTTATAAATAATATTTTCTAACACCAACAAATAAACAAACCACCATTGTCAAATCATAAATACGACACAGATACCAGAAATCTGCTTTATTGTCTAGCACTTAAAACAGTGCGCCTTACGTCGCTAATCTGTAATCTGTCATTAAAAACAAGAAGCTACAAAATTACGCCGCTAGATGGCAGTAGCCTTCACTTTTTTAACACCTATAACTATACCATTTCAATCATGGTTATGACTGTACTAGAGTAGCACTTTTTGTGCAAAACCATTTACAAAGCCTATAACTATACCATTTTAATCATGGTTTTTTTTACATGAATACCGCACAAGAGTCCCAACTTCTCCCGTCTGGAGCCAGTGGGACTATGACATCCCCAATTGGGGTATGTTGTGAGGCTGAAGGTAGTGGGGAGGGGAAGGAGGTAGGGAAGAGGAAGGTGGGGAAGTATCTACCTGGCTATTCAGATCTGATCACCAAACACGGCAGAAGCCATTTCAAGCAACGTTTCAATTCTGAATGGTAGTTTTACACCGATACCTAATGATACCGGTACTAATACTATATATTATTTTTAATTAATAAATTGTGAAATAACACAAATTAATCAAATAAAATTTATTTGCCACGCCGGGATTCGATCCCGCGACCTTCGGAGTACGAGTCAGGAACTTTGCCACTGGACTACGCCGGCCGTCAAATGGCCGTTATGACTGTACTAGAGAAGCACTTTTTGTGCAAAACCATTTACAAAGCCTATAACTATACCATTTCTATCATAGTTATGACTGTACTAGAGTAGCACTTTTTGTGCAAAACCATTTACAAAGCCTATAACTATACCATTTCTATCATAGTTATGACTGTACTAGAGTAGCACTTTTTGTGCAAAACCATTTACAAAGCCTATAACTATACCATTTCTATCATAGTTATGACTCTACTAGAGTAGCATTTTTTGAGTAAAACCATTTACATACAAAGCCTATACCATTTTCAGATTCCATGGCCATAAACGATATCATACCTATCTCGGACACTAATTATTCGATCCGAGTGAACCAAGACTACTCATTTCTTCAGACTGATATGTGAATGGTTCGAAAACTCGGCTATCATAGAGAACACTCATTTCTATGTTCCCGGTGGTTATCTCCGTTACCGACAGCAAAGAATGTTCTATTTCCCAGAGTGCAGGACTAACTTGCCAATGCATCGCCGTAGTTCTTAATTGTCCAAACGACCATTTCAGTTTATGTTCAATCTCCACTTTAAAATTAAAAATAAAGTATTAAAAATGGTAATCACTTAACTAAGAATTATTTCAACTAATGAGACCTTTACCTTCACGGAAATAGCTTTATCCTAAACACCTATCATAATGTTTCATTGAAATAATTAAATAAAACCTTCTCCTGTAAAATTTTCTAATGGTCGTTTGGACAATTAAGAACTAAGGCGACGAATGGTCATGCCGGTGGGGAGAGCAATCTTGCTGTTGAACAGAATCAATCGGATATGGACATGCATATGCATATGCCTCAATGAAGCTGCCTAAGGCAAGCTGGTACTACTAGTACGTTATAAACGCCTTAAAACGAATATTTAATATAATGTTTTTTTTAATAATAAAATGAATTGCATTGAATTGCGAGTGAAGCTGCCGTTTGTGGTTGGTTCGTTTCTTTTCCATGAATCGTGGCACGACTCGCAAGAGTTACGCGTCATTAGGTCAATAACTTCAAAAATTCTTGAACTTGAACTAATAAATGATTTGTTACGCTGTAATTAGGGGTTGTGTATAGGTAGGTATAATTTTCTTTATGTCAGGTTTTTACCATGAACTTTACGGTTAAACCGAGCGCCAAAAAACTGCCATTTATGCAGAATTATGCCCGTAGTGGGTAGAATCATGAACTCCATCTCAAGGATGAGCAAAATGTATGCGATCTCCAGCTTATTAGGGTATTAAATAAAAACGTATATCTCATTTGTAACTTAAATGTAAAAATCGTATATTGTTTCAATAGTGACAGGTTACAATAAATGAACAGAACTACTCACCCTCAGGGGCCGATTGATATTAGAATAATCTAGCTAAATTCACCACTATTCCTAGCCGATCCGTGTCTCGGGGATCGCAACAGGGTGACCAGCAAGACTTCTAGTCGATCCACGTCTCGTGGATCGCCACAGGATGACCAGTACGACTTCTAGCTGATCCACGTCTCGTGAATTGCAATAGGATGATCAGCAAGAACGGCATCCTCCCGACACCTTCGCAGCATAGCAGAGCCTCCTCCAAGGGAAGTGGAATACCAGAGACGATGTTACGGGGCTTTCATGGCAAGCAAGTGGGACTGATAGTATTACTGTTCGTGTAATTGTTAATACGAGCCGGTGAGCGTGATTTTAAATACTTCGATGCACTTTAACATCTCGTATCAGAGATCGTTTCACATTATTTTAACGCGCCAACTGACTGAATTTTATAACTCCGTCCCTTATATTTAATTAAATCTATTTGACTGTCTCAACCATGATCTTGCCCAAAGGATCATGCCAGCGAGAGTAGGTTTCATTACCGGATCCGGAAAAGAAAAGGCCCCACCTCCGTCACGACTCGTGTTGCCAGTCATCCCGCTGATAAATCATCATAAATTAATTAACTGAATAATTCGTGCGGCTACGATCGATGTTATAAAGCAGTGTTCATATTTTAAAATGAGAAAAGATAATAATTTCAACACTGCTTCGTAACAAAATCAACTGCGCAAAATACAAATTGGCAAGAGATTTGGCCAAGGGGTACTCAAATAACTTCAAAGCCATAACACGGATCCTACTTTTCATACCGCTGCCCTGTAATCAATAAATCTAATTAATTTTATTTTCTGTACCTTTTACCTACTAATCTACTATTCAACATAATTGCCTGTCGTTCAGTATGACCAGTTTCTGTATTCCATTGTTGGTGACCCTACAGTTGTTCTGCCAAAGGTTGGCCACCGGAAATTATAATTATTATAATTTTGTGTCCTTGTTTTACTATTTTATACCTAAATTCGACTTTAAAGATACCTTTAATAATGAGTTGGTGTGGATATCAAACGAATTTCTATGTGATTTTGTTTACTTATACGTTGGTCTATACAGTAGGTACATAAAAAAGTAGTCTTATCCGTGATGCATTTGAATGAAAATATGTTTAATACTGCTGTTATTCGGTGGTACATCCTCTCTGAATACTAATTCGGGGACACTTAATTATATGTATAAATAGTTTTGTGTAAATAGGTATACCGTATTTTCCCTAAACCGACTGTAGATATATCGTGTATAAGTATGCCGGGTGGCGTATTTACAATCCCTACCGCGATTTAGTCACGCTAGCGACTGAAACGCGGTAGGGATTGTAATGCGTAAATCACCTTACAAACACTACCGCGTTTCAGTCGCCTACGCGCTTCGTTGCTCTATCTGTTTCTGTGAGGGTGACGACCGTAATTATAGAGAGGTCAGCAGAGAGGATGGACAGCGTTTTTTTTTATTAGAATATTTTTTTTACATTGTATATTTATTTTAAGTAAAAAAAACGCGTGTTTGTTTTTACTGAGAGTGACGACCGTAATTATAGATGGGTAAGCAGAGAGGATGGACCGCGTTATTTTTTTACTGATTTTTTTTTCAATGTAAAAAAAAATTTAAGTAATTTAAGTTATTTTTTTACTGATTTTTTTTCTATGTTTAAGTTAAGTAAAAAATTTCAGTAAAAAAATAACGCGGTCCATCCTCTCTGCTTACCCATCTATAATCACAGTCGTCACTCTCAGTAAAAAAAAAACACGCGTTTTTTTTACTTAAAATAAATTTACAATGCAAAAAAAAATATTCTAATTAAAAAAACGCTGTCAATCCTCTCTGCTAACCTCTCCATAATTACGGTCGTCACCCTCACAGAAACAGATAGAGAAACGAAGCGCGTAAGCGACTGAAACACGGTATTGTTTGAAAGTAGTGGCGGCTCGTGACTTTTGGGTGTGCTAGAGTGCTGATTTAAAAAAAAAATGGCATTATTGATGTCGTTGTAGCCGAAAAATATATATTTTTTTTTTAAATCAGTTTTTTTTTATGAAAAATTTCAGAAAGTTTCAGTTTGGCGGTGTGCCGCACCGATTTCCTGAAAAATCTTCATACAAAACGCCGATTGTTGAAAAAAATCTTTTCGCATACGACAACATCCATGATGCCATTTTTTTAATATTAGCACCCTAGCACACCCAAAAGTCACGAGTCGCCACTGTTTGTAAGGTGATTTATGCATAACAATCCCTACCGCGTTTCAGTCACTAGTGCGACTGAATCGCGGTAGGGATTGTAAATACGCTGCCAGGTGCCAACTGTCTGGGGAACAACTGTTGTGGAATCTTCATCATCGTAAAAGTATTTCGCCAGATTTGCTGACCACTACAAAACGGTCATTTTGACGTCATCATTGCGCTGACCGCCAAGGTGTTCCTGCGCAGGAACAAGTTTAAGAGTGGTAGTCACTTAGTTAAAGTTGTTCTCCCATATGAGTTATTAAGCCATAGACAAGCCATGGATCTTCGGCTCGAGGTTGATGACCAGATCCGACTAGCCAGGTGTTTCCCCACCTTCCTCTCCCATATCTCCTTCCCATCCCATTATCTTTCAGTCTCACCACTCGATCGGGGATGCCATAGATGCCATACTTGCTACAGAAGGTTGGGAGCAGTTGGTGCTCTTGTGCAGAACTCAAAAACAATATTAATTTAGTGCTGTCATAAGGAGAAATTTACACAAATTTTTATTACAAAAAATAAAATAAAATGATTGTTTTTGTACAAACCCACAATTTATTACAAAACAATATACACGATGAAGAGACGTACCTGACTTACCTTCAACTGATCCCTGAGTTTATTTGGAGTAAAAAATGTAGTAAGTCATATTGCTTTCACCTTTTTTTTACATTAGCTCTAAACAGAAGGCTCTGAGGAAAATAATTCCCCTCAGGGCCTATGTCATCTTTAGGGATGGTGTGTGGAGGGCCTTTTTAGGAAAGGAAGGAGTGGAAGTTCTGAAAAGGAAAAGAGTATTAGGGATGGGTAGGAATCTGGAGGTCAGTGTGTCCAGGAATGACGGACGTATGAATCCATCCCCCCCACTGCGCTGCAAGGCGATGTTCCGAGAGAGTACGTCTGGAGACTTCAAAGGGACTCCCTGAACCATTCTCTCCCGATCCGGCCTGCCGTGCAGCTGATGGGCAGACGCATCCGCCGCCAAGACCCGGACGTGAACCTGGGCACCCCTGCTCACTCACCAAACCTAGCGAACAACTTGGGGTGGCCTATGGGAGAGGTTTTTGTTATCCAATAAATGTTTCCGGCGGTACCCATACCCACCTCCCTAATCAAACAAAAAAAAAACATTAAAAAAACTATTAGGTTCGGGGCTGGGAATAGGTCGTTTACTCGACCGAGTGACCAGTGACGTAATGTGAAAGTATTTTCTTTATTTATTTTGAGAAAAAAAAATTATTACCAAAAAAATTTACCGGAGACCAAAATTTATACATACATACATACATTTTTACTACAAATAAGGTAAAGAATCACTGGTGAAAGTGGTATATCAAATATGCCCCTTTAATATTATGTAGGTACCTACTTATACAACTGCACACGTGTATGTTTTAAAAAATGATACATTTATTTTATTTTAAGATACTGTTGAATATTTGAGAACACTTTTAAATGGAAATAAAACATAAAATATTAATTTCTTTTGTTCGTTTTATTCCTCTGTGGCCGTATTGCGTCCACTGAAAAGGCAACTTCAAATTTTAAGAATGCTTTGTTTTCCGGCAATATCTTCAATGTAAAGTCAAAACGCCAATTGGAGATTGGAAAAAAGAGTGGTACCTTGTCCATATTCATTTCGAAATTTTCTGCGTAAATAAAACCAACCTGAAATCAGATAAAATTGCTATTATTTTTTTTTTTTTTTTTTTTTTTTTTTTTTTTTTTTTTTTTTTTTTTTTTTTTTTTTTTTTTTTTTTTTTTTTTTTTTAGCATATAAAATATAATATATATTTAGATAATGTAGTAATTTGCGTACATGTTCATTTTAAAATACGTTAATACCACTCTTCCATGGAAGCATTAGCTTGTGTCTGGAAGAGTAGTGTACATTTTTAATGCTATATTTAAGTTCTTAAATTACAATGTGAATGTAAAAAAACAATAAGTTGTAAGTTCGGTGATATGTAAATAGTTGCTAAAAACAATACAAAATTTAACTTATTTGAAGAACAGAGTATCACTTGGAAACTGAGTTATAAGTAGTTGTTCTTGAGATTAGATTAGTCGGAAACTTTTTTTTTTAGTTTTTTTTTTTTTAATATTATCTGTAAAATATTTTTTAACAGTGTTTATTAATTAGATTTTATCATTAATTTTTCTAATTTCATCCGGTAATCGGTTGAAAATAAGTCTTCCTTGATAAGTATAATAATTTTGTGCAAAGGAAGTGTTTAATTTTGGGCATGAGAAAATATATTTATGTCTAGTACGGTTTTCAGTTATAAATTGATATTTTTCTTTTTCTTTTATAGTTTGAATCAATGCATTTCTATTGTACAGATCTTTGAAAGATGGTACTTGGAATTCCTTAAATAATTGATCCGTTGGGTAGTCAGAAGGTTTTTTTAATATGATTTTAATTATTAGCCTCTGCACAACTTCAATTGGGGAAAGATTAGTTTTGTATGCGGATCCCCAGCTAATGATAGCATATTGTAAAGTTGATTGAACCAAAGCGTAATATATTAGATATAAGTTTTTTACAGATAAAAAATTTCTGATTCTTAAAAATATATAAATCAATTTTCTAATTTTTTTTACAACTTGACAAATTTGTTCCTTCCATTTCAAATTTTTATCGATAATGACTCCTAAATGTTTGATTGTGTTTGTTGTTTTTAATATTGTGCAGTTTTGGATACAATAATTTTTACTATGTGTTTTGGAATTATCATGGATGATGATGTCAATGTTTTTAGGGGTATCATTTTTGTGTATTGCAAATGGAATTACAAATGTTTTATCACCATTTAGTGATAGTAAATTTACGTCGAAGAAATTCTTTAAAATATTTATGTCTTCTGTTGTATTAAATGTTACTTTTTCCCAAGTTTTATCGCTAATTATTAATACCGTATCATCGGCATATGAAGTAATTTGGCCATGTAGTGGTTGAAAAAAAAAATCATTAACATATATGGTGAAAAGGATTGGTCCTATTACTGTACCTTGAGGGATTCCAAAGTCTGATATTTCTTTATCGCTATTAATTTGATTTATTTTTACGACTTGCGGTCGATTTTTTAGGTAGTTCGAAATCCATTTAATTGCATTGTCTTTTATACCTATATTGTTTAGTTTTTTTAGTAGAATCTCATGGGATATACTATCAAAATCTTTTCTGAGATCAATAAATATACCGGCACATTTTTCACCTTTATCCAATGATTCGTTGATGTATGAGGTTACATTAGCAATAGCATCTTGTGTGCTGAGTGACTTTATAAAACCAAACTGGTTTTTGTGAAGAATTTTATTACTTTCTAGGAAACTGACTAATTGATTTTTCACAATTTTTTCAAAAATCTTTCCAATGTTTGAGATTAGACAAATTGGGCGATAGTTAGTTACTTGTTGAGGATTTCCAGATTTATAAATAGGTGAAATAATTGTATTTTTATAGTTTGTCGGAAATATTCCCTCTGTTAAACTTAAGTTTATCAAATGAGTAATTGGTTTCACCAAATGAATTTTCATGGATTTTAGAAAATGTACTGTAATAAGGTCAAATCCGGGAGACGAACCTCCTTTCATGCCTTCTATTATTTTTAAAACTTCACTTTCTGAGGTTTTTTCAAATTTTGTTAAATTACTATGATTTTGTACATTTTCAATCGTTTGTGTTTTCGGGTTAAAAGATTTATTGATATTTTTCGCAAGATTTTTTCCTACATTAGCAAAAAAAGAATTAAAGATGTTTGCACATTGTTTAGGTTGATTATTAGCATCTATGATTTTATTTTCATGTTCAATGTATTTTATTTTTTGTGTTTTTTTAGTTATATCCATGGCTAAGTTAACTGTTTTCCATATTTGTTTATTGTTATTGTCTGTAGAAAGTATTTTATTTTTGAAATAGTCTTCTTTATTTTGTTTGATACAGTTTGTTAATTTATTTTTAAATTTTTTGTAAAAAGTGTATGCTTTTTCATTTAGAGGATTTTTCAATGTTGTTTTGTAAAGTTTTTCTTTGTTTCTAATTGATATTATAAGTCCTTGTGTAATCCAAGGCTTTAAAATTCTTAGTTTAGATTTAATGCGGACTGTAGTTTCAGTAGTTGAATTTTTTATGTGTTGAGACAATATATTTTCAAAGTTTTTTGAGCAAGTCTCAGTATCATAACTATTTAATACGTTGTTCCATTGTTCATTTCTTAGTTTTTTGGATAAAATAGTCATATTTGTGTAGGATTTTGTCTTTGTTAGATTAAATTTTTTATGTTTAATTTTGTAATCATAGAAAAGAATGCATGCATGGTGGTCAGTTATATTCGTTTTCCAAACAATTGATTTCATTTTGTCGATATCTTTAATATTTATGTTAGTCCATATATGGTCTAAACAAGATGGAGTGTGATTTTTTATCTCTCTCGTATTTTTGTTAATGCACGATATGAAGTTAAATTCAGTCATACAATTAATATATTCATTTTTGAAATTATTTTCTACGTTTTCATTAATGTTTATATTAAAATCTCCTGCAACAAAGCAAAGTTTATTTCTAAATTTTAACAGTATGTGTTTAAATTCATTTATAAATGACGAGATATTCGAACCGTGTGTTCTGTAAACAGCTATTATGTGGTAGTTTGTTTTGTCGAGTTTTAATTGTATTTCAATACAGTTTACTAGATGTATTGGATGTTCAGTTAGTTTGACAATACTAAATTTATCGCGAATGAATATGACGAGACCACTATTTTTATTGATGTTTATTTTGGTTGTAACATAATTATATTCTGGTAAATGATAGGTGGGTGATTCGTCATTAGTAAAAGTTTCTGATAATATTAGGATGTCAGGTTTTTTATTTAGATTGTTTAATTTTAGAATTAATTCATCCCAATTTCGTTCCATACTTCGTATGTTAATATGAAAAATGAAAATATTGTTGAGATTCTTTGAGATTATGTCATTACATGAATCGGTGTATACACACTCATATTCTTGTATTTTAAAATTATTTTCTAATTCATTAGCTATGAAGTCATCCATTTAGTAAAAATATTAATGTGATATTGATTTCTTTTAAATATTGTATAGAGTATTTTCAAAGTAGAGTGTGACATAGAGTTAGTAATAAATGACTTAACTTTTTTGTTTAAAATTATTCACTCTGAATTAAATTGTTGCGAACTCCTGCATCTCATCGATTTCAGGGTACCCAATCGAGCAACAAGGCAAAACATATTATTCTGCAACAATAATTCTGGAACGAACTACCACATACATGCACCTATTTCTAGACTTCACACATTAGGAAACAAATTCACCTCCAATATCGATATATTTAACACAAGTTTACCATTATTTAAGAAATACCTGAACGATACTTTTATGTAGAATATTTCGATATTTAAGGCGCATCACCTAGGGGCTAATGCGTATATTTGTGTATTTCTATATTTAACCACAATGTAATAACTAGTTACCGTTTTATTTTTATGTATCTTGCATTTTGTCATGTATTATTTACACATCACAATTAATTACTAACATACGAGTACCTACCTACTAGTTTATTTTCTACGCTGTTTACAACTTAAAAACTTTCTCTTTTATCGTAATGTTTTATCTTCCTTAATTTATCTGTATTACTTGTTATTTATTTATTTTTATAGTGTATATTTTGTTTTTAAAAAACCTGTCTCTGTATTACAAACTTGTAATGTAAAAGCCCATCAGGGCGTTGAAAATTAATAAATAAATAAATAAATACAAATACGGATTTTATAATGTGTAGATTGTTGAAGAATATTCCGGTTTTTATTGATCATATATTGATTGATCACATCTTTATCATTACTAGCATAGTCATTTACAATATTTAAATGCATATCTCGTATAATAATATTATTTATATTTCTAAAATTCAATAAAATGTTTTTTGATTCTACTATAAATTGTTGTACTGTAGACTTATGTGTAGGATAAATAGCAATATAATGCGATAATTTATTTACGTCTTTAAATTTTATATTTAAAATATTAACATCGTAATCATTAAATACTTCATTAATATTGAGAACATTATACTGGTTGGAAATAGATATTCCAATATCAGAGTTTTTGTTTATACTTATTATTGTTACCTGGTACCCTGGTATGGAGTAATTAGTTTCGCCAGTAGAGTAGGTCTTTGTAAACCCAATCAAGCCCGGGAAAAAAAAATATTTCTTTTAAAAATATTATTAATTTTTCAAAAAAATTTTTTACGCTTTTAATATTTTTATGAAATTGAGTAAATCCTTTTTCAGTGCATATAAAATAGAAATCTCTTATAGAGTGATGTAAGTTTTCTTCAATACATATTTTTTTACCTAATGCGTTACATAAAAAATCATTCATTGTTAATTTATAGATAAGAGTTTGAGGAAATGAAAATTTACAATATTTATTCGTAGTCAATGCGTTCTTTAGCAATTCGAATCATTTTTTGCCGGTAAAGGCATTTTATGCTATCGACTCTATGATCGGTGGAATAGTTCATATCAAACCTTTTGTTTTGGATACAGCAGTTGTTGCAGATTGGAGTTTGTTCTTTGTTTTCGCATTTAGATAGTATATGTTCCTTAGTGCAATGAGGGCAAATGGGAGGCTGTGTCCTGGCGTGACATCTTTGAGCTGTGTGGCCGAACTTGAGGCAATGGTAACATTGTGTGATCGGGCTGCAGTCGTTGACGTACACTCTTTGGAATTTGATGTTTATTTTTTTTTTCTATAAGTTTTTCCTTAATTTTCCCGTTGTTTCGATAATGTAGTTAGTGGTGTCGTTTTCTTTTCCTTCATTGTACTTATTTTTTAATTCCTTGATAAGCTTAATGTCTTTTTTTGTCTTCTAGGGTTAATCCTTCATTTTGTTGTACAATCCCGTCAATAATTTCTTCTTCAGTCAATTGGCATTGCAGGCTTTTCAACATTAAGCACGGTTTCCTTTTTTTTATTTCTTCGGCCGATACTTCTTTTCCGATTACTTTATTTATCTCTTCGGTTAATTTTTCTGCATCTTCTTTTTTTTGGCAAGAAATCACTAATTTTTGTTCTCCGATCTTTTTTACTCCATTTACTTCAACTTTTATTTTTGTTAAATTAATATTTTTTTGAATTTTTATTTTTATGTCCTCGGCCTTCGAGGTGTTTTTTGAGGTAATTAAAATGGTGTATTTCTGTTCTGCATTATATGAAGTTTCTACTAAGTTTTTATTGTTACTTAGCGCACTTGCGTATGATTTTTTGTTATTTTGATGAATTTCTTCAAGTTTCTGTGTGTAGTGATGATTATTTTTAATATTAATTTCTTGTAATTCTATGATCTTCTTTTGTAGACTAATTAGTTCGTGTTGAATTTTTTCTTCCAGTGATACAATATTTTGTTCCAGTGTTAATTTTATTTTTGAGTCTTTCACTGAAGTGATCTTATTAACTAAGTCTTTAATATTTTTAAAAAATTCTTCGGTTTCCATATTTAATTAATGGAATCGCCCAGGTGGGCGAGTTATTAATGTGAGTAACTATATTTATTGTTTTACTTCTTACAAAATAATGCGACTGTACTCGTTCGGTGCTGAGCGAGAATTTTATTTTTATTGTTTTATTTTGAATACATAAACGGCTATACTGCCTTTTATAAATAAACATATAATAGAGTACAAAAGTAAGAAAAATAATATCATTACATAATAGTAGTTTTAAACTTAAAAATAACATACAATTATTTTATGTATCACAACAAAAAATAACAAAAAAGAACAATGAGAAATATCATCATTTCATTTCAACATGTCCATATTGCGTATATAAAGTTACATTATGGAAAAAATAAAAAACTTAAAAACTGAAACTTAAAAATAACATACAATTATTTTGTGTATCACAACAAAAAATAACAAAAAAAAATGAGAAATATCATCATTTCATTTCAACATGTCCATTTTGCGTATATAAAGTTACATTATGGAAAAATAATTTTTGAGTGCATGTTTATATTGCGCTAATTTTAAGAAATAAATGTCGCCGATGTTAGCATATTCATTTCCCAAAATGTGTAATCGACTGATTGTATGTGTGTTATATAAATTACTAGCGATTTCCCGGCATGCATTGCAATCAGCGGCGTAGCGTGGGGGGGCAGCCGCCCGGGGCGAAGTAAAAATTTCGCCGCCCCCTTTTTTGGGTACATCAACCGCAGATTGTGCCGGGGGGGGGGGGGGGTGGGCGGTACGTGGAAATCCATTTTGTTTATTATGACCTGATTTTATGCCGATTTTTATAATCACATGTGACGAGTATTCTTCCAACAAAAATCATTTTTATAAATTTTACTGCCAATTTATAACTGATCTCGGAAATCGAGAATGGTATTCATATAACTATAACAGGATTTCGCATCTCGAAGTTTTACACTGTGTTTAGAATACAAAGCAGGTTTTAACTTGATTGATAAGAGTCCCCAAATAATAGTTACAGATAGAACAGTCAATTTCTCAGACTTTTTTAGCATTTGGTATGCAACTCAAATGTAAAGCTGCACTCGGTACACGATGAATCTGCAACGTGTTATTTAATTTATCGTTATAGTGTGAACACAAAACTTTTTAAAGTTAAATCTGTATGCGGCGAATTAAAACTACACTCAAAACATAAAAATGAATTTTCTTTGATTCCGGCAGCACATGCATATTCTGCAACTAGAATTTTATAATTGCACTTAGAATAAGACAAGAGGTCTTACAGGAATTATGGGGTGGTCAGAAAGGGTGGATGTCCCCCCGAAAGAGAGCCCATCCTTCTGGATGATCTCCGTGCTTCACGTAGGGCGTACCGCTCGGGAATTTGCCAGGCAAAACAAGCTGCGTGGAAGTCGTGGGTGGAAAATGTGGGTAACTCCAATCCTTGGAAAATTCACAATGCCATCGGGAAAACGGGACAAGGATCCAAACGTTATCTGACTAACTTGGACTAGGAAGCGGGGACGGTGAGAGTACTTGCGTAGCTAATACTCTCAACATCCTCTGGGAAGACTAGTCCCTTTAGAATCAGTAACTGGGAAAAACGACCATCATAGACAGATCAGAGGTCTGTCACGTCTCATACCTAGCAACCTAGGAGCTTGTCGTATACCACCCTTAACTGAGACAGAGCTGGACTTAATAATAAAGGGTTGTGGCCCCCCCGAAAAGGCTCCGGGCTTTGATAAACTTAATGTTTTCTTCTAGGAATGATACTGGAATATTTTAATGTTTTAACTGATTATCAAACAGGCCATAATTGTACTGCTTCTTCGTCTTTACTATTACTCCCTCCCCATAAGGGGGTAGAATAGCCCCTTGCCTATGCCTGGCATAGGTGGTGTCCTTGTTTCATATCTTTAGTGAGCTCTTAGTTTCCTGCACTGTCCACTGCGCCACCCCTGGCGTAGCGGTAGAAGTGAAAGGGGGATTCCTTTCTAGAGGGGGGGAATCCATTTACAATTCTTTTGTGATCCTGTCGGCTGGAGTGAGTTACTTAGTCCACTGAGTTCTTCAGAAGTCTCTACTCCACTATCCCACCGTCTTCATAGGGGTCACGTCTGGAAAATTTGCTGCCAGGGACGGTGTGAAGGGTTTGAAGGACCACTTTCCCATCGCACTGTTCACTGCCTCTCGTAGGGACTGCCTGTGGCTTACCAGAAGCTCTAGATGCTGTTCTTGTGTTGTACGCTGCCGTAGGAATTTGAATTTGCTTTTACTTTCTAATGTATGTTCCTCTGTTTATGTCTCTCCACTAGCTTCAAAAACAGGAACAAACTGCCTCGGATGAGAACTTTAAAGTTTTTGGTATGTATAAATGTATGTTGTGCCGTGCAGGGCTTTTAGAATCATTTCACAGTAGCTTTGTTTTAAAAACAAAAGTGGAGTGTTGACGTAAGAACCGATAGAGGGACCCATCTGGTCCTTAAAACGGCTCGGGAAAGTGGTGGGTGCCCTCGACTGCGCTTCAAATAAGAGAATTTTTTCTTTCAAAATGCGTCAGCAGATGAATCAACAACTGGAATTTTACATTCTGAACCTTTCTGAATTTTACAAACTGAAGTTAAATCTATATGCGGTGAATTAAAACCACACTCAGATGAAAATGGTTTTTCTTTATTCTGGCAGCACATACATAGTCTGCACCAAAAAATTGTAACTGCACTTAGAATAAGAGAATGTTTTCCTTCGAAATGTGTCAGCGGATGAATCCACAACTGGAATTTTACATTCTGATCACCAAACTGGTTTTAAATTAAGAGTGGATCTGCTTGCGAGTCCCAGCTTTAATAGGAACGTTTGCGCGGCGCGTTTCGGACTTATTTTTTTGATCAAAAGGTATATCAAATATCAAGTACGGATGTGAGCTACTATTGAGCTATTTTTCCCCACGCTACGCCACAGTCTGCAATGCCACTTAATAAAGAAACACTTTTTCTACGTGCGTGTCCTTTCCCATTCGTCCCGTTACCCTTTCGCCTCCCCTTCCTCTCTCGCGTCCCCTTTCCTTCACACGATCCCACTCCGCCTTCCACATTCCCTCTCCCTTTTCCCGCGTCCCGCGAACGCCCCTCCCGCTTTCCACGTTCGCGTCCCCACTCCCAACGCGGGAACGCGCACTTCAAATTCCCAAAGTTTCATCGCAATTGGATGAATGGTTAGCAATGCATATTTTCATTACGCCAGAGCTCACTATTGAATATAGAAACCGTCGCGGGCATACGCACTTCAAATCCCCAAAGTTACAACGCAATCGGATGAATGGTTTAGAAACGCATAGCCAACTATGGCAATCAGTTATTAACAAAACTAATAATGCTCTAATAAAAGTAAAGCATTGGCTTGACACAAACCTCCTCACACTTAACATCGACAAAACACAATATATGACATTTTCCATACGCAAATACGATATACCCAACAACTGCCCTAAACCAATCATCCACTCGTGTCCACTCAATTTAGACAATCCGGAAACCACATCTAATATTAATTGTACGTGTTCGACCCTCAAATCATCAAAAATAGTTAAATATTTGGGAATAATCATAGACAACCAACTACGTTGGGAAGCTCACATCGGTGACACAGTAAAAAAAACTTCGTAAACTCTGCCATATATTCTACTCCCTTAGGTCTATCTTAGATTTACAGACTCTAAGAAGCGTATACTTTGCCCTTTTCCAATCCATAGCAATATACGGTATAGTGGGATGGGGTGGTTGTGCTGAATCCATTATTAGACCAATTATTTTAGTTCAAAAACTAATTCTGAGAATTATATTTAAATGTCAACCTACCCATCCGTCAAATGAACTCTTTGCAAAAATCAGGGTCTTAGATATTCGACAGCTATTTACTAAAACAAGCATTTGTTATATACGAAAAAATAATCTACTAATTGCTCCACAACATCAAGCACACACCCGCTTTTCATCAAACCTGGGTTGCGTGGTCCCAAAAACTAACACCTCATTCGCTCAACGACAATTCTGGTTCATCGCTCCTAAAATATATAATGCTCTGAGTACTGACATAAAGTCAAGTAATTCTAATTCTCTTTTTATAACACGTGTACAACATTGGATTTTTGAAAGGGGACGAACGCACTTTAAAGAATTCATGAGTTCTAACACTACATTTTAATTATTAATTTTTGCATTTCAAAATTTTAATTTCCATTTGTATTTCTATTTTACTTTAAAATGTTGTTATTTTTTTCTCTTAGTTTTTCACTTAATTTATATATGTTTTTAATTTTGATTTATATAATTATATGTTTTAATTTATACAGAACACTTGAGTTCTTAACATTTAATTTTTATTATTAATTTTTGTATTTCAAAATTTGAATTTGAATTTTCATTTTTACTTTTCTTTAAAATGTGGTCTTTTTTTTCTCTTTAGTTTTAAGTATTTCTTAATATTTTTTGAAATGTTAAAATATTAAATGTACGACTACCACAACACGGGCTTAGCCTAGTGTGGTAGCCAAAAAAAACCCAAATATCTGTTACTAATAAAAAATATATGAAATAAAAAAAAAATAAATAAATAAATAAATAAAAAAACTCACATACATAGAAGCAAGCATATTTTGATTTTTATATACGAGGGCTGT
Source organism: Limnephilus marmoratus (assembly GCA_917880885.1). NCBI lineage: Eukaryota > Metazoa > Arthropoda > Insecta > Trichoptera > Limnephilidae > Limnephilus > Limnephilus marmoratus. The sequence continues at coordinate 23,049,254 of OU862923.1, read as the reverse complement.
CCGTAAAATAAGGTCACCAAGATGCTGCGGTCGGGAGGAATGATTTTACGCGCAATCTTGCAACACTGGCATATAGCCTGGTTTCCCCCTGTCAAATAACCACCTCGTTGCACTCTCCGTGACACTTAGTCTCGGCGTGGCAGCCATTCCATTAGCTTCCACTCGCCGCACCCGTCAGTTGTGAGTTACGCTTTGCAATTCGTTTTTAAACTTTGCTTCGGCGAATTTGAATGATGCCACTGGGATTTTTCCTTTGTCATTGGGGTCGTGTAGTGTATCCGGGTCTCGTCCCCAGTCACAATTCAGTCCAAGAATTCTTCTCCATCGATGTCGTAGCACTCAAGGAATTCGCGGGCTGCTTCAACCCGTTGTTATACGTGGTTTTCGGTGAGCATTTTGGGACCCACCTTAGGCAGACTTTTTGGTTTCCCAATTTTTTTGTCAAAATATTATCAATAGTTGTCTTACTGACTTCAGGCATCATATCACAGAGTTCCCGAATTGTCACCCATCGATTTGCAAATCATTGTTTGTTCCACTTTGCCAATTTTTTCGTCTAAAACCGATGGCCGTCCGACACGCCTTTTAATTCTCTGCAGCATTTGCGCACGTTTTCGCACATTTACACTATTTTCCGTACACTTCAAATAGCTGAGAATGAATTCCTACCGGGTTTTGTTCTTCGCACAAAAAAAACTAATTATGGAGAGTAATTCACATCTGGCGGGTGCGGCGAGCGGAAGCCTCATCGCGAACGGCAGCCGCACCGAGACTAAGTGTTTCAGAGAGTGCAGCGTTGTGGGGATTTGGCGTAGGGAAACCAGGCTACACGCCAGTTTTCCCGGATATCGCGTAAAATGTTCCTCGCAACCGCAGCACCTATAGATGTAGATTAAAATGGATTATTTGAATGTTTACTGAACAATTAATATTCAAAGGGGTTGATTCTTTTAATATCGCCGTGATGAAAGACCATATGCAGAATCGAAAAGTTGCTTGAAATGGCTAGCCGTGTTTGGTGACCAGGATTCAGAAATAGTCAGGAACTTCCCCACCTTTCTCTTCCTCATCTCCTTTCCCTCTACATTTCAACCTTACAACGTACTCCAATTAGAGATGACATGGTCTCACTTGCATCAGACGATTGGGAGCAGTTGTGACTCTTATGCGGTAGTTACTCATAAAAAAACAACTTTTCATTAGATACGATTTTAGGTTTTCACGGCCAAAAGTATTTTTGTTATTAGTTTTTGAGATATTATGAGATCTCCTTCTTTAGCCAGGCTAAAGAAGGGGGTGGCGCAACACGGCATAATATCCCAAAAACTAAAAACAAAAAAAACTTTTCATTAAACACAGATTAATGAAAAATTCAAATAACTACAGTTGTATCGATATGGAAAGACTACCCAAAGACACATACACATATGTTAGCGATGCACACAATACCACTTCCTGGCTCGATCATTGTGTATGCACTAATAATGTCAAGGACAAAATACATAATCTGCATATACACTACAATACTGACTGGTTCGATCACCGGCCGACATCTTGCATAATCGCTGCTGAAAACCTACCTGCTACCGTCTTTAATCCCCCAAAACAGCCTAATAATATATTATGGCGAAGGACTAACAACAAGAAAATCAATGAATATACGTCTGTGGCAGAAGCATTACTCCATGTAACATATCAAAGACACTCCGAATCCATATGTAATTCTGAGTCTACATGTGATGAATGCGATGATATGCAAAGCATGGACAATATGTACACAGATATCGTGGAAGCCCTAAGAAAAGCTGCCGACATTGTATTCTATCGGGAGAGCAATCAAAGCGAACCAAAAACATATCGTCACATTTCCGGGTGGAATCAAAAAGTCAAGGAACACTACGAAAAATCCAGATCGGCATTGATGACGTGGATTCAAAACGGGAGACCATCACAAGGCCCCATTGCGGATGAAAGAAAACAGAAAAGGAAGGAGTTTAAAAGAGCCCTCAAACACTGCCATGATGGACAAAACGTCTTCCTCTCTGAAAATAATATAATGAAGGCCATCAAAGCTACTAAGGCCGGTAAATCTCCGGGACATGATAGTTTAAGTATTGAACACATAAGGTACGGAGGTAGATACATACCTAAACTACTAAACATTCTTTTCAATGCAATCCTCAAACACAACCATCTACCGAGTGCAATGACGAAAACCATTATAACCCCGATCCTGAAATCAGGAAAGCCCGATATGACCAACTCCAGCAATTACCGGCTAATATCCCTGGCAACTATAATTGCAAGACTATTTGAAGGGGTAATTCTGATTGAAATAGAAGGTAAACTCAATTCTAAACACAATCAGATGGGCTTTAAGTACAGATTATCCACTAATATGGCAATATACTCCGCTAAGCAAATAATAGAATATTACAAGAAACGAAAAACTACTGTATACGTATGATTCTTAGATCTGAGCAAAGCGTTCGACAGGGTCTGTCATAAAACCTTATAGCCCAGTCAAGATGTACATCCGTGCTTGCAAAAGGTCCGGTCATTCTAAATTTTTTATTTGTTGTTAGGACCTAAACCCGTAATAAAAAAAAAATTTGCAACTTCGAAAGTGCTGTGCGAGCGGCGGTGGACCCAAAAAACCAAGAAATTTTCGGATTTTTTTCAGTTTTTGCAATTTTGGAGGAAATTTTTATTTTCTGCGAGGCCACGTTTTTGACTCACTTCAATTAGTGCTTGAATTCCTCGTTCTTTGATGATCACAACAGGACCTGTGTCGAGGTCCTCGCGACACACGAAACACACGCCCGGACGGATAGACATTTCGCAACACACTGAGAGCTGCCCTGAAAGGGCCGGGTGCGGGTAAGGAGGTCAAGGGGGGGGGGGGGAAATGAAAACATTTTGATAAAATATTAATGGTTCTTTTAAATTTGAGTTAAGTAAGTTTCCCAATTATTGTATTGTTTAAATTTGAATTAAGGTCGTTATACTGATCGATAATTATGACATAAAATAAACCCATGATGACTCATGGGTATAGGTACTAATGGGTACTTGAAATTTGAAATGGTCGTAATTATATTATTATCCTAGGATAAACCCAAGATGACTAATGGAATTACTTCACAGCACAATAAAACCATAAAAAGACGTGAGAACAGTTTATTTGCATTTCCCCCCAAAACCCACCTATGACTGTTTTTGGTTATCTGGCGTTCTTGAGTGAACCGTTAGGTCTACAGATATCAATCTAGTTTTAAATGAAAGCTAATTACATTTACTACAATTTTATTTCATATAATATTTGACGTGGGATACGTGTTTTAGAAAATATTTTACAAAATAAGTGACTATTTCGAAAAAATTTCACTTTTTGGAAAATATGGCCTATTTTCGAAGAACTGTATCTTGGAAACCAATGGCTGCATATAATTTGCTTTGATCTCAAATTGTAGCAAATTTAGTCTACTTTAAAAGTATGTATACTAACTATACCGGTCAGACTCTTCCTTCACTGAGATATTTATTTATTTATTTATTTCAACGCCATAAATGGCTATTACAATCCGGTGATACATAGTGGTACATAGGAGGATAATTTCAATGATAATATATACATTAAACAAAGTACATATGTATGATAACAACTAGTATTTAGTTATAGGATACAAATATGTTTTACAACAAGAAAAAAATAGTATGAGCTCGTACAAAATACACATTTTTATGCAGAATAAACATAAGTAAATTAAGGTGAATTCTTAGAAAAATTCTCAACATCAAGTATAATATACCTACTTTACTTTTATTTGTACATATTGTTTGATTCTAGGAATTGGCTAAAATGGAGTACATAACTTAGTAATGATATTATTGTTACCTTCAGTTGAAATTACTGAAGTTTGAAATGATTACAGGTACTGCTAATTAGTTCTGCTTATATTGAGCAAAAACTGAAAAAAATCCGAAAATTTCTTGGTTTTTTGGGTCCACCGCCGCTCGCACAGCATTTTCGAAGTTGCAAAAAATTTTTTTTATTACTCTTTTAGGTCCTAATAACATATAAAAAATTCAAAATGACCGGACTTTTTGCAAGCACAACCCCCTTTTCATGTTTAACTTGACTGGACTATTATGGGAGAAATTGAAAGCTAGAAATATACCTACTATGTATATCAACACATTATCCCGATGGCACTCTCAGCAGGAAAACGTTGTACGGTGGGCAAGTACGTACTCCCAACCGATATATTTGCGGTCAGGAGTAAGGCAAGGAAGGTGTATGTCCCCAATCCTGTTCAATGTAGATATACATGGACGAATTATCAAATCGCGTGGACACCAGGGCGGGCTGTCGTATTAAAAATTTATGCCTAAATCACATAAGCTATGCGGACGACATGATTCTCCTAGCTCCGTCGATCAAGGGGTTGAGAACATTATTAAAAATCTGTGAAGAATATGCAAATGACCACAACATGATGTACAACCCCAAGAAGACGGAACTAATCGCATTCCACCATGGAAAAAATCCCGAGAAAATGCTCCCTGTAAAACTTAATGAGGAAAACATAAAAGTATCTAAAATACTTGGGACACATTCAGTGGCGGATACAGGGGGGGGCGCAGGGGGCGCGCGCCCCCCCCTTGGCCACCCTAAATACAAGAAAATCTTTCTTCAATCATTCGCTCTACATGTCTAAACCATCTGAGCGTCCCTTTCTTAATCTTACTTATTACGCTTGTATCAACCTTGCATTCTTTTCATATTTTTCTCACACTATCATGGCTTTCTATAGCATTTAGTCCTTCCTCGCTTTCGCTTTTTCGACAGTTTTTTGTTAGCGCCAACGGCGTTCAGTCCTCCATAAATGCGGAGTTACCCGCATTTACCCTCCTTTCAATATCTCTATCAGACTCCCCATCTCTCGTAAACATACTTCCCGAATACATAAACTTATCCACTGTCATTTTTGGGTAACTATTACAAAATATATTATTATCTTATTATTAAAAATAAATGTTTTTGGAGATGCTATGTGAAGGGTCATTTTAGTGGAAGGAAAAAGGTATGATAGGTGGCTAGGACTCTCTGGGTTAGTGTGTCCAGGAGAGATGGACGGATGAAACTTTCCCTCCCACTGCGATGCGAGGAAATGGGTCGAGGGATTCCTGCTGGAGAGGTTAAATGGTCTCCCTCAACCAGTCCTACTACTTCCGCTACTACTTTGAAAAATCACATCCCAAGAACTCAGGCATCCCTGCTAAGTCACCAAACTTAGCGACCCACTTGGGATGACTTACGTCGTTTCATGTAAAGGTACCCTTAACACGGCGCGACTCAAGTATTTGATTCCCTTGATCGTGTAATGCAGCCCTACTGCTCCCTGTGGCCAGCCAAGTTTTAAATGTGCGGTCCGTCAATCTTTTATTTATTTATTGAAGTGGAAACTTCTTTAGCACCGTTGTGATTTGACAAACACATGCATCTGTATGTTTTAGCCTGCGAGAGAATGAGATAGTATTTTTTTTTACATTACTCCACAGGAGGCCCTGAGGAAAATAATTTCCCTCGGGGCCTATGTCATCTGGGATGCTGTGTGGAGGGTCTTTTTGAGGAGAGGAAGAGATGAAATTGGACTTGAAGAGTGTCCATGTTGTAGGAAGGAGGAAACACAGAGGCCGGAAAATCGTTCCACAGCCGAGCTGTTGAACACAAGAACGAGTCGAAGAAACGACCCGTTCTCATGTGACAAATGTGACCGTGTACAAATGTTGGGCACGCGTTTGGCGTGTTTCCCGACTATGCACCGGTGCCGAAGGGATCAATGACGCTAGTTAATCGGAGGATCTTCCATTGTAATACCGGTAGAACAAGGATAGCATTCCCACCCGACGACGCCTGTGCTCTAAAGATTGCAATCCATCTGTTAAGACGGGAGAATCTAAAGCGGACCGCCCGTTTCTGCACAGAGTCGAGGGTATTTTTTAGGTATTTTGGAGCTCCAGACCAGAGGTGGCTGCCAAAATCATATAGTCGGTCTCCTCTTTGTGCGGTTCGTCGTATTCTCCCCGTTGTCTACTTTTTAGTTTTCTTACATATTTAGCGCCCCCCCAAGGGCGTAGCGAGGTACGGGCAGGGGGGAGGGCAGCTGCCCTCCCCTAGAAGATGCAGAAATGCTCACAAACCGTGCTCACAAAAGTTTACGTCGGTAGCCTATTGTTTGTGAGAATCAATTTAATTTTTATTATTACCTTTTTAGTTTGTCATGATTAATGAAGCATCAAGAAAACGTGCCTATCAGTTGCATTGCGCTGTTATTAAATCAGTTTTCATTATATGTGTTCAACTGATAACCAAGTACTCGGGCATATTGGAACCTATTGCCAATGCTTTACAATCGAAAACTATCAATATGTACGCATGTATGAGTCATATTAATGGTTTAATTTCTGTTATAAATGATCATCGAAGCAACGTAGACATAGAGAGCCAAAATATTTTAGATATTTCAATTAGAACTGCAGCTGCCTTTGGAACTGATATACAAGTCCCACGCATTGCATCTTGCCAAAAACATCGGTCCAATTACCTTGCTGAGAATTATTATTTTTAATTGTAAAATTGTTACCTTGCTGAGACTTAATGCGATTTTTGGAAGCGATCGATTATCATTCCTTATTTAGATTCCTTAATATCTGCATTGGAGCAGCGTTTTGGTGACCAAAATTTGCCTGCTTTCGGATTAATGTCGCTACATCCCTGTACAATGCATTGTTGAATACGTCATTAATTGATTTTAAAGAAAAAGCACAAAGTTTTTGCCTATACTACGATTTACTTAATTTTAATCAAGAAGCCGAACTATGATATAAAAAATGACAGAACAAGGGTATGACCAGAAAAGATCTCAAAAAAATAGATTGTACTGAATTGTTTAAGGAGGCGAACATTTTCTTTCTCGCAACAAAAAAAGCAATACTTATTTCCTTGGCACAACCTTGCACTACAAGTAACATAGAGAGGTCCTTTTCTACACTGCGTCGTGTTAAAACATGGCTGAGATCAACGATGACTAAAAACCGTTTGAACGCCGGAGAGGTGACACTACTAAAGATATTGTTATATTGAATACGGTGTTATTTATATTTTCGTAGCTCTATGGCTCCCCGTGGAATGTCTCGAGAATTTTGTGCCAGATGGTTTTTTTATAGACGAAAATAGCCTATTTCTGAAATTCTCTAGCCACACCCCCCCCCCCCCCCAGTAGGTATTATTTTGTTGCATTTACATTAGATATATTCTTGGTTTGTCTACACCTGCCCCCCCCCTTAACAAAATCCTAGCTACGCCCTTGCGCCCCCCCCTTGAGTTTTTTCTGTATCCGCCACTGGACACATTATTACTGAAGACCTCTCGGATGACGGTGATATTGAACGACAGCGGAGAAGTATCAGTATACTGTCTAATATGATTGCCCGAAGATTCTTCAAATGCAGTAACAATGTAAAAAAAACATTGTTCAATGCATTTTGCATTAACCTATATACATGTGAAACATGGTGTCACTACCGAACCAGCTCAATAGAACGACTCCGGATCCAATATAATGATGCTTGCAGAATTATATTTGGATACAGAAGATACAGCAGCGTATCTTCAATGTTTACGGAGCTAGGACTACACGGATTCGCCGGTCTGATGAGACACCGGGTCACTGGAGCCAGGATGCGGCATATAACTTCCGATAACACAGTGGTGATCGCAGCCTTCCAGCACCAAGCGCCACTCCTGAGCGCACTCCAGACCACGTCCTACATTATAATTGATTATTTATTTTATTTCTATTATCGCTTATGTTTTTTATATTTGTTTTAGTTTTTCTTTTCTTTTCTATTTACTTTTTTTTACTTTATCTGTTGTGTAAATATGTACAACTTTATGGGACGTGTGGGATTGCTGAGAGAAAGAAACGAAAGATGTTCCAGGACACGCGATAGTCCGTACAGTTTGGTCGTAGCTCGCCGACAGTCAGCACGCTGCCGTGCCGTATCTCAATTATTTCTGTAGATTTCAATAAACTAGATTCAACCCACTTGGGGTAGGTGATACAATGCAATGCTTATCTCACATGTACCTACGCTATATACTCTCATCATATTTGAGAACTCGGTCTATTGCACCATACCGCCAGTCAATCGATTAAAACAATGGTTCTCGACTTACTTTAACCGGGAATTCCTGACATTATTTGGAGTAAAATTTGAAATTTTTGTTTTTTTTATTTATTCAACTAGAAACATAAAAAAATCAGTATAGTCCAGTCAAAGTAGACGAAAAAAGTGCTGAGTTTGCATTAATTCCGAACAAGCTGAACTTTCGTACAAGTCTTGATTACGTCATTAAAAAAGCATGCCAAAAGTTCCCATCGATCTAGCATGAGCGTTGTTTTTTATCCGAGGTCAAATGTCACAAATTTTGCGTGTATCTCGGAAACGGTGAGAGCTACCGAAAAAAAATTAAGAAGAGTTTGTAGATCGTAAAATTTTCTACAAAAAAGATTTAAATACTTTTTCCCTTACAATGCACCGTTCTCGAGTTATCGCGATTTCAAACAAACATATGAGCTATTCCGGCAGCACAAGACCGAAACATTTTTGTGATCGCCAACGTCGGGGGGACCTGATAGGGCACACCAAGAAGAAGAAGAAACGAATATACACTCATATGCGGCCAGTATACTCGTACAACATCGGGTCATATTGGAATATTGGTTTTTGTAATGACGTATTCAAGACCTTTACAAAAATTTTGCTTGTTCGGAATTAATGCAAACTGGAATGTCTATTTTGTCTGGACTAGTAGGTATTGGACAGTGTCGGTCGGGTTATGGGGTTGGTCCGTTACTCGACTCAGTGACCAGTTATGACATGTGGAAGATATTTTGTTTAGCTTAGAAGAAAAACACTTGAAAACATTAACACCCTTTGTAATAACTAAAAACTATATTGAGTTAAAATATTAAAGAAAATCTTTACCACAGGACACTTTTTGGGTAAATTTCCGGCACTTCGGAATGACGGGACCATTATCCAGGTGTCCGCGTTCTTCAGCACGTCACATACTTTATCTGCCAAACGAATAAAGCTTTGTTTATATCGGTTGTCCTTGAATTCATAAGATTCCAAGAGCATCTGAAAATTACCAACAATAATGTTACACAATACCCATTATATTCAGTAATTTGTAGGTTTGTGTACCTACGGCTACCAGTTTTCGCTAATCGACCACGAGGTATCTTGAATTATTAATTTTTTTTGTGGTCAATTCGTAGAACTCCATTTAATTTTTAAAAAATAAAAATCAAAAATACTTGCAGAACATGATAATAACATTATTAAATTTAATTTTAAAAAAAATAATAAGAATAACAATAAAAATAATAAAAAAAAACTTTGTTTTTGTTTCTGTTTAAAAAAAATCTATTCTCGTGATGCCAGTTTTTCGAAAGTTTTTGTTGCTTCTTTTTTATTAATTGCTGGCAACCCGGGGGTTTATTAATATAACATTATCATATACAAACAAGAAAGTAACCCGCCTCACTATACGATGTCTATTCTGAAACGGGTACACCTAACTGCACCTAGAGTTTACGATTTGTCTTCGTGAACACTGTTGAACCCTTGACATTTGAGGAACGTCTAGGCAGCTTGTTTCGGCCCGTTTCATACAAAACTTAATTTTCAATTTGAGACCAAAACCCCCAATTAATATTTTGTTAAATATTTTTTGTGATCAAAAGTTATATCAAATATCTAGTACGGATTTGTACCTACTACTTTATGTATTTGTTTTTTAAATTTTAAAAGAATTCGTAATCCACTCCTTTATAGATGGTACGAGTTTAATTATTTTAGGGAAAAACGCTCTTTATGCTTGTGTCTATAAAGATAAAAGATAATATAAAGATAAAAGCTATAAAGATAAAAGATCATTTGGCTTGGCGTATTTTGGCATATGGTTATTTTGGAATATTATGCTTTAAATATTAGGATGAATTTATTGTTTGCGCCAATACACACGCAATACAAAAAAGCATACGACCGAGTCGACGGGAGAAAGCTATGGAAGGTGTTGTCCAAGTATGGAGTTAATACAAATCTTATACAGGCAATTGCGTCTCTGTACGAGGGAAGCTTTGCATGTGTTAGGGTGAACGGTGGTTTTACGGGGTGGTTTGATATTACAAAAGGTGTCAAGCAAGGCTGCGTAATGTCACCATGGTTATTCAATCTATACGTATGCAAGTATACAATCTAACTGTTATGCGCTTGCTAGGTAGTTTCTTATGTGGGCTATTTGCCAAATATTAACACAGTTTGTGTGGGGTTCAAATAATATACCATCCGGAACTTTGCAGAATCCTGCGCGCCAATACTCGGTTTCTTAATTTTACGGTATTATTTAATTTTACATTGCACGCGCGGACCTTTGCGGTCATTTAATCTGGCACAACACTCGATTAAACTTTATATTTATTCGATTGAAACTTCACCCATCATTGTGGAAACACTATTCTCACATTTCCTATACGTTCACCCGTCTGGGTTTAATGTAAATTATAATTAATTGACTGTGCCAACATTTCAACGATTGCCCGTCGGTGAAACGATTCCAGAGTGAAAACCAAACCGGATCCGGAAACCATAGATTCCCGGCCGTCTCTGTGTTGCCTGCCCGTATTCTTAATCGCTTTACGAAAATTAAAACAACAATGGTTCTTGTTGTGAAGAGGTGTTAGAAAAATAATAACTTTAAATAAGAGTTAACACCACTTCATAACAGAGGTGGGATTGGGCGCGAAATTGAGTAATCTGAAAGTATGTTGCCTGTTGTATGCTGATGATGCGGTGCTGATTTCAAACACTATGGAAGATCTACAGTCTCTCGTATCTAGGATGAACGAAGTAGTATGTATGAAGAATGAGTTAATGATGAATGTAAGTAAGTCTAAAGTCATGGTGTTTGAAAGAGAGAGTACGAAAACAGTATGCAATATAGTTGTGAATGATGAATACTTGGAGCAGGTGGATGAGTTTGTGTATCTGGGTAGTATGTTTACGAGAGATGGGAAGGCTGATAGAGATATTGAAAGAAGGGTGAATGCCGGTAACTCCATTAATGGTGGACTGAATGCCGTTGGCGCTAATAAAAAACTGTCAAAAGAAGCGAAGCTAGCAGTCCACAATGGAGTCCTGGTACCTACCCTGGTGTATGGCAGTGAGGCATGGAACGGGCAGAGGAAGGATGATAGTAAACTGAATGCTGTTGAAATGAGATCCCTGAGACGTATGTGTGGTGTTAGCATTGCCGCTTACTTACGGCCATTTGCTAAACCAAACCTGGAAAGGACACGCAATTAATCGGCCAACAAAACTAGCTCAGGAAAGCCGGCGCAAGCAAGGTTCTCTCAAAACCAAGGCGAGTGCTTGTGGTTCGTTTGTGAATACCTCCTCCTCCTTTCCTCACAATCTCCAGGTCTCCTTCCTCAATCAGAACACAGTTTTGCACGTAAAGGATTTATTCATTTAGAAGGAGACAGGGTTTTACAATTGCCAACCTCGGCATACTACACATGGGTATTTGCTATGACTAGAATTCTATCATGACGGGGGAACTCCCCTCTCAACTCTCCACACGTGTTAGCGAATTTAAGGGCGGGACGTAGCACACAAAAGAGGGCAAGTGTTCATATTACTCACAGCAGCAGGAAATGCGGTAGTCAGCAGACAGGCTACTGGTGGGCGGGAGCCTTTTCGTGCACAATTCACATTATAGAAACATCACGAGTTTAGGTTCTCGGAGAGCGCCTTGGCGCAATCACTTGGGACACTGTTGTCACGCCCGAGGCAAGTGGATGAATGAATGCGGGCGCTGGCCGGCACGGGGCTTGCCCGTGTCGAACTCAGCGCGGTGCGGGGAATTTAGGTACTACGAACTATTCTGGCGTAAAATGGGGAAAGCAGTGAACTGGGGAAAACATTGTCACTTCGTAACGTAACAGTGGTAAAACAATGTATGATCGTGTGAGAAATGTGGATATCCGCAAAGAATGTAAGGCTGATGTAAGCATAATGAGTAAGATTAAGAAAGGGACCCTCAGATGGTTTGGGCATGTAGTGCGAATGAACGAAGAAAGTAGTGTAAGAAGAATATACGACGCGAATGTGAATGGTAGAAGAAGTCGGGGACGCCCGAGGAAGACATGGCACGATCTAGTAAATCAGATACTTGAATCGGGTCATGTAAAAAGTCTGAATAATAGAAGAATATGTATGAGACGATGTATGAATGTGAGGCAAAGAGTGTGTGCCAAGACAGAGTTGTTTGGCGGTCCATCCTCTCTGCCTACCCCTGCGGGGAAACGGCGTAATGGTTAATTAGTTATATAAACATGAATAAATAATTTTTTCCATAAACAAACTCAAATCTTACAAGAAAAGCTAACAAATACATCATTGGATTGAATCACCGATACCATATTGTATTTATTAGCCTTTTTGGAAATATTTGAGTTTGTTTATCAACAAAACTATTTATTCATATTCATACTGCGTAAGTACAGGCGCGAACAATTAATTGTTCTTAAAATTTTAATGCATTACTTGTGAAAAGCGTTTTTCCCTAAAGTTATTAAACTCGCGCCCTCTATGAAAGAGAATATTATGAATTCTTTAAAGTATCGCCTTAACATGCAATAAGTAATAAGATTAGGACATTTAAATACGAAAATAATAATAAAATAATACGAAGAAAAGGATTTCAATTCGAATTCTTATTTTCGTTATTTATTTTTGGGGTGTTATGCCATGTTGCGCTACCTCCTTCGGGTTCTCTTTCTTGTTTCGGGCAGCGTTACAGTGCCCAACATCAGGGCAGATGTGTGATAGTCGACACTGTAACGCTGTCCGAAACGTTGGCTAAAGAAGGAGGTAGCGCAACACGGTATAACACCCCAAAAATAAATATCCAAAATACTTTTGGCCGTGAAAATTTAAAATCATATCCCTCGAATTCCAATGCACAGATATTTTTTTCACTTTTGACTGCTAGGTTAACAAAAATAAAAGTTTGAGCAGGTACAATAGACGCTTCGTAGGCACTGTGAGTAGATAAGGTTTCATTCTATCTCATCCTCTCGAAGGGTAAATCCTATAGATATATGTTTTTGTCTGTTTTAGTGTCATTTCCGTTTCATTGATTTTCAAATCAAGATGTTTCACTTCAAAAAAAATCTGTCATATAAGAAATTATATTTGAATAAGCTCGGGGGGCATCTTGACTGTCTCTGTCAGGGCCATAATATAGAAAGGTTTCGATTCCTGTAGGTTAGGTACTCAGCTACAAGGTAGATACTTAAAAAATAGTTGTAAGCAATATATTACTTACAGAAACATTATTGTAAAGTGGTTGGACGAGAATACCACTTAAAGACAATGTGTAACGGGATGTACGATTGTGCCTTGCAACGTGACCTCTGAAACCAGTGACGTACTTCGGGTCTTGTAAACTTACAGTCATCCGTCGGAGGGCGATAGTATAATCCCTCTAAAATGAAATGTAAAATAAACCAACCGTGCAATGCATAAAAAATAATAATACAATATCTGCTTTCCATAGTTAAATTATTGTTATGAGATTATGCCAGAGAATGACCAAATGGTCTAATGTACACCAATGATTAGAACTGAAATTATTTCCAATAAAGTAAGTAAAATCATATTAACGTGCAAAACACAATGGTCGGGGTGTTTCACATAAATTCAAATTTAACATTGCCATCAAATGTTCAATTACTACCATTGTGTTTTTAGATGTCTGAAAGGGTTTAATTTTTGATCCGCTTCAGCTTTTTAACACATTGCGATCAGCAGAAAAACACTTGTCAAGCTTGTGAGCAGAGATCACAATTTGTTCAAAAGATTAAATGAAACTAGAATCGGCAATCAACGGAGACCTTTGTGAAGCACCGCAACCTTGGACTACATACATAGATATAAATTAAAGAAATCTATTGTTTTAATGAAATGCAGATCCCATATGTGGAACCGGCGACAAATAACCAAGAAATTTTTAGCATTTCAGAACATATTGGAAGAATTACTTAACAAACCTTGGACCGAACAAAATCTGTGTTTAGTTGAAAAATTAGTATTAAAAAATAAACAAAATATAATTTAGACATATCAAGAAGTTGATAAATGCAAAACACTTTGCTTTGATTTGCTTAAACTGGCCTGGTTAGGTGGAATCCTACCCAGTGTATGTTTTAAATGTAACCATTGATTGTATCAGCGCTGCCAAATTTACAATAACATCCGTTCGAAAAAATCAAACCCGTCACTTGCGTGTGGGCAATTTTATACAGAATCTGAAAAATTAAAATTACAAGTGTGCAGTTCACATGCGATAGAAGTGAAACCTTCAGAAAATTTAAGTAGACAAAAGTGGGAAAGCTACGAAGCACCGCATAAATTACCGATTATTCTGTCTTAGTCTCTCGCAAGCTAAATTCTATAGATGTATATGTTTATCTCTTTTTAGTGTCGCTTTATCGTTTCATCGAGTTTCAAATCACAACGGTGCTAAAGTTTTCACTTCAATTATACTTTTGAATGTAGCTATAACTTTGTGGTTATCCATTATAAATAAATGAAACAATGTTACTTTGTTTGGACTTATATATTTGACTAAAGCTGACTGGTTTCGGAACGACCGTTCCTTCTTCAGGGCAAACGTATACTGATTTGACAGTTATAAAATAGTGGATGAGAACAATGTATTATTATGGTAGGGGTGGAGCCGTTGCTGGGTATTAATGAAGAGTGGGTGGGTAGGGGAACATGTCCATGATTGGGCTGTAAGACAATGAGAACAGCAAGCGAGAACAGCACCAGAAGATGGATAGAAATGTTCGAGAATATCTACTGGTTATTGAAGAAGTGAAATAATGAGAATGTCAAACTCCTCAAAATCCGTCACTTTCAAAAAGAAAACGATCGCAACAACAACCAACAATCACGACTGTCTCACTTCTTCAATGGTTTCTTCGTCTCTAACTGTACGCAAATGGCTTCTGTTTGGGATTTGAACCGTTGAACCAGTATTCTCGAACATTTCTATCCATCTTCTGAAACTGATCCGGCTTGGAGCAGTGCGTGTTCGATATTCTGCTCGAAATAAACGCTGAGCAGTAACGTTGGAATTGCGGTTTTAGTAATATACGCGCACGCAGAAAGCGCGATGCGCTCCCGAGTCCCGAGTACGGATCCATTGCTACTAAATCTCCAAGATGTTGCGCCTGTCACTACCCCCTCCCCGCACTCACACACCGCACCTTTGCAAAGTTATCCCCCCCCCCAAAGCCCCCCCCCCCCCCCCAAAGCCTCCCCCCCCCCACCACGTCTGGACACCCTGTACACAGGGTGTCCGGGGGTAAAGTGCATTAACTTCGGGAGGTGATTCTACATGATGGTAGGAGTAAAAAATATTAACAACTTTTTCCGAAATTCCAACTTTTTTTCCCGTACAAAAAGACGTACCTACTAAAAAAATCCTTACTTACTTGCTGAGAGCCTGCCGGGCACGATTGTGGTAACATTGCATGGTTGTGATTGGCCCGTATCGTAACAGCGGAAAATAATAATGCTGGCCGAACACGCCGGTCTAATTTTATCTTTTTACCACAAAACTCCCCCTAAAAGTTGGAATTTCGAAAAAAGTTACATATCTTTTTCACTTATAATGTCATGTAGCATCACCTCCCGAAGTTAATGCACTTTACCCCCGGACACCCTGTATATATAATACTTACCATTTATGTATTGTAAATGGTTGTTTTGCCGTTGTAAACACATTTATTATAAGGGGGGATATGTTTATGTGTTTTACATTAATCTGTGAAAAATCAAGATTGAAGGGAATTATTTGCGACAGTGGGTGATTTTTAATATCAATTAATATCATCTGACATTTTGGCCAAAATTAACTTTTTGCATCAAATTTCTTACCTTATTTCCTTATGCAAAATATGTTCAACTTCTATTTAAGATCGCGAATAATTACGAAACAAAGTTCTAAAATACTTAATTTGCAATTTATGGGCAACTCAGATACAATACTTTTTGGAGAAATGTAATATCACTTGATATGTACTTACGAACTCACTCGACATTTGCATGAAACCGAGATATTCAGGTTAAAAGTTTGAATCACCGATATAATCTTTATCTCTATATATAAAAATTAATGTTTTTTGTTTGTCCTGTACGCCTTCCTATATCATTCCTCTTATTGCGATAAAATTTTGGTGATTTGATGTGCGTATGCCTACGAAGGTTTGTAGAAAATTTGTATAAAAAATTATAAAAGTGGTTTGAAAAATGTATGTATTTCATGTGGTTTAGCACCAGGGAGGGAAGGCGAGAAGGGGAAGGGGAGGGGAACGATGGGAAGGGAGAGAGGGAGCAGGGAAGGGGAACGCGGGAGGGGAAGGTGGTTCGCGGGACGGTGGAAGGCGGGAAAAGCGGAAAAAGAACGCAGAAGGGGAAGGGGCGCGGGAGGAGAAGGTCGGTGGAAACGGGGATGGAGGAGTGACGGAGGGGTAGGGTACGAGAGAGGGACAAAGGGAAGGATTGCAAAGGAGGTAAAGAAAATCCACGCCTCACACGGACATATGTGGCCTGCTCAAATTGGCCTTTATGAGGGAGTAGAAGTAACTAATTTGCCGACATTAGTTTTACTTCAAACCGATTTAGATTGCACATTTGGGATTATTGTGTAGTGGGACCAGTGGAGGTTATCCACCTCTCACCCGCCCTGGTATAAGTAACAGATGGTTACTCCTTCAAGGCTCTCGCAAGATTCTAATTTTTTTGTTAACCCATTGGCCACAAACCCCGACAGCCTGCCGGGTGTGCAACTCAGGTACTTAACCACAAACCCCGGCACGCTGACGGGCTAGAGTAGGTCCGCCAAAAAACGGAATACGAGCTCAACAATGACATTTTTGAATAAAATTTTAAATGCCGAACATTCTGTAGATAATTAATCATTCATTTCGAATAATTGGCAATAAAATGTTTCTTATGTTTTTTCACTGATATTTGTGTTCCAAGTTTTGTATGCTGCCAGCCGCCATTTAATTTCTTCAAAATTGCGAGTGGTTCTAGGCTTTTGGTAGTGACCCTGAACGTCCCTGATTGCTTTGAGGACTATCATACCATTATTTTATTAGTCATTAGTAATATATGCATGTAAAAAACAACAATCATTATTGTTTGATTTATGAATAATATGTTTTTTTGTAACTTTTTTAAATAAAAATGTGAAAAAAAACTTACGAAAAAAGAGAAGGTTATATTTGTATCCTTATTTACAGACATTTCAATATATTTTTTTAATTTTATTTTAATGTTTTTCTTTACCTTAATCGAATATGTAAATAAATTTAAAGAAATTAATTTATTTGAATATATGGTTTAAAAGTTACAATAGATTTAGTACACCAATGCAGGTTTTCAATTTTTGGTACAAAATTAATTCAGTGGTGAAGGCCAATTTTTTTGCTCATTAATTCTGTGGCCAATGGGTTAAACGAAGCTACATTTATTTATTTTGAACGAATCTAGACCTCCAGTGTCCTTGCATACGTTGTTAGTAAGCAGTATGCAAGTGCTTAACAGGAAAAACAAAATGCAAAAAAATAGGTTAGTAGGACAAAGATAAATTAAACAGGGCAAAAGAAAAACTCATTCATGAGGCTCCATGAGGCGGCATTGCATCTGTAAAAACCTGCAAGCACCTGCATAAAATAGAGAACATACAATAAATACAATAAATCTCTTGGCAAGTACCAACAAAAAATGTGAATGGCTTTCGGTCTGACCCTCAGAGTAACAATATAGTCTGACCATAAACTACACTTAGCTTCCGTGTCCCTTAGCCAACCACTCAGTGAAGCCTCAAAGAATGTCAACTGAATATTTGGGGTAAAATACCCGAATATAGTGGGAACAACCAATTTGGCATTTTGTCTTATTTTTAGACCACGGAAAGGATATTTTAATTATTCAGAGATCTTGACGAAAATAATATTGGCAGCCGAAAATCGTCGAGTTGAACTATAAATTCCAGACAGAAAACTCCAGCGAACTCAAACGGTAAGTTCTTCGAGGGTTTTTGCTACTTCATGACCGCTTCGAAAAATATGCATGCCATGTTTTTGATATTGAAAACGAGAAATTATCATTAACATTTTTAACAAATCCCTTTTTATGCCCAAAAATAGCATTTCAAGAAAGTAAAAAAAATGTATCATTTTAAGAACCAAAGAATTCCAGGAACTTATATTTTTCACACTTTAGAATGTATGTACAAAATTTAATATCTACTCACGCTAAAGGGTTAAAATAGATGCTTTTAGGAAATGAAGCAATTTAATTCCGTAAGCGAATAATGACGTGGGATTCATAATTTACGTGTGTAATCATTTGTGTTAACAAATGTTTAACCAATTAAATATATATAAGTATCGGTTCTTGATCGTGTCATCAATAATCAAGCAACATGTTATTTATTTTTTTGCAAAAACTACATGTATCTAACTATTTGCGCTGTTTAAGCTAGTCCGTAGGTTCTCAACGTGGGCGATAACGCCCCCTCAGGGGCGTTCCAGACTTTCAGGGGGGCGGTAGGAGACCCGGAGAAACCCATCACACCCCATCCTATCTTGCCTCAATCCATAAATTACGTCACACCTTAAAATATTTTCCCCGTCCCACGCCCCCTTGGCAAATGTAACCCCATCATGGTATCCCATTATGCCCCCTCCGTCGTGGTATCCCATTACGCCCCCTCCGTTCGGATTCAGGAGTTAGGGGGCGCTATAAATAAATATATTCTCAAAGTAGGCGGTGGGTAAAAAAGGTTGAGGATCTATGAGCTAGTCTCACGCGTACGCTGTACTCTAAGAATATGATACTAGCTGTTAAGGCGCCGCACCCGCGCTCAAAAGAAGAAGATGGAGAGATATGTAATTACGAACGTTAGAGGAGCGCGCTAATATTTAAAGCGGTAAAATCGATGCGAAAATTGTGAAAATGTTTAATAAAATACGACTCGTTTAAAATAGAGCAAAAATCTCGTGGAAGGCGTCGTATCATTTAAAGAAAGATTGTGAATGTTTTCACACCCATAACTTGTAAAATAACTGAAACAAACGTGTTTATAATCATTTTCATATAATTTGCGTTTCGGCGTGGAACGTGTTTAGGTATTATCTTCAAAAATAACGTATATTTTTTTAAGAGCTTAAAAATCGGTAGAAATTCGGGTAGCGGCGGCTTAAAAACCGGCCCCACAGGTTTTAACTGCTAGGCCCTGTGGGCGGCTTTTGGTTCGACTTCGCCCAGTTAGTGTTGGTGACCATTTTTTAAATCCAATAGGAACTGGTTCCAAAAATAGTCCGTTCCTCGGATCCACTGTCATCCAGTGTAGCTAATCACCGGGACAGAGTAACCGAGACAGAGCAATGACGTCATATGTAATATATAGCCACTTGATACAACATTTATTACCGTCAATCTTTCCATATCCAGAGAGATACTACATATTTTTTTTTTATATATTGGTTTATGGCAAGTTACAGGGAGAAATTAACCCCTTTGTCTTGCAAACTGTAGTAATGTCACCTGATGGATTTTTTTTTTTTGCCCGATGTTCGGGCTACCTTGGGCAAGATGAAGGACATTAATAATTTTTTTTGATGGTTTGTTTATCTGTGAGTGGTATACATTTTGTATAGATAAACACACACATACAGACATTTTTACATACACCCATGCATGTATGTATTCATATGCAACAAATATGTATACCATAATAAATATATATAATTATTTATTTATCTTTTATATAAGAGAACAAAGGTAAATTTTATTATAGCCCGCGCATCAAGGTGGATGAAGGATGGAAATGGGCAGGCGGTGGAGGAGATTGTCATCGGGATTTGATTGCCCGAGACATGAGATGCTTGGGTTTGAATTTGAAGCAAGTTTGGAGAAAAATTCACAAATTCGTAGCAGTTATACCTAGGGGGGAGACGTCCCCATCCGACCTGCTGACAGAAGTAGCTACATCTTGTGACGAATTCTTGAATTCTAAACCGAATTATAATAGTAGCTTTGTATCAAATTCCACGTACACAGATGTTATTTGTGGCGCGGCGCGTATTGCGTGGCGTCAGACAACAACGCTGGGTTCTGAAATTCAACCACGCAGACGTTACCGTATCAATACTGTTAGATGTTGGCTTGGCCTATTTGACCATATCGCTCGCTAATATGGTGATATAGGCCAAGCCCACATATATTATGAGAGTATTGCATACGAGTAAGACTAGCATTATACGCAGTAATACAAAATGTTGTTATTTTTTTTTTTATATTTTCATTGCATCAAAATCAAATCGAAGAATATAGATTGGTATTCGGAATATTTTCCGAGAATAAATTTTGAAAGTAAGTAATTTAAAAGGTGTCTCAAAAGAAAGTTCAAATAAGTAATGGGTATTACAAAATGAAAAACACCCAAACGGTATAAGCCATATGAAATAACATTTGTATGCTTCCCAATAGGAATGTACGGTGAAGTAGGCCGACCCCACAATATAGTATTAGAGTACCTAATTATAACTTAAAATAAAAACTTTCATAGATATTTTTGTAAATAATATAACATGTTTCAAAAAATATCTCCACGATTTGTGCACTGAAAAAAAATATATATATATTGCTGTTTTATTACTTTTCAGAAGAAACTTCATAAATATTTGTATACTTATTATTATTACGTATTTCAATTTTGTATTTAAGTTTTCAAGTTATGACTAAAACGACCTACATGTTAAGTTTTCTGTTCCTGATTCCAAGTTAGAATGAAAAATATAATTCTAATGTTGGGAACAGGGGCGGATCAAGAGGGTGCTCCTGAACTCGTGCCCATAGGCCTCCACACAGGAGCCCCCGATAGAAAATAAGTTCTTTAAGGCTGGCCGCATACACACTTTTCCGTATTCGATTTCCGAATTCGTTTTCCGTATTCGGACATCCGATTGCATGGAATCAGTAGAAAATACTATAACTGACGCACATGTTCGCTTTTTTTCCGAACGGAACAAATTCCGTACGCACGTTTCGATTGCAAGCCGGCCGGTTCGGAGAAACCTACTGGAAAAAACCTAATGACACCATGCGGAACGCAACGCTTGCATATATTTTGTTTGTGCCGGCGCACACGTTCGGAAATTTCTATTCAGTATCGCACCCGCACCGCGTGCATCGGACGTATTCTTTGCATTTGTTACGCATAGAATCTTACGTATCCAAAGATAATCTCATGCAGGTATTTTGTTTTATTAATTTATCACGTATGCCATTACGAAGTTCATCAAAAGAATTTATTGACATCCTGTAGAAATCAAAGAATTTATCTGGGTGTGCTCGTAACATAGCTCTCTTCAGATAAAACGGACTCTCGTAGATTCTCCGAGTATTCAATGGATGTACCCAATACCGACGTTTCTTTTTCTTCTTCATTATTAACAGAAATGCAATTGCTAATAAATCGTCGTCCTCCATCGTCGTGCGTTCACCACGCTATCACTATCTGTACTGACGTGTATACATTCCGAATGAAGAAAAACGAACGTTTACGCTAGTCTCACGGAATTCCAAATCGAAATTCCGCATTAGGAAATCGAATACGGAAAACGTGTGTACGCGGCCAGCCTATGTCATAATATGTCAGCTTTGGAGATGCTATGAAAATGGTACACATTGAGGATTTTCGACAGGCCTAGACAAACTATGTGCCAAAATGACATCCACAGGACACAGGATTTTAACAAAATCAAATTGTATAATATTCTTATTATTATTATAATTTACAAGTACAAGTATAATACATTGGATTTAGTAATATAGACGTTGTATATTATAATGATTTATGATCAATAAGATGGATCAAGGAAGAAAATATTTATGAGATGTAATATTTTTGGTATGCCTCGTTATTCTCCTGTGCGTGTGGAAAACGTTATTTTTTTAAATGATTTTCGTCTATGTAATTATCGTTTTTTCGCACCTATAAAATTATGTCCCGTCTTTCCGATTTATAAAAAATGGTCTGATTTTTCGGATTGAAATTTTCAAAAAATCCCCAGGGTTTCAAAAATACGATTAAAAAAATACAGAATGTCTTAGAATATTTGCCTAAACCGGAACAAATTTTTTAAAAATGTGATGCAAGTGGCCTATTGGATATTTTTTTTTTACATTAACTTTACACAGGAGGCCCTGCGGAAAATAATTTCCCTCAGGGCCTATGTCATCTGGGAAGCTGTGCAGAGGGTCTTTATGAGGAGAGGAAGGAATGAACATTGGTCTTGAAGAGACCCTTGTTGTAGGAAGGAGGAAACACAGAGGCTGGAAAATCATTCCACAGCCGAGCTGTTGAACACAAGAACGAGTCGAAGAAACGACCCGTTCTCATGTGACAAATGTCAACCGTGTACAAATGTTGGGCACGCGTTTGGCGTGTTTCCCGACTATGCACCGGTGCCGAAGGCATCAATGATGCTAGTTCCTCGGAGCATCTTCCATTGTAATACCACCCGACGAAGATTAACTAAAGATTGCAATCCGTCTGTTAAGATGGGAGAATCTATCAAACGGACCGTCCGTTTCTGCACAGAGTCGAGGGTATTTTTCAGGTATTTTGGAGCTCCAGACCAGAGATGGCTGCCAAATTCAACCGTGGGGCGTACTTGTGATTTGTACAAGGTTAGCAGTTGTGTACTATTAAAGTATCTGCAGGCCCTGTACAGTACGCCCAGTTTTTGGGAGGCTAACTTAACTATGGCTTCGGTGGAGCCCCCATACCTGATATATACTCGTACACAGTAAATAGGAAAAGTACCTACAATGAACGTCGAGGTTGCAGCAAAACAGGCGTGAATGTATTATGGCCCAGTCAACATTAATTTTTAAGTAGACAGTGCGTGTTGAAACTAATCATGACATATTTTTTGTTCTTTGGTACGCAACATCAAATTGTAAAGATTTTTTAATTACATAACATTAATTTATTCGGTTTGGTAATTTATTGTTGTTATATTTATTTATTTATTTATTTATTGTTGTTATACGCCCGTAGGGGCTTTTACATAGATTAGAAAATAATATTTAAGATATCTAGGATTACACATACATAGAATTTATACCAAAAGTTATAAAAGTGAAAAAACTTTTAAGAATATACAAGTAGTTTTTAAAGAAAAAAAACCACTTGTATAATCTTGTGGAAACCCGTGAAATATTTTAAACAATATAATATTTAACAATAACATAGAACAAAATATAATATAAACATTACAATAACAAATCAAATCGTTAAATATATTATACCCATGTTACAATAATTTGTAGGATTCAACAAAGTGTTGGTTTAAATTGCATTTTAGAATGTAAAGGGAATCAGCAAATACATCTACAATACCACCAAACTTGTTGCCTAAATAATGCATCCTATTGGTAAGTGAGTGTGATTGATAGTTAGTTGTGTATGTGTTGCAAAAGAATGTTATATTTTGTCTAGTATTCCTTGTCGGTACAAGAAGTTTAATAGTAGAAACGATGGCAGGGCTGTCAATTAGGTTGTTCATAATTCTGTACAATAAATTAGGTCTGAAATGATTCTTCTGTCAGACAGCGTAATTAAATTTAGTCGATTCATTAAACTTAAATAATTAATGTTTTCTATTGGAATTTTGAGTTTGAAATTTAAGTACCTAAGAAATTTGTGTTAAACATGTTCTATTTTGTTAGAGTGTACTTTATAGAAAGGGGACCAAATAGGTGAATTATATTCAACTTGACATCTAACTAATGAAATGTAGAGTGTTTTCATGCAATCCAAGGACTTAAAATCAGTTAGGGTTCTACAAAGGAAGCCAAGAATCTTTAAAGCCTTATTAGTTATATTATCTATATGTGGTGTGAATGTTAAGTTTGAATCGAATATAACTCCCAAGTCGCGAATTTGTAATACTGGTGTTAATTTAACATTTTTAAAATTATATTCATGTAAAATATGAGAATGAGTTCTGGAAAATCGTATTACTTGATATTTCTCAGTATTCAAAAATAACATATTTTGTTCGCACCATTTAAAAAATTCATCTAAATTAGCTTGTAAAATTAGGCAATCATATATATTTCGTATTTTTTTAAACAATTTTAGATCATCTGCAAAAAGTAGGACTTGTACATCTTTAAATATGTTTACAATGTCATTAATGAATATTAAGAAGAATATTGGGCCGAGGTGGGACCCTTGCGGGACACCACTTGTGGCCTCGAATACATAGGATTCTATAAAATTAATCTTCACACTAAGCACTCTATTACTGAGGTAACTGATAATCCATGTCAATAAACTTCCTTTGATGCCTAACAGTCGGAGTTTGGATATAAGAATGTGATGTCGAACCTTATCAAATGCTTTACTGAAATCAGTGTATATAGAATCCACTTGTTGTTTCAGACTAAGGGATTCGGATATGTAATTATTATAGATAGTTAAATTACTTAAGGTAGATCGACCTCTGATAAAGCCATGTTGGTTAGGAACAATAATATTGTTGATAGGTTTTACAATGGTATCTAATGACTCGAAAAGTTTGGGTAAAGCAGACATAATACAAATAGGTCTATAGTTTGATATATCGCTTTTGTCTCCTTTTTTATGAATAGGCGTTAAATAACTCTTTTTCCACAGAGCCGGAAAACAGCCAGATGCTAAGGATTTGTTAAAAGTTTTTGTATGGGATATATCAAACTATCAATGCAAGTTATTAAAAATATGGGAGGAATACCATCAGGTCCAGCAGATTTATTACTATCCAATGCGTTTATGCCCCTTTTTAAAGATTCTAATTTTATGAAACATTGGCTTAGGTTTAATGACTCTTCCACTGAAGTAGTGGAGACTGCATTAACAGGAATATCTTTGTCGTAAACACTTTTAAATGAGTCAGCAAAGAGATTAACTATACCCTCGATACTGTCAGCACATTTTTCTTTAAAATACATGTTATTAGGATATCCACAGTTATCGTTTCGCTGAGATTTAGTAAAATTCCAGAATTTTTTCACATTGTGATGACGTACCTCATTTTCTATTACGTTAACATAGTTACTATAGCATTTTATTGATAGTTCTTTACATTGTTTTCGTAGTTTAGTAAATGTTATATAATCGTTAGGATTTCTGGTATGTTTATATTTTCTGTGGATACATTTTTTTTATTAATTAAATTAGTTAATTCTTTTGTAAACCATTTCGGATAATAAGATGATTTGAAGGGTACAGTAAGGTACAATATTCACATATGAATATGCTCGGCTCTCATATTATATCTCCAAATCACGATTAGGTGTCAGAACACTGTCTTGAAAAAATCTGTACAATAAAATTAAAGAAACATTTTATGAGTTTTACTGTTTTCTTATAGGTGCTATGGCTTTCAAAATGTTTCCCAAACGCAGTTTACCCGATTTTGACCTCAAATTCATAATTAAATGAAAATATTATTTTATTTTTGGGGTATTTTGGTCTCAAATCCTTAATTAAATGAAAATATTATTTTATTTTTGGGGTATTTTGGTCTCAAATCCTTAATTAAATGAAAATATTATTTTATTTTTGGGGTATTTTGGTCTCAAATCCATAATTAAATGAAAGTATTATTTTATTTTTGGGGTTTTTTGGTCTCAAATTCTTAATTAAATGGAAAAAGACGTGATACCGTTCCACTTTCGCATAAAAATCACATTAAAAATAGGCTCCCCCAAATATCCCTTGGTTATGCTTGCTGGCTGGCTTTTGATTCTTAAACCCGCCCCTGTGTGGGGTAATGGGGTGTTTTCACAAATAAGGGAGTCTCGAAGATGGTCCGCGATGGTCTGCCGGTCAATAAACGCGCCAGCGCCCGGGTGGTCCCTGGTCGAGAAGTCTGAATAAAAAAAATCGGGACAATATTCAGTTTATCATTATTGCCCCACCCCATCCTACCCCGTTCTACCCCCTCCGTTGTGGTAAATATTCTGCTAGAACCCGTCCCACCCTATCCCATTACGCCCCTCCCGTTGTGCCATCCGTCCTTGGTGCCATCCGTGCTGGGTGCCACCTCACTGTCACCCACGCTAGGCTACGCCACTGACGATAAGTACTGGCTTAGGCAAGCATGGGTGGGACGGATAGGGCGGATAACGGCCCCGGGTCAGAAAAAGGTTGGGAACCACTGATCTAGATGCAGAAACAACCTATCCTCCATCTGCATAATATGTTCCCACTCTTTAGCAGAGTTTTTTATACCATTTGATAACATTTTGCACACTTGTCATTCAAAATAAGAGTAAAATATTTACTGTTCACAGCTGATCAGTGGCGGTTCTTCTCAAGGGGACGGTGGGGACAGACCCCACTTCATATTTCAGAAACCTATTGAAAATTTTTTCGATGCTTTATGTTCACAAACAACATTAATTCTTAACATAAAAGTAATTATTAACATTTGCAAAAACATAATCTATAATTTCAATTCAGAACATTTTTAAGCTCGAAAATGAAAAAGTTTCTTCGGAAGAACATGCGACCGCTCCGCTCACTTCCTTGTTTCGTACTAACTACGTAGTACGTAACTACGCGATTTCGACGTTCGCGACTCGCGATTCTGGCTCGAATCTAGCAATTGCCACTCGCCATGCGCACTGCGCAAACCGTTCTGCGCACCAGGGGGACATCACGGGATTTTTTCCTTGAAATTTATATCTTTTATTCGTACTGAATACGTTTCTTAGGGATTTCGCGAATTCGCGCATGCGCATTTGAGTCATAGTATCTTTCTCGTGGGGATAAACTGTAGGATCCCCTCGTGGATAATTGGGCGTTTGTTTTCGTTCAAATTGAAAGGTGTTAGCTATGCACGTACCGGGATTCGCGTTAGTGGTATTATTGTTGTACGTATTTTGTTATTTTATTTATTGCTTCTTCTTCTTCTTCACAATTTATATGTACATATATTTTTAGCATGTAATTATTAACCCCACTAGGGTTCGCCTGTATTCGCCTTATTAAAATAATAATATAGGTCGGATTATTTCTAAAGCGCCGTTCTGGTGGAAAATTTACCTCAAAGGCGCTCTAAACCTAAGTTGGTTGAATTATATTTGTAATTTTTAATTAAGCTTTATATTCATATATGTACCTATTTGGTATTTCTGGTGAGGTGCGTAACTTATCCAATAATATTTTTGTGAGAAAAATATATATTTATTCAAAAAATTTATGAATTATTTACTTTAGACTTTAGACATTAGAATTGAAAACCTAAAAAATATACCTACTCGTGCAGGTACATGAATATAAAAGAGTAGGTATTTTGAATGTTCTCAATTATACTGAGGTAAATTATCATGTAAGTATATTTATTTATATCTACACATAAAAAATATCTGTCCCCACCATCGAAATTGTGCTCGAGCCGCCACTGCATCTGATTTCCAAAAACTGCGTAACTGGGCAACGCCGGAGACTTGAGCTGGTTCCACACCAACTCTACAAAGTGGTTCAACATTTCAACACCCCTTTGAAAAGTGTTGAAAAATAACTCACAACCTGAATAACCTGAAACCGATTTAACCTAATTTTTTCATCACTTTTAATGGCTGTTCAAAGGAGTGATGAAGTGCCACATTGTTGAGTTGTCCGAACAAACTGACAAAAACTTACCATTTATTTCTTAAATGATACAAAATAATAAATATATCCACATATGTCCCGTCAATAACAAGTATATAATTATGTCGTTAATATCAGAACCACGTTCAATTCTACGCAATGCTTAATGTCGCATAAATTAATAAATTGTATTTGATACGATATCTATCATCTGTCTAATAAATACATACATAGGTAGGTACATTAAAACTCGATTTATTTAAAACACGGATATCAGAGAGAATGTTTCTAGTAGATCAGAGACGACATTTTTAGCTGCCTTTATTATTAAAATTATACGTTATTTTGTGACATAAGTGACTTATGGCAAAATTATCAATGTAAACGACACCTTAAGTCACTTTACCGTAATTTACAGAAGTTGTTCTTATGTAAGTTTTTTGACCATCTAATCGAGAAGTTATGAAATGTAAGTATAATAGAATAAAGAAGAAGGCTTGTACAATTGCAGTAGAATACATTTTTAAAAATTAGGCAGGTATCTACATTTTAAATATTTTTAAGAATAATTAAACATACTAATTTCGGCTGTCGGTGCATCGGTAAGTGCGTCGGTGCGTGCGTAAAGTAATGTGAAATATTCTTGCATATTTATTAGTGTCTGACCGAAACAGGAATTTCTACCGAAACCGAAACAGAATCTTCGGTATCTGTATCAGTTTCGGCCGAAACCGAAACCAAAACTTTTTTAAACATGTTAAAAATCTATTGTTTACTGAAATTTGGCTTATTTTTTACACTTATATAGACAGTTAACACGATAATTGAAGTACGTGATAAAAAAATTATATTACTACTATAAAACAAACAAAAATTATAAAAATTAACAAAACATGTTAACTTCTTCTTGGAAAAAAAATTTGGCAATAATCAACACTTACATTATAAAGGAAGGACATCATTAATTGAGTAATTTAATTTTAATTGCATTTACAATCACAACATTCTTAAGAGGGCATTACCAGAGAAAGCCGGAAATACGTCATTTTCAAAAAAGTTTTTAGACGTATTGACTCTTTTCCACAAAAAATTATAAATGGATTTCGAAAGATTGTTCTTTTATCTAGCATAGTTATGTAATAAATTTTTAGATTTTTTTTCAATTTTTAGTATAATAAGGTTATTCCATAGGTCGTTGGCAGATTTGTTAAATTTTCAAAAAAGTTTTTGTATTATACCACACCCATTTCAAATAATGTAATCATGCAGTAAAATAAATCAATACATTATCTAGCAGAGTTATGTATTAGAATTTTAATTTTAGTTTCAATAAAATCATTAAAAAATATGTACGTACATGTGTTTCTTGACGAAAATTGGTCCATTTGTGTATTTATTTGCGCACTTACAAACTAATATATTTCAGATTTTTTTAACATTCTTATTAAATTTAGACATTATTGAAAAATGATAAATACTTATAATCAAAAAATAACTACAAAAAGTACACTATTTTAATAGTTTTATCATCACGCCTTTCAGCATTTTTGGATGAAGGTATAAATTAAAGCTAATTTGGATTGAAATAAATTCGATATTGAGTTATAATTTAAAAAAGCTGGTACGGAGAATAATCAATCTTTCTCATTGTAACCGCCCTGCACGATCGGAAGAACAACTTTCGACGAAATGTGGATTTTCGTCCGCTGGCTGGTTAAACGCTCTTAAGACATAACATTTATTAAGAACTTTTAATAAGCAAATACCGTTCTTATGATAAATTAATTAGTCTCAACAAAGATTACTATAATTAGTTTATACGACAATTAAGGGCCCGCTACCCAAATTACTACCAATTTCTTACATATCTCCCTTAAACACGTTAAGTTTTAAAGCTCTAAAAAAAATATATATTATTCTTGAAGATAATATGTAGACATTGCCCGCGCCGAAACGCAAGTTATATAAAATTTCCTCGATAGAAAAAAATCGCAAAGTATGCTCCAAAAATTATTATAAACGAGTTTGTTTCAGTTATTTTACAAGTTATGTGTATAAAAAAAATCACAGTGTTTCTTTAAATGCTGTTTAAGACAATGCCCGTGAGATTTTTGCTCTATTTTAAACGAGTCAAGTTTTATTAAACATTTTCGCATCGATTTTGTCGCTGTAAATGTTAGCGCTCTCCTCTAACATTCGTAATTTCGTATCTCTCCATCTCCTTTTTTTCGGGCCCGGTTGCGGAGCCTTAAGTACTTAATTTAAAAATCAGTTCTTAAATTTAAAAAAACGAAATATTTATTATTAGATTACTAATTAACTTTAGTATTCATAATTAAATATTGTACGCTAAAAGAAAGCAGTTTTTCTACATTTTCACGGTTTCGGTGCGGCCGAAGGTTCGACAGATTTTCTGCTGATTTTCTGCAGATTTTAAATTGAAGCCGAAACTAGATTTTTTTTCCGAAACTTGCCGAAACCGAACCTTCGGTCGGTCACTAGTATCTGTATTCCCGCTTGAAATCATTCACGTTCAATGCAATTTTATTTTTCAAAATTGGAACTTCAATTCTAACATGCAATAAATAATTTTTTTATTTTTTATTTATTCATTAGAAAATAACTCTGTATTTGTAATGTGTACCTATTTATTTTGTTAAAAATTTTGACAAAATGATTTTTGTTAACTAAAGTTATTCATTTGAGGGGAAAAAATCTGAAGTCTCTAATGTGTCAATAAAAAAATATTATTTTTATTTTAAAGAAAAAAGACAATAAGTATTTCATTTTGAAGGGCAGATCCTGAGGCAATTATTTTACAAAAACTTGCAGTTTCACAAATCCTACAATTACAAAATCCCGTGATTTTTCGGGTTTGCGATATTACAAAATTATTAATTAGATGAAATGGTAGTAAAAAACAACTGGGAAAGACATAACAATGCATTACAGAAATGTTTTATATATTATTAAAACATCAATTTATCATAAATATGTACAATAAATAAATAATAAATAAATAAATAAGTGTTTATTCCAGTATGTGGGGAGGAGAGTGCAATCCCACACATTCCATAAGGGTATAATATACACATATATGTACAAAGTATTTGAAAGGAAAAAAAGAAAAAGAAGGTGGATATGAATGTACACGAAACAAAAAAAGATAATAAGCTAATAGTAGTAAAAGGAAAACAAAAGAAATAATAATATTAAGCTTTCAGGATTCTGTGAGCACGTAAGGAGCCAGTATTTTTCTCCAGTGAGCATCAATACTGGATGATGGACTGAGGCGGGCTTCCATGACGAGGATGTTTCCAGAGCTGGTTATCCTTTCCCTCATTCCTGCCACCCTGGATCTAATAAGGGCTGCAAAGCCAGGAACTCGCCCCTCCGTGGACATCCGGGAAGCGCTGCAATATCTGGGGAGACCAAAAATTATGCGGAAGGCGTTGTTGTACTGAACCCGAAGTCTTTCTATACTACTCTTCTTGTAGTTTGCCCAGAGTTCACACGTATACAGTGTTGCGCAGAAGGAAAGGAAGAGCGTCCTTTTTACAGCAGTACTGCAAAGGCGGAATCTTCTACTGAGCATGTTTGCTTTTACGCTGAGAGCTCTTCTTTGCCTATCGATGTCGTCATCGTCCATCAGATTACTGGTGATTATGTGTCCAAGGTATTTAGTTCCTTCAGTCACCTGCAGGTTCACACCATTCAGGGTAGCTGGAGGAATATTTTTTGGTTCTTGTCCATATCTTACGACCAGTAGAGCCGTTTTAGTGGGGTTGTATTGCATGTTTGTTTCTTCAGCAAACTCTTCGCAGATCTTTAAAAGAATTCGTAGGCCCCTTATGGATGGTGCCATCAATACCATGTCGTCCGCGTAACTGATGTTGTTCAGAAACTGTCCTCCAATTTGGCAGCCTACCCCTACATTGTTTAGCCTGTCGGTGAGTTTGTTCATGTACAGGTTGAACAATATCGGGGACATGCATCCTCCCTGCCTAACGCCGCTCTTCAGGAGGAAAGGTTCGGAGAGTCCATCTTTCCACCTTATTAAGTTCTCCTGCTGTCTATGCCACAAGTCGAGGATATGTATCACCGCCGGTGATATGCCTCTTTCCCTGAGTTTATCCCATAGTAGAGGGTGAGAAACCTTGTCGAAGGCCTTGCTCAGATCTAGAAAACATGCATACGTGGTGGTCTTTTTATTCCTGTAGTATTCCAGGGTTCTTTTCACAGTAAATATAGCAGTATCGGTAGACATTTGCTTTTTGAAGCCCATTTGATTGTCCTTAGTTTCCAAGCTGGGACCGATCTGGTTTAGTAGTAGACGTTCGAATAATCGTGCGATGGTGGTGGCAATTGAAATCGGTCTGTAGCTACCCTGGGAGGTAGAGTCCAACGATTTTGATTTGAGAATGGGAGTTATTATTGTTCTTGTCATGTCAGTTGGTAGGTATCCATTCTTTAAGATGTCGGTAAACAGACTCGCCAGCAGTTGAAGAATTGGTCCTCCAGCGTGTTTGATGTGTTCGACCTGCTGATTTTCCAGCTTTCATGTATCTCAGGGCGGTGTTGACCATGTCTGCTGTGATCAAGAGGCCACTGTCTTCATTTGGGATAGGACTAGGTGGTGGTTTGCTTGCAGAGTTCGGTGAGGTCGGAGTAGAGATGGAGAAGTGATCTGCAAAAATGTTAGCAATTGCTTTAGTGTTTGTTTCTCCATTTATGTTGCACGGAATCAGTGTTTATTTGTCTTCAGCCAAAACTGTTTGAAATCACGACTATGTAAATCTCCTGCTATTTTGTCCATTTGAATTTGCTCGCAGTCGTTTTGGCATTTTTTTAGTGCTAGTTTGAACGCAGCACGCTTTAATTTTCGTTCATCCGCAATTGAGCCCTCATGAGGCCTGCCATTTTCAATCCATATCATCATTGCACGTCTTGATTCTATGTATTTTTGTGCGACAAAATCATTCCATCCACAGATTTGTTTACGTCGTTGCAATCTTCGTTTACGGTTGTTAAATACTGCAATCGCGGCGCTTCGCAGGGCCTCTATAATATGTGTATACAGTGTCTTAATGTTAGCTCAAGCAGGGTTGTCACTTCTCTCGTTCCGCGTAAGATCTTGTTTAATTTTTTGTAGAAAAACTTGTGAGGTTCGACTATAACTATGGATATCGTGTTCATTTTTAGGATTCCATGTTGCACGGTCAGTTTTTATACATGAATAAATTTCGGTTTTCGGTATTCCTTCCGTTTGTAGGGTCAATTCGAGAGGCCTGTGATCGGTCCAGTCCACGTCGTAGTGTATTTTCATGTCTAAAATCTGTTTGAAGATATTTTTCGTCACCAGACAGTGGTCTAGCCACCTGGTGGTGTGATGCGCGTCACTGATATATGTGTAAGAGTTTTCTGGTAATATTACGGTATCAGCGCATGTAAGATCATATTCTTGACAGAAATATTTCAGTTCAGTTCCAAAGAGTGAGTCTGGGTGTGCATTGAAATCTCCGATGATTACGGAGTTGGTGTAATCTTTTTCGTCAATAATTGCTTGCAAGGCAGCAAGACAGTTAACGTACTCTTCGAAGTGATCTGTTGTGCAAATTGGCAAGTACACGGTGAAAATGCATAGTTTTTCGGAATTTAGGCCTAATTCAATGCCCGCCATGCGGCAATTATTCAACGGGATCGTGGCAGCCCTGAGACATTGCCCGTATAATACACCCACTCCTCCGTGTGGCCGGCCAACTAACGGGCCCATAGACATATCAATTGCAGATGTTCCCAAGCTGTTGTAATCTGGATGTATATGGGATAAGAATTCTAAATCCGATGGGAGTAGCCACGTTTCTTGAATTAGAACAATATCATGTGTATCGCACAGATCATAAATGAATTTTTCTGAACTGCGGACGGATCTGCAATTCACCGATATGATCTTTAAATTGTTATTATGCATTTTGGTTATTGTTCTGTGTGCGTGATTCTTTGAATCTTCGGAAAACAATTCCCTCCGGCCACAATTCCTCCACTAGGTATTTTTTTACTTCGTTTGCTTTTACCAAAAGTTTAAAAGAATTAAATGGTGTTGCGTGGAAAGGCTTTATTAATTCTACTTTGAACCCATCCAAGCCGTTACTTTTTAGGTAAGTAGTTACGTCGTCTTCTGTCGTATTAATCGCAAACCTCGATACGTATACTGACGTGATAATATCCGCAGATTTTAATGCAATTGATTGCGCTTTGCCTCTCATATTGTGAATGCGTTTCTTATGCACTAAGATTTTAAAATCGCTCTGGTCGGTGGTCGCTGGTTGCGGCCCTTGCATTACAAATAGTATTGTATGTCAGAATAACATCTGAATCACCCAGTACCTCAATTTACACCAAACTCTCGATTTACTGGGTTTGGATTACTCCGGGCCGTTCGAAAGACTCAAATACTTATAAATTTAAAGACAAAAGAAATTATTGGGGTTAGCGAACAAACGTGTATCTCTGAGCACTCACTCACGCACTAATTGGTTTGTCATAAAGAATTATTTATTATGTTCATCATCTGTCTATAGATACAAAAAAGCATATTTTTTATATTTAAGCTAACTGGATATCCATTGAACGGGGATATTTTATTATCTTGGGCTTTCTTTACATAAGTTTTAAGTTTTTCACCTACGTAAGTGACTTATAGCAAAATTACCAAGGTAAACGATACCGTAATTTATTGCAAGTTAAAGAAATATTTCTTACGTAAGTTTTTTCACAGATCTAATCACGTTCGCGCGAACTTATGGATTTCTCACAGCTTATCAAATCTGTTGTACAAGTTGAGACACTAACCATAAAAAATGGTACCAATATGCACCTTTGCGAGATGTCAAAAAGAATTTTCCTATAAAAACTAGTATTTTTATTATTTGTACTAAAAACTGATTATCTCCCGAAAAGAGTATAAAAAATAACACTAGATAAAACTCAAACAAACACCAGGTACCTATGAAAACAAATGTAAATGGAAAGAAAATTTTCTGATTCCAAAAACCGAAGAGATATCATTTATTTTTCAGGTGCAAAAACGCTTTCTGAAAATAGCATCCTTATTAGTGGCGGACTAACGGGAGGGCGGAAGGGGTGGCCCCCTTCAACAATTTTTTTTGTAAGATAAAAGATTTAAGGTGTAATTGAAAAGAACCTCCTTCAGACTGAAACCAAACGCCTGCAAAAACCTAAAACAAAAACAAAATCTTGTAAACTATTCAAAGAAGAATAAAAACCTCAATACACGTCAGTGTAGGGGAAAGAATTATTTTCGGCAAACTGTGAACTGTATTCGATAGGTACAAGTACGTCGAGTTGTTTTTGTTGTGGAAACCCAAAACCATTAACTGCTTCAAGTGTAGGTACCCTTTGCTCATTAACTACAACTAGGCACATCATCGAAGTGATATTGAAAGGTTTCAAAATGGATTAAATGTGTATCTTCTAATCGTAAATAAACAAAATCCGATAAGTCTGAAAGAAATACATTCGAATTTGTTTGACAAAAATTATGTTATTAATAAATTAAAGAATCTTATCTCTGTTTGGAGGTCCGTCTCGGGATACTCTGCTACATATTTGTTTAGTCTGTCGTAATAAATCATTTCACACAATGATCATTATGTCTTTGTCCCTCTCGGTTCATCTCGAACACGTTAGGCTGTGTGGTTTTGTCAAGCACCAAATATATTTTGAAAGCATTTTTAAATATATTTTTGAAAAACCAAACACAACTTTCCAACGGAAACAGGTAAAATTAAACCGCAAAGTAAAAAAAATTGTACTGATTGTAACGAGTTTAATATAAATAAAAAAATTACTTATTTAGATTTAAAAATATACATGAAATGTTGGTCTCCTTCAAAATTAATAAAATACTTGGTTTTAACCACTTTAAAAAAAAAAGTCGTAAATTTTACTTTTGAGTGTAAAGGCAGCCTTAAATCGATACTCTACAGTACCTATTTATTGTTCTACTGTGATTTGGACAAAGTAATTTTAACTTTTTCACATATATTTTTTTCAAATTAAATGGCTAGCCCAATTTATAACTCATTTCCTTATCAGAACATCTGAAAATGAAAATGATTATGAATATGAAAACATGGAATTTTTATCTATTGTTAAAGTTGCATTGTAATAATGTGCTCACATTTGTGGTAAGCACACAGCATATTATTTTACATTCTGTGGTCTGTGAAGAAAGCGTCAGTATTAAAATGCATCTGGTCAAAGAGTGGCTTTTATTAATCTTCTGGATAACGTGTCTTCAATTTGTGGATCCCAAGAAAAAACCTGGTTTCGAGGTATGAATATATTTTTGGAATTTTTTATCAGGATGTGATTCTCATTCTAAGTATTTTTAATACATGATTATGGATAGCCAAGTATTAGATCTTATAATCTAGGACTCAAATTAGAGTAGCGCACACTACCAAAACAACCTGAACCCAGGACACTGAATCAAATCGGACTCTTATTTTTAAACCGGTCAGTGGCTGAGTTGGCATCGCGTTTGGGTCTGTCTCAAATGTGTTAACCCTTTAGCGCACACCTAAACTTTTTTTTGAAATCACGATATTTTTAAGTGACTCTGTATTCTGTAGTGTTATTTATAACAACATGTATCGATAAATTTTTCAAAAACTTGTTATTTTCCGAGAAAATCCAAAAAATGTACTGGCCAGTATACTGACCACTGACCGTTCTGCCCCAGTAACTATCCTTGTATAATCACTGGCCTGTAAACTGGACACCTATAAAACTCTGTTATTTTTGGTGTAAATAACATAATAAAATAAAACCATTGTGTATTCCGTAATCAGTATTTAATTAGTCTTAAAGTGTAACAAAATTATAGCATCAATTCAAACCAAATCATTGAACTTACTTCCGTAAATTCTATGATTTGAAACAGCCTAAAAAATAAAAAAAAACAAACAAAATAAACAACGTTTCTTCTCTAATTATCATTGAATTATTATTTAATCAAAAAACAATTAAAGTGTTGGCAATAATTAAACTTTTTTCTTTTGTCCTGATCTGTGGAAGGGAATAAAACATTCAAGGCATAAGGCCACATCACACGAAACGCATTCATATTCACTGCGTTTGGGTTTTGATGCAGTGTTACAATACCTACATCTACGTAATTTTTTTGATTTTATGAGCCTATGATCATAATCTTCATGAACAGAATACAAAGTTTTGGGCTTGCCTATAAGCTCGTTGGCTAATTTACTCCTAAAAAGCAAATGTGTTATAGGTTTTGTTCCACTTGGGTTGGCCTTTTTCCAGGTGTCCTTTCCAGGTGGTTGAAATTATGAAGGAGTTGACTCGGTCGTCGGAATCGCCACCAATATCAGAATCGATAGCTTGGTCATCAGTAATGGCCATAATTTCTTCCCATTGGTCGTCATCCATCCCCTCCAGATCCTGATAACTGAATTTATTTCTAAAACAACAGAAAAACAACACTGAAAACCACATAAACTCAGGATTATTATAAGTTATAACTTATAACTCCCGAACCCGTTTATGTGTGCTTATTTTGTTATTATTCCATAAAAATAGACTATGTATTTCGTATAAAATGATATAATTTATACGAATCAATCAAAATATGCACTTAGGAGAACATTGCAAACTCACATGTGTAATTTCTAACCCACCTTTTTTTCAACACACCGGTCGTTTTGAATTGCAGAAATAACATGTTTGTTTTACAGTACTCGATTATATTTCCACAGAATAATAAAGTATATATTACAACATAATCGTTTTACTCACCTTTTATTCGAAGACATATTAAATTTAATGTAATCACTCGGAGAAATACCTAACGTCTGCTTGCGTTGACAGCAAATACTAGTGCGGGATGCGCAGTGGCCAGTTGACAGGCCACGGCAAAAAAGGGCGCGAATTTTTGATTGCGCGGCACGTCCTGGAACGCTGAACAGTTAATAGGCCACTGTGCTTTATCGGCTATCATATATAATCATAAGGTTCGACATTGTTAGAAAAATCGTTGAATTATCGACTTTAAGGTGACTGTCCAGTTTACAGGCCACTTTGTATGGGCCGTCCTATAAAGGGTTAAACATGTGCCATTTATTGTATTCTAGCTGAAATCTTCGGCGTTGCCCAGGCTTTACGCCGAATTTTTGAAAATCTAATGTAGACAGTAGACAGTGACCTTCCTCTTGTTATAAAGGCTCAGTGTGCAAAATTTCATCAGTCTCAAAATAAAACTAATGTAGATTTGTATAAAAATCAAATCCACGCCACCCGCCCGCCCGCTCGCCCGCCACGGGGCAAGGACACTCTCCAGTACATAAATGGATAAATTTTTCGTAAAAAAAATACACCTATAATACAATTAGGTACAATTAAAATAAATTAATTTATTGGAAAAAAACTATTTTTATAAATATTTTTGCCAACTACGATTAATAGAGCCTGCCGCTTATTTGAGACAAAATATTTTTTCAAACATTTTCCCGGGTTACGAATAATAATATTAGAAGAGGAAAATATTGCTTGTGCATTTGGGGGCTAAGCTGTCAGGGGAGTTGAACCCACAACGCCTGGGTGAGAGCCTGACGGATTTGTCAACTCAGCTACCAATGGTCAAGATTTAGGCCTGATATGTCTCAATTAAATGGAATCGACTGCAAATCTTCTGTTGCATGAAGTACTTACTTATTTAGGAATACAATAACGGTTTTATTTTCAGTTAAGAGCAACAATGGAACGATGCGCTACAACTTTTCAAGATACAGATTACGCAACCGTCCATTATGCTCGAGTGGCTCGTGCAAATAGGTCTTCTCCGTACATGCTCAACTTTAATGCAACCATTGGACCAAGGACATGGACCCAAAATGTAACGGTATGTGAATATCATAAACATACATTATAACTTTGTAATAATTGTAGTATTCAATACTGTACATAAACGGTTGAATTTGGCAGCCACCTCTGGTCTGGAGCTCCAAAATACCTGAAAAATACCCTCGACTCTGTGCAGAAACGGGCGGCCCGTTTGATAGATTCTCCCATCTTAACAGAAGGATTGCAATCTTTAGAGCACAGGCGTCGGGTGGGAATGCTATCCTTGTTCTACCGGTATTACAATGGAAGATGCTCCGAGGAACTAGCATCATTGATCCCTTCGGCACCGATGCATAGTCGGGAAACACGCCAAACGCGTGCCCAACATTTGTGCACGGTTGACATTTGTCACATGAGAACGGGTCATTTCATCGACTCGTTCTTGTATTCAACAGCTCGGCTGTGGAATGATTTGCCGGCCTCTGTGTTTCCTCCTTCCTACAACATGGGTCTCTTCAAGACCAATATGTTCATTCCTTCCTCTCCTCAAAAAGGCCCTCCACACAGCATCCCAGATGACACAGGCCTTGAGAGAATTTATTTTCCTCAGGGCCTCCTGTATGGAGTTAATGTAAAAAAAAAAAATCTTATTTTTATTAACTTAAAATACAAAGTCGTCATAAGCAGCGCAAAAACCTGCACATATTATTTTCTTCCAACGACCTCATCTCCTTCATTAACTTAGAGACGCTCCACACAGCATCCCCAAAGATGACACAGGCCCTGAGAGAAATTATTTTCCTCCTGTGTGAAGCTAATGTAAAAAATATAAATTTAATGTGAAACATTTTTATTTTCAGTTTATTCTAAAATCATATGAATTTAGAAATAACCAGTACAGAGAAAGCTTTGTCTCCTTCAAATTGGATGTCTGCTCACTGCTTGAAAATGATTGGCTCAGTTCTGACTGTAGAAAATATGGTAATGTACCAAAGAAATGCCCATTGGTTCGTATACTTCATTTTTATTAGTATTAATTAATATTCCTAACATTTTTTCTGCAGAAGGCAAAGGTAGAGCCGTCTGGTAAAGTTGCAAGGTGCCGTGTATATTTTTAGGAGACAATCCTTATCCACAATGTAAACACTGTACTGTTGAAACCTATTTAAATACATTAGTTATCCTTTTTCTCTCATTATTTTTTATCTCCTCCGCTTCAATCTGTTGTTTTTCTTATCTATTATTTGTTTTGTACATATATATAAAAAAAAAATATATGATTTTTTCTTATTTTCTGTTAATTATCTATTTTTTGTTTTATATATTTAAAAAAATATTTTTTTCGTTTTCTAAATTGTGTTTAACATGCGTTTATCCGCCCTTTTAACTCGAGCTTTGCTCTTAAAAAGGGTGTAAAGCGTATTATTAAATGTATTTTAATAGAAAACTTTATTTAATGTATATAAACATGTAATTGATACTATTTTATTAAATAAAAAAATTAAATAAAATAAAAAATTTAATATAAAATCAACATTTTTAGATAATCCTAAAGCATCATAATAAGGAACTCCAGTGAAAAATATTATGGCTTTAAAAAAATATGTTCATACAGACCAATAAACGCTGATTCTGAATATATAAGTTTTATTTCATAATATTAAGCATAGAGTTCTTAAAAAATTATAAAAAAGTGCATTTTTTAACGTCTCGTTAAAATACACTGTAAAGTTGGTACGATTGAATGGTTAGTGCTGACGTCACGCGTCACCAATCATTTATCACATTGTATTGAAATCAGTTGAAATGTAGGTATGGCAGAAGCCATCAGTATTAACAACATTTCATGTTATTCTTTATTTCATACTGTTTATAGAGATTTAGTTGTTGTGTTTATTGAAACAATATTTAAGCCTAAATAATTCAGCATCAAAAATAGAGGTATCTCTATTAGTTTATCTCAATTATTTAAAATATTGAAAAACTATTGCACAAAAAAAAGAGAAATGCTTCTTCTAGGGAGAATACTTCGAACAACGGTATTCAAAATGGCAGTATTTGATCAGCTGATTGCCCGATCTTATACTAATTTTTCATGAGTGATGACGTCACACGATTTACCATATTTCCGGTGGTTTTCGGGGGGTCTTGAAAAATTAAAACTTTGACAATTATTTTAACTATTAAAACTAACTCTAAAAATAAAAATGCAGTAATTTAAGTTAGTAGGTCATTATTCATTAAAAAAAATAAAAAAATTGGACTGTAGTTCTCTGTTGCATTCATAAAAAAATATGTTTTAATAATATAAAATCATAAATATATATATTACTAGCTGACCCGGCCACGCGTTGCTGTGGCTAATAAAACACAATGTCATCTACTGGATGGTTATCCAACCTTTATAACCACCGCCGTCTTTGAGTTTATCGCAAAGAGACAGACAGATGCCGCGGAGGACTTTTATTTATAATACGTAGAGATGGTGTGAAAGATTATAATAATGTGCATGAAATGCTTGAGGTAAATAACTAAATAACTTTTCAATTATCGCAATGTACGTGACCATTTTTTTAGAAGATAGAATGGGTATAGTAAGCTATCCGTAAAAGATAGATATATGCCTTTGCGGACTTTTTTGTAGATCTATAAAAGAGGAATATCCCACCATGCATGTTTTGTTATATCCCAAATGGATTAGGCAGCATTTTCGATGAAAACTACCAGGCGGCTCGATTTTTTCCGACACTTCTAACAATTATCGTTATGTTTCAACCAATTTACACAAATCATTGACAAATTACATGCTTAAACCTTCCTCACGAAATACTCTATATATTGGTGAAAACCGC
The DNA here is from genome assembly GCA_917880885.1 of Limnephilus marmoratus. Classification (NCBI taxonomy): domain Eukaryota; kingdom Metazoa; phylum Arthropoda; class Insecta; order Trichoptera; family Limnephilidae; genus Limnephilus; species Limnephilus marmoratus. Next base: position 23,007,638 of record OU862923.1, on the reverse strand, counting down.
ATGAAAATCTGTTGTGTAGTTTAAAAGATCTATGCGCACATACATTTTGAGCGACTTCATTATATACTATGTAATGATATACTATATATACTATGTATCAAATTACTTTATAATATGTAGAGATGTAAATCAACGTTCCAACCACAATATGAAAAAATAAAATAAAATTTGTGATTTTTTTATTAATTATTAAAATACATAAGGGAACGTACCCATACTACGTGACCTCTTCGGGGGGGGTCTTCAAAATGTCACGCTTGGTACAAATGAGCGGCAGTTTGCTTAGGATTTTGGTCACCGGGGGGGGGGGGGTTAAAAATTGCAAAAAATTGGTCACGTAGTATGGGTACGTTCCCTAACGTTAATAATACATTTTCCTAATAACAAAATATGTACGTGTTTTTATTGTTTTTCGTCATGAGTAATTTTAGTTAGAAAAAATAGAAGGTAAGCCATTTTTTAAAGTTTTTCATATTCGTTATCAAAAATTTTATTTTTGTTATTTTTATTTTGTGAGTAAAAACCTCAAATAATAATATTTAATTAAATGAAGACAATATAAGCGAAACTCAATCGAAAATCTGGAAACAGAAAAGATATTGACATCTCTGGGACTCGAACCCATGACCTCTCGACTCGGACACGAGAGGTCCTGGGTCCTCAGGACACGAGAGGTCCTCGGTTCGAGTCTCAGAGGTGCCTTAGTACTTTTTTCTGATTTTTCTATTTCCAGATTTTCGATTGAGTTTCGCTTATATTGTCTTCATTTAATCAAAAATTTTATAATTCAAAAATTATATGTCTATTTCGAATTATAAAATTTGAAAGCTTATTTCATTGCCTTTCAAAAACAGTATTTAGTTTTAGGCTACTTTAAGAAATATTCTATTTATTTGGATTTTATTACAAAGCGAAAATATTTTGACCTTCCGACAAAATAGACCCTAGGCCTGAGGGGTTAACCCCAATCTTTTCAAAATAATACAAAAATTTTCAGATAATGAAAGCACTACTGCATTATTTTTGAATAATGATATTTTGTGCTTAAGTACCTATATTCATTGACCTCCGTAAAGCTTTTGATGGTGTCTCGCATTCAAAATTAATTAATAAACTAAATAATACAGGAATAACCGGCAAACCTAAAACTTGGTTAAAAAGTTATCTCTATCAAAGAACTCAATAGGTAAAAGTAAACAAGAACTAAGTGAAATAGAAAATATAGATTTTGGAATTTTACAAGGAACTGTATTAGGACCTTTACTATTCATATTGAATGTAAATGAACTCCCAATCATTGGAAACATTATATCTTACGCAGATGATACAGTGACAACTATTGAAGGAAATTCTTGGAATGAGGTCGAAGTATCAGCTAATAATGCAATAAATATCGTAAAATTATGGTTTGACGAAAGCTTATTGACACTAAATGTCGAAAAAACCCATTTTTTACCTTATAGCCTAACAGGGAATACTCAAATATAAACGTAAATGTTTGTGCCATTCAATGATTTTTGTTTATGTTTATGATTTTAACCGAAATAACTGCTTATTCCATCACCCAATTCCTTACCCAGTTCCTACCATATAGTTCCTACCTATCCATCCCACGCCAAGACGAAACAAAATAGCTTCGTTCTTTTTTGCTGTGTTTTGTTTCTTCACTTGTCGCACACGCTATCCGATATGAGCGTTCTTCGCAGTTTTGCAATTGACGTGTATTAATTATTGTTTGGCCCGCACCACGGTAATTGCCAAAGTTCCAAAGTTAATTTACCGCCGCTGCATTACTTGCATATCGCATTAATTTGATTGTGTTGTGAACTTTCCGTCACGGCGCCGTCACCGGTGAATCTTGCTACGCACCGCAGTACAATTGCCAGTCAATATGTGACTGTTTGAATCGTTCGCCCGCCACTGAAGCTCCAGCCGCCAGTGTATTTGAACTGTGTTATAAAGACTAAAGGGAACTATTGAATTGTTATATGGACTACAGAACCAGTGGCAAATGACCATTCGAAAGTGGACTCTGTAAGTCTTGGCTCCCTATCCCTCATTTCCTTTGGGCAGTTTTTCAGTGAAATTGTTGTTTTAGACTCGCACTGCACCCGCCCCTGCAAACGAAAGTGAATTTGATTTGCGCAACCAGTAAACATAAAAATTCATGAAAGAAATTGCCTTCTTAGAATCGCACCCTGTAACTCAAACTGTATACAAATTAGTAGTAAAGAAAAAATAAAATATCTTGGAATAATTATCGATAATAACATCAAATGGAAAAGTCCAATAAAATCTAGAAATTAATACTGTATCATTGAAAATACTAAAAGATATTTATTATGCACTTGCGCACTCTGTACTACAATATAGTATCGTGGCTTGGATGGGTGCTTATAAATCATCCCTTCTTCCACTGGAGACAATTCAAAAAATATTAATAAAAATCATCTCAAAAAAGCCCTATTACAACCCAACAATAAATGTTTTCCAAGATTTCCCGGTTCCCTCACTTACCAAAATTGATGATAAAATTTGCACTACTACAATTACATAAAGATTTCTTTAATAAAAATGATATATCACAATTAAATATTAGCAAAAGAATTATATCTGTTGGGGGACTAACTGTACCACTAGTACGAACCACAACAGCACAGCATCACAATAAATCTATGATTCAATAAATTAACCCTAGATATACGATCGGAAGAAAACTACGACAAATATTAAAAAAAATTAAATTAAAATACTCTAATACCACCTAATAACTTTACTTATTGCTTAGATTTATGTTTTTGCTTTATAAATCCTTTGTGTCATTTATTAACTAACCTATATTTTTATTATTTTATTTTTTTAAATAAAACAATAACTTTGTAAACACCACTTTAATTTTCTATACTTTATGCCGACCAGGTATCGCTATCACCGTAGCTTCTTCAGGGCAGTATAATACTCTACTAAAATTAAGTTACATGTGTGTTATAGATAATATATGTTTTAACAAAATGGGCTGGACTCGATCAAGTGAAGGAGGAAGAAGGCATAAGTTTAGATGAAGAATAAGGAACTCCAGTAAAAAATATTATGACCTTAAAAAAATATGTTCATACAGACCAATAAACGCTGATTCTGAATATATAAGTGTTTTTTTATAATATTAAACATAGTGTTCGTAAAAAAATATTAAAAAGTGCATTTTTTAACTTCTCGTTAAAATACACTGTAAAGTTGGTACGATTGAATGGTTAGTGCTGACGTCACGCGTCACCAGTCATTTTATCACATTGTATTGAAATCAATTGACATGTAGGTATGGCACAAGCCATCAGTATTAACAACATTTCATGTTATTCTTTATTTCGTACTGTTTATAGAGATTTAGTTGTAGTGTTTATTGAAACAATATTTAAGCCTAAATAATTCAGTATCAAAAATAGAGGTATCTCTATTAGTTTATCTCTATTATTTAAAATATTGAAAAACTACTGCACAAAAAAAATAGTAATGCTTCTTCTAGGGAGAATACTTCGAACAACGGAACAACGGATTTCAAAATGGCGGCAGTAGATCAGCTGATTGCCCAATCCCATACTAATTTTTCGGGAGTGATGACGTCACACGATTTACCATATTTCCGGGGGGTCTCGAAAAATTAAAACTTTGACAATTATTTTAACTATTAAAACTAACTCTAAAAATAAAAACAAAAACGCAGTTATTTAAGCTAGATTGTCATTATTCATAAAAAAATTGGACTGGAGTTCTCTATTGGGAAGGGAACGGGGGTGTACTTTGTCAATAGGGAACAATCTTAGTATTGGACTTTTATTTAAATTTATTTGGTTATTAATTAACTTACTATTAGTGATTTTGGCTTTCCTTAGTTCAAGTGACTCTAAGTTATTAAGGACACGGACGATAGGCTAAGCCACTCAGGAATTTATTCACTCCAATGCAGTGACTGTCCCGCATATTATATAGGCACGTAACATAAACACCTGTGTCAAAGAACATCTTAGATGTTTACACAGCACTGGCTTTTCGGAATTTGCAAACAGACCATAAATTTGATAAAACTCAGGTGTCACCCTAATTCATAAAAACATGATAGGTATCAGGTTGGATAACTTAGAGGCACTTGAACTAAGGAAATCCAAAAACAATAATAGTAGGGTAATTAATAACCAAATAAATTTAAATAAAAGTCCAATACTAAGATTGTTCCTTATTGACAAAGAACACTCCCGTTCCCTTCCCAATTCTCGATCTAAACTTATGCCTTCTTCATCCTCCACTTGAGGAGTCCAGCCCATTTTGTTAAATCATATATTATCTATAACACACATGTAACTTAATTTTAGTAGAGTAAACTGCCATGAAGAAGCTACGGTGGTAGCGAAACCCGGTCGCGTATTTACAATCCCTACCTCGTTTCAGTCGCGCTACCGACTGAAACGCGGTAGGGATTGTAATGCATAAATCACCTTACAAACACTACCTCGTTTCAGTCGCCTAACGCGCTTCGTTGCTCTATCTGTTTCTGTGAGAGTGACAACCGTAATTATAGAAGGGTTAGCAGAGAAGATGGACCGCGTTTTTTTTATACTTCAAAAAAAAATTTTTACATTGAAAATTTATTTAAGTGAAAAAAAATTCGCGTTTTAGGGGTTAGCAGAGAGGATGGACCGCGTTTTTTTTTTTAACTTACAATTTTCAATGTAAAAAAATTTTTTTGAAGTAAAAAAAATGCAGTCCATCCTCTCTGCTAACCCCTCTATAATTACGGTTGTCACCCTCACAGAAACAGATAGAGCACCGAAGCGCGTAAGGCGACTGAAACGAGGTAATTTAGGCAACTGAAAAAGGTGATTTGTGCATTACAATCCTTACCGCGTTTCAGTCGGTAGCGCGACTGTAACGCGGTAGGGATTGGAAATACGCAACCCGGTCGGGATAAAGTATAGAATATAAAAGTGGTGTTTGCAAAGTTATTGTTTTATTTTAAATTATAACATCATATAAAGTATCTGCTTCATATGAACAACAAAAAAAAAAAAAACAAAAAAATAATTATATATTTTTATTACTTTTATCGTATTTTCTCATAAAATTACTAATAGTTTTTGTAATAATATTTTTAATTTAAATAGATGTAAAAATATTTAGTTGTCCTCTCCTAAACATAAGCAGCTGCTTTATTAGGAGAGTGATTGAAATATTGATGTTGTATTATATTGTAAAATTGTAACTTTAATAAATGTTTCAATAAAATAAAATTTAATTTGTTCCTAACAAGTTTTGTTTTTCAGGTTGGCCCTATTTATATGAAAGACATGGTATTTACTGAATCCACAATTCTGATGGGCTGGCCTCAAGGCAGGTGGAAGTATACCCAAGAATTTGTACTCACCAACACAAGTAAAACCATAGTTGCTGGGGAAATTTGTTTCAATGTTCTACTGAGGTCAACAAAGCGAAACTGATAGAAAGAAAAACGTCAGTCACACAATTAACTAAATATAGTCAAAAACTTTTATTTTTTTTCCAAAATGCCTCATATTTTTTTCCTTTTAATTGTTAACAAATTAAAATGCAATTATATGCACTTTTGATTATTAACTTGTCACTTTTCAATATAATCTCCGTCCATTTCCACAGTTTTGGTCCATCTTTTAACAAGAGCATGCATCCCAGAGTGGTAAAAAGCACGGTCCTGCTTCCTAAGCCATTGACTCACTGACGTTTTCACAGTCTCCTCATCTTCAAAGTGAATCCCACAATGAGCTCTTTTAGCGCCCGAACAGATGGAAATCTGATGGCGCCTGGTCAGGGCTGTATGAAGGATGAGGCAAAACTACATATCCAATTTTCACAATCTCTTCAGTGGTGTGACGACTGGTGTGTGGTCTTGCCTTGCCATGTAAAGAAGAACATCTGCCATAGCTTTTGTTGGGTGAACTCGCTGAAGATGTGCTTTAAGCTTTTTAAGCTTCTTTGTGACGTATTGGACAGAATTTATTGTGCTTCCCTGCTTCAAAAAATCAATCATAAACACACCATCCCGGAATACTGTTACCATAACTTTCCCTGCCAATTGCAGAGTTTTTAGTTTTTTCATCCTCGGTGAGTTTGTGTGATGCCATTCCATTGACCGCTTCTTTGATTCAGGTTCAAAAAATGAACCCATGTTGCATCACCGTACACATTATTCAGTCCTTCATGAGAATGTGAATGGGCGTTGCACCTTCTGGATTCAAGAATTCAATCACAGAACGCTGTCTTTCACTTAACTAACTTTATTTTAAGTAGAAAAAATAGGAGGCATTAGTTTTTGACTGACCCTTTTATGTGGAACTACTGGATGTCTCTATTGGGGCATTTTATTAAATTATTATGTTATATATGTAGTACATAAGCACATCCCATAGAAAAGGGTTTTAAGTCAAAATTTTGTTTTGCGTTTTATCTCTGAATAGTAAAGTGATTGTGATATCTACGCCCGTCGAAAACCGTATTTAAGTTAGATTACCCCATTTCTGCGAAATGTCGCTAGTGTCTCTTTTGGACGAGACCGCTTGTTTATCATTCATTATTATTTGTTTTCGCTCTACTGTAAAGTTGACTTTTTTTTATTTACAACATTTTCTACGGGATGTGCGAACATATGTAAAAATGCTTTGTTTACTGCTGAAATCTGTTATGATTATTGTATTATGTAATTATTAAAATTCCTGATTTTCCTTGTTTTATTTTTATTTATTATGTTTTTTACATTGAGCTAATAATTAATTTAATATGTAACTAATATTATAAATGTGAAAGTGTGTTTGTTTGTCTGTCCTTCTTTCACGTCACAACTGAGCGACTGATCGACATAATTTTTTACGTAGGGATAGTTGCGAGAAATGGGAAGTGATATAGGCTACTTTTCATCCTGGAAAAACATTTCGAGGGCCCCGAAGAACAATGACAGATGCGCGATTTTATAGTTTTGCAGTAGAGCTGTTAAATTTTTGTTTCTGCAGTTTTGAAAGATGGTGTTGTTTTGATATTTGGCAATTCAGTCAAAATTCTGAAAATACAGACTCAACAAAAGCCAATAACCACTGTAGCGACAGTGCATTTTAAAACTTTTTCTCCATTTGCTCGACATTTTCAGAAGATCATTTTTAAAATTTTTCACCAACATTAAAAAATCATACCTTCGAATTTTAACGTGGAGACTTTTTATAGTGCTATATAACCAATGAATTAACCTGTATTTTACCGTTTATCTCATATTCGTAGGATTTATAACAACAGTATTAAAAAATCGTTAAATTTATAACCGCGCGAATCCTGCGTGGTAGTTACTTTGAAACTGCCGTGAGAGGTACTTATTCGAGTCAACATAGAATATTTTCGATTTCTGTATTTGTCTGTGGTATACTTGATAATGAAAGGTGCATATCTATGGAAAAGGGACTTATTTTTAACCGTAAACACCTGATCAGAAATTCTGGGTGAAAAAAATTATTTTTAACATTGTTGTAAAATAGTTCGGATTTTATATAAAATCCGAACTCTATCTATTATAACGATTTGTTATAATAGATAGAGCATTTCAATAGCTTTGTTTTAAGTTAAAAATAAGAAACGTGGGAGCTCCAAATATAAAAAATAAAAAAAATAAAAATTTTAATTGCCGAATCAAGGAGATAATTGCCTTTCTTATCCGAAAAGCAATCGGAGACATTTAAAATGGCGCCAATGTATGGCAAAAATCGTGTGGTTAAATAAGCCCATAGAACGATTTTCAATTAAGCAGACCCGGCATTGTTCTTCGGGAGCGTCGATTTCATTCAGATGGGAAAATTCTTTGTACTGTAATTTCTCCCTAATACGATGTGAGCGAAGTCGCGGGTAAAAGCTAGTAACATATTAACAGTCGTAGATAACTGTTTACAATTATTACTAATAGAAGGGAGACAAATATAATGCTACGATGTGCTGCATAAATTTTGAAGAATTTGATGTGTGTGTACAAGTAAAATTTAAAGATTTTGAATATATATAATATGTATGTATATATAAGTAAATTTCGTAACCACATATAACAGTGTACAAGTTTCACTAAAAAAAAAACATTCAATAGAAAAGTTTTTGGATCAGGATGTGCTATAAAACACTATTCATGTAAAAACTGTAACAAACAATTGTAGATTGTAGTACATAATAACAAAACAACATGATTCAACATAGATAAATAAACTCTATGAAATATTTACTTTATCGTTTAAATATCTAAAACATCTAAATCTTCGTCATTTTCAAATATTGAAATTTGCGAGCGTGCGCTTGATGAGGAAGTCTGAGAATGACAAAGTTTGCCAGAATTTAACTCATTAAATTGATTAAATTTCATTAAATTGCTTTTTGTTGGTTTGCCTTCTAATCCAGAAGCATTTTTAGATTGAAAATCAATAACTCTTTTTAAACTCTCTAAAGTTGCATTCGAAGTAGAATTTTCAGAAACAGTTTTTTCATCTTTCTTTTTGCTGCTACTAAAGCAAAATTGTTGCAATTTTTCTATCGTTTTCAAATTAACTGGGGATATTTGTTGTCCAATTTTTTTCTCATCTCTATATTTGAATGTTTCATCTAATACAGTTTCTGAAGCTGTCAGAACCTTTTTGCAATCGTTACTTACAATTTTACTATCACATTTAATAGCAGTATCTTGAACATTCAACTTTCGTTTATTGTTAGAATCATTTTCTTGTAAAGGCAGTGAATTTTCGAACATGGACGCATCACTATCACAATCTATTTGAACAAAATCTGTAGAAATATCATTGAAAACATCATTTACACTTGGCAGGCATTTCAACATATCAGTTTCATTGATTTCTTCATCAGAACTTGATAAAATATCAACTAATTTGTTTGCAACACCTTTTTTCTTTGTTTTTCGTTTCGTGTTTCGTTTATCACAGACCTGATTGATTTCATTTAAAACATTTTGTAATGGAACATCCATGCTCTTTCTCTTCTTCGCTTTTTTAGATATATCAACACGTTTTTTATTAGTCTCGCGTTTGCGCTTTCCCGTGATAATTCCTTCGCTGTTAATATTTGTAATTTTATTCATGGTAGAATGTTTTTTGAGTGTTTGGGCCAAGCGATTTACTGAAAGTTTTGTATTGACATTATCCACTTCAGAGTTGCCTTCAGCCTTTCCAACAAGGGTTTCTATACTAACCGATTCATTTGCTTTTCCTTTAGTTTTAATGGGCAGCTTTTTAGCAAGACTAATTGAATCATTGAAATCAAGAATAGAATCTAAGTCGTCATCTTTTTCCATTTCTAAGAAGGTTTTACTTAACTTGTTGATGCTACATGTAACATTTTGAGAAGAGGATGGACTACTTTTGTCATTATCATTTCTAGATGTCGTTTCTCCATTATCAACAGCTTTTTTAGAAGGTTGTTTGAAAAACGAGCTTTCAACGATTTCTGAAGCATTTTCTAAATGAGATTCATCTATTGAAATATTATGAGGAAAATATTTAGTTTCACCGTTGTCAAGATCCTTTTCCAAAAGATGTTTATTAACATTGAGTAACTTTGAATAAAAACTAAGTTCATCGTGCCAAATCTCATACAGATTTAGACTAGAAAGAAGGTCTTTTGCAGTTTTGAGGTATTCAAAATCTGGGTATTCGGAGAAGGTGGAATGAAGAGCATCGGATGTATCAGAGAGTGTACAGTCCTGCATGGATAGGTCCATGAGAGAAACAGCAGTGATGGCATCCATCGGAAGAACAACATGGCGAAACATCAACCTCGCGTGTGCCTGAGATAGTCTAGGAAATGGGAATAAATAAAACATTAACACATCTAGAAAAAAATAGTCCAAACCTCAATTAGTAGAAATAATGTTCATATTGACAAATGATGCATTCTCTTTTCATAAAATGAAGCCTGACATTTTTGCTGGAGGGCTCGATTTACCAATTTTTTTTTACATACAACTGCATCTTCGTTAGACGAAGCCGTCGGGATAAATACCTCATTATTCTTACAATTTCATAGTATGAGCACAGACATAATCCCAAAACAACCTAATTCACATCTAATTCACTTTCACAAATTTTGTTAATTGCATTAGAATTATCTCACTAAAAAAGTTTATCACTAAAAACGACTAAAAACTGGTAGATGTTTGGATGAATATATTATTATACAAAGTCAAAATAAAGTAAACATAATACCTGACTAAGCTGTCCAGCATTCTGACAGTTGTGCGTGACGGATCACGATTCTCTGCTCTTCTTTGTCTCACGTAATACGCACGCAGGATAGTGTTAGCCTCCTGAGATATGGAAACTTCGTAAGGGCCTATCAGTGAAATGTACAGCTAAAAAGAATGTTTTATATTGAAGCACTTTTATTCTGATAGAATTTTTTAATAGAATTGAAGATAACCAATATTTTTAATAAGGGCCTATTTTAATAGATTGTTGGAGAAAATTGAATACCTGAAGCTTTTCAAGAGACCAGCTTTTAGGGAGTTGTTTTGCTTCTGTTGTTTTCCCAAAAAGTACATAGTCTGCAACCAAATTGTCCCATTTTTGGTTTAGTGTGTCTAGCAAAATGAAAATTAAGTCAAACCTGTAAGAACACACTTCACAGTATAAAGAAGAGGTAATAGAATGATTGATTCCACATCTTCACTTTGGTAGGAAAAATAAAATTACAGTAAAAGAATGTAGAACATTTGTATTATATATGAACTGTCGATATATATGAACAGTGAAACTATCAGAAGATTTTCCATGGGCCCGGAAAAAACCATGGGATCACTTGGGATTATTTAGGCCATTTTTGTATTTCAGTCTCCAGAGGAGTGAAAACCCAAAGTTCTTAAGCATCAGAACTTTATAAGTGTGTTTGTGTATTTAAAAAAATTAAAAAGTGTCACTCACACCCGGTAGAAGTGAAACTAGAAAGTCGCTAGATGTCGCTTTCTTTTCTTTTGCTTGTTTTTTTTAAAGTGGTTTGAAGATTGGATAATGATTTCACAAAATAAAAATGTTTTTTTGGATTTCTTAGAATTTTAACCCCCGTTCGCTTGATGTCTGTCTCTCTGGCCATTGAGACTTGTCATGCACCTTGCCAACTACGCTATGGAATATGCCGAGGTGCGAATTTATAGCATTATATTAGAACCGAGTAATTGTGTAGAACTGAGTTGTGACGCATTTCCATTTCACCCGAATTTCAACGGCTCTAAAGAAGTTCACTTCAAAAAGCTTAAATTCGAAATACCTGCTCAAAAGTGGAGTTCCAAGTGAAACATTAACACTCAGTGCTTGCTCTGTATCATAGTTCCCTTTGGGATTACACGCTGCTATAACGGCACACCGGGTGTTTAATTTGCAAATTATGCCAGCCTGGAAAAACATTATACAAAATGAAGCACATAATATTATATCATTTTAAATTGTCTTTAGTGTTTTTAAATACATCTAGCCGAAATTCGGCAGATAGACTCGTTGTCGATGACAATAATTCTATCAACTTCTGACGGCAATCATGCACAAACTTGAATATATACGAAATTTTTTAAAGTCAAAGAAACTAAAGAACTTAACACACTTCACGCAGGCAAAAACAAGGTACTCGTTCGAGAAAATGGAATTTCTTCTTCTAACCCAGCAAACTTATTTTGAGGCACCATTTTAATTCAAATTAATTAAATACTTTGCTTTTACCACTTTTATTGTTTATCAACATGTTTCGTTCCAATTCCATTCCAACATGTTTCAAAAGCTCACTTCTTCAGGGTTTTTATTGATACTAATTTAAAATAATAGACATAGACAATGGTGTCAATTGAAAAAGAGTGGACATAGACAATGGTATCAATGGAAATATGAGAGTGGGTAGAGAAGAGAGGGCAATGGGGGACAATTTACAAAGGGAACGGGTTTAATATTGGGTCATTTGAACAATTTTTGATTACATATTAATAATATTCAAATTCACATCACTCTTTCGGATTTCTAAAATTTCTAGTTTATCGAACTGAATGCCATTGACATTACAATGTATTAATTCTATTCCACTATTGAAGTTAAAGGTGTGACTGTTTTCCACTAAATGGTTGGCAAACTCTGAGAAACTGTCATTATTTAAAGATTTCATATGTTCTTTAATCCTTATTTCGAAGTTTTACCTATATAAAAGAAACCACAATCATTACACTTCAATTTATAGATTCCAGATTTTTTCATTTTTGAATCTATATCTTTATTATTTACAATGTAATTTTTAAGTTTGTTAGGGAACGTACCCATACTACGTGACACGTTTAGGGGGGGGGGGGGGTCTTCAAAATGTCACGCTCCATACAAATGAGCGGCGGGTTGCTTAGGATTTTGGTCACCGGGGGGGGGGGGGGGGGGGTTAAAAATTGCAAAAAGTTGGTCACGTAGTATGGGTACGTTCCCTTATTTGCATAAAATACAGGCAGAATTTCATTTGGTACATTCTTTGTTAAGGAATTATCCTGTCTCCTGTTCTTAATAAAAAATACAAGAATAAATTCCTTAAATCATATATCTATCCTGTACAAAAGGATCAGGAAGAGAAAAAATGGAGGAAAATTATGTATTTTAATAATAAAATTTCTAATATTTGATAACACCCACCACCTTTCCAGGCATTCAAGTAGGACTGGCGTAAAAGGTAGAACTACCCTTCCTGCATATAGTGTGTTTCGTACATTGACCGAGAAAGAGTCACTGTACAACAGCCGACCATACAAAATCCGTTCCCCCTCCACTTCTCCTCTCTACCACCCGAGTCCCGTTACTTTTGGGTCCCACTACGTATACAATGTTTATAAATATATACACATTATGTGGTAAGATATTACAATTTATAAAAACACAATTTTGCAAAATACAAGTAATTTATATAACAGAATCAGCTGGCGCACGGCAGGCGGTCAAAGGTATTAGTTTGGCAATCCGAAGGTTAATACCTTTTTTATAAATCACAGTCAGTTTGTTTGTTAGTTGGTTTACCTTAGCTACGGAAATAGTCTGTTGTTCCATGGCTTCATGAATACTGGCCCTGTCGTGCTCTCTCATCTGTGCAAGCTCGTCTATACAACAGGCCCCTCCATCCGCCAGCACCAGGGCACCGGCTTCTAGTTGCCACTCGCCATCTTCCTGAAAACAATTACATAATTTATGTTCCAGATGACTATCTTACACAGATAGCGTCATCATAGATTATTCTTTCTTCCTGCCTGTAGGACAAACCTGCCAATGGTTCTGCCGGTAGGGAGGAGTATATTGCTCCTGATCCAAATCTCCTCCGAGATTGATATATTTGGCGTCGGTGAAGAGAGATTCAAAAGGGAAATTCTTTCGATTCTTGAAAGAGTCTCTCCACATTGACGAAATTTTTCACCACTGCCTGAGATTTTTTTTAAATTGCTATATTTCTTAAAATTTCTTTTATGCATAAATATTTATAAAGAATTTTTTGAAAAATATTATATGTTATAAATTCATTTATTCGGTTATTTCTTATACGTAATAAATTCAAATTTGTAAGGTGTAAGAAATTAATAAAAAAAAAATTATTATTTTATTAATTTCTTACACTTTATTATTATAATGTATCTGGTCAGTGGCAGAGTTGGCATCGTGTTTGGGTCCCACCCAGGCGTCGCATGTTCCATTCCTCGGCTGACTAAGTCCTCCTTCACAACACAAGCAACATTTTCGGCTTACTAGGGTGGTAGTTGGAGATTTCCAAATATTGTCAGGTTACATATTCGCAATCCAGGAATGTTTATTTTAAGAAGAAAAAAAAGTCAGTTATTGTGACTCATGTCGACTAATATGACATCACTAATATCTACAACTTTTTTTATGGAAAATAATAACTTTATAACTTTCTTCCACTTTTTTATTGACCTGGCCGGTTTCGCCTTATGATGAGTATCTTCAGATCCCACCAGTCTGAAGACGCCCATCATAATATAAAACTCAACACGTGTGTCTCCATAGAAATCGTTCTAACTCCGTTATTCTTTTAGTGACATCCCTAAAATAAAAAGTAAAAGGTCGATAGTAGATCAAGCTGTACATCCCTATTCAAGTTGTCCATAGAAATACATAACAAGAATATTCTGTAATTCGCGCAATCTGACACATAATTTTTCCCGCCAAATTTCCTACCGGCGGCTCGACCGCGCACGACATTGTTAATTTTTATTAAATATTTTTATATGAAATGATAAAAAAGTGAGGTGACAAAAGTGTTTATTATACATTTATACAATAGAATAAGTATTGTTGTTTACATAATCTGTGATTTTAGTACCGTTTTCACATAAAAACATCACGTGAGTCATTTTTACATTTTTTTTAATGTTTGCATTCTAAATTTTAATATTTACAAATGTTAATATTTATTTGTAATATAATAATTCGAAAGCTTATTTTGTAACCTTTCTAAAACAGTTTTTACTATTCGGCTACGTTCAGAAATGTTTCATTTATAGAGCTTTAATTGTGTAGCGGTAATAACACAAAGTTTTCGTAAAATGTTATTTCGTTTGAGACATCATAAGCGAATATTCGCGAAAATTCGGTTAATGGCACAATCAGTAAAAACTTAGTATATATTTAATCTACAAAAAAAAAAACAACAACATTTTGGTTTTTTTTTACAGAATACATTTTTCACCAGCATTTGGTTCCTTAGAAAGGGTAATCTGCCTAGCTAGAAACTAATATAGACATACAAGACATAATAACACTTGTACACATTTTTAATATTTACAGTTATTTTGAAATATTATTATGTTATTTTTGCTGTATAAATGTATCTGTAATAAAAAAATATATATATAAAAAACAAATTGCACCACTGAACTCAAAAACGTGGTTGATAGATCAAGATTTTTTTTTAAGCTCCTATACATTACCCATTGATTGTATGTATGTAATTAAATATGTTGTGTGTTATGTGTGTGTATTATAAAAATTAACAAAACATGTTCTACTTCTTGGAACAAAAATTTGTCAATAATCAACACTTACATTATAAAGGATGGACCTCATTAATTGAGTATTTTAATTTTAATTGCGTTTACAATCACAACATTCTTATTACACGTGTGAAATAAAAAGTATATGAAAAAATAATTATTTATTTTTTTGATTTTATGCTATAAAACAAACAAGAAATATAAAAATTAGCCACTCAAAAAAAAAAAAAAATATACCACCAGCCAGCTGATGATGGTGAACTCACCAGAAGTCAGCCGAACGACGTGCGATAATTCACGAATACAGAGTTTCGTTGCGGACGAAGGTTCGGCTGATGAGTAAAGGCTTTATATTAAACTTTCGCACACATGCCCAAGAAGCTATAAATATAGTTGGACAGCCATAATATGGGCAAGCCTAGTCTGGACTAACTTCTTAAATACACCTAATACTGTAATAAAGAAATACTTTCTTTAGTGTATGAAAAAACTTACTCTCAAGGCAGTGCAGGTCAATCCAGCCTTCGTACTGCCAGATCCCGAAGTCAGAACAGATCTAGAAGTCATCATGGCTCCGGCTTTCAGCAGCTGAGACTTCCCAGTTCCAGGGTCTCCCACCAGCAGGAGATGGCACTGTCCCCGGACCGACCTGTCCTGGTCTTCCTTTGGAGACAGGGTTTTCTGGGGAGAAGAGTTATCACGCTCCAGGTTGTGGCTGGATCCTGTTATGACGGTTAAGGTTAGAGCTAACTTCACTAGGTACAGTCCATACACCTGAAATAATAAACAAAATCAATTAACTAAAAATATTTTTAAATCTTTCTTTCTTTTTTTTAGAAAGACAATCATTCCTGGGTTACAAATAACCTGACGAAATAAAATTCCTTCTACTACCATCAATACAAGCAGACATTTTTTTTTTGGCAGTAATTTGTAGAAGAACTCAATACATTTGTCCAGTCGGCTACCAGATGGCAATTATTAACAATATATTTACTGATGTTACTCAAAAACATTATGCTATTACCATACTGAAGCCAAGATGTAGGCCGATCGTGTGGTGGCTGCGGCGAACCCTCAAACTCCGAACTCCTAAATAGCGGAGGTCGAATGGCTAATTCGGCCATGTATCTTATCAGTTGCCTAAAATTGTGCAGGCGATGCTTCGATTTCCATACCTAATATTGATTTCGACTCATAAAGCTAAAAAAATTATAAATTCAAACAATTTTTATACCACAGTCCCGTAATAATATTTCGCAGAATGATATGTTGAGTCAACTTGCATGAACCAGCCATCGTCGATCGCTTCGGAGGCGATCCCGGGCCTACTGGAACTCCAACCTTCCAACTCGAACTTCAAACGCATGAACTACCCATCCACACAATCGTCCTAACGTTTGAAGTTGGAAGTTGGCCGTACCCAAAGATATTGAAATATAATAGATGTGCTATCTGCAGTTTTTACTAGGTGGGACTGCACTTCCGGGTGTCGCCGATATTGTTTACCAATTAACAAATAAACTAAATGAACAAATAATTAACGAATAAATCAAACGAACGTTAAACTAAATGAACTAATTCTTTCCGTATTCAAACACTTCAAAAAATTAACGAAATGAACAAATTCTTTCCGTATGCAAACTACCCTGATTAGGTCGTAGTCCACCGACAGTTGCGCGGACATCATAGCATATCTCTTTTGTATTTGAATATCTTTGGCTGTACCATTACTCTCAAGGATATATATTATAAAAGCAGGAAGACAAGCCATAAATATTATGCATGTATCAACAGCAAAGAAATTTTTGATTATCAATTTTATTTGTTTAATAAAACTATCATGAATAGTATCAGCATTTTTTTGTAATCCTTACAAATTTTGCATTTCTAGTGTTTTTTATTATTATTTTATCCTTCAACAACATCCATAGCATAGCCCCTGACGCATACCTCTATGATTTTGATTCAGGAGGTTACAGGTTCGATTACTCCAAAACCAAATTTTACACAGAATTAAGACAAAAACTAATAATTTATCTTACCTTAGGGCAAACTGAAGCCAGCACCACATCTCTACCTTTCATTGGAGATATCTTATGCTTTTCCCAAAAGTCGTCAAAGTCCTTGATAACATCAGGAGCTATGGAAACGGCAATGGCCTTCTGGGCATTGCAAACTTCCACATGATTTGCCTTGAACACCAGTTCTACGTCGCATCTCTTATTCAATGAAACGGGATTCCAGCGCCTCATGATGATGCCACTGCAAATTGCACCAATATGATAATGAGAAAAATCATAATGATGAGAATAATTCTAAAACCAAACAAATATTCCAAAATTAAAAATACGTTGAGGGATCTAAACGTATTATTGTCTTTTAAACAAATTGCGTACTTCAACGAAACAGTTTTTCTTTTTTTAAATGTTTAACGGCCAACAAAGTTCAGAATTTACTGTACATAGTTTGAAACTTTATTGCTATACATTATGTAATTTTTATACATTAGCACATAATGTAACCACTGTGAATTTGTACTATTTTATTTAAATTAATAAATTAAATTAAAATGCATAACTTTTAGCATTACGTTAATATTTGAAATTATAGCAAGGTACTGGCAAGCCATTTGATGTATTTATTGTTATCAATGCGGTTGACTTCTATAAAGTAAATGATTAACATATTTTCACAAGTTATAGCCTTTCTATTAATAATATTTCATATTATTATTAGGGGAGGTTCCCACTCCGCCTCCCCCCCCCCCCCCCCCCCCCCCTCCCTCCTCCACTTCCCTCCCCCCTCTCCCCCCCCTCCATACCCGTTACAATTTAAACCCTATTAAAGCCTAACAATCAAACACACGCAGTTTCGCATTTATAATATTAGTATAATTTGAGGTGTGTAGATGCAAAGGCAGCAATCTCCCACTTATGTGTTTTTGAGAAAAAGGCAAAAAACTTGTAGACATTAAATGGGATTTCACAGAACATTGAAAAAATTACATTAAATAGCTGTTTGATATCATGGATTATCTGCATCATCAGATTTTTTTAAATGCAAGCCTATAAAAAGATAATTAACTTTTTAATCCGGAGATTGCTGCTTTTGCTACCAAGTGTTGGAGATTGCTGCTTTTGCTACATACAACATTGGAGATTGTTGTGTTTGCTACAAACCTTCCCAAAAAACCGCCATCTTTGTTTTGTGTTGATTGGCTTCAAGGAATACTTTATAACTCAATAAGGGGTAATTGCAAAAAATAAACTTTTTGAAGATATTATTGAAATTTTTTTTCCAGAAAACAGGTGTTATATGCGTGAAGCAAAAAATATGAGAAAAGATGATACATAATATTCTGAATAATTAATAATTCAGACAGTGAACCAAAAATTTGAGAAAGAAAAGAGTGTAATATGAGGAAGAAAAAAAAGAAGCCTGATAAATTGTTTAATATTATTATGTCAAAACATTTATTTTTTTATATGAATACTGCACAAGAGTCACCAACTGCTCCCGTCTGGAGCCAGCGAGACTATGGCATCCCCAATCATTGGGGTATGTTGTGAGGCTGAAAGTACTTTCCTTCCTTTCCTTAAAAAAACCTTCCACATAGCATCTCCAAAGATAACATAGTCCGAAAAAAATGTTAAAAAATATATACTACACTAGCTGACCCGACAAACACTATTCTACCATATAAATTATTTCTAATGAATATTTTGGTTGTTAAATGAAAAATAACGAATGTATTGTAAGTGTGTGGGGATGGGATCTATGACAGTAGGAGGAATGGAACGCTGAAGCTGATGACCGCCGATAAACACAATTAAAAATACCACTAAAGTAGGCAAATAAAATAAAGAAAAACAATATGACTTCGAAGAGCAATTGAGTATATAATTTTTTTGTCAGTCCCTCTTTAGCCATCACAAATAAGCTCGATGGTTTGCCCACGCGAGAACATGATGCCGAATGAAATATCAAAATGACGCGACGCTTCACGTGAATGTCTTGCGCATGTGTGGATGTAAGTTCGATGAGGCGGACGTAGCGCCATCTTTCATTCAACAATGTAAATAATTTCGTTCTGTTTGAAATATGAAAGACGGTTAAATTTGTTCATACAAAAATATTAAAATCGCTTTTGAAAAATAGGAGGGTGGGGGTAGGAGGGTTAAAATTTGGGCTTATAGGTATTTGTTGATGCCAAATAAAAAAAATAAAATAAATAAAAAAAATTATTTTTTTCTGGATAAACAAACTGGGGACACCCTAATCACCTAGCGGTCTGAAATATTGGTACTTTAAACCCTATTCTCATATCTACCAAACATACATTAAAAAAATTATAAAAATCGGTAAAGCCGTTTCGGAGGAGTGCGACCTCAAACACCGTGACACGAGATTTTTATATGTATATAAGATATTATTAAAAAGTGAATTGATTGTGAAATACCACAAATTAATCAAATAAAATTTATTTGTGCACGCCGGGTTCGAACCGGCGACCTTCAGATTGTGAGTGTTACCTCGGGACCACGGAGGCTGTCAAAAAATCAAACATGGCGTGAAGAAAAGGTGTCAAATGGTCTGATTTTTAATGTAATGGCTACTAAAATATATAACTAACTAACTAACCATCACGCCGTTTCTCCGCAGGGGTAGGCAGAGAGGACGGACCGCCAAACAACTCGGTCTTGGCACACACTCTTTGCCTCACTCACATTCATACATCGTCTCATACATTCTCTTCTACTGTTCTGACTTTTGACATGGCCCGACTCAAGTATTTGATTCACTTGATCGTGCCACGTCTTCCTCGGGCGTCCCCGACTTCTTCTGCCATTCTACTAAAATATATTATTTTCCATTTTTGGAAACGGAAATACTTACTTCTCATTATTATCTAACTGATACTAGGTATTTTTAAATAAAAAGTGCAAAAGTGAAAAATAAATAGATTATCATTAATAGATAATTTTTTGAGAGTTATAATGCTTTCCTCCAAGCCAAAATAAAATCTGACAGCGACATTCCATGATATTTTTGTAACATTTCGTTTCTAATTTTCTGACTTAATAATAGGTTTGCGGGCGTCTTTTGATAATGTTGGGGTCGGATGACAATCCATCTTCAATAATTATCGAAAATATTTATTCCAAACACACTTTTACATACTTCAAAACATCAAAAACTCACATAGAAAAATCAGCACCAAATGCTGCTTTAGTATGGAGCGGCCATCTTGTCACGTGACACTTCCTATGAATTTGATTGGCCGAAATGGAGAATGCTACGTTTGCTTTGAAAAGAACATGGAGATTGCTGCCTTTGCTTTTAATACGTATTTTCAAACTCGGATTTTGATGGGAATAAGTTGAGTTTGTAAATAACCAATGCATTTATTAGGTGCACAATTTGAATCTCTATGGAACTGCATTCATAACTTTTTTTTCGATATTTTGGAGATTGTTGCCTTTGCATCTACACACCTCATTTTAACTATGAAAGGGATTTCCACAATGACGTTATATAAATAGACTCGCCATAGTCTAACATACTCGCGAAATAATGTGGCAAGTAAGCAAACTCTTTTGTTTTCAGCGGTTTTCAGTAATTTCTTAATTCAAAAGTTATTCAAGTATTAAAAAGATATGCTACTTCCACACCGAAGCCAAACTTCCAACTCGAACTTCCAACGCACGAACTACCCTTCTATAAAATCATCCGAAAATTTGAAATTGGAAGTTGGCCTCAGTGTGGCCGTACTATAAGACAATCGAAGAATGTGTGTTTTTTCTCTAATGATGCACAAAATTGTCGGACAGGGTATATGAAAATTGATTATACTACTAATAATAATCGATAATAATAAGTAATTTGTGTGTACATATAAATTAAATGTTATTTCTTCACTTTTACTACTGTTTGCCGTGTAATGGAAACTTTTTCTCATCACACAGGAGGGGATTGTGGCGCTTTTCAAATGCAATTTTCCTACTGGTAAGACACGACCTTACTCGACTAGTGACAGTTTAGTACTAAAGTACTAGAAATCGAGACCAGTGCAATTGTCTTGCTTTTGGCTTCCCACTTTGAGATTTCTACCCCGCGTCTACAGTATATAACGTCTTTGGATCTCCATAGTAACCTAAACAAATAACAAAATGACAGCGCACGTCATAATTACTTATTTATAGTTACCAAGCAACGCTTTGCTTTTCGTCTTGACAATAAACGTATAATAAATACTTTCATAACGCCAGAGTTTATTCATAACGCCAGGCTTGCTAATATATATAGCCTATATTACCAACAAATAATGTAGCTTTCTATTAGTGAAAGAATTTTTAAGGTCCATTCAGTATTTTTTGCATGAAAGAGTAACAAACATACATCTGTACATCCATATCTATGTACATCCATACAAACTTTCGCCTTTATAATATTAATAGGATTATTGTAGAATTTAAATGATTTGTGTACATGTCTAATATTCTCACCAGATGCTAACATCATCACCAGGTTTGCAGCAATCAACCAGATCGTCCTCCAAGGTGACCCAAATAGAACCGGGGATACCGCCGACACTAAGTTTGTTTACTTGTTCCTGGAATCAAACAATCGGTGCGAAAAATAACCAAATTCAACCACTTCACTGAAACACCTACAATACTGGGCTTTTTAACATTAAATACATAATACTCACTTGTATCTTTAATTCCTGATAGTCTTTACAATTCTCTCTTGTGACAGTATGGACGGGGCTAAATGTGGTGCTGCGGCACCGAATATCTGAATTCTTACATTTGTTCGGAGGTTTGATGACGTATCTCTGTTCGTATTTCCCTTCCACCACCTGAATGTGCTGGCATTTCAGGCACTTATAACTCTTTCGATACTCTAACATTTTGGATTGGGTCACCCTTATGGCTGTGCCTAAAAATATACAAAGAAAGTACTAATTACACTGAATCAAACTGCTTTAATTTGAAGCACTCTCTTTAGGGTGAATTGCCTATTTAAAAAAAATAATAATAAAAGAAAAATTATCATATAAACTCGTTAAAAATCAATCTAGAAAACTCACTGGAAAACAAATGAAGTTTTTTCCTCCTTTTTTTCAGTTTTTTTATAATCAAAATTAGAACACTTTTTTAAATTAAGTAAATAGGTACCTACCGATAAATACGATTTGATTTATTTTTAAATTTAAATACCTCACAAGAGTCCCAACTGCTCCAAACTGTGGGACTGACATCCTCAATTGGGGTATGTCGTGAGAGTGAAGGGAGTGGAATAAGAAAGAGGAAGATGGAGAAGTACCTAGCTATCCGGTCTGGTCACCAAACAAGGCAAAAGCTATTTCAAGCATCGTTTCGATTCTTAATGGTAGTCTTTCCAGGGCAATACTGGGAGTATCTACCACTCTGGAACATGCCGCAAATATACTTTATAATATTTTGTACTAATGTGAAATAATTTCGGTGTATATATATGTATATAGTATATTTTGTACTAAATGTGAAATAATTTCGGCGTCTTGTATAGTGCTAGCAGATTCTTCAATAGGGACCACCTGCTAACTCTATACAAATCTCAAATAAGCTCAACAATTGAATATGGTAGCCACCTCTGGGCTGGAGCCCTACAATACTTGATAAACCTATTTATTCTGTGCAAAGGTGGGTGGTCTGTCTGATTGACAATCCATTGCCATCTCTATTGCACAGACACAATGTCGGCAGGCTGAGTCTGTTCTACGGGTATTTTTAGGGAATCTGCTCTAAGAAACTACCAGCATTGATCCCTAATGCACCGGTGCATGTGCGTGAAACTCAACAGAAACGAGCGGAACACTCGTACATAATTGATGTTGGCTTTACGAGAATGGGTCATTTCTTCGACTCGTTTTTATGTAAGTCAGCTCATATGTGGAATGAGCTACCGGCATCTGTTTTTCCTCCTCCATATATAATCCGGGCCTCTTCAAGACCCACATAAATTCCCATTAAAAAATATATTAATTCATGGATAAGCCGCCGCATTTTTATGCACAGATTACGGAAATTATACTTCATTTCAACAATTATTACAAGAAACAACTATTTACAAACACAAAATAGGTTATTACATTCTTAGTTTAGGTAAATTAAGTAATTCATGCGATTTTAGTTTGAAACGAAACTTCGCAAATGTCAAATCCATAAAAAAAAAACATGGCCGTAATGGAGATGGTGATTTTAACTTTTTGAAAATCGAATTTTAATGCATATTTTTCCGTCTATCCCGACTGAAAACGATGGTTCTTGTGGTAATTAAGTTTTAAAGTAGTTTAATTTTCAAATTTTATGCCTATTTAAAGTGTAGCAGCGGCATGCGGCGGCTTGTCCATAATTTACCAAAAAAATAAAATAAATCCCTTCCTACAGCCACTCCTTAACCCGCCTCACAATGCTGCCCAGCAAGTGGCAACATAGTTCCCCTGCTTTTAGAGACAGTTAATGTGAGATGTTATATCGGGAATTGAACCCACAACCTCTGGATTCGTAGTAGAGTTGCTTTGCTGCATGTCAAGAAGACATTATTATAATAGGTTTAAATATCCCAACCATCACTTTAAAATAGATGATAACAAACCTGCCACTTTTAAAAAACATCCCAGATCTTTGTTCTTAGGTATTGTACTTCTGTGGAGTTCCGGACATACCGGGAGTCCATAAAATCTGGCACTGACATTATGCTTCACGGATAACCGCTTTTGAGAAGTTGAAGACTCTTCTTCCAAGATTCTCTGTTGAGCCTTTATCAAATCCTGATCGCATTTAGCAAGGGTGTTTTTGGGATTACACAAAACGCCATCTCCTGTATTTGGGTCTGCCTCAAACAAATTCAGAAAACTGCAAACGAAAAAAAAAGTTCAAACTTGTAGATGAACTTCCTTCTAATTTGAGTGTAAGAAAAAAAATAAAAAAATAATAGAAGCTGCCCGTAGAAGATACGTAGTAAATTTTTAAAATATATAGGCATTTGTAACGTACTCCACATTTATCGAATAGCTGTTGTATAGGCTGACATCGGAAATAATTCGTACAAGATCATCCCGGTGTATAGATAGAATGTATTCAAGAAACATTGCGGCAAATCAAATAACAACCACAAAAAACACAATCACTTTATTACTATTTTATGTTAATGTCATCAAATGATATTTTATAATACATAATTAGTAAAAGTTTTTGTGATTTCAAAAATTCAAAACAAATTAGGTTGACAAAAGCATGACAGCGGTACCATAGATAAATACATAAATATGAGGTGGTGGGATGGTCGAGAACATCGATATTTTATCGATCTTTTTTACCATAAATTAGAGGTATAATACATTATCAAAATTATTAAGGCCCCGCAACCCGAAGTTCGGCCGATTTCTTACATATTTCCCTTAAACACGTTAAATTTTAAAGCTCTTAAAATATATGTTATTCTTGAAGATAATATCTAGACATTGCCCGCGCCGAACGCAAAATATATAAAATTCCCTCGATAGAAAAAAATCGCAAAGTATGCTTCAAAAATTATTTTAAACAAGTTTGTTTCAGTTATTTTACAAGTTATATGTATCAAAAAATTAACAGTGTTTCCTTAAATGCTGTTCAAGACAATGCCCGCGAGATTTTTGCTCTATTTTAAACGAGTCGTGTTTTATAAAGCATTTTCGCAACTTTCGCATCGATTTTGTCGATGTAAATGTTAGCGCTCTCTAACATTCGTAATTTCGTATCTCTCCATCTTCTTCTTTTCGTGCCCGGTTGCAGAGCCTTAATGGGATTTCGTACCTACTGGCTAAGCTACTGCAAGTACAGCCTACACAGTGGCGTAGCGTGGGGGAGGGGCGGAAAATTTTCACAATGAATAATAATGTTATCTTCTAAAAATTTAAATCATTTCAATTCATGTTTTTGTCGAACCTACGATTCGGACCGATTGAAATGAGCACGGAATTTTTCATTACTTATTCTGTGACGAAACCGGGGAATCCCATTTCTTTTAATGAATAAAT
Source organism: Limnephilus marmoratus (assembly GCA_917880885.1). Classification (NCBI taxonomy): domain Eukaryota; kingdom Metazoa; phylum Arthropoda; class Insecta; order Trichoptera; family Limnephilidae; genus Limnephilus; species Limnephilus marmoratus. Next base: position 22,982,508 of record OU862923.1, on the reverse strand, counting down.
AATAATGTCATCTTGATCACTGTAGTGACTGGCAAGATCGTATGTAGTAAATTGGAAGAATTCCCCGTATTTTCTTTTTCGTTTGGATTGCTTATGCTTAATTTACAGTGAGAATGATTGAGAGAGGTCCGTGGACGATGTGATGTAATTGACAATTCTAAGAGGGTTTCATTCATTGCTGGATCATGAGTGACTAGCGACGTCAGTTATAAATATTTTATTAACATTTTTTGTTTATGTAATTGTATGTTTGATTGATTATTTGATTCGTTGTTCAAGCTTTAATTTATTTAAAGAAAAATAAATTTCTGTAAAATAAGTTATTTTTTTAAATGTATAATAATTATTTGAAAATGTTCTGCGATACTTTAGTTGACGAATCCAACTCTTTCTTTTGTTTACTAGCAGGGTTACCCAGCTTCGCTCAAGACAATATTCGATAGTGTTCTGGAATGTTCTACAATGATGTTCCCGATTCCCTATTCCCGAACATTCCACGACATACTCCGCCCCTCCTTCCAGAACTTTCTAGAGCTCTATCGAACCTTCTCCGGAAGACTGTTCTAGAAATTTCAAGAGGGTGAAACTTCCAGCCTTTATATCTTCAAAAGCACGTGCTGTAAAAAGGGGAACCGTCATCCTGGTGGGGGGTAGAGATCTACCACACCATATAACTCCCTTGATCGTACCGGAACTCGTTTTTGTGGATCGCACGTTTTTTTGGACTTTCTTTAATAATATATATAAGTATATATATATTCATATTTTTTATAAGCTGCAAATTTAAAATTTTGAGTTTTTTCTATTTTAAATATTTCAATTCGAATATTCGCAGGTGTGTATTTTTGAGCCAATTTACATTTCCAATATCAAAATTTTAATATTCAGAAACAAAAATGTTCTAATAAGCACGTGGGAAAAATTATTTTATCTAGATTTTATAACAAAAGGGTAAAAAAAATTGGGAATTTTGACAGGCTAAAGTTTAAAATATTTTTTTCTTATTATTCGAAGGGTTAAACCAGTTTTCAGAATGTAAAATTCCAATTGTGGATTCATCTGCTGACACAATTTGAAGGGAAACATTATCTTAATCGAGATCAGTTATAAAATTCTAGGTGCAGACTATTTATTTAATGCCAGAATCAAAGAAAAACTATTTTTATGTTCTGAGTGTAGTTTTAATTCACCGCATATTAACTTGTTTTGTGTTCAGAATACAACGATAAATTAAATAACATTGTTGCACATCATCTACCGAGTGAAGCCATTTGAGTTGCTTACCAATTTGAAAAATTCGGAGAAATTGCATAAAATAACAGTTTTTTTATCACAGCCCCACGATGGGCGCCAATTTATAACGTAAACTATACTAAATACTGCATATGTTCGTAACAGAGACGTTTATTGTGGAAAAATATAAAAAAATAGTAAGTAATCAATATAAACTTATATGTACACAAAGATGTTACATACTGTAGACGAGGGGTAGAAATCTCAAAATGGGAAGTCAAAAGCAAGACAATTGCACTGGTCTCGATTTCTAGTACTTTAGTACTAAACTGTCACTCGTCGAGTAAGGTCGTGTGTTACCAGTAGAAAATTGCATTTAATTAAATTAATTTATTTAAATTATCAATACATGTACAAATGGTTATAAAATATAAATAACAAATGCATACATGAAATATTTTATTGTTCTCATATAATAATCTATATTTTGTAATATGAGTCGCGAATATGCGAATTCCGCTCTGGAAATTTCTGCTGGCTTTGATACATTCACAAAGAGTTCTTGAAGTTAGTTGAAAATAAATAAATTTATTATATTTTTCACTAAATATCAAAATAATAATGTCCACGTATTATAACACCCGGGTAGAAATCCGAAGTCTGGTGTTATACGGACCCGTGACCAAAGTCCAGTGTTGTATGAAGGGGCGATGCCCAAATAGGAACCTAACGCCTGGTGTTATATCAATTGCTGTTTCTTCAGGCCCGAACATTGTAGTCGCTAAAATTTCTGTCTACTATAAATTGTAGCAGGACAATAGTGTAGCTGGTGAGAGAAGCAACCAAAGCGTAGACCAAAGCAAAGTCTATGTTGAATAAGTTTCCTGCTGTTATTTTAATGTCCTTCATAAGTAAATACTTGATGAATATGTTGACAATTTTATTCTCCTTTGGATCTAAAACAAAATATAATATTTCTATCAGTTTACTTCCATTCACATACTAACCAAACATCAAGCCATAGGGGTTGACAGGTAGGAAAGACCACCATACAATTCGGTCTTGGCAAACACTCCTTACTTCTTTCGTACATTCTCTTCTGTTATGTTAACTCCTGACATGACCCAACTCGAGTATTTATAACTTGACTGATGTGTAAGTAAAGATTGGTATCAGAATTCCATTTCGACTGCACTAAGTCTTTCTTTGACATATTTTAATTAACAACTAGATACTGCATTCAGTCCTCCATTTACCCTTCTTTCAATGTCCTATCAATCCAAAGACGTTACATACTTTAGACGCGGGGTAGAAATCTCAAAATGGGAAGCCAACAACCAGACAATTGTAGAGTACTCGATTTCTAGTACTTTAGTACTAAACTGCTACGCGTCAAGTAAGGTTGCGTCTTACCAGTACTTACCAGTAAGTAAATTGCATTTTAAAAAGTGTCAAAATGCCCTCCTGTGTGATGAGAAAATGTTTCAATTACACTGCAATTAATAGTAAAGGCGAAGGAATAACACTTCATTTGTAAGTACACGCAAATTACTTAATATTATTGATTATTATAAATATTACAATTTATTTTCATGTTTCCCGCTCGCGGTTTTACACGTCATTACGAGACAGAGAACGTTGCATCAAAAAGTAACAAGCATAACAAAGACAACCTGCTAACAGTAGGTCGGTTCACACAGCGTCCCGCACTCGTTTTCTTCTTTTGGGAAAGATGGGGTAAAACGTACAAAGGGTAAATCGTTAATTAACTTAATTATGTTTGAATTGTCATAACGCTCGAACCGAGCTTCCTTGCTGACAATGACAAGACACTATAATTTAATACACGTAAACACGCTAGTTGTAGTTAAGCTCTGTTAATAAATATAATTTTTTGTCATTTCATATGAAAATAATTACCTAATAAAATCCTAAAAATTTAAAAAAAATTCAAATTGCTATTCAAAACTGTACGTTTTACTTTTTTGGTGGTCATTTTTAGATTTGAATATAAAGCGTGTATATATATAAATATATAAAAATTAAATATATTTTGTCTTTCTAACACCGTTTAGAACATATTTCTCACTCTGTTAGTAAGGGAGTTACAGTGATTTATATGAGACCTGTGTGAGCTGGGACAAATATGGTCTCGTGCTATTCAACGGGTTAAGCCTGTACAGATCTTTTTGTAATTTAAAGCAGTCAATAAGGCGTTAAAAGGAAGAAATATTTTGATGTCATCAGCGAAGAGTAGAACATTTGCATAATGGAAGCATTTTATAATGTCGTTGATGAAAATTGTACCTAAATAGATTTGTATATTCATTTGAACCTATGACCTGTACTGTATAATAAAATATGTTTTTAACAATACTACTATAATAGTACCAATATTGTATTACTAATGATAACTCATATAATTATAATAAAAAAATATTTGCCCGTGTGTCTTGTTTTACCCGCCTTTACCCTCCCCTGTGCGTAGTGTAACCGAGTGAGAGTATCTTGTTATCTCAGTCACACCCGTGATGTGAAAACAGTATTCGGCGAAGAAATTAATACGCCGCCCGCTCATTTATTCATCCCATTCATACACACACATTATTTGATTGTCTATCTTTATCACACAGGAATAAACTTTTGAATTAAGAAATTACTGAAAATCGCTGAAAACAAAAGAGTGTTCCTTACTTTCCACATTATATTGTGAGTATGTGAGACTATGGCGAGTCTATTTATTTTATATAACGTCATTGTATCAATCTTCCTATGTTCCAGTATTTATGCATACATAAGTAATAACAACTTACGCAAGTTTCCTTTGAGAGAGATTTTAATGAGAATCCTTTTTGTCCTTTCCATTTCAGATTTTAGCGCTTTGATGGTGCACACCAGTAGTATAATTGTCCACAGCTCGTAAAGCACCAATAAAATTGACACCAGTGTAAGTGGGCATAGCTAAGTACAAAAAACCACATAAAGAAAAACTACATTTGATATCGATATGATTTGGATGTAGGTACATACATAATGTTATGTATCAAGAAAATGAAAGTAATCGTGGCACATCCTCCAACGGTCACATAAAGATAAGAAAAATTGGCTCCATTTTTCAGAAGTGACTCCACCTGAGAAAAATCGACAAAGGTTACAATTACAACTGGGCAATAAAAATTTACACATCGCCGCTTAAATACCAAATGGGTAAATGCCAAAGTCGCAAATCTGTAAAAACATCACTTGGAGATATTGAGAGGTATGAAGTTTAGAATTGATATCTTAAATCGATATATATTATTACTAAACCAGCTGCTTATGGATTAAAACCGGTCAGTGGCTGAGTTGGCATCGCGTTTGGGTCCCACCATAAGTCCTCCATCACGACACAAGCAACATTTTCCGCTTACTGTGGTGGTAGGAGGAGATTTTCAAAAATTCTCAGATTATTCGTAAACCGGGAATGTTTGTCCTTCTTTGTAAAAAGAAAAAAAAATCCATCAAATCTGTAGTTTATACACAATAATGTGTAATCAATAAATATTATAAAAGAAAGCGTATGAAAGTATGCATCCCTCTAAAACTCAGAAACGAGTCCTGGTACGATCAAAGGTATATGGTATAGTAGCCCTCTATCCCCCCATCCATGAAGAAGGTTCCCATTTTTACCTGAAGGGCATGCTTTTGAAGATATAAGGGCTGGAAGTTTCGCCCTCTAGAAACTTCTAGAACATTCGAGAGCATTCCACAACATCCCGGAATATTCTGAAATGTTCGGGTATAGTTTGGAACGTTCGGGAACATCCCAGATCATTATGAAACATTCCAAAACACTCTTGAACGTTGTGGAATATTCTGGAACATTGTGAACCATTTGAAGTCTTTTTTTGTATGAGTGGGGCCACCTAGTAGGGGTATATAAAGCAAGATCCGTCTTGGGTTCGAATGTCAGTTCAATCTCATACAACTCCCTGAGCAAAGTCGGGTACCCCAGCTAGTTATTAATAAATGACAAGTAATATACTCTGTTTAAAATTATAAATTTTGGTATCATCATCATCATCACACTTGGCTCTACAACTCCTGGTGGGTCTTGGCCTCCTCAAGAGTCTTTCTCCACTCATCACAGTTTTGTGCCAGCTCTCTCCAGTTTACAATCTCCAAGGTGGATATATCTTTGAGGACGTTGTCGCTCCATATTTGGTATATTTAACTCAAAATGCGGTTTCGCGACTTTGGTATTGGACCAATGATGTATCATTTAGATTTTTAACGCACTGTTTTAATTTACCGTGAAATTTGTATTGTTATTACATCGATCATCCAGTTAATTAGTCATCTCCAAAAAACCAAAATATTAGTTGAGTATGCAGTTGTAACTCAGAAGCACCTCAGAAAGGTCATTAAGAGTGATGATAAAAAATATATAAAAATTGCTTAAATAGATTAAGTTAGGGTAGGGTTACCGGCTATTTTAAAATTATTTTTTCATAGCTTTTAATGAACTTTCTGAGGTGCTTCCGAGTTGGTTTCATTCTGAGTTGGCACGGAACCAGTTGTATTGTGTAAAAGTGTACCCTATATCTAGTACAATACTCAGATTACTCATAAACACCACCAAATCAATTATAATGCAGAAAAAAATATATTGAATTAAACAAAATGTTGTTTTCTAGGTCGCCATTAGGATTCCTCCCTGTGTTATTTTGTAGCATATTTAATATGTAAAACACAGACATGTGTAAATGATAATTAATCTATGGTGAGCATTCAAATATTGCTTTCCTCATTATCTCAAAACTAAGTATTTGGAAATATCTGACTAATCAATTGGACAATCGACATAATATCTACTCACCAAATCAGATACATCCATTCCTTTCATTCCATAGGTGATTGAAATAATCAAATCGAAAAATTTTGTTTACATAATTACAATAAGCTGGAAATTCAAAGCATAAGTTAAAAGTTAACATTTTAGTTCACAAATAAATTTTAATAAAAAAAAAACAATTTAAGTCACAATAACAATTTACGGCGGTATGGGTAACGCCGCCCTGGGAACCATTTATTGGATAACCAACACCCCTGCCATAGGTCACCCCAAGTGGTTCGCTATGTTTGGTGACTTAGCAGGGGTGCCCGGGTTTTGGGGTGATGTTTGTCAAGGCCTTGGCGACCGATATGTCTGCCCACCTGCTGCTTGGCGGATCGGACCGAGAGAGACTGGTTGAGGTCTTTTGACCTATCCAGCCAGAATCCCTCGACTCTTCGCCTTGCACCGCAGTTGAAGGGATAGATTCATACGTCCATCACTCCTCGACACATTGGTGTCGAGGAGTGATGGACGTATGAATCTCCTCTAAGATGACATAGGCCTTGAGGGAAATTGTTTTTCCTCGGGGCCTCCTGTGTGGAGCTAATGTAAAAAAAACCTTACATTTTTCGAACTTAAATTACTGATAATAAAAAAAAACACATACATATTTTATTACACAAATGTATTATAAACTTCATTGTCACCTTACTTTTTTGTCATTCCATGTTAAAATAATTAATAATTTATTTTTTCTTATTGCGATCCGAAACTTTGGTTTCATAAACGTTTATATTTCACTTCTTTTAAAGTTAATTTTTAGATTTTTACGTAAAGCGTGGTGTTTTCTCTTTCTAACACCGCTTAAATCATATCTCTTATGATTATGATAGTGAGGCAGACATAACGATTTTGTTGTAGAACGTGAAATATTTATTTTTCTTTCAATTATTATTATAAACTAGCTGGTTCCCGGCGTGCGTTGCTATGCCATTTAATAAAGAATTTTTTTCTCCCTGCGTGTCCTTTCCCATTCGTCCCGTTCCCCTTCCACCTCCACTTTTTTTCTCCCGTTCCCACTCCGTCACCTCCACCTTCCATCTCCCCAATCCACTCCCCCTCCCTTCCCCCGTCCCGCGAACCCCCCTTCCCGAGTTCCCCTCACCCCTCCCAGGTTCCCCTCCCCCCTCCCTCATCTATCCCTCCCTCCCGCTTTCCATAGCAATAGCCGCTTCCTCGCGTGCCACCAATAGCAATTTTTTTATACAAATTTCATAATGCTAGAGCTCACTGGAAGTTTTATAAAAACCTTGTCCTGACAATAACGAACACATAAAAAAAAAGAATTATCCAATTTGGTGCAGTCGTTCGAAAGTTATGCGCTTAGCAACACATTCAGCGATTCATTTTTATATATAAGATATAAAATATTATATTTATTTGGTCTGCTTACCTCAATGTGATTAGTTTCATTCACAATCTCCACATTAGCTAGAAGCAGATCACAAATCTCCAGCAAAGAATAAATAAAAAAATTGTGATCATAAAATGCATCTCTGCTCACTATCGACTGCTCAATAATTATACACATTTAAATTATAAAAAGGGGTTGTGATGACAGAATTCATCGCTAGACTCATTGAACATTACACAAAGAACTCTGTTTAGATTAGTGAATTGTGCAAAGATGATGAAAAATAATGCACTGATTTGATGTGAAACTAGCATGATTCTAGACGACAATATCATAAACCAATAATCGTTAAACGTAACAATTCGGAATGCTAGATGCGCCGTTGCAATAGTCATCATAGACATGTTCGCAAAAGTAAGCGATAAATAAACACAAAACAAGCGTTTGATTTACAAAAGTGAGTACCACAGAAAACCTCCATCTGAAATCAAACAAGAGCGTAAAAAGCGCCACATTGTAATATGATTTGTTGCTCGGTAGTCTAGCTTGTACCTACCCTAGACAGCTCATTATAATAGGATTTTCTCAGAGTTTGGGTATGATGGATTGAAATATGTAATTATATTTCACTTTCACGCAATTTTTTAAACAATTATTTGGTGTATTAGGTAATGGAATGGGGATACGGCTATTAAATAGAACGTAGGTAATGTTGGTTTCTATCATACAATCATTACTAAATATTACTAATGTATTTGTGAAATAATAGGTATTTTTTAAAATATTACATTATTTATTACAAGGTGACTGGCACTCGACGCAAAGTATTGGAAGATGTGATAGAGACGACATGTACAATCAAAAGGATTAATGAGTTATAAATGTATGTTTTAATTCTCAACAGTTATTAGGATATAAGAATCTCTATAGGTCTATGAACGGTAAATATATATGTTATAATCTATGATCTGTGAGTATATGCAATAGAATTAAATAAAAATTCCCTGCATTTTTAAAAATAAGAAAATATTGCAGAGAATTGGTACTGTATTCATGTTAACTTATTTACTGGTATGTGACTATTTGTAAGGTCCTTTAATATATAGCTACCGGTCAGTGGTTGGTGGGTATAGCGTTTGGGTCCCACCTGGGCGTCGCATGTTCTATTCCTCAGCTGGCCAAGTCCTCCATCACAACACAAGAAACATTTTCGATTTTTTGTGATGGTAGTAGGAGATTTTCAAACATTTTTGGGTTATTCGTAACCCGGGAATGTTTGTATTTCTTTAAAAAATAAAAAATAAATTAAGCTAAGATAAGATTAAGATTTAGTGAGATGAAAGGAACCCTCAGATGGTTTGGGCATGTAGAGCGAATGGATGAAAAAAGGAGTGTAAGAAGAATTTATGATGCAAATGTGAATGGTAGAAAAAGTCGGGGACGCCCAAAGATGTCATGGCACGATCAAGTGAATCAGAGAGTCGGGCCATGTCACGAGTCAGAATAATAGAAGGGTGTGTGTGAGACGATGTATGAAAGTGAATGAGGCAAAGAGCGTTTGCCAAGACTGGGTTGTTTGACTGTCCGTCCTCTCTGCCTACCCCTGAGGGAAACGGCGTGATGGTTAGAATGAGTTTTTTTCTTAACTCATTGGGAATAATGTGTTACTTATCATGTTTTTTGTAATTAAATAAATAGTTACTAAATATTTAGCATTATACAGGGTGTCCAGGGGTAAAGCGCGTTAACTTCGGAAGGTGATTTTACATGATGGTAGGAGTAAAAAACATTAACAACTTTTTCCGAAATTCCAACATTTTTTTCCCATACAAAAAGATGTACCTACTAAAAATCCTTAGTGTGAGGTACGATCTTACTTGCTGAGAGCCTGCCGGGCATGATTGTGCCAACATTGCATGGTTGTGATTGGCCCGTATCGTAACAGTGGAAAATAATAAAGCTGGCCACACATGCCGGTCTAATTTTATACCACAAAACTACCCCTAAAAGTTGGAATTTCGAAAGAGTTATTTATCTTTTTTACTTATAATATCGTCCAGAATCACCTCCCAGAAGTTAATGCACTTTACCCCCGGACATCCGGTATACTAGTGACTAGTGAATTGCTGTTTACGTGTCTACCAATACTAGGAAAAATAACACTAAATTTAAAATATACATATTAAGTAAAACAAAAAAATATTCTAGTTAATTTAATAGTAGTTGTATCGTTAAACCTGCAATCATTTTAGGCATGGACATATTTTATCCTGTTATCAAAATAGGTACAGCAATATTTGTTTTGAAAAAATTGATGGGTTGTGTAATTTACAAAATCTTTTTATTTTAAAATAATTTAACAAAAACATACTTACCAAACATAATTGGTTCGTGAATTCCATCAAAAAAATTGTATACAAAGTTGTAGAAGCAAACAAAGAGTGCAAAAACATCAAGTCTATTGTGAAAAAGTTTCCTGCTGTTATTTTAAAGTCACTTTGGAGCAAATACTTCATCAACATTTGGTATGGCTTTTTTTCTATAAGAAAAAAAATCCATTATGATGTCATCACTGAGATCTTTTTTAGTGTGAATACTAAACAATATTTCCAACTGTCCGAAGCCAGTCGGACTATGGCATCCCCAATTGTGGTATGTTGTGAGGCTGAAGGGGGTGAAAGGGGTAAGGAAAGAGGTGAGCAGGAGGCTGAAGGGAAGGAAAGGTGATGGGGTAGAGGCAGTGCGTAGCCAGCATGACTGGCACCCGGTGCGGATAATGCCACACTGAGAATTAATGTGGTGTCACCCTAAGAATCAAAATCCTCAAACTAGATTTTGGATAATGTTCTACCTAATATTGAAAAAATCATTTTGAGTCAATCTTGTATTATGTTTATGGAAAACTCTTTCCCTATACAAGGAATCGGACAATATAACATGTTAACTTACAATATTATAAAACAATAATCCTGTGACAGGCAAAACATTCAGAGACTTGTACATTAATTTAGTGTTACTTCTGTGTGCATTAGTATATTTATGAATGAACATTTTTGTAAGGGAGTTTTGTAATGTTTGGGTATAACTTATATTAATTTTACAAGAATGCCCCCAAGAAGTAATTCCATAACGTATCGTGGATTCAGCCAGAGATATGTAGATTAATTTAAAATTACTTATAGGCATGAAATATTTTATTTTATAAATCCTACCCACAATAGCCTGTAGATGTTTACAAACATTGTGTACAACCCATTTCTTGTTTCTCCCATGTTTTGCATAAACAGGGTTGTGCAACATTTTTATGTAAGCAGTCAAATGTGTGTGTATATAACAAAGGAATTACATTATACCTGGCATGTGGAGATCTTAATTTTTGTTTTAGTATAATTTTAGTTTATTTAGAATTTATTACGAGACCTGCATCATGAGACCATTTCAGGAGGGCAATAAAATCATGCTGCATAAGGTTCATTTCAGTAATCAGGTCTTTATGCGATATTATGAGTGCCGTATCATCTGCATACACAAAATGTTTAACGAATGAAAACATTTACTCATAATTGAGACGTATATAATATACAGGGTTGGCCCTAAAATTGACCACTGTGCATTTCCAAATTATTTTACAAATGTAACTTAGTGGAATGAATGCATCGCAGTAACCCCATTAATTAATTTGCTGCACCTAATTTACATACTGGTTAAATTTTAAAAGTGAAATGCGCTGCTGGCAATCTCAGTCACGAACCACCTCCGGCAAATAGTAATTTTTGGTTCTGGCCCATTCAGCACTTGCTCTGCCTCTTTTACACTTGCCTGATATTGTACATTGCCATCCCATTTGCATTTCATAATGATGGTGAAAAGTCCTGGATATAAAATTTAAGCAGAAAATCCTCAGACTTTTGGATCATGTTTTCCATGCATTTCTCGTTTTCTTATTTATTCTATGGTAGTGACCGAATAAATTGTTGATGAGTGGTAGGGTTTATTCTGTTGATGTGGTGCAAAAATTTTACAAGCCATTTTGGTAAAAAATCACCTCATTAGAAGCAATATATACTCACAATTTTTGAAACCTGTAATAAATTACTTTTAAGTAGGTATGTTACATTAAATTGTGTAAAAATAAAACATTTACGAAAAAAATAATTTTATTTTGTATTTTATATACAAATGCACATTATATAAAATTATATCCCTACAATACATAATGTACAATTTTGTTATACATTATTACATCTTTTCCCAAAAATAATTCTATGATATTATAAAGTCTTCACTCCACCCATCAGGTTGACAGTTCGTTTGTTGTATCTCTTTGAAATATCGGCTTCGATCTGGAAAAACAAAACACATCATTATTTAAATAGTCAAAAATAAAAATAATCAATCTCTCATGTTGTACATGAGCCGGGAAATAAAAGAATGAAGAAAGTCTATACCCAGCGATAGAAGAAGGAAGATAAGAGATATCTTGAAAGAACAATGACACTGCAATAATGTGTAGGAAAAAGGCAAAATAACAACGATGCATACATCAATATAATAAAGATTCAAAGAAAAAAATACTGATTGTTTCTAATTTGGAAACCTTTAATTTATGGTGGAAATTCATTTTAATATGACCTCTTTTATATATTAAAACATCTCTTATAACTTTCTTCAAACTCATAGTACAAGTAGGGAAGCTGGTTTATATCACATAGAGAACCCAAAAAAACTCTTATTTAAAAAAAAAAACTTTTTTCCATTTTTTTCAGCAGGTTAAAACACTTTCAGAATTTTAAAAGGTAGAACAGTTAATATTAACCCCCTGGTGAATGATTACTTTAAATCTAATAAATTACAACTTCACGATCCATTTAATCAAAAACGACAGCTCAAATCAAAAAAAGTTATCATCATCATCACTCTTGGCTACGACCCCTGGTGGGTCTTGGTCTCCTCAAGAGTCTTCCTCCACTCATCGCGGCTTTGTGCCAGCTCTCTCCAGTTAAGAAGCTCCAAGGTATATATATCTTTGAGGATGTTGTCGCTCCATCTTAATCTTGGCCTTCTCAGGCTCCTTCGCCCTATCGGTCTTGAGTTCAGCAGGGACTTTGGTGCTTGATGCTCGGTCATTCTCTCCACATGAACCAGCCACCAAAGTCTTTCCAGTTTTATGAATTTTGTGACATTTAGCTCCTTAAACAGAGTATCTAGCTCATTGATGTAACGTCTGCACCAAAATCCATTTTCTAGAACCGATCCGAAGATGCGCCTCAAAATTTTCCTTTCAAAAATGACCAGTGCTCGCTCATTCCTCTTAGTTAAGTTAGTACCCACGTTTCAGCTGCGTATGTAAGTACTGGTTTAGTAAGTGTTTAAAAAATAGTTATATGTAATAATGTACTCAAATTGTGATGTAGATTCACCAGTTTCTACTTTGCCCCTTTATTTATTTGTATTTGTATTTTGCCCTTTACTCTACAAAATTATTAATTTGCTGTTGGGAATGGTTCATGCGCTAGCCATGCGAGGTATGGACAAAGCTGTTATTAATTTTAAGAGGACAAACAACACCTGAGAAATTAGAACAATAGGTATTTAACCAAACTGTTGCTGTCACCGTCGGCATAATTCCCCAAAAATTCGGCATAATGGGTTGTTTCAAAAAAATTTAACAATTCATCAAATATTTTAAGTTAATTTTCACATTCTGTGAAAGTTCTTTACAAGTTTTGTGATTATTTCAGTTTTATGAAGCAACCGGCCTCTAATGGTATAATAACAGAACTTGAAGAGAACTTACACAGAACGTGAAAATTCACTTAATTTGATGAATTGTTCAAATTTTTTTAAACAATCCGTCCGAAGTGTTGTATTGAACATTTTTGATTGTGATTGGTACCTGCTGTTGTAGCTCCTTAGTTTTAGTGATGATGAGAGAGAGGACAGGAATAATAGCTTTGACTTGGTCGTGGGTCTCCTTTTTCTTCTGCTTGGCCACCTCGATGAGGGAAGTCATCTTGTTGCTGATGGTCAACTTCTGCTTCAACTGCTCTGCCAGGGTATCCACGTATCTGAATAACACACATTTGTATAGAATTTGAATGCTTAGAACAAACATAATTGGAAATGTGTACTGACATCAGAATAAATAGACCTGCCATACCACGTGGCCTCCTATTTTACACCAGCCAGGTTCATTCCAATTCTTGAAAATACATTCATTCGTATATAACGACCCTCAACTGGACCGACGCACAAAACGGCCGGATAATTTAAGCTTGTTGTGCGAGGGTTACATTTGATTCACCGGCTTCTAAATGGTGTAATATAGCACTTTTTTCTTCAATTGAAAACACTTTCGTTTCACGGAACTCATTTTGTTTTATTAACCTAATTTATTTTTTTTATTTTATTTTATTTATTTGCAAAAACAGTGTAAAAACCAATACATTGCGAAAGCGGTATATATATGTAATATATATATTTACATTTAAGATATAAATTAAAACTAATCACAACAGATGATAAACACTGACTGTGATTTACGCGTGCCCGGGCGCGGGGAGTAGGCAAGGCACGGGGCAACAAGGTATTGGTGCGTAGGTTTTGTAAACAAAACACTGCGAGCAAATTATCTTTAAAATAGGTCAAAATAGGTTGGAGTCGTACTAAAAGGATACGTTTTCCTAGTACCTAACTATGAAACCTAACTTGAGATTACATTGTCGTCGCTAAAAAAGGTAAGCCGTCATAAGCGAAGTCGTTATATCCTAGGGTTGCCATATTCGGCCAGGGTCTCGTCGGGACGTTTCAGGATGGAGCAAATAAAAATTTTGTAATTCTTAAACAATTTCTTTATTTTATAATAAGTAAGTAAATATGTTTGTTTTATAGGTTACTTTAATTGGTACTAGCAGAAGTAGTTAGCTGGCCATATTTTTCAGAAGATTTCGCTTTTCTCAACAATTCTGGGTACCTTTTAACATAATTGTAGAACTCTGTACAAGTCATGTTATAATTGACTTGACACTGTAAAATCGACTCCACAGTCTCTGGGAGCAGACGATTTCGTTCATGAGCATGAGTCCACTGGGCCGACATTAATGAAAAAACTCTTTCTACTGTGGTGTTGTGAGCAGGAAAAGAAAATAAATACTCGCATAATTTCAAAAGAAGGCATTTTCTTTCCGGATTTTCAGTTTCGGCCGCCTGCGCCCGTCCAACGGCACTTCACGGCACGTACGGGCTATGGGACGCACGGAAAATTAAAATTTGCATTGCGTAATTTCAATCGGGACATTTAAGGCTTCTGTCGGGACGTCGGGACAGATAGCTCGATAAAGGTGACAGTCCCGATATATCGGGACGGATGGCAACCCTATTATATCCAAATTCTACTGTACATTCATTCATATTTTTACTGGCGTGCAGCGCTCATCGGAACGGAACATTTTATGCTAGATCGCAGCAATTACGGTTTACTATGCATTCCAACGGTGTAAATATAGAAATAGTAAAGAGGATATCACTAATATCATATTCATTTCACAGGAATACATTATATTAAATAATTTTAAGCTTCTACCCGGATTAATAACAGTTTTGGTAAATAATAATCATCATCATCACTATTGGCTCTACAACCCCTGGTGGGTCTTGGCCTCCTCAAGAGTCTTCCTCCACTCATCTCGGTTTTTTGCCAGCTCTCTCCAGTTTGGAAGCTCCAAGATAGATATGTCTTTGAGGACGTTGTCGCTCCATCTTAGTCTTGGCCTTCCCAGGCTCCTTCGCCCTATTGGTCTTGAGTTCAGCAGGGACTTTGGTGCTTGATGCTCGGTCATTCTCTCCACATGACCCAGCCACCGAAGTCTTCCCAATTTTATAAATTTTGCGACATTTAGCTCCTTAAACAAGGTATTAGAGCTCATTGTTATAGCGTCTGCGCCAAAATCCATTTTCTAGAACCGGTCCGAAGATGCGCTGTCTGGTAAATAATAATACATGATATAAAATTCAAATAAAATAAAATAATTTTAATTATGTGATAACAAAGTACTTTGTACCCACCACAATCGAAATCATCGACATGTTTCAAAATCAATGGTTTCTTCATAAAATTAAGAAAAAAACAAAAGACAAACAAGTATAGTTTGCTCATTAAAATCACCCACAATTCTCCCCTCAGTATTCCATATTAGGGAATGTACCCATACTAAGTGACCAACTTTTTGCAATTTTTACCCCCCCCCCCCCCCCCTCCCCCGCCCCCCCAGGACCAAAAACCTAAGCCCCTCGCTGCTCATTTGTACCAAGCGTGGTATTTTGAAGACCCCCCCTGAACAGGTCACGTAGTATGGGTACGTTCCCTTAGCTGTCTCTCAACAATTCTCGCGATTTTTCAGTTTTATTTAAGTTCATAGACTTGAATGACTTCAATATTTGATTTGTCCTATTCTCTTATAGATTATCCTCAAAATTATAAAGATATATGTTTTTTGTCTATAGGAACTTATTTGTCTATACTTCTTTGTCTTTTACTATTTTTCTTAATTTTAATTTTATCCTGATGAAGAAACCATTGGTTTTGAAACACTGTTGATAATTTGTTGAAAATTATCAACATTGAATATATACAAAGTAATTTGTTTTCATATAATTAAAAATGACGCCACAAATTGAATTTGTGAATATTGAAGAATTAATGTACTTAAATTAAATCACCACCCGTTCACAGTTGTTGTTGGCTTCATGCGAACGGGTCGTTTCTTCGATTCACTTTTGTGTAAGTCGGCTCTTATGTGGAACGAGCCACCGTCATCTGTTTTTCCTCCTTCATATAATCCTGGCCTCTTCGAGAAACACTACCCAACCGGGTGGCAACACAGTTCTCTTGCGTTTTACCGTACAGAGAGGGGCGCTCTTGTGAGGCGTAACATTAAAAATTATATATATTTTTATTTTTATTTTAATTAAATCAAATAAAAATCAAATTAAATACAATCACTAACATAAGTGGGTATACTTTTTACTAGGTATTTATAAAATTTATTAATTATGGTGTTGTGCAGCTGACTTTGCAGTCAGCAACCATTTGCTATAGAGCTTCTTAAAGCACTGCAACAATGTCGTGATTTGAACAGACAGTCTATGACGTTATATAAATAGACTCGCCATAGTCTCACATACTCGCAAAATAATGGGGCAAGTAAGCAACACTCTTTTGTTTTCAGCGGTTTTCAGTAATTTCTTAATTCAAAAGTTATTCATGTATTAAAAAGATATGCTACATCCACACCGAAGCCAAACTTCCAACTCAAACTTCCAACGCCAGAACTACCCTTCTACACAATCGTCCGAAAGTTTGAAGTTGGCCTCAGTGTGGCCGTACCATAAAACAATCAAAGAATGTGTGTTTTTTCTCTAATGATGCACAAAATTGTCGGATGGGGAACATGACAATTAATTGTATTGCTTATAATAATAAGTAATTTGTGCGTACATATAAATGAAATGTTATTTCTTCACTTTTACTACACTGTTTTCCGTGTTTGGAAACATTTTCCCATCACACAGGAGAGCATTTTGGCGCTTTTTAAATGCAATTTTCCTACTGGTAAGACACGACCTTACTCGACGAGTGACAGTTTAGTACTAATGTACTAGAAATCGAGACCAGTGCAATTGTCTTGCTTTTGGCTTCCCACTTTGAGATATCTACCCCTCGTCTACAGTATATAACGTCTTTGTACCTAGCTCTCTCATTCAATATCAGTAGTGTTTTATTCCAAAGTTTTGTTGAGGAGTAGTAGTAGTTATACCTACCCTTAAATAAAGCAGTTTTATGTATTAGAAAAACAAATAAATGTCTCTCAGGCTTGTATTGTGTGTATGAGAGTCACGGGACCACTGCAGTTTGTCAAAAAGAGAGGCAGAAACCTTCCAATTCAACTGTTCATTATCCAATGACGATAAAGGTTAGGCGACATGTGCTCACATCTCAGGTCATTATAGCATGCATTTTGGACAGTTTTTTCAATGTTTAAAATGTAAGATGATTCATTCGGAGCCCAGAAAATATAAATATGACATACCTGGGGGAATGTTTGATGTTGTGAAGGTGGTTGACCTTCTTATCAGTGAGTTCTCCGATCGTAATGGCCACCAGGTCCAGCATGGAAGCAATGGAGTCGGGAGACTCCAGCGGCAGGTCCTGCAGCGAGCTGAATGTGCTGAACTGCGTGTCCGTCGATATCTCGTAGAAACGCATCTTCAGGAATGCCTCCAACTGTCACAAACAAATGGCAGAATGTCAAAATCCATAATGAGTCCGAAAGACATAACTCCTGTTAGTACAATAATTTGAAGAAAGATGTAACAGATATCTCCAGCATTGTGCATTCAAAGACAAAGAAAGTGTTGACCGATATGGGTTGAAAAGACAGGAACAGAAGAAGGGAGAAGTGCAGGGTAGAGCCACAGGTCCCACGAGTTCATAGGGGCAGGGAGAGAGAGGAGCGAGAGTAGAGTTAAGACGCAAAATATGTAAAACGGAGAGTCGATGTCGCCAGTTGAAATGTTGAATGAACATTTCGTAAATGACAATATTAGATGAATGTGTTAGAAAGTATACAGAGTGCTGATCCGCAGCGCCCCCTAATTGCTAAAAATTTAAAAAACGCCCCCCCCCCACACCCCAGACCTCCAATTCATCCCCCTTGTCCCAACCCAAGGAACCCGAATCGGTGAGAAGGCAGAGTGGAGAAAGTACAGAGGTGTGTATGAAACTGCATTTATTTAAATATTTCTGAGCTAGTTTCCGGAACAATAAGGAATGTTACAACAGGAAAATAATATGTACATAAAAATACACTTATTCCAATGACGAAGCTCACATGATTAAATAAAAAAAGGGTTTTGAGTAAATAAACACATTATAAAATATCCAATAATTAATTCCAGTTAGAAAATTTTTTAAAACATCCGAGAGCTTCTTTATCTCAAAGAAAGAAGAACTCAAGAAATGCCATGTGGGCGAGTTTCGTGATCCAAAAATCTGAGATATCACAATTAAAATTTAATAAGCCTGTGTTTCACCATCGTTATGAAATTCTAGTGAGATGCGATATACAATATCAGGCAAGTGTAAGAGACAGAGTGCTTGCTAAATGGGCTAAAACCAGAAGGTACTAGGTCAGTGGCGACATTGGTTTCGATTCTTTTATTTTTTATTTTTATATTAATTTCACACAGGAGGTGGCCCTGAGGAAAATAATTTTCCCCGAGGCCTGCCATCTTAGGGATGCTGTGTGAAGGATCTTTTTAAGAAAGGGAGGACAGGAAGATCTGGGAAGGAATAAAGTATGAGGGGTGGTTAGGAATCTGGGGGTAAGTATGTCCAGGAGCGAAGGACGTATGAATCCACCCTTCCAACTACGATGCAAGGGATGGGTCGAGATAGTCCGGCTGGAGAGGTCAAAAGGTCTCCCTCAACCAGTATCTCCCGATCCAGCCTGCCACGCAGAAGGTGAGCAAACGCATCCGCTGCCAAGACCTAGGCAAACTTCACCCAATGAACTCGGGTACTCCTGCTAAGTCACCAAAGATAGAGAACCACTTGAGGTGTTGGTTATCCAAAAAATACTTCAGGTACTTCCAAATAGAGGCTGTCTTTATGGAAGGCATTTGTAGTGTTCTTCTACATTCTATGTTTATTCATACCTCCATAAGCTGGTCAAGGAAAGCAGCCCTGGTGGATACGTTGTCTAGAAGAGTGAGGGCGTCCTTCCCGGTGGCTACTCCCCCCAGAGTGCCCCCATCCTCCACCACAATCCCTGACTCTTCCAAGGTCATGTTAACCTCCATATCGCCCAGCGAATTGTCCTGAAAACAACAACATACATTATTTGGTTTTGAAATGAGAATATGCATAGTTCCTACCGGGATGTCATTTACCCAGTACCTACTTTTCCCTGCTGGAAAAGCATTTTGGAAAAGCATTTTGAATTTGGAACAGTGACGAGAGAAAAATACCAAATTCAAGTGCATTTGTTTCTAAAAAACAGAAAAAGAATTGGGACTACCTTGCAAGCAAGTTGTTGTTGGTGTTGTTCATGTTCATAATCTCGTTTTATTCAGAAGCTTTTTGACCATACCAAAAGTAAAATATCGTTTATTATGTACTTATTTGTGTTGTTGTGGCGATAATTACCTCGAGGTACCGCGGTGGAGCTATATTATAAACTATATTTGTGATTGTGTTGTGTGCTCCTTCGCAGAGGTTCAGTAGTAAGTGATTGGTTGTCATTCTTCCTTGCTTCCCTTGTTTTTCCTTGCACTTATTATCACCCAATTCCAGCAAACGCCATTTGTTTTGTTTCATCGTTAGAATTTACAGTCCATTTTCAAGTGCATCTGAAGTTGTAATTTGTAAGCAGTTTCGGATGCAACCTACATTTTTTATTAACACCCTTTTTAAGGACTTTTACATAGACTATAGACTCGGCATAATTATTTCCCTCCTTTATAATTCTTGGCAATGAGGAATACATAAAATTGTAGTTAGTCCCAGAATTTCTGCACTGAATTAAATGCCAACTAACATAGTGGAATCGGAAAGTTTATCAGTGCAAGCAATTCAAATATATGAATTTGGGAGGGGGGTAAGGGAACCGCCACTGCGGGAACCATTTATTGGATAACCAACATTTCTACCATAGGTCACCCCGTAATTTAGCAGGGGTGCCCAGGTTCACCGGATCGGAAGAGGCCGGTTTGGGGAGACCCTTTGATCTCTCCAGCTTGTCTCTTTCGACCCATTCGAACCGCAAAGAGTGGGATGGATTCATATGTCCATCACTTTCACACTCACAGATTCTTATCCACCCCTCATATCTTTTTTGCTTACTGGAACTTCCTCTCGAACCTTTCCATAAAAAGACCCTCCACGCAGCATACTTAACCGGTGGTTTGCCGGGGTAGGCCAGCAAAAAGTTCCACCAATTAGCGTTCGCAAAAAGCGGCATCCATGACACCCAATGACATTTCGTGTCCAGCGATTCTGACACCGACCTTGAGAAATTTTGTACATAGAAAGGTCAAAATCGTAGATAAAGGAATTTTTCCCGCGCATGCGCAAGAACTGCGCACATTCCCGCGCTCCGGTAAATTATTAATATAAATTATTTGGAGTGACCAGGCGCATTGCGGTTTTCTCTATGGTAAAGGGCGATAATAGAGCAAGCGATTCTGACCGTGTTCTTCATACACTTTCTTTTTACATAAGGGTCAAAATCGCGTGTAAAATCTCAAACACACCGGTGCACGAACGGCATTCTACGAGTTAAAGATGACATAGGCCCTGAAAATAATATCCCTCAGGGCCTCCTGTGTGGGGTTAATGTAAAAAAAAAACGTTTAGAAGTTTATTTAGAAATACCGAGTCAGTGAAAATCCTTCTGTCCTACAAAAGCGGTTTCAGTCATTACAAGAGTTGGATTGCATCTTAATATAAACTAAATGTTATAATTCGGTTCTCATAGAAATCATTGTGTCTCCCTTACTATTGTGGTGAGAAATGATATAAAAGGTGTTGTTGGAAGGAGAAAACACCACGCTTTATATTTAACAGTTCAAAAGTTAACCACAAAAGAAGTAAAATGTAGACCTTTATGAAATCAAAGTTTCGGATCGCAATTTTAAAAATAATTGTGAAACTTTGAGAACTTTTTATTAATTATTTTTTCATGAAATGACAAAGAACATGTATATGTGGTGTCTCTTGGCCGATATTTGCACATCATATTGTATGCATTGCAGTGTTTGAGTTAAATTCATACTAATAATTCAAGCAATTGTTGCGTATATTTTTATCTGGATAAATGGAACTTGCCTTGACCTCGTCCAAGCCATCAATGCCGCCCCAGTCAATGTCTTCAGCTTGGGGTTCTTCTGCACCAAAGTCAATGGCTTCCTCCAGATTTCCAAAGTCTATGGCTCCTTCGTCACCACCGCCATCTCCAAAATCAATCTAAAAAATACAAACACACAATCATTGATAAAGAAAGAGAGAAATCTTAAGAGCATTTGGTTGTACATTCTTAAAATTCAAGTTTTACCCTAGTATGGTGTTACATATTTCAAATAGTGACAAAATTCATTGACATCATTAGGAGTGGTTATTATGGCTAGTTGAAAACCTTAAGATAGGGTCTTGGAAAGGAAGTTCCGGGTACAAGGTACGAGGGGTGGGTAGGAATCCGTGGGTGTGAAAGTGACGGACATATGAACCCATCCCTGTCTCTGTGGTGCGAATGGGTCGAAAGAGACCAGCTGTTACATTGTCGCGTAAACAAGCTTATGGGTCCAGTGGTTAATATTATGTATATCAAGAAAAAAGTGGCTTTTATAAACATTTTGGGCTTTGGGAGGAATGCAGATCCGGGCACAGCTTGTTTTTGGGAAAAAACCATGTTTTCACCGCGTTTTAAGTTGAGAACTTTAATCTGGAAGGTGAAAAAAGTGTGGAAAGCAATAAAAAAAAAATTTGAATAAGTAATTAATTTTCAATTACGTAGAGTAAAATTTCACTTCGCGGACCGACACTATGACAACCCGGCGGCCATTTTGTCACTGATATATTGGTATCCCTGATACAAGGATGAGCAAGATACGATTGTAGCGGACTTCGTGGGATACATGGATAAGGCGCGTAATAGGGTTTGTGTAGCGGGCTTGTGTATGTTATCTTTACTTTAAAAAACAGCCTACGTTTTTGAATGGTTTGTTTAGCTACGCAGGGTTTGTGTAGCGGGCTTGTGTATATTATCTTTATTTTTAAAAACATCCCAGGATTTGAATGGTTTGTCTCCATTCCAGTACCTACGCGCCTTATTATTTATCCCACGAAGTCGGCTACAATCGTATCTGGCTCTTGTTTGTAGGTCTGGGATACCAACATAACAGTGACAAAATGGCGGGCGAGGTGTCGTAGTATCGGTTCACGAAGTGAAATTTTATTTATACTTTAAACGGCTGTATCTCCCTCAATTTTGCCGAGCGCGCCTTAATTTTTTTTTTATTCAGCTTCTCCACACTTTTCTCATCTAGAAAGTGCCTTTTTATTAAATTTCCAAACTGTGCCCGGATCTGCATTTCACCCTGGGCTTTAATTACATTATTTCATGAAGAACAAGGAAGTTTATGTGTTTTAAATTCAAATGTAATTTGTATTTTGTACTCTGTCTAAATTTGACAAAATATTATTATGACATAATTAACGTTTTTCTCAAAATAAACAGTTTACGAAATATAAAAAAAAAAAAAAAAAAAATTTCATAAATTTTAATGTACAAGTACACTGCGAAAACTATTGTTTTTATCTAAAACAAAAAACTCATACTGTGAAGGGACGAAACCTACCTCTCCGTTTCCTTCATCCTCAACATCCAACTGAATCATGATGGCATCAGGCTGCACGCTCAGGGGGGCCTCCCCGTAGCTCCATTCGTAGAGCGTGGTGTTGCCATTGTCGGCGATGAACTTCACCAGCGGCACACACACTTGTGCCTGCTCCGCGCTCACAATGCAACGGGTGAAGGAGGCGTACAGGGCTATGGCAGGCTTCAGAGCCGATATCTTATTTCCTATCTGAAATGAGAGTAATAAATGACCAGTTATTCCCTCTGCCAATGTTAACTAATAAAACCATTTAATAGATATTTGAAAAAAATGATTGCTTCTTTATAAGAAATAACGAAATAACTAACCATCACGCTGTTTCCCCAAGGATGGAGAGCCAAACAACTCGGTCATGGCATACACTCCTTGCTTCATTCACATTCATACATTGTCTCATACATTGACGGCTTCTGACGGGGTAAGACTAGCAATCCAAGGGACGCGGGTTCAAATCCCGCCGTGGAAAAAAAAATTTATTGACGGAATTAATTATTATTTAAAAACAGAACACATATTAACAGTTGATTCGTTCTTCATGCTACATAAGCAAAAACATAATTGGACAGCAATATTAATTCACTTTATACAGACCTTTTCATAAATTTCAGGCAATTCGTTGAGCTTCTGAACGAGTTCTGTTTTAAGTTTGTCTCCCGAAATCCCAATCTGTTTGCAGAAAGCATTGAACTCCGCTCGGGAAGCTGCCTCCCTTTTGGAATACTCGGAGATCTTCTTGTCACACTCCTACAACAATTTGAGATTAAATTAGTCAGATAAAATTTAATTCAAAACGAAAATCTCAATCACATACTGTTAGGATAAGATTAAATCACTGACAAGCATTGCATACACTTACTCATTACATACTAGTCCCAGCGAGAGGTCATATGTGATGTCATCATTCTAGTATCTTCAGTCTTTTTACATATGAGCTGTCACTGAAACTAGTCTATTTTATTACGTAATGAATCTGTCAGTAGCAAATAATAATAATATTAGTTTATTCCAGAATATACGCACAGGGGTAATGCAATGAAATGGGTACATTTCATATTTCGAAATAACAAAAAGAAATTAGACAAATAACAAAAAAGTAAATAACAATACATACATAAAATAAAAACAAACAAGCAGGAAAAATTAAACTGAAAAAATATTAACCCATTCCCTCCGAGCTTCCATAATTTAATGGGGGAAATATATGTAAGAGTAGTTTTTTTTTATGATTTTCATGAATTTTTTTGGCATGGAAGAAATGCTTATAATTTATTGAAACTTTGAGGTCATTTTATACATCTATTTATGAAAATATTGTGAATTTTTTGAAGCATTTCTTGGGAAAATATGAAAATTACCAGCTACTACCAATGACGTTATAAAATAGACTCGCCATAGTCTCACATGCTCGCAAAATAATGTGGCAAGTAAGCAACACTCTTTTGTTTTCATCGGTTTTCAGTCATTTCTTAATTCAAAAGTTATTCATGTTTTAAAAAGTTATGCTACTTCTACACTAAAGTCAAACTTCCAACTCAATCTTCCGACGCATGAACTACCCTTCTACGCAATCGTCCAAAAGTTTGAAATTGGAAGTTGGCCTCAGTGTGGCCGTACCATAAGACAATCAAAGAAAGTGTGTTTTTTTCTCTAATGACGTACAAAATTGTCGGACGGGGAACATGAAAATGAATTGTATTGCTTATAATAATCGATAATAATAAGTAATTTGTGTGTACATATGTTATTTCTTCACTTTTACTAATGTTTGCCGTGTAATGGAAACATTTTCTCATCATACAGGAGGGTATTTTGGCGCTTTTTAAATGCTATTTTCCTACTGGTAAGACATGACCTTACTTGACGAATGACAGTTTAGTACTAAAGTACTAGAAATCGAGACCAGTGCAATTGTCTTCCCTTTGGCTTCCCACTTTGAGATTTCTACCCTGCGTCTAAAGTATGTAACGTCTTTGGCTGCTACCCATTGAATGTCACCATCAGACGTAACTATTTGTGTGCATTCTGGAGGCCACAGTTTTCATCTCAAATCAATAGGATTTTGAATTTAATTTAAGAACATGTGTTTCTTCGGCTAAAGTTCGGTTTAGGGGCGGCGTTCCTAGATAATAAAACTAGTTATTTTTATACTAACTATGGGCTGGAAAATCCGAATCTGAAAGAATTAGTTGCCGGCAAGCAATATTAACTGAGTTACACGACTTTAAAATTTTCTATAAACACTAAGGAAAAACGTCATTTTTAATGCGCTGACATAAGAAGTCATAGAAAAACAAGAAAGATGTTACACCATATAAAATTAAGTGTTGCCATTAAGCAAAAATATCAATAACTAATTTAAGTAATTATTTTTTATAAATTTTACTCACTTTTGTATCACAAACCATGTTACATAAACCTAGCGTAGCCGCTAAACTATTTGAAAACTGGGATGTTTTTTTGCAGTGACGCGAGTAGGCGCTACGAAGGGGGCACTTTCTTTTCCATCACAAACCATGTTACACAAACCTAGCGTTGGCAACACTTAATTTTATGTAGTGTAACATCTTTCTTGTTTTTCTATGACTTGGAATGTCAATAATGGCTTCTTTTTCTGTTTTTCTTTGTGTTTATAGAAAATTTTAAAGTTGTGTAATTCAGTTAATATTGCTTGCCGACAACTAATTCTTTCAGATTCGGATTTTCCGGCCCATAATTAGTATAAAAAAATAATAATTTTTTATCTAGGAACGCCGTCCCTAAACCGAATTTTTTCCGTTTCTTCTATGTAAACCTAACTTTTCCCAAAAAAAATGAAAATTAAATTTTTTACAGGTGTGTAGTAAAACAGGTAACCTTGATTTTATGCTATTTTTTTGTAATTAAAAAAATACTTTGGAATTACCACGAATTTAGGTTCACATAAAGCGTAATTATATAAATAAGGTGTCTGCAACTTCATAAAATGATTGGTTATCAGTCATCCAAATGTATGGTGGCTATTTTGGAAGGCTTTCCCTCTGATTCCCCATAATTGAGGGCTCCCGAAAGCTTGTTTTTTTTTATATGAAAAGTAGAATGCATTAACATCTTTCGGTTTACTTGATTATGTTAAAATTAACAAAAATATACTAGGACAATTTAGAACCAAAATTAATTCAGTTTTTGTGGTCAGTTTCAGCTAAAATAATTTTGGATGAAATTTAATGCAAGCAATCATTTAATAAGAATAGAAAACGGCACAAATAACTGGTTGTAAATCGAGTTTATTCCTACTCATTTCAAGTATAATTTGATGTTATTTTTACATTACATCTACATCTATATTCCGTATAAAAATATACTTAATCGATAATAATAAGTAATTTGTGTGTACATATGTTATTTCTTCACTTTTACTAATGTTTGCCGTGTAATGGAAACATTTTCTCATCATACAGGAGGGTATTTTGGCGCTTTTTAAATGCTATTTTCCTACTGGTAAGACATGACCTTACTTGACGAATGACAGTTTAGTACTAAAGTACTAGAAATCGAGACCAGTGCAATTGTCTTCCCTTTGGCTTCCCACTTTGAGATTTCTACCCTGCGTCTAAAGTATGTAACGTCTTTGGCTGCTACCCATTGAATGTCACCATCAGACGTAACTATTTGTGTGCATTCTGGAGGCCACAGTTTTCATCTCAAATCAATAGGATTTTGAATTTAATTTAAGAACATGTGTTTCTTCGGCTAAAGTTCGGTTTAGGGGCGGCGTTCCTAGATAATAAAACTAGTTATTTTTATACTAACTATGGGCTGGAAAATCCGAATCTGAAAGAATTAGTTGCCGGCAAGCAATATTAACTGAGTTACACGACTTTAAAATTTTCTATAAACACTAAGGAAAAACGTCATTTTTAATGCGCTGACATAAGAAGTCATAGAAAAACAAGAAAGATGTTACACCATATAAAATTAAGTGTTGCCATTAAGCAAAAATATCAATAACTAATTTAAGTAATTATTTTTTATAAATTTTACTCACTTTTGTATCACAAACCATGTTACATAAACCTAGCGTAGCCGCTAAACTATTTGAAAACTGGGATGTTTTTTTGCAGTGACGCGAGTAGGCGCTACGAAGGGGGCACTTTCTTTTCCATCACAAACCATGTTACACAAACCTAGCGTTGGCAACACTTAATTTTATGTAGTGTAACATCTTTCTTGTTTTTCTATGACTTGGAATGTCAATAATGGCTTCTTTTTCTGTTTTTCTTTGTGTTTATAGAAAATTTTAAAGTTGTGTAATTCAGTTAATATTGCTTGCCGACAACTAATTCTTTCAGATTCGGATTTTCCGGCCCATAATTAGTATAAAAAAATAATAATTTTTTATCTAGGAACGCCGTCCCTAAACCGAATTTTTTCCGTTTCTTCTATGTAAACCTAACTTTTCCCAAAAAAAATGAAAATTAAATTTTTTACAGGTGTGTAGTAAAACAGGTAACCTTGATTTTATGCTATTTTTTTGTAATTAAAAAAATACTTTGGAATTACCACGAATTTAGGTTCACATAAAGCGTAATTATATAAATAAGGTGTCTGCAACTTCATAAAATGATTGGTTATCAGTCATCCAAATGTATGGTGGCTATTTTGGAAGGCTTTCCCTCTGATTCCCCATAATTGAGGGCTCCCGAAAGCTTGTTTTTTTTTATATGAAAAGTAGAATGCATTAACATCTTTCGGTTTACTTGATTATGTTAAAATTAACAAAAATATACTAGGACAATTTAGAACCAAAATTAATTCAGTTTTTGTGGTCAGTTTCAGCTAAAATAATTTTGGATGAAATTTAATGCAAGCAATCATTTAATAAGAATAGAAAACGGCACAAATAACTGGTTGTAAATCGAGTTTATTCCTACTCATTTCAAGTATAATTTGATGTTATTTTTACATTACATCTACATCTATATTCCGTATAAAAATATACTTTCTTCTCTATATTACACATACATTTCATACGAAATATATTTCTTCTATATATTACACAGGAAAATAATTTCCCTTGGGGCCTGTATTCTTTGTATGTGTGTGTAGAGGGCCTATTTGAGGAGAGGAAGACGTGAGGGTTAGAGGAGGGAGGAAACATAGAAGCCGGTAAATCATTCCACAGCCAAGCTGTGGAATTCAAGAATGAGCTGTAGAAATGATCCTTTCTCACTTGATAAATGTAAACTCTGAATATACAAAGATTGCGTTTGCTTTATAGATACAAATATTTGGTGTGCTTCCCAACTGTACACCGGTGCCGAAGGGATCAATAAAGCTAGTTCCTCGATATCTTTCATTGAAATACCAGTAGAACAAGGACAGCATTCCCACCTGACGCCTGTGCTCTAAAGATTGCAAGTTTTACAAGATAGGGGAATATATCAAAGGGGGAGGAATGCAGATCCTGCCAATGTTTGTTTTTTGCCGAAAACCATGTTTTTACCGTGTTTTAAGTTGGGCACTTTAATGTGGAAGGTGAAAAAAAGTGCAGAAAGCAATAGAAAAAATTATAAAAAATTGTTCCATGAATACGATGTAAACAATACTACTAAAGCTATATATACTACAAAGCATACTACTACGACAACTCGCCCGCCATTTTGTCACTGATATGTTGGTATCCCTGACCTGATGCAAACAACAGCTAGATACGATTGTAGCTGACTTCGTGGGGATACATGACGAGACGCGTAATTATGAAATTTTTCTTGCGGGCTTGAGTATGCTATCTTTACTTTAAAAAATAGCCTACGTTTTTGAATGGTTTGTTTGGCTACGCAGGGTTTGTGTAGCGGGCTTGTGTATGTTATCTTTACTTTAAAAAACAGCCTACGTTTTTGAATGGTTTGTTTGGCTACGCAGGGTTTGTGTAGCGGGCTTGTTATTATTTATCCCACGAAGTCGTATCTAGCTTTGTTTGTATCAGGTCTGGGATACCAACATAACAGTGACAAAATGGCGTAGTATCGGTTCACGAAGTGAAATTTTATTTATACTTTCAACAGCTGTATCTCCCTCAATTTTGCCGAGCGCACCTTAATTTTTTTTTATTCAACTTCTCCACACTTTTCTCATCTAGAAAGTGCCTTTTTATTAAATTCCCAGACATTGGCAGGATCTGCATTTCACCCATCAAAAGGACCGCCTGTTTCCGTAGTCAAGGGTTTTTTCAGGTATTTCAGGGTGCACTTGCAATTTTCACACAAATAGTACTTGTGTACTAGTAAAATATCTGCAGGCCCTACACAGTATGCCCTGCTTCTGAGAAGCTAACCTAATTCTGACTTCGATGAAGCCCCTGATGGAGCGGGGTTATGATCGGTTTCTGTAATACCTATAATAAAGATTTTCATACTCACAGATTGTAACTGTTCGAATTTGGCTATTTGTTTCTTCAAACTTGGTACTTCATAATTCACATTCCGAACCAACAGTTGTGCTGCCTCCCCGAGGTAAACATTGTCTTTCTCATACAGATAAGAGATCTCCTGCCAATCCTTCATCCGCTGTGAACCATACCGCCCAAACAGATTCTTCGAGTCTGCCTCAGTCTCCTTCAAAATGTCAATAATCTTTATACAGTGGAAGTAGTTTATATGACTCCCTGTCAACAGTTTTGTGATGCCATCGTGTATTGGCATGTCTTGGATGGCATTGTTGATCTTTTCCCTGATGGGTAATATGTTCTTCTGCCAGTCTTTTTTGACATGTCGCCTACTGACTAGCCAGTCCAGTAATTTTCCGGTGTGAATGTCAATTGGAATATCAGCTTCCTGCAATGAAAGTACAGTTGCAATCTAGCTTTTAACATTCCTAATAAAGTTTTCTGAATGTTAACAATAACATTTGTATTGGAGCACAAAATATTCAATGTAATAATAATAAACAAAGATTCTGTATGACTGTTTTAAAATAATGGTTTACTCACATTCATTTTGGCGTTGTTAATTTAAACTATCAGTATAGATTTATATCAAGATACCTATTGTAATAACGTGGCACATAATATTATCAAATGCCCTACTTGAGATCTAGAGATTTTGTTCATCTGTCAAAGAATTGAAATGTCAACATATGCTCGATGTTCACGGCTCACGGCTGTCACGTTTCCCATTTTTCGGAATTTTTCCCTCAGCCAAGGGTTCCATAGACAATCATGTGCTTTCGACTTCAACACGATCAAGCGGCTTGACGGCAAGAAGGTAAAATTTGATGAATTCTTCAAATTCTGTTAGGCAACATCCTAAGTGAGACTTTAAATTTGAAAATCTTCAAATGAAATTCATACAAGGCATCAATAACCTCGATTCTGCATCGTCAATGCATTATTAACAATACAAATGTTTCTGGATTTTATTTCGAACACCACTTTTAATAAATTATAATTATTGTAATATTACCAAAGTATTACAAATAAATCATTGTAAATGCATTCAGAATAGCTTGACGCCACTTGCATTGTAGTAAATTCAAATTCCCAGTGGAAAATGGACTTCAAGCTACGTCACGACTTTCTAACCAATCACCGCTAGAACCTCGATAATTCAACCTTGTTAAAAACAAACCTTGGACTGGCCGTTTGTAGCGAAGAGTGGTGCGATTCCCATGGTACGGCCCCACGGCGACCAACTTCCAGTTTCAAACGTTTGGACGATTGTGTGGAGGGGTAGTTCGTTCGTTGGAAGTTCGAATTGGAAGGTTGGAGTTCGAGTCGGCCCGAGATTGCCTGCAAGGCGATCGTGACGGCTAACTCACACGAATCAGCCGTCCACACATCAGTCTGCGAACGGCAGGCGATCAAGACACGGTGCCGCGTACCATTAAAATGACAATATTTTTACGGGAGAGTGGTATAACAATTGTTTGAAAACATGTCGTGTATATGTCGCAGGCAAATCATAAAATCAGGCCGATTATGATGCGCCTGAGGCACTTCACGATCTGCCGCCAGGCACTTCACGATCTGCCGCCAGGCACTTCACGATCTGCCGCCAGGCACTTCACGATCTGCCGCCAGGCACTTCACGAAGTAGCTAGGCGCATCATGATCTGCCTGATTTTACGATCAGCCGCCGACATATATACTTATCCGTAATAATTGCAACAAATGAAAAGATGCAACACTGAATCAGCTGTTCAGCGTCCGCCATGTTTGAGTTCGGAGTTGGAAGGTTGGCCGCAGATACTACACGATCGGCCAATCTTCCAACTCCAAGTTCATGGTTGGAAGTTTGGAAGGTTGGCGTTGATGTGGAAGTACCATAATACAGATTTTATTTATTCTTGCTCTTGCAACATTTCTAAACGTAAATATCTATGGAGTTCCAAATGCTTCATTTTCTAATGGGGGTATGACACGACATCTTTTTTCAGCCCGATTCCCGTACCGAGACCAGGGACCAAATTTTTCGCAATACACGATCTCTATTTTCATCAATATTACAGTTGGCATCACTGCAAACAACACACATTATCAGCTGTCACCTGTCACCTGTCACGAGGATTTTATATCGCGAACCAAATTGGTTTATTTATGTTGTCAGTTGTTGTTCGTTTGCATTTGAACCCTCATAATGATGCATGGATGAATGCATGCTGAATTGAGGCAATAGACTTGAGACGCGTCAGTTCTCAGACAATGAAAAATTCGTACAGTGCTCAAATAACATCGGAAATACAATGCGCAGCTCAAGTGACGAAAAAATGTAATATTTGTGGTCTGTTTGCACAACAGAACATTGAAAGAAAATATTCAAGAGCTTCCACGTCAAACGTGAGTGAAAATATTAAATATTTTAATTTCGAGTGCAATATTTATTAATTATAATAGAAATTTAGAAGACAAACCAGTACCTAAACATCTATTCTCACTTTTAACTGCGTATAAACAATTATGTTGGAAATACATTCTAGGTATGTACTTAATTACATAATTTAAAAACTGTTTCATAAATCTTTATTGTATATACTTTAGGAGGCTGTGGTCACACCTGCTACCAAATTCTACTTCAAACCTATATAATTTAGGGCGACTACCTCCAACATAGAAATGGAAATTCAGGCAAATTCGCAGTGCTTGATTTACGCTGATAGTGAGATTATCTGGGAAAATACTGGTAATTTAAATTATTATTATATATTTAATGAAATTAATTACATGCATTTCAACAATATTATCACAATCTACTTTGGGCTGAGTTGGTTAAACAGTATTGTCACGATCTACTCTAATTGAGTAATCTGAAAGTATGTTGCCCGTCGTATGCTGATGATGCCTTGCTGATTTGTATGGAAGATCTACAGTCTCTCGTGTCTAGGATGAACAAATATGTATGAAGAATGAGTTAATGATAATAATAATGATGAATGTAAGTCTAAAGTGATGGTGTTTGAAAGAGAGAGTAGAAAAACAGTGTTTAATATAGTAGGTGGATGAGTTTGTGCATCTGGGAAGTTTGTTTACGGGAGATGGGTAAATGCAGGTAACTCCATTAATGGAGGACTGAACACCGTTGGCGCTAACAAACAACTCCAAAGAAGCGAAGCTGGCAGTCCACAATGGAGTGCTGGTACCTGCCCTGAGGAGATTACCTGTACCTGGCAGAGGCATGGAACTGGCAGAGGAAGGATGCAAGTAGACTGAACGCTGTAAAAATGAGATTCCTGAGAATGTGTGTAAAAACCATGTATGATTGTGTAAGAAACGTGGAGATCCGCAAAGAATGCAAGGCTGCTGTAAGTGTAATATTATGATAAAAATAAAAGTGGTCTTAAACAAATTTATGTGTTTTTATTGTAATATTATGAGTAAGATTATAGGTATAGTATAGTATATATAATTATTATAGCGTGTAGTGCGAATGAACGATGAACGAGGTAAGGAGTTTAAGAAGAATATATGGCGCAAATGTGAATGGTAGAAGAGGTCGGGGATGCCCGAGGAAGACATGGCACTACCGTGAAGCAAGGAGTGTGTTTCAAGACCGAGTTGTTTGGCGGTCCATCCTCTCTGCCTCTCGGCGAAACGGTGATGGTTAGTTACTCTGGGGTGTACTAGATGCAACGTTCTTAGTCATGCCAACACTTTTCATCCTTTTTTCAGGATTCAGTGGAACATAGGCCATTAAGCCATCAGCAATAGGTTGCAATGGACCATCACAATCCTAAACCAGCTGCAGCCAGGCAGCCACACAGCAACATATGTACATATTCTGGTATTTTAAATTGAATTCTTAAATTGCATACTATTATCACAATAATATTATATTAAAACAATTTAAAATTTTGTTCCACTTAATTTATTTCTGACTGTAAACGGTTTCAGCCTATTAAGGCCCTCTTCAACTATGGTTTATACACATAACATTATAATGTTTGTAATTTGTAATATTTTTTTTAGGAATCAGGTGGAATGTAGATTATCAGATGCCATATAACATAATCCTAGACCAGCTGCGGCCAAACACAGCAGCGTAATAAGTTATTACTTTTGTACATTTATGCATCTTTACAAATTTGCTAATTATTATAGCCTGGTTGATTACACACTTTTTCTTTTATTTATTTACATTACAAATAAAATTCCATAGGGCCATTTATCACCTCAAAGGAACTTTAAAATATGCTTTATCTTTATATCTAAACCTTATAAAAACAAAATTATAAGAAAAAATCTCTTTATAACATTTGAAGGTTATTCCCATCAATGTAATATATCATTAAACTTATTAATTTATTAACACCCTATCACGCTTTTACACGGAATTCCACATTTACAGTATGTAAGTATAATAACAGTATATCAAGTATGAAAAGATACATTACATTACAGCAGATACGTACAAATATAAATAACGAGAAAGATTGACAGAATTTAAAAAAATTTATCAGCCTTATCATATTTTATCAACGCTCTTTTGCACATCCAGAGTTAAACAATTTCTCTATATAAATCAGCTGTATTCGATGACAAAAACGTAAAGAAGCCAGCTTGTATTGTAATATTATTGAACTGAATGTATATCTGAACTATTTTTTAAATAAAACCGTACACCCAACTCATTAATTTCCAATACAGAAACTATCGAAATATTCATCATCATCATTCTTGACTCTACAACCCGTGGTGGGTCTTGGCATCCTCAAGAGTCTTCCTCCACTCATCTCGGTTTTGTGCCAGCTCTCTCCAGTTTAGAATCTCTAAGGTAGATATATCTTTGAGGACATTGTCGCTCCATCTTAATCTTGGTCTTCCCAGGCTCCTTCGCCTTATCGGTCTGGAGTTCAGCAGGGACTTTGGTGCTTGATGCTTGGTCATTCTCTCCATATGACCCAGCCACCAAAGTCTTCCTAGTTTTATAAATTTTGAGACGTTTAGGTCCACAGAGTATATAGCTCATTGTTGTAACGTCTCCGCCAAAATACATTTTCTAAACCAAGTCCGAAGATACGCCTCAAAATTTTCCTTTCTAAAACGTCCAGTGCTCTCTCATTCCTCTAATAAACGAAATATTACTAATGGAATAATGAAAATGGATTCATTATTCAGCAAAACCTCATATGTGACATTTGTTTATGTTGGATTGTAAATTATTTATCTTGACATCATGTAAAAAGTTTGAACAAGATATTGGACAATATACGGCAATGATTAACATTTTTTATTGCCTTGAATAATTTTAGATTGCGTTACAAGTTAGTACAATACGAATCAGATGTCAGATTTCAAAAATACCGCTGAAATATAAATACCAAACAGTACGAAAAATCATCACTACCAACGTGGCAACCATTGGTGGTTGAGTAGTTCTATGATATTCATAGTTTGTCTATGCCTTCGGGATGAAAAAACTACGAAATTCGGCACTACCAACCACCGGTGGTTGGTAGTGCCGAATTTTCGTTCAGTTTTTCATCATGCAGCTAGTTGCCGTTGGAGAAAAAGTAATAATATTTTGAGACGGTAAACCGTCAAAAAATGGCAACACCTTTTAAAAATGTCATTACTGTCAAAATATTGTGACAGCATTAAACAACACCATAATTTGCAGTTTCTGTGCGCAGTTTGTTGTCTTTATATCGTAAATCGTTGGTTTTTTGGACCATTATCATAATGTCTTGCTCTAAAACTTGATCAAATGAGGCAATTGAGTTATAATAAAAAGCAAAAATGGTGCGCGCTTGGTTGACGGATAGTTTTGTAAACTCCCAGCGGTTGGATCACCAGAGGAACCCTCCTGAATTCCTAAACCTTGATGAAGTTTACAGACAGGACTTGAATATTTCAAGGTAATACAATAGCTTGTATTAATTTGTACATAAAATATAATACCTATTAACATTATTCTTTTCCAATTTTAAGCTGTCACCATATTTTTTCCACAGATCAACTGCGATACTTACAAAACTGATGGAGTTCTTGATAAAAGATAAGAGTGATCGTGGGTATACATATGAGGATCATATAACTTGCTCCAAGGAGTGTCTGCCAAATTACAAGCAGAAGTCATTCTTCAAAGAACATTTGCACACGGATGAAGAGATCAATTTTGTCTTGGATGGATCAGTCTACTTTGATGTGAGATATGGAAAGGATGACTGGATCAGGATTGAGGTGGTTGCCGGAGACATGAATATTACTAAGTGGAATCTATCACCGCTTTACTCTTGACACAAAAGTAAGTAACCATTTATTTTTTCAAGTGAGTGCATGCTTCTACGAATGGTTTCTTTCTATATTCAATTTGGGAGGCGGGTATGAGTACCGCCCCATTTGTTGGATGACCAACACCTCTGCCATAGGTCACCCAAGTTGTTCGCTACATTTGGTGATATGACAGAGGTGCCCGGGTTCATGGGGTAAGGTTTGTCCGGATCTTGGCATATATCGACCCCAGATTCCTACCCACCCCTCATACCTTCTTTCCTTCCCAGAACTTCCTCTCCTTCCTTTTCCTAAAAAGACCCTCCACACAGCATCCTCAAAGATGACATAGGTAACATTATATTGTGGTGTAGTAGGAGCATGTGTAACTTCATTATTATTTATGCACATATACCTACATATATTTGTGTTATAATTTTTTTTTTTTTTTTTAATAAAAAAAAAAAAACTCCTTTTTGTTCTTGCCTTTACACACGAGTAATTGCACTCTCGTAAAGGTTATATATCGTATACATGTATGTGTTTTTACAGTTTTTTAATCAACATTGAATGTTTAATTACTCATGAGTTACATGTGTATGTATATAAAAACTAATAAAAAATAAAAATAAATTACTAGTGAAGTCTCATTTAAAAAAAATCTGTTCAGGAAGACAGGAACTTTAAGGATAACCTGGTTTCTACCTAGTATTGTTATTATGGAATAATCTTTCTAACTAAATGTAAAAAAAATTATACTTCACTGGCAGGAATGAAATCTCTAAGAACTTCCCTGTGAAAAAACACTTAAATACTTTTAATACAGCCATTAAGTGCGTGAAAGATAAAGGGTATCATCTTCTTTGTTTCAGAATTTCATAGTTGCTAAAAGATTATTTGTGGGAGAGGGGGTGTGGATTCCCCACAACAGCCCGGCGGATGATATGCCCTCAGCCCGGCCGGAAGGAGGTCGAAAATTATATGTGGAGGAGCTAAAGGAAGGATTCGCCGCTCCAGTTGCCTAAAGATTTCATATCAATACTGCATTGGCAAGACTTCTGAAAATGTTGACTATTCCTAATATGTATTTAAATATATAATATATGTACTTATTGTATTTTTATATTGATTGTTTAATATTGATAATTGATAAAGTAAAGAAAAATTAAGTATGTTGGTATTCATTATGAATTTCATGAAAACAGTTGTTATACCTTCCAAATTATGATAAATTAAAATAAGAATTTCACAAAATTGTTATGTTCAAAGAAAAATGTTTTAAAAATATCGGCGGAGGACTTTATTTTATAATATTGACGCTGGAAAGGACAAAGGCTAAAGCGTCGCACAGTTGCATAGGTAAAAATGGCTCAAGCGCCATACAGCTATACGTTTCTTGAGTCACTCTTCCTTTCCAGCTGCTTGGCGCTTTAGCCATTTATCCTTTAACACCTGGAATGTGAATCTTGACAGTATCCCATCCCTGTATCAATACTATAACTTTACTCAAGGACGCTGACTAACTATTTGGATTAATGGGGCAAAGGAGCTTTGAAACTTATTATATCTTACCCACAACATATACTTTTTTTTACATTAGCTCCACACTGGAGGTCCCGAGGAAAATAATTGCCCTCAGGGCCTATGTCATCTTTGGGGATGCTGTATGGAGGGTCTTTTTAGGAAAGGAAGGAGAGAAAGTTCTGGGAAGGAAAAGGGTATTAGGGGTGGGTAGGAATCTGGGTGTCAGTGTATCCAGGAGTGACAGACTTGTGAATTCATCCCTCCCACTGCGGTGCAAGGTGATGTTCCGAGAAAGTATGGTTGGAGAAGTCAAAGGGACTCCCTCAATCATTTTCTCTCAATCCGCCCTGCCAGGCAGCCAGCGGGCAGATGCATTCACTGCCAAGACACAGACTAACCCGGGCACCCCTGCTAAGTTACCAAACGTAGATAACCACTTGGGGTGACCTATGGCAAAGGTGTTGTTATCCAATAAATAGTTAGGTGTTGTTATCCAATAAATGTGCTTCCCATCTAGAGCATCCAGACAGCTTGGGAAATTCAATTTTAATTGATTTTTTTTGGCGATCTCCAGCGAACACCGCGTCTGGCATTCTCAAATACATATTTTTAAAGAAACCGGACAATTTTTTAGACGAAGTTCATTGTTTAGAGCATATTTAGTGCGCCGTGTTCGTTACGCCGGAGAAGCCATGGTTCTCTCTACAACTTCCGATCTAATTTGTGAGTCACTCGCCTTTTTTAAATCACTGCAGCGCCGGTAAAACTGCCGCAGATGCCAAAGCAATAGCTTTCAAAGCCTCGTTTCTATCCGTCTTATAAAAATGCATAAATCCACCATAAAACACCAATCCCTAAAAATGTTACAACACGTAAATGACAGTGACAGATGAGTATGACAGATGTCAAAAGTACCGCCACCAATCTTTACGAAAATCAGCATTACCAACCGAAAATAGAGCACACCTCCTTTTTCAGCCCGAATCAACAAAAACGATGAAAAAAGATGTCGTGTCATACCCCCATAACTTTCTGTTTCTGTCAGATTGAAAGGATTGAAAATTGTATTGAATAGGACGCAGACCAATACAGCAAATACAGTCTTATCGTATTATTTGTAAATAATAATACACTTTATAATTATATTAGGATGGCGTCTCATTTAAGCACCAAGGAACAGTTACTAAACCTCATAGACGATATAGAACTCATATCCAAGTAAGTGATACAATTTATTACTTTTAAATCTTGGCTTCATTGGTGCATTTTCTTCTGCTGTTTTTTTTAAATAAAAATTATAATTGTGTTATTAAATTTGGAGTGATGAAAGATAAAACAAATCATTAATTTGTGCCTAAGCCGCCGCATTTTTAAGCATGGGTTATGGAAATCACACTTCATTTCAACAATTAACACGAGAAACAACTATTTACGTACACAAAATAGGTTCTTAGTTTAGGTAATCTAAGTAATTGAGGCGTATTTAGTTTGAAATGAAACTTCGCAAATGTCAAATCCATACAAAAATAAGAAAAAAACTACTTTTAATAAAATACTTTTAAAAATCTATGCCTATTTAAAAGTGTAGCGGCATGCGGCGGCTCTTGCACAATTTACCAAAAATCAACTGGGCATAATATTTATTCTTGCCGAAGGGTTTGTTTATTTTTCTGTAACAGAAAATTGTAAGAATGAAAGGAACATTTCAAAAATTATTGCTATTAATTTATTGGAGGAATTGTGCCAATTATAATCCTCAATCTTCTCAGTTTCTGTTCCTCTCAGAAAATCATTAAACTTACTGACAATTGCTAGTAAGTACCTATCTAATTATCTAACTGCTGGCAACAATCTTATTCTGGAATTCAAAATTTTATTCAAATATTGGAACACAAAAACAAAAGCTACACAGGAACATTCAATTCTTCCTTCCCTGCTGCTTGTTGAGTCCACATTTTTTTTATATGTTATCAATTATTATCTGTATTAAATAATAACTGTAAATATACAATAAATTAACTTACACAACAAAGTAATTTGTAAATATATATATTTTGTAACAATACAAGTAAAACTGTAAATATACAATAAATTAACTTAACAAGATAAAGTTCTGGAAAAACCTTAACTCTGATTTGGATTCCTGGCATAGTGGGTAACGATATTGTGGATTCTTTGGCACAACAAAATGTCCAACCCTATTGTTACCCTCGTAAACCATATTTCCCTACCTGAAGATCGATTCTATCTTTTGTGGGATCGTTATGAGATAACGGACGTAATCTCATATCAGATTTGTGTGATTTTTACATATTACTGTCACATATGTGTTTAGATCGTTTTAAACACGAATTCCTGCAAGTATGCATGATTATTTATTCATTTAATGTACGTTGTACATAGTAAAGGCAAATAAATCACACAAATCTGACAAAAAGGACTATCCCATCAAAACCGTGATTTCAAAAATTCTTCCATTTTTCCAAAAAAGAAATTTCCTCACTTATTCGAATGAGAATCGGACATTGTTCCGTTCCTTCTCACCTTTTTTTAAATTCACATCCTTGACTTCTCAGATTGTACATTCCAGAT
Source organism: Limnephilus marmoratus (assembly GCA_917880885.1). Lineage (NCBI taxonomy): Eukaryota > Metazoa > Arthropoda > Insecta > Trichoptera > Limnephilidae > Limnephilus > Limnephilus marmoratus. Next base: position 22,942,794 of record OU862923.1, on the reverse strand, counting down.
GTGGGAACTTTAGATCACATATTTTTTGGTTGTCCCCATAGACATCCAAATTTAATAGACCAGAAGATACAGATGAGGGGTAAAACCAAACTATGGAGGGTGAAGAGGGGAAAGATGACTGATTCGTTAAAAAATCAATCTGACAGTATATAGGCATCTCGCATTATAATATCACCATTTAGTTCTTAAAAGCAAAATCTGATTTTGAATGAATAGACCTTTTTATATGGGAGCGCGAATTGCCCGCCACGTTATTATCATATTTGCGTAGTCGAAATCGGCAAAGGAAAGTTCGCCCTTTTTCACACTTGCTGCCGTGTTTAGTTGAGACACTTTTACAAAATGTTTCATAATTTACTTACCCCTGTAACCAGCGACGAGCTCACTGGAGAAACGCCCACATTTGCTACGTTCACATATATTAGGGTATAATGTATAGCACAAGCTCTCACTTTTGTTCGTAAAATGTGCAATGTGACCAGCGCGCTGGTCAGGACAAGAATGATGACATCACATTTTTTAGATTCAAGCGACGCTCTCGTAAGCCGAGCTGGCTCCATGGAATTGGCGAAATAGGAGGGGGAAATAATACGCTTTTATCACTTAGGGCAGGTCCAGATATATTCATATGTCCATGGTTGTCCCTCTAAATCATAGGTTCCCAACCTTTTTTTGCCCACCGCCCACTTTGAGAATATTTTTTTTTCTAGCGCCCCCAACTCGTAAATCTGAAAGAGCAATTGTCGTCAGGATTATATTTACCAACGGGGGCGGGGGGGGGGGGAGATAGGATGGGGCAAGATGCGTTTTTTTTATTTTTTATTGTATATTTTATTTGGTGACCGGCCAACTCAGAATGAAGCCAACTCAGAAGCACCTCATAAAGGTCATTAAAGAGTGGCGATAAAAAAATCTTGATTAAGTTAGGTTAGGATTACCGGCAATTTTAAATGTATTTTTTCATAGCTTTTAACCTTTCAAAGGCCAGGAACGCGCCCGCGCGCGAGATTGGAATTTCAAAAAAGAATATTAATTCAAATAATTTGGATGCGATTTTAAATTTTTTGTATAAAGAAACTGTACCAAGGAAAAAGTCAGAATAGCTTCCTCCATTCTTGTTCTTAAGGTAATTTCCAAAAATTTTTCCAAAAAACCCTGGCCCTTGACAGGTTAATGACCTTTCTGAGGTGTTTCTCAGATGGTTTAATTCTGAGTTGGTATGGAACCGTTCTGAATTATTTTTATTTTTTTTACTTGTGTTTTACTGCTCAGAAAGATTACACTTGTGCAGTAATTCACGTGACACGCTACAGTGGTATTGTAGACCAATTTACGTGTTTTGACGTCTAACTTTCCCTTTATCCTACTTTTCTTTTTCATTTTAATCTTTTCTGCAATTTTTTTATTTAACATTTCAAAGTCAGTGTTTAGTTTTAATTTGTTATAGATTATGATTCCTGAGTATTTAATTTCTTCTACTTCTTCAATATTTTGATTTTCTATATTAAGGGTAGTAATTTCGTTGAGTTTCTTCTCTAATACCATGAATTTACTTTTAGTTACATTTATTTTCAGTTTATTCGAAGAAAAAAAACTTTAATATATAATACAGAAGTGTTCTTTAAAAAAAGTTTTTTTTGACAATGCATCTTCGATATTATTTGGTATAATATGTAAAAGTGTTTCATCAGCAAAAGTTTGATAGAACAGTACTTCAGGCACTTCACTATATCATTAATATATATACTTAATAAATAGGAGCGGTCCCAATACAGATCCTTGAGGAACTCCGAGGTTTACTTGTTGTTCTTCAGATATAGCATCTCCAATTTTGTTTCTTTGTTTTCTATTTTGAATTTTATTATTAGTATTTCTCTGTCTATCGTTTCAAAAACACGTCTAAAATCCAAGAACACTACTATTGTATTTTTCTTCTGATCCATACTATGAATATTTGTTTCTAAACCCTGCTGTTTTACAAGAATGTTATTTTTTTTCAATAAATTTTCTCATCTCTTCTTTAACTATGGATTCTAGTATTTGTTCAAATGTAGGTTATCCATTTATTTTTCTGAGGTCTTCGAAATTTTTAGCATTTATTATTTTGGGCACTGGTGTTATTATGGAAGTTTTCCACGACTGCGGAAAAATTCCCTTTAACACAGATTAATTTATTAGTGCAACTACTTAAATTTAATTATGCCTATAGTAATTCCAGATGTCGATGATTTTTGCGTCATTGTATTAAAAATTTTCATTAAATACTCACTGTTACCTGAAAATATTATTATTCTCTCTTCTTTCCGACGATTGAGAAGAAGTATCTGTGAATAATGAAATACTCTTATTTATGTTTTCGACACTTAGTATTAAATTTGGCTATTTTAGTTTTATCATCTTCAACTCCATCGGGAACCGAACTTCCTTAATGTTTTCCCTCTGTTTGCCACTTATAATTTCTGTGTAATTAAAGTGTAGTCCACATTTTTCTTGGATCTCCTTGAGAGGTAATAATTTTTAGCCTCGAATACGAATTTTTGGTATGTTTTATTTCTGTACCTATACATGTTTCTAAGTTTCTTACAGGTTTCCCACCTTTCTTCTGAAAATTGTATTTTACAGGCTTTATAAGCTGTATCCCTTTGTTTTTTTAGAAGATTTAGGGATTTCGTAGGTATATTTATATTATATTATATGTATTTTGTCAATGCTCTTAATCTATATGTAATCTCCTTTCATTGTGATCTCTCTTTTTTTCTTTTCTATTCGTGTTATTGTTATATTGTTAATTGGACTATTTGTCCGTAAATAAATAAATAAATACTATTTATTTGTATCTTTTAATATACTACTAGCTGGTTCCCGGCATGCGCTGATATACCATTTTTAAAGAAATAAATTGTTTCCCTGTTCCCCTCCCGCATTTCCTTCCCCTCCCGCGTTCCCTTTCCACCTTCCCCGCCTACCCCCTCCCCTCTTCCACTTCTCCGTCCCTCCAATCCCCCTACCGCGTTCCATATAACAGTCCCAGTACATTCAGTTTTCAAACATTTCGCGTGCCTCCTATTACAATTTTTTTATTCAAATTTTCGCTTTTCATTCAAAACAATTATTCATTTTTATATATTATAAGAACAATTTATCTGTTATGGGTTATCTATAATTTAAATAACCCATAGATAATTCTTTTTTTTTCAAAAAAAAAACGTTCGAAAACACAATTCAATTTCGTCAAACGCGCGAACTGTCAAACGTGTGAAGTTAAAATAGTCGTTAAGTTTTCTGAAATTATCCAATTTTCTGAGCAATTTTCTTAAATCTTCTTCCCGTAAGAACCTTATACAAAGTATTGGGAAACTTTAAAAAAAAAGTGAAATGACCAAGGGAAACAGGATTTTATATTATATATATAAATATAATATATAAATACTATCTACTAATTATATATAAATACTATCTGGTCCCGGCAGCGTATTTACAATCCCTACCGCGTTTCAGTCGCTTTAAATTTTCAATATCAAAATTTAAATATTTAGAAATAAAATTATTAATTTCTAATATACATATCAGAAAGATTATTTTATCTAGATTTTAGAACAATTTTTGTTTTTGCAATGTGATAAAAAATAACCAATATAGAGGTATATTTAAAATGTAAATTGTCGTTACCGCGACTGAATCGGTATAGGTTTTGTAAATACGCGTCCCGGCATGCGTTGCTATGCCATTAATAAAGAAATTGTTTCTCCCTTAGTGTCCTTTTCCATTCGTCCCGTTTCCCTTCCGCCTCCCCTTCTTCTCCTGCGTCCTCTTCCCCTCTCGCGTTCCCACTCCATCACCTCCACCTTCCCTCTCCCCACTCCACTCCCCCCCCCCCCTTCCCCCGTCCTGCAAACCCTTCTCCCGAGTTCTCCTCCCCCTCCCCCCTCTCGTCTTCGCCTTTCACCTTCCCCGCCTTCCCTTTTCCCTTTACCGCTCCCTCGTACCGCCAACCCTCCTCCCGCGTTCCATATATTCAATCCCAGTACATTCTGTTTTTAAACAGCCCGCGTGCCACCTTTTACAATTTTTATTAAATTTCCATTTTTCATGTATATTAAATTTGGTACCTAACATAGGTACCTATTTAAAATATCGAAAATTCTTGATTCGATTCAAACTATTAGGGGAGTAACTACTTTAAATAAATTTATCAACTTAAAGATTTTCAAAAATAGAATTTTATTTAACAATCATTGTTTTGCAAAATATCCTTCTCAAACACGCGTACTGTCAAACGTGCGATAGTCGTTTAGGTTAGTAATAGGTTAAAATTATCCAATTTTCTGCGCAACTTTCTTAATTTTTCTCTCCGTAAGAACCATCCTCGTACTTCAAGGAATATTCGAAAAAAAAAGAATTAGCGAAATCGGTTCAGCTGATCTTGAGATTTGCGCTTAGCAACACAAGCGATTCATTTTTATATATAAGAGAAGATATATTCGTTGTAGGCATTGGTTCATTTACTACTATTTCAGGTGTCCTATTAGTTCATCGGCTTTTCTGTCTAAATTTCCTTGGTTATCGCAGATCCACTTTTTGTTTTGTAATGCCGTACACAATTTATCCTTATTATAGTTCTTTTTATTTCTGTATATATATATATATTATACTTTGTGTTCCCTGAGGCTTCAGACTATTATATCTAATTTTTGTAATAATTGTTTCGTGATCAGATTGATTTTGAATTCTTCCGCAGCATTAACTTCCGCGTAAAAGTCATTTGAAATTACATTAATCATGGCTTTAGAGTTTTTTCATATTCTTGTATAATTTTTGACAAGTTGCTTCCTAACCAGACAATTTATGATGATTTGTAATCATGTGCTTTTTATATTGAATATTAAAATCTCCACAGATGATTTTCAAGTCTCTTGTATTTATTTGCTAACGGCACCATTCTTCAAAAAAATCTAAGAATTTTGTATCATTTTGATTTGGGGAATGATAAATAGCTGCATAGATTCCCAGCTTAAAATCCTTCAATAGCCAGTAGGTATCCAGGTATTATTTTTATCTAGTACCGCATTTGTTGTGACTTTGTAAGAGATGTTGTTTACACACTCACACACATACACTACAGAATTAATGTGATAACTCCACCTGTATGCCTGCTGCTAAATGAGTCGCATCTAATTGTCGAATAGCCCAGAAATGTTGTTTCATTTTGGTTAATTTCTTCGGTAATACTGGTTTCGCTCATCATCACCATGTGCAGTTCGTATTCTTTTAGCATGTCTTCGACTTCTTCGATATGTGCTAGCAAACTAGCTATGGGTTTCTGGGTCTCCTACCGCCCCCCTGAAAGTCTGAAACGCCCCCCAATTTTCTCTTTGCCTTCTATCGCCCCCCTGAAGGTCTGAAACGCCCCCAAGGGGGCGTTATCGCCCACGTTGGGAACCTATGCTCTAAATAAATATCCTCTCTTCTATCAAGCATTATCTAAAATTGCCTCCCCTCCATCAATTTTAAATGATGGCTTAGAAACACCCTTCAAGAGTGAAAGCCAGAAATAATTGAAAAAAAAAATTTTATAAGCCACCGCACTTTTCACACGTTGATTGCTGACCTGAAAAGCTGGATTTCATGAGATGGCCAAACTATTATTTTTCATTAAATTTTGTTTTACTGTGCCTATGACGTTGTGTAGTGTGTCTTTAGTTTTTTTATTATCTAAGTAGGTTTTACATAATGTAAATATTTATCATGATCGGCCATCCATAACACAATTATTGCCCGTATGGCCTATAACGCAATTTCGCGTGAACAATTTTTTCATGTTCTATGAAGGAAAAATTAAAAATTCACGCATACTCACAGTGGAGGAAAACCTTTTGGGTGAAATGCAGATCCCGCCAATGTGGGGGATTTTAATAAAAATGCACTTTCTAGATGAGAAAAGTGTGGAAAAGTTGAATAAAAAAGAAATTAAGGTGCGCTTGGCAAAATTGAGGGAGATATAGCCGTTTAAAGAATGAATAAAATGACACTTCGTGAACTTATACTACGCCATTTTGTTACTATTATGTTGGTATCTCAGACTTGCTATAAACGAAGGTTGATACGATTGTAGCCAACTTCGTGTGATATATAATAAGGCGCGTAATTATGAAAAACAGAATTAATAATGGTCACAAACCATGTTACACAAACCTGGCGTAGCCGCTAAACTACTTGAAAACTGGGATGTTTTTCTTGCGTTACGCGAGTAGGCGTTATAAAGGGGCACAAACCATGTTACATAAACCATGTTACACAAACCTAGCGTAGCCGCTAAACTATTTGAAAACTGGGATGTTTTTCTTGCATTGACGCGAGTAGGCGTTATAAAGGGGCACAAACCATGTTTAGCGTAGTCTTAGGTTAGGTTACTTTAATTTGGAAAGTGATAAACAGACAAATTTCATAATTACGCGCCTCATCTATCACATGAAGTCGGCTACAATCGTATCAACCTTCGTTTATAGCAAGTCTGAGATACCAACATAATAGTAACAAAATGGCGTAGTATAAGTTCACGAAGTGTCATTTTATTCATTCTTTAAACGGCTATATCTCCCTCAATTTTGCCAAGCGCACCTTAATTTCTTTTTTATTCAACTTTTCCACACTTTTCTCATCTAGAAAGTGCATTTTTATTAAAATCCCCCACATTGGCGGGATCTGCATTCCTCCCAACCTTTTTCGTGCCCGACTGCAACTATTCGTGTTCTCTTTCTACAAAAGCGGTGAGGTGATTTTTCACAAAAACAGCTCTTTGTAAATCAGCCAAATATTATTATTATAAAGCAATATTAAAATTCATACTTTTACCCACAGTGTGGAAAAACCTTTCTCATGTTCCGACTGCAACTATTTGTATTCTCGGAAAAAACATCTAAAAAAATCACATGTTTTCCCATGGTGGAGAAAAACCTTTTTCCTGTTCCGACTACAACTTTTCAAGTAGTATTTAAAAATTCATACGTTCAGCCATTCCGGAGAAACACCTTTTCATTTTCCGAATCTTCTAATGGTAATTGTTCGGAACAAACGTCAACGGTTAATACTCACTTTTTTTTTATAAAACTTTTAGATTCTTCTTAATTACCATAAAAGACAACTATTTGCATTGGGGGAGGTTGAAAATGTTACATTTTTAATTTTATTTACGTAAATTGAAAATTTGCTTTCACACTGTCAAATCACTCTGTTTGCAGTTCGGAACAAACGTCAACGGTTAATACGCACTTTTTTTTTATAAAACTTTTAAAATTAAGATAATATACACAAGCCCGCTACACAAACCCTGCGTAGCCAAACAAACCATTCAAAAACGTAGGCTGTTTTTTAAAGTAAAGATAACATACACAAACCCGTTACATAACCGTTGACGTTTGTTCCGAATATTTACCCTTCTAATTCAGCACTTTTAAGTCTTTTTTGAACAATTTGATATGATAGTGGTTCTTTTTGAGGGTCCTGGTTTGTGGCTCATTATTAAAAAGAAAAGTGTGTACGTAAAGTGAAAACAAATTGAAAATAGCAAAAAACTAATTACATCAACAAAAACGCTCCCACTCAAACGCCGGCGCTGCGTGAACTGTGTGACAAAAACAAAATGGCGTACCACAGGCCATGCCCACCACTCAAAAGGTAAGTTCCTTCCTAGTGGCCGAAATAAATTCCGCGTGCCTTTGCGCTGTAGACGATATTCCACAGCTTATACAAATCCATCAGGAAGAAACACGCGGTACCGCGTGACGGCAATCAACGTGTTAAGCTTGTGATGAAGCTCACAGATTATTAAAAACACACATTTCAACAATTTCTACAAGAAACAACTATTTACGTCCACAAAATACTTTATTAGGTTCTTATTTTGGGTAAACTATGTATCCTTAAGTATTTAGATTGAAACAAAACTTTGCAAATGTCAAATCCGTACAAAAAAAATTAAAATGGCGGCAAAGGAAACGTTTTAATTATAAAATAATAATTGGCTAATTTATATAGGGCCGTTTTCGTGGAAAATCACCTCAAGGGCGGGCGCTGATGTTTTGTATGGGAAATTTTGAACTTTGAATAAAAATTGAATTTTAATGCATCTTTTACCATCTGCCAAACTTTTAATTTTCTAATTATTTTTTTTTCTTGAAGTAATTAAGTTAAAACGTGGTGTAATTTCCAAAATATGTGCCTAACAAAAGTGCGGCGGCTTGTGGAACGTTTACCAGAAAATCTCTAATATTGTTGAAAATGCAGTAACAAGTTATTACCACTGCTCAGTCGGGTGTGATTAATGATTGGAGATAATAATAATGCAATATTTATTTTTTTTTAGGGAAATAATAGAAAACAGTATAGCGGCTAAACCTCAGAAAATGTCCGCCGCAGAACACAGCCAAATCACAGAATTATTGCTGAGTAAGAATGAAGAGCTGACTAAAACATTGGAGCTAGCAGACGAGCAGGCCAAAATACACGAGAAGATGAACAGGTTGAAAATGGAAGTCGATAACCAGGTTTGTTATTACTTTAATACACTAAAACACTGGCGCATTCCACAACTGGCGATGTTATATTCAGCTGTATGAGGCATTTAAAGTTTGCCATGATGAGGTGTGTGGTGTAATTGCAGGACCAGGACATCTGCCAGCTGCAGAGGCAGCTGAAGGAGGCGGAGCAGATCCTGGCCACGGCGCTGTACCAGGCTCGTCAGAAGCTCGCCTCCATCGTCAAGTCCAGGAAGAGGCCCGTACCCTCTGAAGAATTAATCAAATTTGCCCACAGGTAACTTGAAATTATTTCTAGCGATTATAATAAATCAATTAATGAATTCGGGAGAGACTGGTTGTGAGAGATCTTTCGATTCCAGTTATTTTATTTTTTTACACATTAACCTCTGGGAGGCCAGGCCATTTCACGAAAATTCACTAAAAAAGCACCACTTTGAATTTTGAATTGAATTTTTGTCACATAAATAATTATGTAACTAATGCAGTTCTTGCTTAGGTGTTTATTTTGTCTATGGTGTTTTTTTGGACACTGGTAATTTTTGGAAAAGAAAGAAGAGCAGTTTTGTTTATGGGCACTTCCTCCCGGGCAGCCATGGACTAGGTTGTTCTGGAATTGGTCACTCACCATCAAGGTGTTTTAATCACTGTTAATCATGAGAATCTAAGTTGATTTAAAACTTAAAAGACGCGGGGTGGTTTTTACGTGACACGAGAGGTTCGTGTACGGTGTTTTTATAGTGGATGACGTAAAAGTCCCACTTTTTCTCGATGTGGTTGGTTGGCCATTTTGTGGCAGTATTTATGGAAAAGAAATCGTGAAGTGAATTGGTCCCGGTGTTGGCTACTAGAATATGCCATCACGACCCCGCGTCGCGTAATCACGGACTGCTACCAGTAATACCGTAATACGCCAGACTTGGATACTGTTGGGGGCCACGTGCCTTTGGATTGGAGATCGTTGAGGTGGCCCGAGGCTGAATGCGCTCCTTGGGAGTATAGCCGCCTCCTGCTCAATTAGAAGGACGACCTTGGTGCTCTGGATTCCGCGCTGTCCCCGGATGGGAAGGCTAGAGTTGCCGTCCCGTCCCGTGTTCTCTCTCTGCGAAGCAAGATCGCGTTCGTCTTCCGGGGGGTATTTCAGTATAGATAGTTTAGCGAGTCCATCTGGTACGTATGTTTTTATATGTTTTCCTTTGATACCCTGATGGGAAGTTTGTACACTTCCGTGTTGCTTTTGTGTTCAATACATATTTTTTTGAAAAGTTAATATTCTTTGATTTAATTGAATCCCTACACGATATAGAATTACTTGGCCCACTATCCCGAGTTTGGATCTCTGCTCTGCCGCCAGGATATATTTAATACGAGCCTAATTCGTTACATGTTTTGTAGATTAATTTTGAGCTATCGTATATTTTATTGACTGAAACACGTTCCTATAACAATAAACTATCTACCAAAACAACATTACTTGCGTTAATTACGTAAATTAATAGGTTTTACGGTGTTTTAGTCGAGGAACATGCATCAATTTTGACAATTAAAATTCGCAGCAAAAATGACATTTCAATGTCACAGATAAAATCGTTTAAAAATATTCTGGGGTTGCAAGGTGAATGAAATTTTTTTATTTTAAATTTTTTATTAAATTTTTATGGGGTAATGTTGGCGCAAGCGATTCTGACCGTGTTCTTCATACAAATTCTGTACATAGAAGGGCCAAAATCGCAGACAAACATTTTTTGTTCGAATTTTTTTTTTTATTATTTTCTCGCACAAGCGCACAATTATTATCTCCGGCCTATTAAGCAGGGTACTCACCTAAAGTGTAGCATGCAATGTATCTGATACTGTATCAATCTGCAAGTGGGTACGGTTCGTCCACGGTAACCGCGTATCAAGCTACGACCTCCCGGATCCGCAGTGCTCGTGACGATATCACCCGACAACATGTCTCAAATGGTGGCTTTTTTCCGTGACATTTTGTAGAAAATATTAATAATCGTTTCATACCTTTACCAGTTTCATAACTTTTTTTATTTTCATTTTCTCTCTCCTGTAGCAAGACAATACGGTGATCATCTTATTTTTACAGTTTTCGCCCGACGTACCCATAGCTTGTCGAATATTTTCCCGAGCATCCACTTTTAGATTTTTTTTATAATAATTATTATCTTTAGGGTCCCACAATACCGGAGCATTTTGATAAAGTTCAATTAAATTTGACACATTTTCATCTGTCCACTCCATGATGAAAACGTTCGTTTGAAGCTCGCCCCTACGTACTCACTATACAAGGCGCCGTGTCGCTGTCCACATGCGCACTGCGAGCCGCCTTTGTGCTCGCAGTGAAACCGCCGTCGGCGGGTCACTGCGAGCACACTGCGCTCCACGCGCGAGCGGCTCGCAGTAGACTCGTGCCTACGTACTCACTTGATACAGTATCAGATACGTTACAGGTTACACGGTTAGGTGAGTACCCTGCTTAAGAGGTTAAAACGATTGATATTAACAACTTGATACAATTGTTATTTTCTATTTAAATGTTTAATTTATAATTTAAAAACATGTTTTAATTATTATAGGCCCATATTTAAACATGATTTATAAAGAAACTAGAAGACTTTTGGAAATGAGGGAGCGGGCCAGATCGGCAGAGACGGGACGTGAATAAAAGGCGTCAGTTAAGATGTGAGTCAGTCGTTTATTGGGCTACGTAGCGAGGTCGGTGAAAAGGTAACAAGATGTATGCGGAGTGCCGTGGAGGAGATGCTGCAGGCGCACGGAGGTGATGGTGTGGTGAAGGTCGATGATGCTGTGGTGGAGCAGACCACGGGTCTGCATGTCACCAGCACGTTGCTCGACACCATGGCGGTGGAGACAACCTATCTTCCAGGCCGTTGCTCGACGCTTTGAGTCGCGGAGATGAACGGTGAGTGGCTCGGTGAGCTGAGCCACCAGCAGGTAGTCCTGGCGAGGCGGAGAGTTTTTCCATGGCAGCGAAGCACGGTGGGCTTCGGGGTGTCATGAAAAGGTGAGCTGATCCCTTGGCTGAAGGTGGCGTCGAACCTTATAAGTCGCGGGATGTAGCTATTCTCAGAAGCTGAAGACACGATGGGCCTTATAGCTGAGACGTGATGAAATCCTCGAGGAAACTGCACTGGATGTGTGGAGATGCCATGCAGGAGCACTTGTGCGGAGATCGTTACATGTTGATAGTTTTTTTACTGCGCAGTGAAATTTACAATCATGTCGGAAAACCGAGCTTGACAGAAGTACGGGACCATTAATTTGTTTTTGGCTTGATGTTCTAAAGACTAATTTACAGGGAATTTGAATGTTTCGGTACTTTCTTTCAGATGGCGAAAGATAATGCGTCGCCACAGAAATAATAACAATGGCATCGCATTCCTTGTGAGAAACCACATCAGGTGGCGGCATTCACACCTGATTTTTTACCAAAATTCTTTAGGGAGGATATTGGAACTCAACGATTCAATTAACACATTCTAAATTTGCTTTTATTGCAGGCTTTGTATTCATGTATTTGGAATGTTGCAAATTAAAATGTGTTAATGTGGAATTCCAGAATTAGCGCATCCAACGCCATCTGCGCCCCACTGTCTTGGGCGCCGGGTGATCCTCGCCGGCCCTACCCCACGGACATAGAGATGCGACTGGGGCTGCTGGGGAGGTTGTGTGATTTGCCCCTCAATGGACACGCACCCTCACTCAGTGATCTGCACAGAATCACCACTGGAGGTAATTATACTTCTTTCCATAAATATATTTGTGCCTTATCTGATTGTGCTCTCCCCCATATTTCATGTTAAGTATTCCTTTGACAGCAGCCGAATCCCTTTAACAATATGTAACGGCCCCTGGCCCGTGTTATTGTTGTGAAGATAGTACTAAGGTGTGACTGGCAATTTTAATATTTTGTATCATAAAAATAAGATGATGGTAGATGTGGTAAATACCTTGTGGCTCCTTCGTACACAGCTTTGAGGTTAGAACCTTCGCGCCATAACTGTTACGTTATGCCGTGTACTCCGGATGCTCACCCTTCTGTATTGTTAATTGTATACAAGAGATTCTATTCAAGTGGTGGGCATATTGAAACATTCGCAATTACATCAGGTTGGCGGGCATGTTAGAAATGAAACACGATAGTCTTTACGTTTAAAACAAATTAAATATGTAGTACTGTATTTCTTAAATAAACACAAATGATGACATAAGAGATGTGAACTTACCCCCATTATTCCAGACCGTATGATTACTATTCTACGCTATCTAAACTAACTGCTGGTGATCGACTGCAGGTCCACGGCCGCATCCGGTCGAAGCGCTGGAATCGGGCGGACAGCCCGCCAGGATCGCCCCCATGTCCCGTCCTGTGATGTCCCACTTATGAGTCCCCCGAGCTGGGCGGATGGTCTCCAACAAAGCTCCTTTTAGAACGCCAACGCGCCTTCCAGCGTGAAATCGGCGAGAGCAAAGTAGCGGAATCGCCTCTCAAATACTGACCACGTCCGGTTGTAATCTGTTATTTATACGATCTCGGCATATTAACATACCGAAGCGAGCGAGAATGTCTTTTAAATTCCCTCGATTTTGCGTGAGGTTTTTATTCACTTCCGGATAATGCCGGTTTTTGGTTCGCGGCTCGGAACTTGCTTGCTACACAATTCCATTATATTGCACTGATTGAACGTGATTGTAGGAAAGGAATACATTTACAGATGTTGTACTTCCCGTCTTGTTAAAAGAATTTTTATCCGCTCGACTTTAATACTTATTTCAAACATGGCCCCGTGACGGTCCCGGCTCCAGTAAAAAGTGTCGTTGCCCGTCAAAAACTTATTTTCTCCCTTCTCGCGCCGATATATGGTTGTCCAAAAAACCATTGACAATTCTAAGATTGGTAATCTCAGTACCTAATCGCAGTTGTTATGCAATTATTAAATATTTTCATAACAAATATTCACCAAGGTTGTCATTGGATGATGTCCCCTTGTTCCCCAATATAGCTCCCTGTCTGAATCTCAGGTGGAAACTACCTTACCTTCTTAGTCCTTGGCTATTCAAATAGATTAAACAAGAACTTATAAAATGAAACCATCTTCTATTCCAGCGGAGGTGCCAGCTTCAGCCGCTAACCAGTTTGCCTGGCACCCCAGCGGAGAGCTGCACCTGGCCGTGGGTGGGGGCGCTACGGTGCCCCTAGAGGCGGGCCAGGCGCGCCCCAAGGACGGGCCACAGGAGGATGTAGAAGTCATGTCCACCGACTCTAGCTCCAGTTCTAGCAGTGACTCCCAGTAGACATTTACAGGTATGCTAGCTTAAAAGTTGCTAATCATTTATTTCTATATTAAGGGTGGAGTCTGGTCCAGTATTTTTTTTCGATGCGTTTTTTTTTTCAAAGATGAAATTTATTTTCAGTCACAAAACTTTTATTACATACATTTGAACAAGAAAAAACACTATTGAAAATTTAATATCTATATAGATATAGCGGCCGCAAGCGGAGGGTCCTACCAAATCGGCTGGAATCCTGGAGTCCTTGGAAATTTTCTGAAACATGCAATTAAAAAAAAAATTGTTATAGTATGAATGTAGAATGCGCATGAATCAAAGTTTGCAAAAATCGCAAATTTGACAAAAAAAATCAGCCTTAATTTTGCAATAACTTTGTCCTATAATAATAATTTTCATAAGTCGAAGTTCATCTGCATATAAATTTAATTTTCTTTTCTTTAAATTTTGAATAAAGTAAATCTGTTGAAAATTAGATGAACTACGATTCCAGCCACCTTGAAAAATGTGGTTTTGAGAAAAACGGATTTAAAGTTTTCGCTGGTAACCGGATCGCTCCATTCTCTGTCTACCTGTTTGGCGCGCACCGCTCCCAACTATATTTCAAAGTCGAATTTGATAATGTAACTTTGGGAATGTATTATCCAAAAGTAGAGTATTTTTAGGTAACAAAAAATATTTTATTTTTTGGATCGGCGGAACCAGACTCCTCCCTTAGCTCCACATGGAAACTCTCAATTTTTTCTCAAGGCCTAAGTCATCTTGGGGGGTGCTGTGTTGACAATCTTTTTTGTGTAGAGAAATCTTATGTTGTAGGAGAGGAAAAGCAAAAGCGGCAAATTAATTCATAGCCGAGCTGTTAAGCGCAAGAACCAATAACTTATATATAAAATATAGACTCGCCATTGTCTCACAAACTTAATTTGTGGTATGTAAGAAACACTCTTGTGTTTTCAGTAAATTCTTAATTCAAAAGTTAGTCATGGATGATGAAGATAGACATTCAAAGAATATGTGTGTATGAACGACATAGATACAGAACCGGTTGGCATTTTATATGCACCGAGTATTATATTCTACATCACTGGTCACGGATGTGACGAAGATGCCAAGATACGCTTCCTCGCTTACACTAAGGCGAATGCGGAATTCTATATGAGATGACCTACTGTCATAGGTTGTCCTTCTTATTCTTAATTTTTTGCTATCTCACTTTCTCTAAAGATGCTAAACATCTTCCGAAACAATCGAAATAATTGTATTTTTTATAATAAAGAATTTATCTGTATTTACAAATGAAATGTTATTAGTGTTTGCGGGTAATGGAAACATTTTCTCATCACAAGAGAGCATTTTGGCATTTTTTTAAATTAAATTTACTTTCTAGTAGGACACGACCATACACGCCGTGTAGCAGTTGAGTACTAAAACTACGAAATCAAAGACAAATGCAATTGCCTTGGTTTTGGCTTACTTTTGAGATTTCTACCACTCGTCTATAGATTATATATAACGTCATTGGCAAGAACGATCCATAAAATCAACCTGTTCCTTGTGGTGGATTAAGTATGTGTACCTCGACTGCACCAGTACCGAAGTGATCTATGACAAAAGTTCTTCAGAGAGTACCTTCCATAAGGCCTTTAACCAGCCAGCGGCTGAAAATCCACATTTCGTCGAAAGATGTTCTTACGATCGTACAGGGCGGTTCCAATGAGAAAGATGAATTATTTTCCGTACCAGCTTTTTAAAATTATAACTCAATATCGATTTTATTTCATTCCAAATTTGCTTTAATTTATACCTACGTCCAAAAATGCTGAAAGGCGTAATGATAAAATATTAAAATTATGTACTTTTTGTAATTATTTTTGTATCGTTAGTATTTATAATTTTTCAATAATGTCTAAGCAAAATAAATGTGCAAAAAAAATCTGAAATATATTAATTTGTAAGACCGTAAATAGATAGACAAAATAGAGAAATTTTCGTCATAAATAAGTTTTCGGGTGTTTTTTTTAATGATTTTATTTGAACTAAAATTAAAATTTTGAAACATGCGTTTTTTTACTAGATAACGTATTGATTTACAATAATGAATAATTACATGATTCGAAAAATGTCCTGAAAAATAAGATTTTTCGTTTGAAAATTTAACAATCTGCCAACGACCTATGGTATAAACTAAAAATAAACATTTTTTCTCAAAATTTAAAACATGCGTTTCCTGGATAAAAGAACAATCTTTTGAAATCAATTTATAATATTTTGTGGAAAAGATTCAATATGTCTAAAATTTGATTTAAAAATTACATATTTCCGGTTTTCTCTGGTTATACCCTCTTAAATACTGATAAAACATGCACAGCATTCCCAACTGACTTTCTCTAAATACTTCAACACTTCTTATCGGTGTGTTTCTGTATATTTTAGACAATCTGATTTTTATTGTTACAGATATACAGCGTGTCTGTCAGGCTTCACATCCAATTCTGATAAGGAAACAAAAGGATCGCATCCAGAAATATGTCCGCGTGAGATGTTCTCAATATTTAGTGAGATCAATCAATGCTCATCAGCAGCGCAGGAAGAAGATTTCCCAAGGATCCACTTTGTGATATAAAAGAATTCGTTTCACGATTCGTCGATAAAGGAACTTATAATAATTTAGGTATCATTCATTGATAGTTGGAATATTGTTATTTACATGTGAACTCATTTATCATTTCATCCATTTATTTTTTAGTGAATTTTACTATTACTTTAAAACAATATAATGTAATGTTTTAGATTAATTGTCATTGATTGTGATAAAACAAAATGCTGTTATACAGTAAAACCAGTTTTATTTTGAACTTCTTCTCTTTTTGCTTCCCTCTCAAACTATACATACGGTAAAGTAACTAATACAAACATGATGTCGAAAATAAATAATCTTAGCATGATATAAATTATTTTAAAACTACGGTTCACCCACGGTATTTTGGCCCCTGTTTAATCTTGCACCCTCTATAATCTGACAAGCTCATACATTCATTAGTTAATTTTTAGAACCGTTCTCTTCTCAGGCGAAATTACACAATGATATTCCATGAACTTACATACAGTTTGTCAAATAAGAGTAGAAAATATATGAGGGCGCCACTGTTGATCAAATGGCAATACTAAACACATCACTCATGGTGTTAAAGTAAAGCTGTGTAACCTACATTTTTATAAAAAATTAAAAAGGCATAATAGTGGAAAAAATATTTTTTCATTGCAGTATAGATACTCGCCGATCTCAAAATTAGAATTGCATATAGGTATATTATTATTATACTTTTCCAATTTTGTGTTAACATAATGAAGAATAACTATAATGTAATAAAATATAAAGCACAGTTTAGAAATTGCTCACATTTATTTAATACTAGATAAAGTACCTAGCGTTGCCTGGGCTTTAGATCATGTCTTTAATTTTAGATCTGAATATATTTAACTCATTCAGATCTAAAAGTAGTGTAACTAAACTCACCATTAGTGATTCTTCCTTTCTATCTATTGTTAAATTCAAATTTATGTTAAATTAAATTAAAGCAAATCGCTTTATAAATCACCTTTTAAGGCTGTCATACCAGCAAATCATAATTTCGATTCCGACTGCACCGCTCACACATCAGCCGTTGCAAGCGGACGTTTTTGGAACTAGATTTCGTTCCGCTAGAAGCCGGGTTTCACGTACCTATAGTTTACGCGAAGCTGGACCTACAGTATGGTTCAGATAAAGATGTTGAATTCTCGCTTCCAGAATTTTAATAAGTAGTAGTTATTTGTAATTTGTGTATTGAAGTGCGTAGACATAAATAGATACATAAACACAGTAGGTATAAAGTAGATACCTACACAAAAAAACAATTTGTTATATTTTTTTAATATTTTGGTTTTTGTTTTTTCATTTTATTTTACGGCCATTAGAGTGGAAGAATTGAAACGTTACTTGAAATGGCTTTAGCCGTGTTTAGTGACCAGATCTGAAAAGTCAGGTACTTCCCCACCTCCATCTTCCCTAACTCCTTCCCCTCCCCCACT
Source organism: Limnephilus marmoratus (assembly GCA_917880885.1). Classification (NCBI taxonomy): domain Eukaryota; kingdom Metazoa; phylum Arthropoda; class Insecta; order Trichoptera; family Limnephilidae; genus Limnephilus; species Limnephilus marmoratus. Next base: position 22,924,867 of record OU862923.1, on the reverse strand, counting down.
ACCTTCAGCCTCACAACATACCCCAATTGGGGGTGATAGTCCCACTGGCTCCAGACGGGAGCAGTTGGGACTCTTGTGCGGTATTCATGAAAAAAAGAGTACCTAATATTCAGTTGGATTGTAAAAAATATCTCATTTTGAAATATTTATTCGTGTGCATAATTTTTAATTTTATATTTATGTGAATACCGCACAAGAGACCCAAATGCTCCCGTCTGGAGCCAGTGAGACTATGACATGACTATGGGGTATAGTATGAGGCAGAAGGTGGTGGGGAAGGGCAGGAGATGGGGAAGAGGAAGCGAAGAATTACTTGGCTATTCAGATCTGGTCACCAAACACGGCCAAAGTAATTTTTAGCAACGTTTCAATTCTGAATGGTGGTCTTACACCAGGGCGATACTAAAGTATCTTCCACTCTGGAACGTGACGCAAATATATTATTTTTATATGAAATAACCCAAATTAGTCAAACAAAATTTATTTGCCCACGCCGGGATTCGATCCCACGACCTTCGGATTGCGAGTCAAGAGCCTTACCTCTTGACCACGCCGGCCGTCAATAAATAGTATCAGTAATTTGGAAGGCGGGTATGGGTACCGCCGTCCCGGGAACCATGTATTGGATTATCAACACCGTACGGGTAGCCCGGGTTCATGGGGCGAGGTTTGTCAGGATCTCGGCGGCGGTGGAATCTGCCCCACCAACTACGTAGAAGGCCGGATCGGGAGAGACCTTTTTTTACAATCGCTCGACACATTGCCTATCTCTTCTTTGGGGATGCTGTGTGAAGGTTCGTTTCAGGGAAAGGGAGGAGAGGATCTTCTGAGAAGGAAAGGGTATTAGGGGTGGGTAGAAATGTGGGGGTCAGCGTGTCCAGGAGAGCGGATGTATGAATCCATCCCTCCCACTGCGGTGCAAAGCGATGTTCCGAGAGAGTAAGGCTGGAGAAGTCAAAGGGACTCCCTCAACCACTTTCTCTAGATCCAACCTGCCATGCAGCTGGTGCGCAGACGCATCCGCCGCCAAGACCTGAAAAAACCTCACCCCATGAACCCAGGCACCCCTGCTAGTCACCAAACGTTGCGAACCACTAAGGATGACCTACGGCAGACGTGTTGGTTATCAAAAAAATGGTTCCCGGGGCGGTGGTACCCATACCCGATTCTCATGTTTGTTATTTTTGTAATACGAAAAATGGATATAAAAAAGCCTACCCCCCATCCCTCTCAACCCCCTCCCCCTCTCACCCCACAACCTCTAACCCCCCTCCACCCCCCCGCCTCTTTTACCCCCCCCCCCCCTATATAAAAATCAATTGCTGTTTGTTAGTTTCACTAAAACTCGAGAACGGCTGGGCCGATTTAGCTGATTTTGGTTTTGAAATGTTTGTCGTAGTCCAGGAAAGGTTTAAACGTTGAGAAAATATGGAAAAGTTGCGAGGAAGATAGTAAAATCAACAATTTAATTCTCCCATATAAACTGTTCTACATACTTTCCTGTGAATTGCTAACCGTTCATCCGATTGCGATGAAACTTTGGTGAGTTGTTGTGAGCACGCCCGCAAAGTAGTCCAGTCAATAAATGCTCCAAAAGGAGGTGTAGAGTGCGTGAGCAGGGACCTAAGCGATTCCTCCAGAAACTTGTTTAGGGTGCTTAGGGTGTGAACATACTAAAAGTCCTGACGTCTTGGTTGTGAGCTAGGGGGAAGGGGGGGAGGGGGAGGTCCCAATTTTCGGGTTTCCGCTTATATCTCAAAAACGGTGCGTCACACATGAAAATTTCCTAAGGATAAGTAAAAAAAGCTCATAAAATTATCTACAACTTTTATTCTTTACGTAATTTTCGAAATCACGTCCATTTTTGACTTACACGCTCCACAAATGTAGATATTTTTGAAAAAAATTATTTTACCTCACATTTTTCATCAAACATTCCTTCATATCGTCTAAAATATTCATCAAAGAAAGAAATTTATTTATAAGAAGTTGTAATAAATTTAATTCCCTTTTAGAATATATATACATATGCAAATAAGTCTCCAACCAGTAAATATTTACAGCAATTTTAAGGTTTTGCGTAAAATGTCGTCATTTTCAGAAAAAGCTGTTTTTATCTTATTACTGACACACCAACGTGCAACGACGATTATGCGACGCTCTTTTAGTAAGGCGTATGATCAGATATGACCATGGAAACCACATTGATGCTATCATTCAAAAGCCGAGAAGGCATAACAGGAGGCAGAGGTATTTTGCACAATGTACTAGAAGTGCACTTCCCTTGAAGAGTATTGTGGAGTCTTCACGTCCAGTAATAACACAAGGACCTCGGACAAGCCCACCGAAGTAAAGATGCAGCAGACATTTTCAAACTCAGTCAGTGGTTTGATGCACATCCTCCCTTCCCACAAGCCAATGAAATAATGTCAATTCCCAATGTCTTCTGTCAGCTCGTCGATAAAAAATCACGATGAAAAGGTTGCAGTTGACCCAACATTTCTGTTTCACCGGATGTGTATAAGCAAACGATCAGATGAGGATTTGAAGAAATTCTTTGAGTATGAGTTGGCCCCATTTCCCTTGGCACTGTTCAATGAAGGTGAGATGTGGAAGACAACTAAATCTGTCCTGTACAGCTTATTCGAGCCTACCAAAAAACTGGTCTACTGTCTCAGGTGAACATAGTTGTGGACGGAAAATTTCTACTACACAGAGTAATTTGGCAAAAAGATGCCTTCCTTGTCACAATTTGTGATCGTTACATCAACTACGTCAACCACCACTATCCTGGATGACTCACACTGTGGTATTTGATTGGTACCCAAACCCAGCCAACGGTACAAAATCACAATAACAGATGCGATGATACAGACTGAGAAGGTCAGCTGACATCAATTTGACTTGGAACACTTCAATACCCGTTAAAAAGGAAGATTTGTTATCCAATCCTACCAACAAAAGTAACTTCATCTCTTTACTACAGACGAAGCTTCGGGAGAATGGGATACAGACTCTTCAGGACATGATGCTGACTTCCTTGTTGTGAAGATTGCTGTGGAACATTCCTCTCACAGTTTTGTGAGAAGCTTTCACTTCCTTTTGATTGCTTCCACTCCTCCCACCCAAGATATTCTGCTGCTGACAACGGACGAGGGAAAACCAAAACAATGCCACTGTCCATCCAAAAGATGCAGCACCGTGCATTTGAACACATCCTGTTCTTACATTCATTTACCGGCTGCGACACAACATCTGCAACTTTCAGGAGAAGCAAGGTGGGCTTCTCAAAATTGTACTTGGAGTCAGAATTCATCAAGCAAGCGGCAATGATCTTTATAACCCCTCCTCTACTCACGGCGAGGTTGAAGAGGCTGGAAATAAATGTTTCCTGAAATGGTATGCGGCGCCAAAAAGACAGACCTTCCTTAACCAGTACCGTTTTTAGTCGTTCACAGGGTTGGTGGCAAATATGAAGCCTGACATCAGCTCCCTCCCTCCAACAGAGAACGCAGTTAAACAGCATTCCCAGTGCACCGATTGAGCTGCCCCCTGAATAATGGGGGTGGAAACATGAAGGAGAGACCCTGATGCCAAATACAACAAAAGATCCACCAGCGCCGGAGGTCCTTCTAAATATGATATTTTGCCGCTGCACCAGGGATTGTGCAATTGGCAAATGTGGATGCCGAAAAGCAATGCTGACCTGTTCTGCAGCGTGTCTCCGAGTCTCCTGCCAAGGGAGATGCCTCAATAGCGTGCCTGTTGCCGAGGACGACGATGACGACGACATAGAGCCCATTCAGCAAGAACCATCCAATACTGAGGATGAAGATGCCATGGATGAACAACGCTTGCGAGGACCCCCACGTCCAAGGAGGATGAGAATGTAACATGATGTTATTGAGAACAGTGATAACAATGAGATCTATAATTTTATGTGCTTAATGTAACGAAATAGAATAAACATTATGATTATAAAATACAATTATGTATTTTTCAAGTAATATGATTTTTACCTATTTTATTTAATAACTGGTTTTAAAGTGTGGTCACACATATTATTAGGCGAACGAACAAGTGTTGTGTGTCAGTAATAAGATAAAAACAGCTCTTTCTGAAAATGACAACATTTTACGAAAAAACTTCAAATTGCTGTAAATGTTGAACGGTTGAAGATAAATTTACATATATCTATATATTCTAAAAGAAAATTAAATTCTTTACAACTTCTTTCGAATAAATTTTTTTCTTTGATGAATATTTTAGACGATATGAAGGAATGTTTGATGAAAAATGTGAGGTAAAATGATTTTTTTCGAAAATATCTACATTTGTGGAGCGAATAACTCGAAAATGGCTGGGATTTCGAAAATTACGTATAGAATAAAAGTTGTAGATAATTTTATCAGCTTTTACTTATTCTCAAAAAATTTTCCTCTGCGGCGCACCGTTTTTGAGATATAAGCGGAAACCCGAAAATTGGGACCTCCCCCTCCCCCTCCCCCCCCTAGCTCACCACCTAGACGTCAGGATTTTTAGTATGTTCACATCCTAAGCACCCTAAACAAGTTTCTGAAGGAATCGCTTAGGTCCCTGCTCAAGCACTCTACACCCCCTTCCTTGACTGGACTAAAGGTTTCTGTATATACTGGTGAGCTCTGGCATTATGAAATTTGTATATAAAATTGCAATTGGTGCCACGCAAACTGTTTGAAAACTGAATGTACCGGGAGTGAATGTATGGAATGCGGGAGGAGGTGGCGGATGGGAGAGGGGTGAAGGATGAGGGAGGGAAGGGGAGGGGGACAAGGGAGGGGAACTCGGGAGAGGGGGCCCGCGGGATGGGTTGGGGAGGGGAACCCGGGAGGTGGGAGGGGAACTCGGGAGGGGGGAGAGGAAAACGGGTGGGGGTTTAAGGGATAGGGGAAGCGGGCGAGGGGAGTGAGGAGAGGGGAAGGGGACGTTGGAGAGGAAGGGGAGGCAGAAGGGGAACGGGACGAATGGGAAAGGACACGAGCTCTGGCATCATGAAATTTGTATAATAAAATTGCAATAAGTGGCACACGAGCTGTATGAGAACTGAATGTATCGGGAATGAATGTATGGAATGCAGGAGGGGGGAGGGGAACCCGGGAGGGTGGAGGGGAACTTGAGAGGGGAGAGGGGAATTCGAGAGGGGGATCCGCGGGAGGGAGGAGGTGATTATGGGAGGGGGGAGGGGAACTCGGGAGGGGGGATCGCGGGACGGAAAAGGGGGGGAGTAGAGTGAGGAGAAGGAAGGTGGAGGAGGAGTGGGAACGCGAAAGGGGAAGGGGACGCGGGAGAGGAAGGGGAGGTGGAAGGTGAACGGGACGAATGGGAAAGGACGCGCAGGGAGAAACAATTTCGTTATTAAATGGCAAAGGTTGGTACCCGGCATATATATAAATGCTAATAAATGAAAATGAATCGCCGAAATGTATGTACGCGCATAACTTCCGAACGACTACACCAAATTGGATAATTCTTTTTTTGTTGTGTTTGTTATTGCCAGGACAAGGTTTGTATATAACTACTGGTGAGCTCTGGCATTATAAAATGTAAAATTCAATGGGTGGCACGTGAGCTGTTTGAAAACTAAATGTACCAGAACTGAATGTATGGAATGCGGGAGGGGGGATAGGAACTTGGGTATTGGTGCCGCGGGTGGAAAGGGACGGGAACCAGGGAGGGGGAGGGGAACCTGGGAGGGGGGAAGGGAATTCGTGAGGGGAGTTGGCGGGACGGGGGAAGAGGAGTGGAGTGGGGAGTCGGAAGGTGGAGGAGGCGGAGTGGGAATGTTTGAGGGGAAGGGGACGCGGGAGAGGAAGGGGAAGCGGAAGGTGAACGGGACGAATGGGAAAGGACACGCAGGGAGAAACAATTTTTTGTTGAACGGCATAGCAACGCATGCCGGGCACCAGCTAGTATATAAATGAAAATGAATCGCCGAAATGTATGTACGCGCATAACTTCCGAACCCATGCATGCCGGGTACCCGCTGTATATAATTTATTTATTTATTTATTTACGGACAAATAGTCCATTAACAATATAACAATAACACGAATAACAAGCGAGCCTAAAGGCCCGACCCGCCTAGCAATTGATCACTGTTCGCATCGATTACCGTTCGCATGTCATTTTTTGTAACCAGCACCACTTTTCGTAACAATCACCACTTTTCGTAACGATTCACCAGTTAACCCCATGTGTCGAGCATGCGTAAAGAAGTTTTACTTTAAAAAAATGGGGCATTTGGGACTCTTGTTTTTTGTATCGTATAATAAGGGACAAATAAAAACATTTATTTTTAAATATAAAACTTTTTGCATAAAAATATTCAATGAAAATGAAATTCGGTCAACCCTGTAGATTTTACGAACGTGAAACAAGGAATTCGTATGTATTTACATTTCGTTTCCAAAATATTATTTCAAACTGTTGTAATTCAGAGCGACGCGGACACGTCCTCGTCTGGCCACGTTTCGGACCGTAATGAACTGCGAAATTTTGTGTTTCGGCGCTATGATAAAATCGTCAAATGCGAAGCTGTTAATTAATTAAAATTAAATGCTTCCCAAAATTATTTTTCGGTCAAACTTATTTATGATTTGTCAATAATGTCTTAGCACAATAAGTATGTAAAAAAATATGAAATATATTAGTTTATAAGTGCGCAAATAAATACACAAATGGACCAATTTTCGTCAAGAAACACATGTACGTACATATTTTTTAATGATTTTATTGAAACTAAAATTAAAATTCTAATACATAACTTTGCTAGATAATGTATTGATTTATTTCACTGCATGATTACATTATTTGAAATGGGTGTGGTATAATACAAAAACTTTTTTGAAAATTTAACAAATCTGCCAACGACCTATGGAATAACCTTATTATACTAAAAATTAAAAAAAAATCTAAAAATTTATTACATAACTATGCTAGATAAAAGAACAATCTTTCGAAATCCATTTATAATTTTTTGTGGAAAAGAGTCAATACGTCTAAAAACTTTTTTGAAAATGACATATTTCTGGGTTTCTCTACCTATGTCCTCTTAATCAAATTTATGTCATGAAGAAAAAATGTTTTTTAAAATGTGGTTTACTGTGTTCTATACATTCTGTGTCATTGCACTTCAAAAAAATATTTGACATTTAAATTGGTGTTGCCAGTCTACAAATTTAGTAGTTCCAGTTTTTATATTTTCTACTCTTTTTTGACAGACTATAATAGATACTTTAACCATGTAATAATTTTATTTGATGTGACTTATAACTTGTATAATAATGTTTGTCAATCAACAAATTAGGAAATGAATAATAACTTTGTCCAATGAAAAAGCAATATATTTCTGAAGGCTAGTGAAATAAAAAAAAAACTATGCGCACTCATTGTAAAAGAAAGCTGTGCGCAAGATGGCTGCTGCGTTTGCTCACAATGGCGAGTATGTTTCAATTGAGTGTTTGGCGATGTTTCACAGCAATAAAGCCGAGTTTTTGCATTGATTCAAAACCATGAGTCATCACTTCACACCTGAGACGAAGGAATGGTCAAAACAATGGGGAGAATCGGCTGAAAAAAAGGCAAAGACAATTCCATCAGCAGGCATCAGTTTTTGGGACTCATGGGATAAATTTTAATGATTATCTTAAAAAAGAAAAAACAATCAACGACGATTAATATGCGAACTTATTGGAGCATTTGAGTGATAATCAAGAAAAAATGACCGCATTTGGCGAAAAAGAAAGTGTTGTTTCATCAGCAGAATGCACCAGTTCAGACATCCGTTATCCCGATGGCCAAAATCAATGAATTAAAGTTCGAATTGTTTCCTCATGCACCCTATTCGCCAGATTTAACCCCCTCGCATTATTTTATTTTTCCAAACTTGAAAAAATGGCTCTGTGGTAAAAGATTTGCCAACAATGAAGACGTGGAATCTGCGGCAGATGGCTATTTTGAGGTGCTCGACGGTTCTCACTATAAACAGGGTTTTGAAGCTATTAAACAACGCTGGGAAAAGTGTGTTGACCTGAAAGGAGACTATGTTCATAAAAAACAAAAAAAAATTCCCACCTTTTTTGTGTTTTCTTTGTTGGGTCGGGTACTTCTGGGACAACCCTCGTATTTGGAGTAAAAATTGTAAATGAAATTTTGGTGTCTTGTGACTTTTTTCGATGACTTTTTTTTTTCAATTTTTTTTCTCCAAATTCAAACAAAAAAAAAATTCTTCCGAATGTCGTCACTGGTCACTCAGCCGAGTAACCGACCAACCCCTCACTCCGCCTCCAACTATCCAATACCTATCTTGTTTTTATGTTTTTGTAGAAAAATTAAAAAAAAAAACATCAAAAATTTCACCAGAGACTAAAATTTTATTTACATTTTTTACTTCAAATAATATCAGGAATCACTAGTTAAAGTAAGTCAAGTACGTCCCTTAAAACCCTGTATATATATGTTTTCATCATTATTTTTTCAGATACAGATTTTCGACTCGGCAAGTAAACATGTGCTTATAAATAAATAAAATTCTTGCACTAACTCGCATTTTTATTTCGTTTCCACAAATTTATTAATGTATGTACATGGATAAAATACTATACATCTAAATCATCGATGCAGGTACTTATTGTTATTATTATTGCAAAGGTCCGGTCAATTATGGAAGAATAGTCATTAACCATCAATTTCCTTTTTTTTATCCTTAAAGTTTAATTACTCGTAGATGCGATTTTTCGATGCCAGCTTACTAGGACCTGTGTCGAGACAGATGTAGAGATATCATACAGAGTATACAAAGTTAGTGACATGAATAGTTAAGGTTAAATACATTTTAATTTATGTAATACTGATATTCTTTACTTCTGCATTTCAATTTGGATGAAGAAACCAATTAAATCATGTGAATACAAAAGTGATTCAATGTCATTGTTCAATCGCATTAAAAATTGAGCTACAAAATACCACAAGAAAATTATTATTTATCCTAGAGTTTTGTTATTTTAATAGAAAATATACCAAGAGTACATAAAGCGGAAAAGTAATGTAGGTGACACAACTATAAAAGCGCGAGCAGACATCAGATATGTTTAACCGCGAGCTCTTGTGTATTATACTGTCACACAACGATATCAAATATTTCTTCCTATGGTAGGAGAGGAGTCAGTGAATTTGGGAGCTGCCATGAAATGCCATTTATTTGTACTGAATCTATTAACTTGACAGCTGTCATCCGCCTATTTAGGCAGCTCCGTAATTAAAATGACTCCCTCTCCTGTTTTCGGCAGAGAGGGGGTCTCATGTGGCCTCAGGAGCTGTTACGGCGTAAGATCTGTATTGTCTATGGTTGATCTGCGCACAAAATGCTGAGGTGTGACAGGTCTGATGGGATTGTACGGAGAGCGATATTGGGCGTGTGATGATCTTTTATAGCTGTGTGTGGCAGGGTTTTAAAGCTTTTTTTTAAATACTGTACTAAAAAAACTGAATATTTAGAAAATAAATCAGGAGCACATAAACTTGAAGAGGAACACTATTATTAAAATTATTAGAAATAGACTCCTATTGAGATATAAATGAGTTACGTACACAACATCAAAGTTGTGAGGATTGCAAACTTGAAATACGCCAGGTGCAAAATTTAATACTGTTTTCTCTTCAATCTCTTGTGCTCCTGGTAGAATGTTCATAAATATTCGATTTTGGAAAATATTAATTGACTGAGCGCACTGTTTTAACTAGACCGTTCGGCATTTCATCTGTCTGTTAATTTGTTTGTAAATAAACGTTAGTAGTATATGTTAAAACATTTTAATAATCACATTTATGCTGACTGACTGTAACACTAATCACAATACACTAACACGTCCTGTCTGTAACACTAATCCTGATATATGTTTATTTAACACTTGTTGCTAAGTAAAATAATAATTTCAAAGTACGTATACACTTACCACTGATTAGAAACGGAATTCCAAAAAAAATCAACCGCATTCACCGACAAAACGGATCTTAAAAGTTAAATTATTTTATTTCTTTCAGAGGTCCCCATTTATCTTTTTAGATACCTAATATCATTTTGAGATGTCAGTTTTAAAAATAACATTCTCTTAACTCTCCTTATTTTAATTTTATTGATGTTGATATTTTAACTTTTCGGGGGGGGGTTTGAACCCCCAAACCCCCCCCCCCTGGCTACGCCCATGTTCCGTTTCCAATTTCAAATATCTGCTGCATCCACTTCATTATTCAAGCAAGCCGTACTGTGTGACTAGATGACTAATTTTGACTAGGTGGCAAACTTTGACTAGGTCACTAGCTTTGACTAGGTCGCTAACTTTAATGAGATTCTTCTTGCCTCATTGCCGAAGATCGTGACCGCTACTCCAATTTCCTTGATTTGACTAGATAGTTGACTGATAAATTAGTACACTGCCAGGCAGTGGCAAAAAGAAGAATTTCAGAGCTATGATTTTAGATTTTCACGGCCAAAAGTATTATCATTATTTATTTTTGGTGAGTTAGCCAACGTTTGGGTCAGCGTTACAGTGACCATTACCTTACCTTACCTTACTAGGAAAAGGAAAACATTACTATGATGCCGATGGTTAACATTCATTCAGTATTTTTTATTAGAGGTGATTGATTTGCATAGTAACCTACTATCAAATTTTCTGAGATCAACAAGTTCCTTGTGTCCCCTTGGAAACCAAACAACTTTGACAGTTTTTCATTTTAGGAAAACATCCCTGTTTGTATTCAATTTTACTGCTGATAGATTTTTAATAAATAGCCGATATAATGGCAGAAAGAATATTAGCCACTGATGACACTTTGGTGAAATATGAAAACCCGGTACTGGTCACCAAACACCCAGACAAGCATGTAAGTACGACTGAATTGATTCTGCAATTCAACACAGGTTCCTCAATTCATAGTACAAGATTGGATTTAAACTGATCGAAGAATTAAATTGAAGTAATTAAAGCATTTATGGGCATATTGTATTCTGTCTGACTAGGTTCAATCCCCGTTCTATACCACAGTAGCCATAAATTAGCAGAATTCAATTTTGACCCTTTTTTGCTATTTTGTACTTCCCTTACATGACCTTGTTCTGCTGCAGGTATTTAAACAGTCTTGTCATAATCATTTATGGAAAAGATCATCATTAGAGCTTCAATCTTTGGAGAGTCCTTGCCCTAACTGCTGCTGTCTCCCTCCAGTTTCTTAAGCCTTGTGTTGGTGTTGACCACTACAGTTAAACCACCGATAAACTTATCAAACAAACCACCTTAGGCTAGGTCTCCCAATTTCATCATGCAGGCTTATTATAAAGACTTTTTGGTGGTCTGCTATCTTCCATCTTTGCCACAAGTTTTATACATTTTATGAATCTTATTATTGACGGCTCTCTAAATAATTTGTATAGTGTCACATAGAATATGTTTTTTTTTTTAATTACAAAAAATTATTTTGCTGATAAAGGAAAAGAAAGAATCTCCTCGGCCAGGATCGTCTGGTGCAACACAGATAGCTACAGAGACAAAGAAAGAGACAGCGGAGATATTAAATGCCATCCTGCCACCTAAAGAATGGGAGGAAGAAGGACAAATATGGATTCAAGAGGTATGCATAAATATTATTCTACACTTGAAATAATTAGTTATAATTCAATGGTGGGTGGTGCAATGAGATAAAATGAACATATTGTAATTGGACTGTACCATCAGAATTTGAAGTAATTTGGCCAAGTAATGGTTGGAAAAAAATTGTTTACACATACAAAAAAGTACTCGTCCAAACACTGTTCCTTGAGGGATTCAAAAATCTGAAACATGTGTGATCAGGTATCATCAACACCTGCCACCCGTTTGGACGTGATGAACTTGCAAGAGACCCTGGACACCAAACTGCAGCAGAGGCAGGCCAGGGAGACTGGTATATGTCCCGTAAGGAGGCAGCTTTATACACAGTGCTTCGATGAGCTCATTCGACAGGTGAGGATAACCGTATTAAACATTATTTATAAAAAAATGGACAATTGATGTGATATGTTTCTTGGAGGATTCAAACTTTTTGGTGTGTAACACCTCACAAGCATTCCCCAGTCAGTACAGTGTCAAGACAGGGGAACTATGGACCTATGACAGGTTGGACAGCGTTGGGAGGCAGATTAAGGTAGAGACTGTAGGAGGAATTTATATATTGAGGAGGAAAAACGGATTCCGGTAGCTGGTAAAAACGAGTTGAAGGAACGACCCGTTCTCATGAAGCCAACATCAACTGTGAACAGGTGTACCGCTTGTGTCCATCGAATTTCACACGCATACACATGGGATCAATGCTGCTAGCTCCTTAGAGTAGGCTCCATTAAAATACCTATAGAACAGACTCAGCATTGCGTCTGTGCATTAGAGGTGGCAGTCGGTCTGTTGACAACTGATTGCTAATCAGACAGGCTACCCTCATTTGCACAGAATCAAATAGGTTTATTGAGTATTTTGAAACTTGATTTAATTAGACACCAAAGTAAACATATTTTAACAGTGTGTGTATTTTAAGTGACTCTGTAATTGTTTTCAGGTCACAATTAACTGTGCTGAAAGAGGGCTGCTGTTATTACGAGTGAGGGACGAACTGAAGATGACAATGGAGGCCTATGAAACGCTCTACTGCAGTTCTATTGCTTTTGGAATGAGAAAAGCATTACAGGTTGGGGTCTTTTATTGTTCCATTAATTTATAATTTATAAACTTGGTTTATTTGATCTGTTCCATGATAAATACCTCGGCCCCCATCATCTCTATCCACAAATTGGAATATTCAATTAAAAAAAAACTCACGCCCTTCGTTACATTGATTCTAGAATTTTTGTGTTTTTATGGATCATTTTCTTCTAAGAAAGACAGAAAATGGTGTAGTTTCCTTTCAAACATGGTACCTACTTCTAAATCTCCCATCCTCTGGTTTTTTTTGCTTTAATTGGGGCACCCATTCATGATTTTCAAATGGACTGACTTTCTTTTCGAATGGCCTGCATGACCAAACGCAGCCTTTATTACCTGCAGAATTATGCAAAGATTTGGTGCGAATTGGATTATTTAGTTTGTGGTTAATTTCCTTCTCTGGGTTCTATTTTCTAGTGTCCGTCAAAAAATTTTAATGGTTTCTTCCTTTTTGGTTAGGCACCTTGTCTCACAACCAAAGAAAATCCACTGGTCTTATTTTCGTTTTATATATACAAGCTGTTGTCTTTTTTTATTCAGTATTTTCAATCCCCTCCGTAGTCTTTTTCAGAACCAGAACTATCTGCTTCCAGTTGTAATAGGTTTAGTAGGCAAAGTTTTCCATTTATTAATTGGTTATTAAGTTCACCATAATATGATATGACAATTACAATGTGCGAGTATATTCCAGTCGGAACAAGGCAAGGAGGAGTTGCTAGAGCAGGTGGCACATCTAGAGGAGGAGCGCGAGGGTCTGGAGCGGCAGTGCACGGAGCTGAAGCTGAAGTCGGAGCAGCTGGAGCGCCGCGCTGCTGAGCTGCGTCAGGCCGAGGAGAAGAAGAACCAGGAGAAGATCAAGGCACTGGAGAAGACCAACATGCAGCTCAAGGTAAACAGACCTTTGCGTACTATATGGACACATCACATCTTGCATATTACTTATCAATATATGGCACCAGCTGTTCTTCGTGACCAGATCTTCTTCCTCACAATATTCCCCCAACTGAGGTTACCATGGTCCTACAGATTCCAGGCACTCATTTTTATGACTATTAGTAATAATTCATTTTGTTTATATGTAAACATCACCCCAAAATAATTATTTTGACAATTATTATAAGCAATAATTGTCAGCCTGAAACACTCATTTACATTGAAAAATCTTCCGAGAAAAGATACTTGCCACCAATGGGACTTGAACCCGTGTCCTTCTGATTGCCGGTCGGATGCTCTGACCACTGAGCTATGGCGGCTTATCTAATACCCGCCAAATAATTCAATACATACTGGTGTTTCATTCAACAATTACTGATTATTACATTTTTCCACCTGAAAACAACCAACTTTATTTTTGTGAGGGAGGTATTGTTAGTACTAAATCTCTCGCTAGGTGGCATCGAGACAAAGTCTACATTTTTCGGAAGTATCTTTTCTCGGAAGATTTTTAAATGTAAATGAGTGTTTCAGGCTGATAATTATTGCTTATAATAATTGTTACCCTTTGTGCTATGCATAAAAATCTTTAATTAAATGAAGACAATATAAGCGAAACTCAATCGAAAATCTGAAAACAGAAAAATCAGAAAAAGATATTGACACATTGTGTCAATATCTTTTTCTGATTTTTCTGTTTTCAGATTTTCGATTGAGTTTCGCTTATATTGTCTTCATTTAATTAAATATTACAATTTGAGGTTTTACTCATAAAGTTAAAATAAAAATAAAAACATAAAAATCTTGTCTTAAACGTTAGTTTATAAATTAAAAATAATAATCAATTATTTTGAGTTATTTATGATTAGTTAGATGTGGATGCGTAATTTGAGCAACGTTTACAAGAAGAATCACCTGTGATTAAAGTAGTTAAACTGGAGGTGAAATCACCCACACTTTTGAACGCAGCCTAAGGCTAAGCGTATCCAGCACTAAAAGATTATCAAAAATATTATGTATCGTTGAATTTGATATTTTGTCATTACGTTACTGTTACAGTGCTGTCATGTGTAGATTACGAATGTCCCTAAAGACAGATTGAGGGTTATCTTTTTAACTCCTGAGACCACAACTATATTTTGTCAGAGGATCAAAATATTTCCGCTTCGCAATAAAATTCAAATAAATGGAATATTTCTGAACATAAAAAAGTTTTAAAAACAGCTCATCTCACCGTAATGACAAAATGTCAATTTCATACATTTTGGGAGGTGGGTAGGGGTGCCGCTGCCCTCGGAACCATTTATCGGATAACCAACACCTCTGCTAAAGGTCACCCCAAGTGGTTCGCTACATTTGGTGACTCAGCAGGTGTGCCGAGGTTCATGGAGTGAAGTTTGTCAAGGTCTTGGCGGCTGATGTGTCTGCCCACCTGCTGCGTGGCGGACCGGATCGAGAGACTGGTTGAGGAGATCTTTTGACCTCTTGAGCCAGAATCCCTCGTCCCATCACCTTGCATGGCAGTTGAAGGGATGAATTCATATGTCCGTTACTCCTGGACACGCTGACCCTCAGATTCCTATACCCTGCATACCTATTTCATTCCCAGAATTTCCTCTTCTTCCTTTCCTTAAAAACCCTCCACACAGCATCCCTCAAGATGACACGGGCCTTGAGGGAAATTGTTTTCCTTGAGGCCTCCTGTGTGGAGCTAATGTAAGAAAATAAAACTTTACATTTTTTCGAAGTAAAATTAGTGTTAATGAAAAAAAAAACACATACATATTTTATTAGACAAGTGTATTATAAACTTTATTGTCACCTCACTTGTTTGACGTTCCATGTAAAAATAATTAATTTTTTTTTTTCAATTGCTATCCGAAACTTCAGTTTCATATATTACTTAGGTAATTTCGAAAGGTATCCAAAAGCTGATTCTCAACTCTTTTGGTATTATTAGTGTTGGAAAGGTAGCTGAAGAAGTCCAAGAAGAGCTCATTCTTGTACCTTGTGGTCCCTGCGAGAACAAATAAATATCATGATGGTCCCTGATTGTACTTATTTATGAACTTGTTTTGTTTACAGGCACAGTTAGAAGGAATCATCGCTCCGAAGAAATAAGAAGAGGCATGAAAATCTCGCTATTTCTGTGTTTACAGAAGGCTTTTGGAATATTTTAAAGAGTTTATTTTTAATATTATGCATTATTTTCCCGTAAAAAGATTTGCGTTGGGACCATGTGATGAATTTTATTTACCATTTTAATAAAATAAAAAATATATTTTTACAATAAATTGATATTTTATTTAAAATATATTATTCAATTATAATAATCATTCTACGAGTTACAAATTTATAATAAAAATAAAGTTTCCACATTATTAACCTACGGATATTACTCGCTTCACTCATTCACACTCGAGATAATTCATTAAATTAAATGCAAAAGCTACAGTTAACTGTTTGTTGCTTTTTTAAATGTACATACACTTTAAATTATGTCGCAATAATATGCAATGATTTCTGTGATGCTGGAATTAATTACAAAATTATTTGAATAATATCAAATCACAAATAACAACTGATGACTGTGGAAAAAAAACATTTTAAAAATTGTTCCAATAATGAATAACAGTGTGACCGTCTTAAAAAATATTTATTCCATTGTTAAATAAATTCAAATACATACAGAAGAAAAGCCATTGCAAAGGTTCCTATCAAAGATCAATGTACTAACTTGTACCCTTACTAGGTAAGTTTCCTTGAAAGAGGCTGGATTTGAGAAAGGATTAAACTGCGCATGATATAATTAACCTTATGATTTGTACGTGCGTAAATACTTAACCAGTTACTTAAGTTATTGACTTTTAATACTTGATAGGAATATGTATCTTTATAATAAATTTCAACACAAAAACTTCGCATAACTTAATACCTTTAAAAAGATAATGTACATTGAAACAAAATGTACCTAAAAAGCTAGACTTTTCATTAAAAAAATATTAATTTAGTAGAGGAAATTATAACGTTATAAGTTCGTACACAGATAGCGCAAATAACAAGAAATAAAGGCTGTTATAACTGATAGGACATATTATTCAGAACTTTATGAAGAAATAAAGTGTAGATAAAATGAATCATTATAAGACCTCTTCTTCCAATTACACAATGGAGTGCTTCTCTATTATAAACTTTGCCAAACTGTAACATCTGTATCTTTAAAAAATAAACCAGCTTAATAATTAAAATAAATACAAATAAAATTCTTGTATCGTGTAATAAAATTAGATTAAATACATTTAAATAATAATTTGTACATATCTGAATACCACGGACACTCTGTAATACAATTAACAACACAAGACACATGTTACATAAATATAAACTAGGACATATTAAGGTGTACTTGGATCCATGGCTTTGCAATACAAACAATGCAAGGTGTCGCTTTCTGTTGTCAGAATATGTATATATATTTATGGCTAAATTAAAATATATAATAATTAGAATAGCTGCATTTTTTTGTAAGATTTCTACAACACAAAGAGAAATTATAAATGTGGTAAATAAATTTGATAGATGAGAGACAATTTGTTGAACACATCAATATTTAGATATAATTATGGACAAGCTTTTTACTTACGGTTTAAGGTAAATGGAACATACCTTTAAAATAGAATTGAAAAACTCTACATTGACGTATAAAATTTATATCATATGGGTAGTAAAAAGTAGTATATTATGTTCAATGGTCAGGTTTTTTAAAACAACACTTACACCAGTAAACCACGGACTTACAATATCAGAATATTACATAATGATATGTGAGCATTGTTGTTAGTTTAGAAGAAACGTGGACACAAAATGCATTTTAATACATAGATAGAGAATACATCATTCACACATACAAACACACTGTCATAAAAAAGTCTAGTCTAAATTTCATAAATAATAAATTAGTAATCAAAACTATCATTGAATAGAGGAATGAGTAAATGGAAGAATACTTTTCATGAAATTGAAGTTCATTCATAAAAATATAACGAATAATGAATTTAAAGACGGCACAAGAGTCGTCTCTAGTCATTCGTTTAAAACATCATTTTTCACGCAAACACACCGAGACAATATACTATCAAGACAAACAAAATGAAATAATTTTTCTTAAAAAAGAAATCTCCTATGTTTTAATTATTGACACTCGTAATACCAAGAAATATAACAAGTCCATTACAAATATTCAATAAAATCTAATTGGTAAACAAGTGGTACAGTTAGAAGGTAAATTTACAATATTATAAATTGCACCATTGACAGTAATACAAATACAGTAGTAGTTCGTAAACATTTACAAAACGACGGCAGCACACACTCACGCACTCACACCGCCGAGGAGATACATCTAGAAGGCAATCAATCGATCCTAGAAGACTTAGTATAAAAAGTTTAAATACAATAATTACTTTTGACATTATTTAGTTGCACCCTCGCCCGTCACTGATACAAGTCCTAGTTCTTTCCCTTTCGCGTCTTTTGTTTCTTCTTTTTCTTCTTGCCGGCGCCGGTTATCGTGGGCGTAGTGTCAGCAGACGGCGTGGTGGGTGTACTGGCCGGCGTGTCGTCGTTGTCGTCATCGGATTCGCATCCGTCGGGAGTGTCAAGGCCGTTGCCATTACTCTTAATGGTGAAGGTGGTGTTGAGATCCAGCCGGAGACCCTCTCGGTCGGGGGAAGGTTCGGTTCGCTGGACCAGGTGCTGCGGGGGCGCCACCGAGATGGAGGTGACCTGCCCCGCCATACCGTCCAGCATGGGATTCACCACCTGCACAATGTCAGTCTGAAGGCTGTCCTGCTGCAGGCTGTCAGGCTGCAGACCGTCGATGCTGTGGAAGGCCTCCTCGCTCAATGGACTAGTGGTCAGTTCCAGAGAGATTATTTTTTCTGTTGTTGTTTGCACCTGATTCACAAGACACGTATTAAAAATTTGAAACAGATTTTTGATACACATTTAGTACCTACTATACTATTACCTGTTCTATGATTTGATTGAATAAATAATAAACTATGATAATGATTTGATGATCCCATACTATAGACATTAATTTACTTTAAACTGATAAATTAATGGTTATTTATATGAAATCCTTTGTATGTATAATGATCCTTAAAAGTGGGATAAATTACTTTGGAATATTAAACTATAATGATAGTGACATTATAACAAATGCAGGAAAAGGTATCTAATTATTTTGTGGATACCAACAATCAATTTTTTTTCATCTATAATTCTACTAAAATTGAATTCTAAAATACAAATGAAAATAACATAAATGATTAACCAAACTACAAGGTTTTATTGTTGATTAACTTTTGGAGTGTTGAGCAGTTTTTCATCCATAACTACATACGAGGGTTGGTTTTTAAGTTCGCAGAATGGGGGGTAAGGAGTAAAAATAAAAATCCAAAATTATCTTTCCTCTTCAATATACATCGTCACCGGCAACCCTAATACGTTTTCCGGATCTTTCAATTAACTTATGTATACCCTCAAAAAAAAAAATTTGTCTTTGTCTAAAAAATACGCTGAAATTGAATACTTCACTTTTTAATCACTTGTTAACTTTTTCATACAAAGTTCTTTTTTCAAGTTTGGAAATGGGTAATAATCACTCCGAGCCAGGTCAGGATTGTAGAGTGGGTGTGGCAAAATTTCGAAGCCCACCTTCTGCAGGGCAGCCATCGCAACACGGCTCTTGTGAACAGGTGCGCTGTCGTGCAGAAGGAGGACACCTTTGGCCAATTTTCCCCTTCTTTTCTCCTTGGTGGCTTCCTTTCATTGCTCTAGGATTAAAGCATAGTAATCTCCGGTTATGGAAACACCTTTATCTTTGTAATCGATCAACAGGATTCCTTCTGAATCCCAAAAGACAGTCGCTATAATTTTCCCAGCCGATTGTGACACCTTAAACTTCTTTGGTGGTGGTGTGCCTTTCTGCATTGAGACCTGTTTAGACTCAGGTTCATAATGATGAACCCGAATTTCATCACCAGTAACAATTTGAGCCAACACTCCATCTTTGTCTTCCCTACAGAGGTCCGAAAATGCATGAGAACACTCCACACGCTGTAGTTTTTGAGGCGGCGTGAGCATTCCCGGCAATCATCTTGCGCTGACCGTCATGCCAAGATGGTTGTGAAGAATTATGAAAATGGTTGTATCTGACACTCCAACCATTTCTGCGAGCTGTTTCTTCTTTATTCGGGCATCTTCTGATATTTATTTTTCGACTTTTTGAATAACTTCCGGAGTGGTCACCTCGATCGGCCTTCCTGGCAGTGGGTCGTCTTCAAGTGACTCCCTGCCTTGTAAAGAGGGTAAACCACTTGTAAACCACAGTTTTACTTGGCCAAGAATCCCCGTAAACGTTGACATCGCTTTCAGTACGGTCATTAATTTTCCTTGCTTGGTGAGGAACTTTATAACAGCGCGGAACTCGATTTTTTCCATATTTCACAATTTCTTCCCGATTGACTTGTTTGGTCGACGATAGCTCAAATACTAATGACCTAATTTGGTTAAACCCGGTGTTTACACTAATAATGAGTTGTTCAATTAGTATTTAATTCAGCGACACCCCCACTAATCACCTACCTACCCATTCCGCGAACTTAAAAACCTCCCCTCGTAACATTAGTCTTGAGAATCTTCATATTTACTAATGTTATTTATACAAATAATATAAATGTGCTTATTTACAAAAGCTCAAAAAAATGGACAATTGATAAAATGTGATGAATTTAATTGTATTCTTCAAAATAATCTCTTCTTCAAAACAATTCTGTAATCAATCATGAATGAATCTTATTTTATCATTGGGTGGATTAAATAGAATGAATGAGAAGGTAATGGAATGCATTGAAGTACTGAATTAAGAATGAATAGAGAAATTAAAGAATGAGAAGAGAATTTGCATAGATGCAGAGTTCATAATTTTGTTGGTTATACAAATTGCCAATTGCAAAAACAGGAGCAGAAATAGCTGTCATGAACATATTGTGAAGAAAACGAATCTTAAGAAACAAAGTAGAGTCATCTCTGCACTGAGGTTTTTATAAGATAATTCAAAGAAATGAAGCAGGAATACAATCTTCATGAAATCTCATGCAATGGATTTACTACTTTTAACTTCTAGTTTCTAGATGTGTTATCGTGCAAAGTTTATTAATTTAAAAACATGCGTGAATTAATGAAATTAGTGAATTATCTAAATGTGAATATATATAACTTTATGCGTTTTATTAACCTTTGTCCATTACCAGTTGAGGCATGTGGAGACCACGAGCCAAACCCACCTAACAATTTGAATGTTTCTAATACATAATATTTCACATTTTGAAACTGTGATCAATTTTTATTTGAAAATGTACCAGAAACCAATAAAAACCTCTTTTATCAAAGATGTCGATATGTAAATTATTAAGTGTTTTTAATTACATGCCAAACATGTAATTGTATTGTTAGGGAGTAATGCCTGTATAAAATAAAATAAATATGTTATTTATAAATATATAGCGTGCAAATAAAAATATATTATGAAATTCATACACCATTAACACCCATTTGTCCAATGCAACACAAAGAGGTTTGAATATTTTATGACTAAATTCTCAACCCATGACAAGAGAAAGAAGTGCTTACCTACATTGAACAAATGGAGCCAAATTTGAGCATGCAAACATGAACATTTCACACAAAGAAATAAAATCATTCACTATCACAACACACACATCACAAAACTGTACAATTCTTATAAAATAGGCATTTATGTACAGAAAAACCAAACACATAAAATCCATTCAGCAATCCACAAAAAGCTACTTACAAATTAGCGTGTTCGTAAAATCAATCACTTATACAGTAGAAGTTATGCCGAAATCGCCCACATTCATTTCCCCAAATGTTTTTGTACTGTATAAGAGATTGCCAAACTTAAATTAAATTTTAATAAATATTCTTTGTGCCACCGTATATAAGCCATCTATACAGAAATGCAACCGGTTTGTTTGGACAGGATTTGGGAAGAAGTGTCAAGTCTTTTCAACAGGTTTCAAATAAGTCAAGATTTGATGGCACTTCCAGAAAGTTCCAAGTTATGTCAACATACCTATAAAATATTGTCAAGTCCAAGGTAATTCAGGTCCGTATGTTCTTCCCACGTATTGTCATTGTCAAATTCGTTTGTGTCAATTCGTCTATTATCTGGATAATAATTAAAAGTAAAAATGTCACAAAAATAATAATAACGTTACGAGTGCAGTTGTAAATCAGTGAAGTGGAATTCCTATTGATGTTAATATTAATTAGTCGTCTATAAGTTTATCATTGTCTAATGATAGTCTGGAATATGTACGAAGAAGGACGACATAAAATAAGATGTGACATATTTGTAAAAAGCTCTACGTAATATTTGGACACACAGGCACATAGTTATGAAACAGCGGTAAAGAAAAACAAATACATTTCCACAACCGACACTGGAGCGGTTCAACGGGAGTTTGTGTGGTTTTTTGGCCGTACCTCTTTCTCAATAAGCTTTTCGATATACTCGACGGTTCGTACTTTGGTGTCGCCAGAGATCGGGCAGACGTACTCTTCCGTTTTGGAGGTAATCTTCTCGTCTAACAACTTCTCTTTCTCCTTGATGGCGAGGATTGGTCCTTGCTTGGTGCGGATGGCAATACGAGGCACTTTCCACGGCTATAAAACAATCACCACGTCCCAAAGAAGGAACGGTTTTCACATCAAATCACATTGCTTACCTTCCTTTTCATTCAACAGAACATTCGTCAACCACTTCAAACATACACGTGTTTTTGTAAGAATGAAAGGGCCTTAATGATTATGAAGCAAAGTTTCCTAGCTGGAACTGCGGGTAGCGTGATTGCGTGAATAAGCCTTACTTCTATTCTCCTCATTGATTCTCATGACATATTACAACAAAGCCTCGATTTGAATAATAAGCTAATATTGAATGAATGTGCAGTAGCATACATTTTGTGCAAGCTTAGAAAATATTTAACAAAAACAGTATAACAATCAATATCGGAGTCATCACAACATAATAAAGTAAAGCCCTCTCATTAAATAATAAAGTAAACCTTAACCTGAAAACATTCACAATGAAAAAATGCTTGAAAATCTGGTGATAATTTTGAATTAATGGCTAGCATGGATTATTAGTCTTCTAATCAAGGTTTTTAACTAAAAAAAATCTACAGTCAACAAAGGTTTTTTGGTGAAGATAAATAATGATTATTTACTCTAAGAATTGTTTAGCATAGGTAGTATTATGTCAAATTACTAAAATCCTATAACAGCCTTGTGACTGACTTTATATGACAATCATGTTAAATAATCTGCATGGGCATGTTAAAAGCGCAAGAGGGGTTTTCATTACACTAGCTATGTATTATGATTTGACAAACACAACAATATTAAAACATTCAACCATCACAATGTTAAACCACAGAAATGACAAACACAGAGTTTGGACATACAAAATTTATGGTTATAACAAAAAAAAAACCCATCACTAAAGACAAACAGAATTTTATTAACGGAGTAACGCCGCTCAGTCATGAAGATGCTTTTGTTACGGAGCCATGTTCTCTACATGACTCAGCAGTGCCACTCATAATGCCAATGAAAAATCAACAAAAATGCAATGATTGAGGATGTCAGAAAATGAAAGGAGGAAAAATGAAATTGTTGAAAATATATTTTCATATCCATAAAGCTAAAACTCTGTTGATACTATAATTCATATAATTATTTGACATGGGTAACATATGGAAAGCTTTAATTCTAAAATATCTTATTTAACAATGTTTTTACAATGGAGTGATCAAAAATGATGAAACGTGAAATGTATCAAGAGCCGAAGCAAAGCTTTTCAGTTTCAGTGCATAAAAGCAATAAATTTATAATAAAGCTGTATTCACCTTTAAACTATTGTGAACAGTATATTATATAGTATATATTACGGTGTGGAAGACGAAATCATTGGGTTGATCATTGCATTTTACTGAAATGTATATTTTAAAGATCTAAAAACCATGTCTGGTATTACAATTACTGATTTAGGTTAAAATTATTCCATATTTAATATTATTATTATTTTAACTTGGTTGTAGCATTTGGGTGCTTATTTATGTTAACATAATTATTATGTATTTATCTGGCAACACGGGTTTTTTTTTAAAGAAAATAATTGATGAATAGATAAATGAAGGTTTTGAAAGACTTACCTCAACTGGAGCCAGCTCGGGAATGTTGTGGTGATTGCCGACAACTTCGTCCATTGTCTTCATCACCAGTTGTGATTTTATCGCATCCTTGATACAAGAATTTTTTTTAATTAATTTGCAAAGCTTAGATAAACATAGAAGCGGTCAATTATAGAATGGTTTGTAGAACACTCAGTAGCGACTGCACTAATTTCAAAAGAAGTTTATATATTTATTTATTTTTATTGCTGAGTAAAATCTCAAATTATAATATTTAATTTATGAAGACATTAGCGACTCTCAATCAAAAATTTGAAACAGAAAAATCAGAACAAAATACAGACATATCTAGGAATCGAACCCAGGATCTTAGCCTTTCCGGTGCTCTACCAGAGCTAATGGGACCATGTCGCCTTCGGTCATATTTAACTGCATCATACTTTGACTAAGAAGTACCAACATTATCTTCATTTTCTTAACGTGGCTGATATTGGCTGCTATCTTCATGTTGCGACATCTATTGATTTAAAATATATAAACTTATCGAAAACACTATCTAGGTAGCATTTAGTTTGAGATAAATCTTGCTATCATACATAGCAGCCAATAAAAATACGCATTAAGAAAATGAAGATAATGTTGGTCTTAGTTGAGTATCATACAGTCAAATATGACCAAAGGGGTATTACATTACATTAGCTTAGTGGTAGAGGATTGCCCCGGTAAGGCCAAGGTCCTGGGTTCGACTCCTTAACTTGTTGTGGGCCAGGTTTTTTCAGGAACAACACGGAAATTTCACGACCTTCAATTTGAATCGAATGTTTTGTGGATTAATTTTTACCTATCGTATATTTTATTGACCGAAACACATTCCTAGAACAATAAACTATTTACCAAAATAACATTATTTGCGTTAATTACGTAAATTGATAGGTTTTATGATGTTTTATTCGAGGTACACGCATGTCACGCATAACGGCATAATGTGAGCGGGCGCCAAAATGACAGTTCGAGATGCCCACAGATAAAAATTATTTAAAAATATTGTATGGCTACAAAGTGAATGAAATCTTTACCCATACCATAGGGAATGTTGGCGCAAGCGATTCTGATACTTTCTTTACAAATTTTGTACATAGAAGGGTCAAAATAGTAGAAAAAACGTATTTTTTTTTTGGGCATGCGCAGAATCTTTTTACATCCTGCACTACGGAAAATTTAATATAAATTATTCGAAGTGACTTGACGCATTGCGGGTTTCTCTATGGTAAAGTACGATAATAGAGCAAGCGTTTCTGACATTGTTCTTCATACACTTTCTTTATACATAAGGGTCAAAATTGCATTTCAAAGTGCCGCGGCCACCGGGTGACGAACGGCCCACAACGAGTTAAAGTGACCGTATCTTTTTTTGTATTTTCCGTTTAAAATTTTCGATAATAATGAGTATTTTAGGTAGTTTTAATATAATATTTAATTTAAATAATATTCTAAAAAATAATAAATAATAATATTTATTTAATATTATTTAATTTAATATTCAAAAAACTATTTCTGAAAAAATAAGAAAATACACAGATTTAGGAAATGAGATTAAAAGAATTTGGCATTCTCGGACTATAAAAATATTGCCATTTGTTATTTCGGCCACTGGCATAATACCTAGGAATCTGATTCAAAATTTAAGCATATTAGATTTGTCAGAATTTGTATATAAAAATGCAAAAATCAGTCATTTTAAATACATGTAGGATTACAAAGGATTTTTTAAATATTTATATTGAGGGATCGGTAGGATTTATAGGTTCAATTAGAAATGCCACAGAGCCGAACCCTCTGATATGAAAATATCTGGAGTCGGTGAATTATATTCCCATTTGGTCTCTAGTAGGTTGACATGTTGTTCTTGTATTGTTTTGTATTTATAATACTTATATAGTGCAATTGCATAGCGTGGGTTGACTAGATGATCATTTGGGGAAGTGTGTGAAAGGGTTTAGTTTTTCCTTCTTTTTTTCCTTTTTTTTTTTTTTTTTTGGGGAAAATTTAACCCGGACATTTAAATCTGGTGCATATTAAAATTAAAAATAATACAAATTAACATTAATATTTTATTTTTTAGTTTTTAATGTACCTAATTAAGTAGTAGGTAGTTTTTAACATATTGCCAATCTACAGTCTTTTAACTGTTCTAAAAAGTAGTATGTAATTTGTAACTTACACCCTTTGGCTTGGGACAGTCAAAATGATGTGATGAATAAATAATTCATAATGCTTCAATATTCAAACACAGAGTTGTTTAACCTCTTATTTGCCGCTCGTGCGCCAGCGTGTCGTGAGACTTTACACGCGATTTTGACCCTTATGTATAAAGAAAGTGTATGAAGAACACGGTCAGAATCGCTTGCTTTATTATCGCCCTTTACCATAGAGAAAACCGCAATGCGCCAGGTCACTCCAAATAATTTATATTAATAATTTACCGGAGCGCGGGAATGTGCGCAGTTCTTGCGCATGCGCGGGAAAAATTCCTTTCATTACGATTTTGACCTTTCTATTGTTCAAAATTTCTCAAGGACACTGTCAGAATCGCTGGACACGAAATGTCATTGGGTGTCATGGCTGCCGTTTTTTGCGAACGCTAATTGGTGGACAACCAACCCCAATTACCCCGGCAAACAAGGGGTTAATATAATCGAATGATGGCAAGCAACAATATGATTGTATGGTGAGTTCTGGTAATTACCTGCTCCAGACTGCGAAGTCTGGCCTGTCTCCAGGCAGCCCTGCGCGCCGCCTTCTCCTGGCGGGCCTCCTCGGCGCTAAGCGTGGCGCCCCCGGCCCCCGCAGTCCCCTCCCCTCGCTCCTGGCGCCGCCGCTCTGCCTTGGCTGACGGAGCTAGTACCGCACCGCTGCTGCTCTTGCTGCTGCTCCATCTGCAAGATCATCAGACACAATTATTATTAAATATGAGTGGAGCTTGATAAAAATAATTTCTTTGACCAAAAGAAGATTTAGTTTGAATTGCCATAAAGTTAAGACCAGAGCCAATTCTCGCAGTGCGAATTTGCTGTGTTCTTTCTGCAATATTAATATTATTAAAAAATCTACAAAGCGTTTGTGTAACATATAAATGTTTTACATTCATTACATTACATTCCTTAAAAAGTAAATGAGTTGGATATTTAATTTTTTTCTTGAACATAACTTTAAGAATCATTTTTTGGGCAATATTAAGTCTTTGGGCAGGATCCTCAGCATAAAATAAAAGTCGATTTTGTTGTGTAACCTTATTGATTTGAGCCCTCCTTTTTGACTAAATCGAGTCAGAAGTTGAAATATTTTTGGATCAAATTCAAAAAGGTCAAAGCATAAACTCAGCTACAAGAGTTTATTAACCCTTGCTTTTCTGAATAAAAAAGGAAAAAACTTTTTTTTTAAAATACTCATTCCAAAAAAAAGGAAGTTTTTTGGTTTTACCAGTTTTTCACTTATAAACCGTACTAAAGGAAGTAAGTATCTCAGTTTTCTCTTAAATCCGTGTAAATTTAGTTGATGTTGAATATAAGTCCCTAGCTGGATGCAATAGGCAGATTGTTAGTAAATATGCACACACGATAATTCAATAAGTGCTAGGAACAGTGAACAAAAGCCCTACGAAAACTTTGACAAAATTTATTGACGAGTTAGTTTTCATAATAAGCCGAGGCAACACTAGACAATAGGAGTTCAATCATATAGTTCATGTATTAAATGAGTACAAAGCTGCATAGGTGTAATGATATATTATGTAATTAATGACTAGGGCCCGGATTAATATGTAAATACATATTTTTAATTTACACGATTTTCAGTCTAGTATGTGTTCTCTACCCAGATTATCATATATAGATTGTTAAAAACTAATTTTTATTTTCCATATTTCATGGTGAAGTCCATATTTTACAAACAATATCACAATCATCCATATTTTCACTTTTTATATCATAAAACATGAGTTAGTTCACAAAAATTGATATAATTTTACATGCTTGCATTCTCACCACCACGGCAGCGCGTGTTTCATTTCTCTCGCGAATTATTCGTCGTAATTTGATTTTTTTCTTCCTCTCCGCGCGGCGGCGCCACAGTCGCCACACTGACACTTGACGATAAGCTGGCGATTGCCGGCGATCACCAACGACAAGCGACGTTCATGCCATGTCGCTTGTGTGTCTTTTCATTTTTACGTACTTACGAGTACTCAAATCACCTACTACTACTGTCTACGTACCTTTCAGTTTAATTTCAAAATGCCCAAGGATAACCAACCTTTGCGTTTCAAATTGGAAAAATATATACGAAGATTTCCCATGCCAAAAAAGTATGTTTTAGACAAAAATAAAAGGTTTAAAACCCTAAAAACAATTAATAAAGTTCTGAGCGGAATCTTTGAGGGTACTGCGGACGTGCCTTACACAATTTCGGAACTAGGCGTCTTCAAGTACGCTCCCATTACATCATGTGACGTGGAAAGATCTTTCAGCCAATATAAGGCTATATTTAGATCAAATCGACAAAGTTTTAATTTCGATAATTTAAGAAAGCATGTGATTGTGTACTGCAATCAATTTAATAAGACAGATTTAGAGGAAAATGAATAAAACTTTTTTTTTTTTTTTTGAATTACCTGAACATTTCGCTATCTTTTTATATATTTTTTAATGTAACTGTTACTGCATAGTAATTTTTCACAATAAACAATGTTTAATATGAAAGATATTCTTATTTTATACTCCATATTTTTTACATATTTTAGTCCATATTATATGTACATATTTTGAATTTTTAATACATATTTATCTGAGCCCTAGTAATGACATATATTATGTACTACCTACCTCCTGTTATAATAATGTAATATTTTTTAGTTGTAAGATTACTGTTTAATTTCTAGACACTATATAATAGTATTAATAATAATAATTGGATAATTTATAAAGCGCCGTTTTTGTGAAAAATCACCTCAAGGGCCCTCAAATCACCTCAATTATAATGAGGAAATCTATAATTGGTTTCTCAGTTAGGGTAAAGTAAACAGTTGATTTCCCTAAAATAAATAAATAAAATAAAATATATATACAATTAGTCTACTTCGGTGGAAATGTTGGCCAAACGATTTAAAAAAAAAAATAGCTTGTTAAAATAAAAACCTACAGAATTATTTATTTCGTGTGATAAACATACGTAATCCAACAACGAAGCACACAAAATAAATAATTTTATAGTTTTTATTTTTTAAAGTTATAAAATGATTTGCCAACATTTCACCCAAGTGGACTTATCATATATAGGAACTATAAGACCTAGTTCATATCCATATTGTGTAATGTTTATATGTAGAATGAAAAAAATATGGTCCTCCAGTGAAGCTAAAACACGGACAAGAGCTATTTTACTGAATAAGGAAAAAAAATTATAATTCATAGAGACCTGAAAAATTCATATTTGCCAAAATGTGATTTTTTGCAATTTTTATAATTTTGCCATTTTTTCGGGAATAATGCGAAATTCTTTATTTTCCAGCAAGTAGATGGTATTTTGTATTTTTATGCAATGTTCTGGTAATAAGAAAGTAATATTATACATTCTAAATATTTCTTTGTCTATGGCCATAAAAGGGAATGCAGCCAACTTCATGTTGAAAATGCAGCAAATTATAATAAATTTTTGGGGAAAAAAAATGACACTACGCTACCTTTTTTTCTTAATTCTTTTCAACATATCAAAATGTTCACAAAACAATTCCTAAAAATAACTCGAATTTCACCAAAAATAATGCGAATTTTACCAATTTTTTTCGAATTTTACCTAAGCAATTCAACAATTGTATAAAAAATAAAAATGATAGTGTACTTTTGTCTGTCCAGTGGCTCGGGGTCAGGATCGGAGTCCTCGTCGCTGTGCTGCCCGGGCTGCTGGTCCATAGCCCAGGACGCAAGCTCCGCGCGGCTCAGAGACGCCATCTTCCTCTCCTCATCCTGCTTCATGCGCTCCACCTCGTCTGTAGACAGGAAGCTGAATACCTTGTCTGTAACACAACACGCATCACTTCATTACTCTGCCTCAATACCCACATTCTCAGACACACCTGAGACCAGGAGTGACATGACAAACAGATGTTATAGAGGACTACCAACTTACCTGATTGCAATAGAAACACATAAATAGTTATAAAGAGTACCATTCAAATTAATTCACAGCATCAACATTATTGTCAATAATAATTTGCTAAACTGTTAATCAGAAGACGGCCTCGGTGGATAAGGGGTAAGGCTCTAGCAATCTAAAGTAGGTTCAATTCCCGGAGTGCGGAAATAAATTTTATTTGATTAATTTGTGTTATTTCACAATTAATTAAAATAAATTAATATACTTATATTATTGTTCTGCCATATAAATTATTTTTATTTGTGGATGAAAGTTCGATGAGGCGGAAGTAGCACCATCTGTCATTCAACAACATAAATAATTTAATTCTGTTTGTTCATACAAAAATCGCGATCAAAAAATGGGAAGTGGGGGTAGGAGGGTGAAAATTTGGGGTTATAGGTATTTTTTGATGCAAAAAAAATACCTAAAAAAATTCATAAAAATCGGTCGAGCCGTTTCGGAGGAGTGAGATATATTTGTGACACGTTCCAGAGTGGAATTACTCTCAGTACCACTCTGGTGTAAGACCACCATTTAGAATTTGAAATGTTGCTTGAAATAGCTTTAGCAGTGTTTGGTGACCAGATCTGATTTTTTTTTTTTTTACGTGAGCTCCACACAGGAGGCCCTGAGGAAAATAATTTCCCTCAGGGCCTATGTCATCTTTGGGGATATTGTGTGGAGGGTTTTTTTTAAGGAAAGGAAGGAGGGGAGAGTTCTGGGAAGGAAGAGGGTTTTAGGGGTGGGTAGGAATCTGGGGTTCAGTGTGTCCTAGTCATCCGCCTCCAAAACCTAGACAAACCTCACCCCATGAACCCGGGCACCCCTGCTAAATCACCAAACGTAGCGAACCACTTGGGGTGACCTATGGCAGAGGTGTTGGTTATCCAATAAAGGTTCCCGGGGCGGCGGTACCCATTCCCGCCTCCCAAATTGAGCCAGGTACTTCCCCTCCTTCCTCTTCACTTTAAAAATAATTAAATACTCACAAAAAAAATCATAATAACAGGTAGGTATTAAACAAATGAACAAAATAATTTTGGTTTTAATTAAAAAGAAGTGATAAAATTAAAATACGTACCAGGCTTTGGAGAAGGTTTGTGGCTTTCTTCCATGGCATTTTCGAAGAATTTCTTTTTATCACTGACAGAGGCTTTTACCAGGTTGGCACTGTGCGGTGGAGACGCCTATATCAAAAAATTTATATTAATTTACTGACATTTACATTTCATTCTCATTAATATACCTATATATTTTATTGAAATGACATATTCTTGTTGCGCTATTAAAACAATTCAATGCGTCAAATTGAAAAAAAGTTTGAGGTTTATATTTTTCAGTTATTTTAATAATTTTGATGATGATGGCAAGTTCAGGAGATTTAATGAACTATAAAAATGGTCAATAAAAAAGTAAAATTTTGACAAACTAAGAGGTTTTAACAGCGTAACAATAATTTTCATGTTTTTATTAGGAAATAAAAATAAATAAAAAAAATATTTGTAGTTTGGGAAACAAAGTGTAAATAAATTTAAGCTATAAATAAACAAAGAAGTTAATAATAATAATATTTACAAATAAATAAAGTACAAAATTATTTTCTAGAATCAAAGAATAACTAAATACCAAATCAAAAACCATCATGCAAATCAAAGGGAAAGCAATAATAACAAGAAAATTAAATAATATAGTACAAAAGAATTGAAATTATAAAATTAAAAATCTAATCAAATCAAAAGTGTTAATTTCGCTACACTATGTTATATTCACGAAGCAATATTATAACTGAAACAAACAAAAGATTGGCACGAGAAATTCATGATTAAAGAAGAAACATTCCTAAGTAGTTCCTTCAATAGATGAAGGCTTAATTATCGGTTATAGACGATAAGGACGTTTATTAGCCAATCTAGAGTCGTGTTTCAGTTAGTATAGAGCTCCCGCTGTTGACGTTGTGTCCTACCTCGCCAAGGAGAAGGGGTTTCTTGGCTTTGAGCGGCGGGTGGCCGAGTTCCCGTCGAGTCTCCTTACTCTCACTGAACACATGACTAGTGGTAGACACAGTAGTCAGGGGCTTGTACGGGGAAACCATCCGGCTCACCAGGGGCTCATTGGACTTGAGAGAGGTGTTCTGGACATATGCGGAGTGTTTGTAGGGACTGGGTGCTACAGAGCCAAAGTGCACACGCTTCTCAGTGCCCTGAGACGATCTGGGGGACTTGTCCGACGAACTAGACTTGCGAGACGACTGGAGAGTGTAATAGTCGCGGTCGGGGGTCACACTCTCGGAGGAAATTACTTCCACTGTAGAGAGCGGTCGCGCGGGAGACTTTGATAGAGTGCTGATCGACAAGGGCGCGGAGGTGTCCCTAACCATGTAAGGGTTGTAAGCACCGGACACCGTGGAAACAGGAGCATACGTCACGGGAAAAGTCGCCGATTGCGGCATGTTGGTATTTATTTTGTGCACAGAATCATAGTTGTAATAAGCATCTGGTGCCGTGTTCATTGCCGTGTGAAGGGGTGTGTAACGAGGCTGGGTGTAATCTGGTGACTGGGTTTCGTCGGGGTGCAAGCTACACGGCACATTGGGGATGTGCGACACGGTGGGCAGAGTGGCGAGGTGCACTTGAATGAGTTCAGGACTTCTGACTCTCTCCCGGCCCAGACTGTCAAACGAGTGTGAAAATACCGGAGTGGTGGGTAGGATGGGAACAGCTTCCTGCGCGGGAATTATTTTGACAGTGTCCACAATCATGGCAGGAGGAAGAGACACCGGAGTTGTTGGTGATGTTATTTCTGACATTAGTTTGAAGGGATTACTCGGTTCATCAGAATCGGAACTTTGTTGCGGCGGAGGGGGGGGCGGAGGTGGGGGCAGTGCGGGCCTCGTAACAAACACTTCATCCATGAGCTGTTGCGCCGGAGAATTTTTAGTGAATGTCAGTATACTGGGAACCAGGTCACTGTGTAGTGATGCCCTGGGAGGCAAGGTGGCCAGGTTGATGGGAGGGGGGACATCGGAATCTACGCTGGAAGTGCAGTCAAAATCCACGGGCGGCAGCGGGGGACTGACCTTCATGGGTTTTAGCAGCTTTCTGGGCTTGGGGGGAGGGGACGGTGGCAGCGCTCTCGCGATATCCTCGACAGAATACATTCGGTCCCGAGTGTCAAACAACGGCGGTGGCGGAAGAATGATATCGGAATCGGCGATGATTATATCTGAGTTTTCATTAATGAAAGAAGATTTAGCATCGAGAACCCCCACTGGGACGTAAGGCGGTTTAAGTTTTGCCACAGAGATTTTGTTATCGGGACATGCGGTGTTAGTAGTGGAAATTGAGTCGGTGTTAGGAGTCAAAGCTACTTCATGCGTTTGGGGAGGGAGGGGCTCGTGTGGGGGGGCGCACATCGGGGGAGGGGGAGGCAGCTCCTCCAGGGGACTTTCCCTAATAGGCAAGCTGTCGAAGCTGACTTTCTTTACAGCAGGCTTCTTCAGAACGGTGGGCGGGGCGGGAGGAAGCTCCTCCTCATCTATACAGGTGCCATCGGAGGAGGTGACTCGGGACAGGAGAGGCCCCCGTAGGGACCCCGTGTGCGAGGGAGGGTGGGAGGGGGGTTTAGCTTTAGGTAAAGTAGAGGCTGCAGCAGATGTTAGCGGAGACTGCATAGCCGAGCCCACAATGGCCGGCTGTTTAGGGAAAAATAAATCAAAACCAAAATCAAATACTCAATCATATTACAATACAATTGATGTACAATTTGAATCCTGTACCTTTTATTATTATTATTTTTTTTTAAATTAATTACCGGATCGAAATATTTTATTAAATTAATAAAACGGAGTACTGGATTCAAATTATCAATCATTTTAGGTATTAATTGTATAAGTTAACAAGATATAGAGTATATCAGTGTTGTTAGTGTATAAATTTAATATGAACAAATGTCATCAACAATAATTAAATGAATAAGTTATTTTACCATCACCAAGTACGCATGCACCCGACTTGTAAATGTGAATAAGAACAGTAGTTGTCGGGTAGTTGGTCAGGTCTAGAGAAGAAGCTGTAAACTGAGTGAGTTGTGCTGCCTAGAATGATTGCCAATGTTGTCTAAAGGCGTTGGAGGTATTTAGAAGCTGAACATGAAAATATGTATCGGAGAATATTAAAATCTTTAAAATAGGAACAGCCAAACTAATGTGATGAAGAGATTGTAAAATATTAAATTGTAAGTACTGGTAAAGACTAAGAATTTTATTTTGGTAAATAATTGGGAAAAACAATTAGTAAGTGAATGCTTGAAAATAAACTGAAAAAAAAATAAATGGGACGAGTGGGGTGAAGTGACAAAATCGAATTTATTTTTAAACGATATATTTGTTTTTACAATAATTTTAAAAAATCAGAACTCCGATTATAACTAATAATAATTTATATAATATGTCAATCATTTTTACACGGGGTTTGTTGCCAAACAATGAAACAAATATTCTTCATAGAAACAACTTCATAGAATAAACAATAAATGATTAATTGTTCAGAAGACTCATCTACATAACAATGGTAATAAACAATTTTTTGTAACAAGTGCTCGGAACAAGAAATGTTATATTTTACTATAAATGATGTAAATGTAATTAACTTTTGCTAGATATTAAATAGAGATATGTTAAAAATGCATTGATTTGGGAGAGATTTAGAGTGATTGGCACTATCTTCTCTGTATAAAGGCAAAGAGGTATATTTAGGTATATTCAAGAACCATTGTTGTTCGGAACACAAGTCACACATTCATCACTGATTTATAAAAATATCATCTCAGAGAGGCAACAAATAAAATTATTGCAATAAGGTATAAAAGTATTTCAATACCCTCTCAAAGGCTTTTTTAAAAGTTTTTATCTCAACAATTCCTAGGTCAACAATTCTTATGGCAGGAACATGGGAATTATGTTTAATTTAAACATAAATATTTAACCCATGTTAGTGAATCACTACAATAAAATTTTTTATTGAAAAGGCAAAGAAAATCACCTAAAAGAATTATTCAAAGTTCTAAAGAGAGAAAAATGATTATTTTAAAATGATTAAAAAAATCTTTCAAGTAATGATAAAGCAGCCAAAGACAAACTTATAATACTACATTAAATTTACTTAGTACAACTAATAAAGTCAATTAATAAAATGTTAATAGGTACATAATTTTACAAAAAAAAACAGAAGTTCAAAAATTCAACAATGAAAATTAAATTTACGTACGCAAGCGAAAGATTATATTTAATTTTAAAATAAAATAACCTTTTCTTAATAATATAAATACACTACATTTTATCTTAAATATAGGATCACATTCATGTAAGATTATAATATATTATTATTTATTTATTATAGTAATTATGGAGGTATGCAAAATTATATCATTATTTTCTCTAAAAATCTAGAAACATTTTTAGAACATTTTATTCAAAGCAAACGGGCCACATTTTTAAATCTCTTACAAGCTAATAATTCATTCAAAATCATATAAGATTTTTGCTCCAGGCTCCAAAAAATAATACCGATAAATATATGTCGAGTTAATTAGATACTGTGTTATGTCAAATTGCTGTGTCAATAAGGACACATTCTCTGCTGCTTGGATTTACGTTCCCACACTACAAAAGTTTACCAACGTAACTATCCACCGTTTACCTGTTCATATTCTTAATTATATCAAAGCACATACAGTAGAACCGCGGTAATCCGACAAACTTTTGGCAAGGCGGTGTCAGATGATTGAATTTGTTCAACTACTGTAGAGTACTGCCACCGACATCTTGTGGTCTGGAACTTTATAAAAAAGGAGTACCTTGTAATCTGACAAATTACATACTTATAAAAATGGTAAGATCAAATATAGATATACGTATAGACGTACTACATACTGTTATAGGCATGTCGGATTATAGGGGGTGCTGGCTTAGACAGGGGCCGGACTACTGCGGGCAAACTGTAGTTGAAATTGAATTAGTTTAATATGTTCAAAGATTCTTGCTTCACATAAAACATATTACCAAAAATTGGCACAAATTTATCTAAAGAAAAAAGTAAAGTTGGGCTAATCTAATTGGAAAGGGGCTCGACAAACAGAACCTTAATTATTCTACTTTTAAAGTTTTATAAAAATTAGAGTCGATATTATTTAAAAAATTACTGTTATTTGACATTTATAATTCTGGAATAGAGAACTTACACATGGATAGGTGGTCGAAATAGAATACAATATCTACAATATTTATACAAACATTATATCCATATTATGGCCAGTACAGATTAATTCTAATGATATTTAAATGCACAAGAATATGATATATTTAGAATGCGTCTATAAACAAAATATGTTCCCTTAAAGTCATTTTTATTCAATTTATGCTAAGACAAAGAAAGACCTTAAATAATAAACAAATGACAAACCCCAAACAAACAATGAATAAATATTAACCTTAAAACTTTAAAAATATTGAAACTGATTATAATTTGTAATAAAGATTATTTTTTGCTTAATATTATACGGGTGTTGAAACCATAAGAAGGAAACATCAATTTGTCAATGCTGTTGCTAATTTCAGTTGTCTGTGCTGTGCGTTTCTCTGATTCAATGAACTCAAAGTTGCTTTGAATTCGAGTGTTATTTTCAAAATTGGAATTGTGTGAACAATTCAGACAATTTATAAAGTAGGTACCTACCAGTAACATAATATTTTCTAAAATGGAACTGATTTGTCAAGATTTTTGACTACGCTGTGATTTTTGACGGGTCTACTGCGGTAGGAACAACATAATTCAACATCCTGCGTAACTTTGGTTCATTGAATTCGGGAACTCGGATTTGTTTTGAATTGAAGAGTCATTTTCAAAATTGGATCTGATTGTTCAAATTATTTGTTTGTGATGAATTCAGACAAGCGATAGCGATAAAGTACCTACAGTAGATAAAATAATAATAACACCTAATGATGATGAAATACTTACCTAAAATAAACAGAAAATTATTTTAAATGTCATTTTCAAAATTGTAACTGATTTGTCAAGAATTCAGACTATCCTGTGATTTTTCATGGGTCTGCACTAGTTAGAGAATTTTTACTATATTTTTCAATAGGTGTAAGTGGGGTTTTTATGAAAGCAAATGAAAAAAATCTTTTAGTAAGGTATACAAAAATATAATGCAGATATATATTTATACCCGTCGATCAAAAGGCTTTTATAGGACATACTCTAGCGAGCGGTATGTACCAAGCCCTTACTTTCAGTCTTCAATACTAATCATATCAAATATGCCCTCAATTAAACGGTAAACAGTAGACAGGGGAACCGACGTGTTCATTTCATCAACTGCAGCGGAAGGGGCAACTACTCTCACTTTTTATTATTATTTCACTATTCAGTTTCTTGTGCTCAAGCCAAGCTGTTGCTGTTGCTGTTGCATCGTAAATTGAACCGAATTTTGCACTAACAGGACCTATGATCCAAATTTCCATAATCAGGAGAGAGACAAAAACTGGTTGACCTTTTCCAAATTAAAAAAAAATAAATATTGTTTCAGTAAAGATAAACACACATTCTTTCTAATCACTGAAGAAGATATATATATATATTTTTTTAGATTATCTCCATTCTATGTCATCTTTGGGGATGCTGCGTGGAGGGTCTTTTTGAGGAGAGGAAGGGTGGGTCTTGTGAAGACCCATTTTGTGGGAGGACACAGAGGCCGGCAAATCTTTCCACACAAGAATGAGTTGTAGAAACGTCCCTAAACGCATTTAAAGTATGTACAAATATTAAGCGCGTTTACCGGTGACGAAGGTATCAATGACGCTAGTTTCTCGTAGCGTCTTCCATTGTAATACCGGTAAGGTATTACAAGGACACCTGACACCTGTGTTCTAAAGATTGCAATCCATTTGTTAAGATAGGGGAATTTAGGATCAGGGGTTCTTGACTCTAGCTTCGATGGAGCCAATATAATATCAACCACCCTCAATGAAAAGGTGAAGCAATCAGACACGAAAAATAAAAAGGTAACGGTCGCAACTGGGACTTTGAAGATCCTCCAATCTTACCGGGATTGGTAATAACTTTCTTTTTAATTGAAATATATGGCTGACTAACAAAATGTTAAGGGGAGATGTGGTGACCATTATGAAATAAAATGCAAAGGTTTTCATCGCTCCTGAAAAATTGTCAATTCGTTGCAACACGAGAATAAAATATTAAATTGTTCCACTCAACCTCCTTGAATTGTTCTCAAATATATTCATTAAAATTAACACCCACCACACACACACTTCGGAGTCCCGTGCCACTTCAGGCCGCCGCGCAGAAAAGTAAAGACCGATAGTAAGATAACGGTTTGCAGCGCAGTTCACTGTGAGACTTTTCTGCGCAGAGGGCCGCTCCGAACTGAGCGTGTGGGGGGGGGGGTACTCTTCAAAAAAATCGGCCATAAAATCTATGTGTTAATGGTCAATTCGGTTTCATGTAATTTTTGTAATGAATCTTATCAAATAGTATAATAAAATAACAAGTAATTGCCCAACTGCTGCAAAGTATTTACCTGCGACATTACCTAACAACTTACCCTTTGAAATCACATGGCATGCCGTCAGTGAAACCTCATAGCATTTATTACTTTATTTGCAATAAGTTCGTCCAATCTACAATAATGATTACACGACGAATTGTCATTTCTCTAGGATTCAAAATTTGTTAGAGCACTTGGAAATTCTAATTGGTCTGTCTGACTAAAATTGACGATGATAAATTTTTCTAACGGTAAAATAACAAGTAAACAATATGAATACGTTAAAATTAACTTCAAATGACTCGAAGATTAACTACACCTTATTCAGATATTTGATAATTTATACATGATAATTCTCGGCTAAAAACATTGACGAGAAAAAGACACAACAATGAATTATTTATTACCATCTCACTAAACGTATGAAAATTACATAATTATTTACATTAGTAAGAAGTTTATAGAAGATTAATGCCTTATTTTTAATTTTTGTGCTTTCGTAAGATTATATCGAGTATTGGCACAGACATTACCAAATATTAATTTTTAGAATTCGTCTTACGAAACGTAATTAGATAGATCATAATTTCAAAGCTTACAGAAATCGCTTCTCAGGAGAACATTTTTAAACTTATTTAGGTAGGGGGATTTCACTAGTCGAAAATATGTGTAGTAAGTCGTACACTTTAAATAATGAATAATTACATTTAGATGGTTAAATCATAACGTAACAAGAGACTACATAATCACAGATTTACAAAAACTCCAGGGACATTACATAAAAATACACTCTTATATTGATTTAATGCAATTATGTTTAATACATTTGCATTGGTCGGAGCCAAACAAAATCAATTCGAGGACGAATTCATGGCAACACTAATTAATGTAATTTCATTATATTTTAATTATATATGTATTTTCAACGCTAAGCACATTAAAATGAAATTTATTTTTAATATGGTCGTGTATAATACAAAGTTTGCAAAAATTATTGATAGAACATTAAATTTTGTAAAATTTTATCGATTTACAATGATTATTTAAATTGATAAACATGTAGAAAATACGGTACATTTGAAAATAATGCAACAAAAATTAGACAAATAAGCTGTTTTGCCAATTAAGAATATTAAATATAGTATATTATTATGCTAAACTACCTTAAATATATTTTATAATACATTTATCTTATCATTATGAATAAATAGACCTTAAAACACTACCATTAATTAAAAATATTGACAGCAAGAAAAAGAGAAAAACTAGAGAGACAGCTTCGCTTTTGGGTTTTGAGCTAAATTGGTCAAATAGTTTGTAAGAATAGGACTCTGAATATTTTAAGACAGCCCAGAGTAAAATAGAAACTATTATTATAAATCAGTGAGACATTTGGTCTACAATTATTATTCTTGTATGACATAAATAATTGTTTTGGATATAAATTTAAGTTATATTTAGAATAAACTAATTGTTTATTTATTTTAGATAATAATGTTGAACACGTGAAAGTTAAAAGTAAAAAGGTCCCTTTGGTTGGT
The DNA here is from genome assembly GCA_917880885.1 of Limnephilus marmoratus. Taxonomy (NCBI): domain Eukaryota; kingdom Metazoa; phylum Arthropoda; class Insecta; order Trichoptera; family Limnephilidae; genus Limnephilus; species Limnephilus marmoratus. Next base: position 22,884,580 of record OU862923.1, on the reverse strand, counting down.
TTAGTAAATTCATTAGGGGGGTACAATAATAATTATAATAATATATCAAAATTAAATCTAAACCACAAACTCCCGTGCTTGGGTATGTTAAGGCTTTTCTTCTTTCGTACAATCGGATTTTCTCTGGAAATATGTTCAATCATACAATTTCAATTTGTGCAGAATTGAAGACAAATCGATGATAGATTCAATGAATATTAAAAACAAATTTTAAAATAAATACAAGGTTTGTGTGCGTACGGTCAAACTATATTATAATAAGCGCAATAATTTTATCCACTGTGAAAATACACAAGGACATAAATCCACGTACAACATTGTTTAAATGTGTTATTTCCACATATTCATAATACAAGCACATACTTAATTTATTCATAAATGGCCAACATATGTTTTCGTGAAAAAACCCTTCGAGAGCAATAACAAAAAAAAATGTAGATCGCTTTTTTTATGCCCTTCCGCCTTTCCACAGTTTTTATATTAACGTAAATCATAGTGGTTTATGATCTACAATCTATAAATGCATAATCTGTCCTTATTTAAACGGAGTTTGACTGTATTCAAAATGAGGTAAGTATGTAAAGTAATTTCACACAAATATGGCCTAAAATCACACCATTTTCTGATTTTTCATTGTAACTTTTAAAATATGTCCCAAGGTTTTTTTTGTTGATACTATTCGAAGAAGGATTGGAAAATGATATAAAAAACTTTGGTTAATCTATACAGTTGAAATCAAAAAAATATATATATTAAAAATTAGTTGTGTTATGAAGCACACAACTATTTATAGATAGTCCATCAAATATTTCCTTTAATAAATCGATAAAGGACCATAATTGAGAAGGTGTTAAAGTTAGCAGCCGATGTGATTATGAGCAATATGATACCCACTCTGACCCTGACATATGGCAATCCATAACAATTCTATACTCTCATTTAGTGAGTAAACAGTTCTCTAGATTTCACTCAAATTTAAAATATCGGTGTTTTCGTGCACGTTGGTGTTTGGACCATAGTTGTGTTAAATTACAGTACTTAATATAATTTACTTATAATTCTAACAATCTAGGTACATCAATAAAATATATCCACCGCATGATCCCATTGATGTAATAACTAACACATTGAAGCTATTCGAAAATTATTATAATTGATTAACTTCTTTATTTCTATGCATACATTTATAAACTAGTTAGAGATTATTGACAAACCTAGATTGTAGTACACAGTGAAACCTTCTTAAGAAGTTTGGTTTTTTCGGTTCCTTGAAGACTGAATGACCCAATTTATCACTCATATAAGGTTTTCCCGCATAAGAAGTTTTTTTTTTGGTTCCTTGGAAAACTTATTAACCTGTCATTTGCCGCTCGTGCGCCGGCGTATCATGAGACTTTACACGCGATTTTGACCCTTACGTATAAAGAAAGTGTATGAAGAACACGGTCAGAATCGCTTGCTCTATTATCGCTCTTTACCATAGAGAAAACCGCAATTAGATTGGTGACTCCATATAATTTATATTAATGATTTACCGGAGCGCGGGAGCGTGCGCAGTTCTTGCGCATGCGCGGGAAAAATTCTTTGGTTTTGAACTTTGACCTTTCTATGTACGAAATTTCTCAAGGACGCTGTCAGAATCGCGGGACATTGGGTGTCATGGCTGCCGCTTTTTGCGAACGCTAATTGGTTACAACCAACCCCATTTACTCGCGGCATTCAACGAGTTAAGAGAGTTTCACTGTAGTAAATAAATCGTAAGTACATACACCTAAATAATATAAGATCACTGGACAACATCCATGCAGCAGAATTTTTAAAGAGCTATTTGTTTACCAAACATCAATGAACATTGAGCCTATTCCATGTCAAGGAAATCAATCCATCATTATTCCAGTACTAAGTTGGTCCATAAAACAGTTCAATTAACAAGAATGCACAAGATCCATTATTTTGTAAAACCATTGTTTTAATGATCCAACTAAATACACAAGACATAAGATAGGGTCAATCATCTGCCAAATACGTTGACTTTCCTAAGTTCCATGCTTTGCTATTCATTTTAACTCCCTAATACAAAACAAATGCGGATTCACTTTCTCAAATACAAAAAAATAATCATATCAAGAATTTAGGTGATGGCATGAAAAATAAACTAGATAGTCAAATTATCAATATATAGAGACTCTAACATGTATTAGTTTATGTTTGATGAATGGTCATTGATACTTCTATCGAAACAAACATTCCAATTACACAAGACTTTGGGTGAAAGAGGAAAAATAATGATCATAATTCTAAAGAATTTTCATGATACAAACTATGTAAGTAAATTATCATCCATGACATCCTGAGACTCCATGACGTAATGAGAGATGCAAGTGCTGTTGATATACGATGTAAGACAATTATATGATAAGTTGCATGTAACATGAATACAGTTCATTATTTACTTAATTTACGTAGAGAATTTCTTGAATTTTGGAACTTTGGAAATAAATTGACAGTAAGCGTATTAATATGTATAAAAAGCTAATACGTAATTATAGAAGTCAATACAATTTTTAGTTTTTAATCACATTGGAAGCATTTTGCTTTTACCATAAAAAATGGCAAAATTTTAATGAATAAATATGAAAGAAAAATTATAATATAGCGGAAAAAAGCATCATAATGTTCTTTTTAGCTGATAATGAATATAATATTGTCATTTAATAAATTCATGTTATTTAAAGAATTCCTGTAAAATAATTTAATATTCAAAACTATTTATGGAATATTTATGATTAAGTTCTGCTAGTATTTTTAAAAAGCTTTATAGCTATTTCATTGTATATGTACAGGTTGAATCAGCGCCTACCAGAAAGACTTTATCCAGTGATTCAGAAGCATGTTTGGTATAAAATGTAGATGACATTTCGCTCTCTGGTGACAATTTTTTCAATTAAAAACAACAAAGAAAATTCCATCAGACATCACCACTAGGTACAAACCTAACACATTATACGAAAAGCTCTGCCTCTTCTTGTACAGTACAGCTAATTTCATGTGATCACCACATGTGGAAGGGTGATCATGTGATCCGTTGCCACATGTGGAAGTGTGATCATGTGATCCGTTGCCACATGTGGAAGTGTGATCATGTGATCCGTTGCCACATGTGGAAGTGTGATCATGTGATCCGTTGCCACATGTGGAAGGGTGATCATGTACAACATTTTTTTTGTTTGTTTTTAATTGAAAAAAAAAGAGTCAAGTACACTATACTAAATATGTTCAGGAATTGCTGGTTAAAGTCTATCAGATTCATGCTGATACATCCTTTATATCATTTAATATGACGTGATTATAAATACACCTATCAGAACATCAAAATCTATTTGATAAAGGGGTTAAAAATAATAAAAATTCACATTCAATCTTTAACATTATGGTACAAACAAAAAAGATGGACGATTGGGTAAAAAATTAAGTTAGTTTTCATGTAAAAATGTGTTTGTATGAGTAAAAACAATAAATCAAACACAACTAAAACAATTTCTATTTAAGCTTACTTAAATCTTCTAAAAATAATCGAGGAGATTCAACATAAAACCATTCTAGAAGCTTTACAGCATTTTGAAAAGCGACCATCGACAATAAAACAATTCAAAAATGGGTAATACGAATTGCAAATAAATACTAAATGGAAATAAAATGATTTGGGTGATGCATACTTGTTGATTTCGTGCAAAGCAAATAGTTTGTCTGTGTGTTGTGTCATGCGCATGCAATGTGTATTGAGTCATACTCTCACAATACCAATACATAATATCAATTCTTTCAACAATTATAATTAATTACTAATTTACTATTTAATGGGGATTTTCAAAATGTTATTATAAACAAGGGAATTACACATAAATTTTATCAAAATTTCAAATAATTCTAATTTTATCCTTGACACTGCAGAATTTTGAAGAATTGCTAAACATACACAATATCATTTGTTCTCAAAAAATACTCCACCTTCACCGCTTTTACTTTACGCAATAAGAAATTTTAAAAATATTTATATTTATTGCTACAAAACTTTACAGTGTCAAATAAATGAAGTCAACTGCAAAAGGGAAATTGTTTATTGGTTATTAATAAATACTTGAATATATGTATACTATTAATAAATTCGAAGATGAACAAAGTAAAAGAGTCAATCAAAAATAAATATTATCGCTTCCATGGCAAAATCACTTATCCACTCGAGCGACAGGTACCCAAATTTAAGTAGGAAATTTTTAGAAATTAAAATGAATTACAAATTTAACTTTTTTTATAAAGCCTAAAAATACATGATAGACGGTGAAATACAGGTGGATTCATTGGCTTTAAACTGCAGTAAGAAGTTCATATGTTTCTGTATTATTATTTAGAGATATGATATTAATTAAATTGATTGGCTGAATCGAAAACCTAACACTCGGAAACCTGGAATGTATTCCATTTTTTTGAGGTTTACATCACGCAAAGCAAAAAAAAAAATGTTGCATAAAATCTCTATTTTACCGTGAGATCATTGTTTTATTTTTTCAATGTTTATGGCTTTCACCCTTCAATGGTGTTTTAGGCCATCTTTTCAAATTATGAAGGGAGGCAGAGAAAGGTGAATTTATGTATTATTAATGTTATTTAAATGGGCAAATTTCATAATTATGCATATGAAAGATTGGAGTCGTTCAGACTTAGAAGAGATGAGACGTTGAATGGAGGGGGGGGGCAATTTTAATGGCTTTTAATAGAAGGGAGGATATTTGTTTAGAGAGGTACCACCAAAAATATGTGATCTAAAGTTCCCATTTGTAGACTGCAGAAAGTACAATAAAATGTAATAACAATATTTTGAGGTAAAATAAAGATAACACATATTGTTTTTTTCTTCATGAAGGTTGGTCAATAGTGGTTTTGCCATTGAAGCGACGATATATAATTTGTGTAGATATATATTGATTATAACCTTGTACCTTTTGCAGTTGATAAAATATACATAATATATAATCACAGAAGTATAATAATTTGTCACAGATCAATAATTGTTGCATTTATTAATGAATATAATATTGAAAGTTGGGGGGGAGCAGAAGTTTTGACGGGCATCAATTGTGTCTGTAATAGTAGGGCGGGCGGTGACTTACCGTCTGTTGGTTAGTCGCAGTGTTGGTGGCAGTGTTGGGTAGCAGGGTGTGCTTGCTCATCACCACGGTGGTGGTCTTCTGCTGAGGCTCGGGGGACTTGGGGGGCACGTCCAGGGCAATGCTCTCAGCGGCACGGACAATGTCTAGCACCTGGGACAAAGTAAGGGGATTTGATTAATTAAAACAGAAAAAAATCAATTATATGCAACTAATAACAAAAACTTTGATGGACTGGCCATGAGGAAAGAAAGTCAGATTGTAGGACATAAAAAATATCAAGAACAAACAGAAGGGACCCCGAGACAGACTAAGGAAGAGTATTGGAGGAGGATTTCAGGCTGGAGACAAATGGCTGGGGACCGCAGCCAGTAGAGAACATTTGTGGAGGAGATTATATCCCACCCTGGGTTGTATCGTCGCGATGAAGACAAGTGAAAATTACAAGAAACAGTATACTTAAATGATTGAAATATATAATTAGTGCAAATTAGTTATTGTTACCTTCTCTGGTGTAGATTTCTCTCTTGTTAATTCGGCCAACTGCCTCTCCCGTTCCCACTCCACCAGTTCCTGTTGCATTTGCTGCTCCTGTGAAGATATATTATTGTCATTCATCACTCTGACCAAACAAGGAGATTTAAAGAGAGCTAATTTAAAACATTAAATGTAGAAATTAAATTGAGATTGGTAGATCAAAATTTAAAAAATGCAATGAGATATATCTCTAAACATTAAATCCTCCTGTTAAAGCACATGCATTGTTGCAAAATGTCTGACACAAGTGACGCCGTATTTAGAGGCTCGATGATGCGAGTGGCGATCTTGCCTGGCCGGTCGTGGGTGACTGGTGTCGCTGGCAAGTTAACAAAATGTCGGCAAGGTGTGCCTGTGTATGACCTTTGTGCAGATGATGTATGGCGGTAGTCACCAAGATACTTGAATCGTTGACTATCGGACTGTGGACGAAAGGCCTTACCGTAATATATTCATCCAAGAAGACAACAGATATCTAAAAATAAGTTTAACAACCGAATATTATACATAATATCAAACACAACACCAGTTAATTTAAAAAACCCTTAAGACAAAGTTTATTGCTACAAAATGAAGAATCTGACAATAAGGCAAATCTAAATTGCATGAAAACACACAAATCAAAGCTGTGCGGTGGGGCAAGGGAGGAGGGATGCGACGGACTAACCTGCAACTTGATCTGCTCTGACTCCGGGTCCTCGCGGTCCAGACTGCTCACCGACTGAGAGAGGGATCCACTCACGGAGCCGCTAACCCCGCTCTCGCTGTTGGCCTGCGGGATGAGGAAGGTGCTCTGCATTAAGTGGGGCAAGCGGGCTACATGTAGCTAATGCGAGGGGAAAGCTCACGGTGCAAAACTCTTGGCTAGTGATGTGAATTCTAATGTGAGGTTGATAAAGCTAATTGTATTGTATGCTTTTTTTTATTTGCTTTTTGCACAAGCCATTATGGCTTACTCAACTTCTTACCCGAATCGTCAAAAAATTAATTTTGGTTGTTGATCTATCTGTGATTGTAGCTTTGGTATTATTTTCAAATTTGGAACTGATGCGCCAGGAATTCAAACAAGCGATCTACCTTGTTTGAATTCCTACCTGTAGTTTAATATTTTTTTACAAGAAAATTATTTTAATTCTTTATTTCAAATGTTTATTTCTTTTTATTTAGATTTCTTAGAGTTAATCTTTGACAAGTATAGTCAGATTTTGTGATTTTTCAGGGTTTATGTTTAAGCTAACATGCAATTAATATCCCATGATGCGCTGTAGTTACAAATAAGGTTGAATAATAATTATGACCTGAAAATAATATTCTATGAATATATGCGTAGTTGGGAGGTTGTTAGTTCAATTCCCGCTACTTCATTTATTTCATATATTTGAATATGCAATGAAAAGCAAAGTTAATGGAATTACTAAAATGACTTCTTAACTGTGTTTGAAAGAAAGAAATTTCAACAATGTAGAGAAATTACTTTGAAATGGTACGATACTTTACAAATACCCTGTGAAATACAGTTTTATTGAGACAATTTAATTAATATGCCTAAAACAATCATTTCAAGATTTTGTATGAGTGTAATTAAAGTGTCAACAAATTAATTAAAGACACAGTGTTGAAACAAAAATCTAGAATACACACTCCTAAAACACACTGAAAACATCTAAAATTGAAATTAATAATTACCTGGCTAGGAAGTCTGTCTATGTAGGTCCTGTCATAACCGTGGCACACAACAAGGTGCAGGGGCGCCATAATGCCACTTCCTCTGAGGGCATTGACTGCCTCAGCGTGTGTGGCACCCAGCAGGGAAATTCCATTCACTTCCAATAGTCTCATCCCCACCTGCAAAACAAAATAATTAAAAAGAACTGTTGAGAAGAAAAAAAAAATAATATTGATTTTGTAGAGAAAAAATAAAATGGAATAAGTTCCTACTGACCAAACTATTTATTTTGTGGGGTACCTACCCAAATCAACTCTTTTTTTTACAAGGCGAGGAATCAGCTGGAGTTAGGTAACATTATTTAGGAAGGTACTTAACTAATGCGGTGTAACACATAATTCAAAAAGAGAATGATTTCAAACTCAAATGAAAAACAAAAGCTTATGGGAATATTGAGAAAAGTTGTGCTACTGAAAGACTGAAATGGTTTACATAATATTGTGAATTCATGTAGTAATGTGTATTACCAGAATATTAATAAATACAAATTCATTGTCTAGGTTACAATGGGTGAGTATTTTAATTACAGTTTTGACAAAATTAACTCCTTGATTAATTTTTAATGAGAAGAGTTTTTTTATTTTAACTTTATGAGTAAAACCTCAAAATGTAATATTTAATTAAATGAAGACAATATAAGCGAAACTCAACCGAAAATCTGGAAGCAGAAAAATCAGAGGTGTCAATATCTTTTTCTGATTTTTCTGCTTCCAGATTTTCGACTGAGTTTCGCTTCTATTGTCTTCATTTAATTGAGAATAGTTTTGTTTTCAGTTAACCCCTCAGGCTAATTTGTTCGATTTTCGGAACGACTCATGTAGGGTCTCATAGAAATCGTTGTGTCTCCCTCACTACTGTGTTAGAAAGAGAAAACACAACGCTTTATATTCAAAACAAAAATTAACCACAAAATAACTAAAATGTACACCTTAAGAGCTTGTTCACATACAGCTATAATATATGTAGCTTGGCGTATTTTGGCATATCGCTCGCCTCATATTCCAGTTGGGAATGTACGCCAAGCCATGCTTATTATAGTTATGTGTGAATACACTCTTATGAATCAAAGCTTCCAAGTGCAATTTGAAAAGAAATTATGAAACTTTGGGAATTTTTGAAGTAAAACTTCTTTACGCACGCTTGGGGAGTAAGCTGGTGAATGCTTGACGAGAGCGTTACGAAGTGTGATCGGGGGAGGCGAACGGTCGGGTCTTTACGCACGCTTGACTTGGGGAGTAAGCTGGTGAATGCACGACGAGAGCGTTATGAAAAGTGTGATCAGGCGAGGCGAACTGTCAGGCTAGGCGAATGGAAGTTGAGAGGGAGATATAAGTTAGTGAAGTTTTACTTCAGTCGTGTAGTCTGAAGCACACTCGTTTTTTTATTAAATATTTTTACATGAACCGACAAAAAAGTGAGTCGACGATAATGTTTATAAAATATCTGCCTAATAAAATATGTGTGAGTTTTAATCGGTAATTTTAGTTTGAAAAAACGTCAGGTGAGCAATTTTTTTATATTTGCATTCAAAATTTTGAAAAAATTATATGTTTGTTTCGAATTATAAAATTTTAACGCGTATATCATCAACTTTCAAAAACACTTTTTAGTTTTTAGATGCCTTCAGAAATATTAAATTTATTTGGATTTTGTTGCAAAGCTGATATATTTTGACCTTCAGAAAAATTAGGCTCGATACCTAAGGGGTTTAAAACTCGAAATGAAAACTTTATTTTCTAGAATACTTGGTAACAAAATGGACATATTTATATTGATCTTACCTTGAGCCTGGCGTCTCTTCTAGCTGCTCCTCCGCTGTTGATCTTGGAGATGAAGACCCCCTCGTCGGTGGGGTCCAGTGGGTTGCCCCTCTGCCCCCGCAGTCCCCCCTTGATGTGCATGCCGAGCTTTTCCCCCTCATGCTTCGTGATGACCAACTCCTGGTAATGTTTAATACTTATTAGAAGAGGTAAAATGATATACGCATCATAATCTATGCACTCTAGCGGTACAGCACAGGCATCATGTTCTTGCTCATCAATCTATTGAAAATTTTAAGGATTTTAAGTTTTGCTCTCAATGGGTGTCCAGATACGATACTTGTTGAATATTACAAAACAATAAACAAGTATTTGAATTGTAATATTGATGAGAAGTAATGGAAAATGGAGGAGACATGATTTAAATTTCAATTAAGCTCTATCAATACCCATGGAAATGTATTACATATATCTGTAATATACATTATGTGAGTTAGAGGTACTAAAGTACTGAAGTACTAAACAATTCTATCTAAACTAACATTGATATTTAAGCAATAAATTACCAACTAAAGAAAAGATTAGAGTAGGCGAAAATAAAGTTTAGGGGTAGTCTAGACATTTATAAACTAAAAATATTAAAAGTTTGAAGCCTTATTGGCTATTAAAAAAATAAATTAGTCTAATAAAATCTAACATTTTATTTTGCACCACGTAAATAATTGAAGGGGATAAGAAATTAATTTAGGCTATTAAAAAATATGGATGGTGAAGTTTATATAAATTAATGTGGTTCTAAAAAGAAAAATGTGTTCATGCGAGGTAAATAATGTGGTGAGATAACTTAGCATGTGAATTGTATTAATTGAAGAAATATATCACAGAAGTTAAAAAACTTCCTCCCATTTAAAGTTGAATAACTTGACGGACTCAAACTCAGAGATGGTCAGCAGATATTCACAGTATCCTGAATCTTATAGATAAATGAGTAATTATCTTAAGAAATCGCAACATGGTAGTACTAATAATCAAAGTAATGTTGCAACAACTACTAGTGAAGAAAAAAAACTCTCGGTGCTGGTGCACAGCTGAGCTTTGCCACGCGAGAGTGCATTGTTTTTGGTTGGTTCTCAGCTGTGGAATGATTTGCCGGCTTCTGGGTTTCCTATGCCTTACAACATGAATATATTCAACAGCCAAATTCTCTTCTTTCTCTCCTTAAATAAACCTTTCCCATAACATTCTCAAAAGGTGACTTTTGTGTGTAGTCAGTGGCGACCCTTCCGTAGGGGTTATTAGGTCAATGACCCCCTAAAAATTTGGATTGAAAAAACTACGCAATTATCAATTTTAATGCGCCCTAAAGTTTATTCAGAGATTCGGAAAACAATACTTCATTTATGTATTATACTGCCATCTAGTATCCAAATCAGAAGCTATTTTATTTTTTAACAGATATAAAAAATAATATCATAGCGTACTAGCACCATCTTGCGCCCAAATAAAAAGCAATTGTGTGAATTTAACAGAGGGTCATTTCGAAATTCGTCCCAGAACGGTCTACTATCTCTTTCTTTGGTATACAGACAAAAGACGTAAACACAATCATGTGTGCCTAGAATAATACCAAATATTTTTTTAAACAAACTTGGGTCATGTCCGAGGCGAGACAGAAGTTAGTTTATTAATATGTTAGAGGGAGACATCAAAAATTCTCAGCCGAAAGTTTATGTGTGATTTATTACATATTGTGTTTGTTACAAGGGCAAGGCCATCTTGGATTCATTAGTCAGCAGAAAGCACGTTTCACTGTTGACGCGATTTGCATTGAAAAAATTAAAATGTCGAATTCTGTAGATAATATATTGAAAGACATATTGGATAATTCATTGAACCAAACGAAAGACATATTCAAATTAAGTGTCTCGGCCGTATGTGCTACCGGCTTCGGAATAGGTGAGTACTGGCATTTTTATAATATTCCCTACGCATTAACAATATTAATTCTGATAATTTTTTTTTTGATTGACCTTCCACTTCTAGACCCCTAGAGCCGCCTCTGTGTGTAGTTGATATAAAACAATCTGTTATAGAAAAAGAAAAGAAAAGTGGGAAGATGACACAATGAAGTAACGAAAAGTTGGTAATAAGATGAGCAAGCATTTGGGAGTTTGAAAGCACAGTTTTACAAGACATGTGGGAGCCATTCCGTGTCACTTACTGCGGTCTGTACACATTCTATCACAACGTCCTGAGGGAGTAGTTTAGTAAAGCGCGGTGTGCGGAGTGAGGAAGCGCAAACAAAAGAAACATTGCCATCAGAATATTTTCCTTTCAACCAAGTACATAGTCACTTAACGCATTAAGTCATTTCATCACTAAATCTTCAACTTTTTAATACTTTCTTTCGCTTGAATCGCATAAAAATTTTTAAACCTATTTCTAGAAGAATTTTAATGAAAAATATTATTAATTTTCAGTGATGGAGATAATAATTAAAAAAAAATTATTTACAAAATAATTAAGAGTTTTAGTGCAATGCAATGGTGGCTGCAAAAAACTTTAAAAAATCATTAAAAATTCTAGGATTTTAAGATCGATCAGCTGATCTTTTAGTGTTACAGCCTTCAGATAAAAATGATTACAAAATGTAAAATTCGGAATCAACAGACCTACCTTTGGGTTATTATTCAAAAAGTAGGTAAAAACACATTGGGTTTTTTTAAACGGTTATATAAACCGCGCCACTTGCGTAGGAGTACCATTAACTAGAGGCGTGACTTGTATGGGAGACACATCCCTTAGCTTCGCAATAACGCAGGAACAAACTTAATGTATACGAACATATCTCAAACGTTTTATAGGTTTCGGGTATAGTTATTTTTTACCTGAACGTACAGGATACGGCTTGTTGCGTTCGGCGATAATATAGTAGTCGTATCACATACCTTTGTATCGGTAGGGCGGTTAAATACAGCTAGAATTTCTTTTTCTGGTCTTAAATCAAATTATAATCTAAAATTTACAAAATAATATGCAATGAAGTATCTTTATTTTAATAAATTTACATATGTATGAAAAGACAGAAATCTAAGAAGTCAGAATTCCCTGATATCTTCATTTTATTTTAAATTCAATTTTTCCAAGATCCTTGACCACCCGAATAATAAATCCTAGAGACATGATTTGAAGTGCTGTAAATTTTTTGTAGTTAGAAAATCATTCAAAACACATGATAATTATGATAATATTGATCATCCTAATCTGGGCTGGAGTAAAAATAAAAAATATTAAGATTTTTTTCAAGTTCCCTAAAAATATGTGTATCATTGGCTTGACTATCAAAGAGAATATTCACATTTGAACCAATAATTCAGAAAAGCCAAAAAAAAATTTAAATCGTGTTAACTACTGAAATCTATTGTGTGAATTTACAAACTTTTCTATTTTAGAAGGGAAAAACTCTCCATGTAATGGCATTTTCACTATTTTTTTACAGTTTGATAGTTAAGTTGACGATATGTAAAACATGAATGTGTTTAGGTTTAATTCAGTGTTGGGTGCGTACCTGGTAGCCCCTGGGTAGCGGGTCGTGCCTCACGTTGAGTGTGAGCTGTGGCGCTGGCTGCAGCAGTAGCTGCACTGCGTCACTGTGGGTCGCTCCAACCAGCGGTTTGCCGTTGACCTTCAGCAGGCGGTCGCCAAGACGCAACTTGCCGGATTTGGCCGCCACTCCACCGGGTACAACCTGCAAAGGGAATATTCGCGTTGTTTAATTGGACGCATTTCTAAATACTAGGTTATATGAAGTGTTTTGCAGTGATTGTTCTGCAGGTATATTACCGCAGGCAATTTAAACTATGCTAAAAATGGGAAAAATTAGGAAAGACTCACGTGAGATATGAATATTCCCGGTTCCTTGGCACCAAACGGAGTACAGGAATGATCAGTTCCTCCAATGATGCTAAAACCGAGAGATCCTCCTTCCTTCGATAGCACCACATCCTGCGGAGTGAACAATTCAAGGTAAAATGTTGTTGAAGGGCATTAGAATTTTCCAAACCAAAGTGGGTTTTTATATGTAAGCAATACTTCAATGCCATATAATATTAACTGAAAAGTTTTTTAAATTAACACATTATTAATTGAAATCATAATCGTTTACGGGAGCTGTTTGTGTCTATGCAAAGGACTCTTCAGTCTTAGTCTACCAACGAGAAGGGATTTTGACTTGGTCACTTTTGGTTGAATGCTTACAATATACATATTATGTACATAATAAATAGTTCATGCTACGGTTTTCATACTTCCAAATGATTGGCTATATTAAATTTTTACTTAATTCAAATGATACATATAAGGAATAAAATAATATGTACAATCTAATGATTGAGTAAATCATATGATACCAATATTTGAGTTATTGAAATTAGTTAATATGATCTGGAAATTAGGGACACAACACAATGTTTGAAATTTTGATAATAAATTATTGCATGCTCCGTGAGATGTGAGAAGCTTCCGTGTTGCCAGCCAATGATTTCATCGCGTGGTTGAGCTGAAATTTAGGTAGCCATGCATTTAATTATTACAGCCGGAAAGTGCTCGAGTGAGAACTTCAAAGGAAGAAACAGCAAGAAAAATGAGGAGAATGAATATTAATTTGGCGTCTGCGATGATCCGTTTGTTAATTTTGCTAAGATTGAAAGCAGAAGAAAATCAAATTAAAAGAGTGTCTTCCAAAACTCGGGTTTTAATATAAACAAGTCTTTCTCTTCTCTTAATTCTTTTTGACGACTTTTATAAAATCCACTGGTAAGAGATCTGTGAGATCACTCACTGAGCACTGAGAAACGTGTTGAAGTCATCTGAAGACATCTATGAATAAGAGAAGCCATTATTAGTGACGGTTGTAGGTAATTAAATGCATGGATTAGAGTGTTTGTGTGATCCTTAGAGAAAATGGCAAATAAACCGTACCTCGTTTGAGCAGCCAACATTTTCCCATCGCCGATGTGAGGATTGAGCCAAGTGTTATTTCACAAAACAATCATGGTAGTTTGTGTAATTGATTAATCCAAACAAAACAATGAATATGTAATAATGAATGATGACAATTTCATTCAAGATGCAAATAATGACCATATAATTGGCATGCCACATTATTGGAATTGTTATTGTTCTGATTCCCACTTAGTTGGTTAAGTCCAAACAAACAATGCTCAATTAGAACTTTGGCTTTGCTTGACAGAGGATGGGAAATGGAAGAAATTTTCTAGGGTTCTGTTTAGCCTCTTTAGAAATAGAGTTAATACAAAGAAACTCAAACCAAATTAATGTTCGAAACCCAAACCGGGTAAAAATAACACTTGTTTGATCCACATATTGATTATGCGATTGAGAAAGATGTTGCCCTCGGTAGATTTATTTTACGAAAGAGATCATCTACAGGAGGACTATGTTTTATTAGTGAAAACAAAGTGCTTGACTTATATAATTATTAAAATATGCTCATTAGTGACCAGTGAGATTATATTCAATCAGGCTACAGACAAAATACAACATAATATAAGTATATATCTGCTTTTGAACAATGTTTCAAATAAATAACTAATATAGTTACAAAAACATTATAATGATTTAGCAAAATAATTCATCAAAATTAAAGTAAGTTCAGCATTTAAAAATATATTCACAATGAAATGGTGTAAAAACTTTATCATTACTGATTACAAATAGCTTAATTACAATCTTTTTAAGTGGGTGCTATCAGGATCAACTAAATAATTAAGGTGGGCCACTAAAAACTGGAGAAAATATAATATATTGGATTAATTTGTAAAAGAGAGACAGAGGGAAGAACCTTAACCAGAACCAAATTCCATCATGCAACAATAACATTTCCATTTTTTCCATAGGAACAAAGGTATTATTACAAATTGATATAATAATGTGAGGGTTAGTCAATTTAAATGAAAGCCAATACAAACACAATATGTAGGGATCAACAATACACATTCTCTAAAGAATTATAATTTGTGTAGAAACTTTTTATGATTTTAATTAAATTAATATAATTTATATCAAAGATTCAATGCAAAAAAAATAGGACAGCATTTATTACATAATAATCAAATGAAAGCATTCAGAGATACATTGATAAACATTGTCTACTGTCCATTGAATGAAAGAAGACAAATCAAATTATATTTAGTTTTTTTTTATGTATTATTAATTTCCAATAATTGGTTGATAATTAATTGATTTTTTTTTATAAATTGTTAATGGTTGATTATGAGCTTGTATGTAAAGAAATGTGTAGAACAGAATTGTGAGTATTAAACAATCTACCACCATGATGTTACTTTTAAATAAATACTGTGATGTGATGAATACAATCTACGTTATATTATGGTAGGTAATAATTATTGTTAATTTTAAATTTTTTCATCAATTTCAATTACAATAATGAGATAGATAGATAACATTGAATGGAATTAAAATAAAAACAATAAATTGATGAAAATTTAAATTCAATATAAAAATAAGTAATCCCACAACCAATGCCTACATAAAAACAAAAGACAGTAAATAAAGCGACAAAAAATTTAGGAACTAGGAAAATTATTAAGGTCTATTTTATGCACATAATCTTTTAAGTTTGCTCATGGGCGGATAGATCTGACTCATGGCTGTCAGAAAATCAATATGATAAACAAAACACTGTGTTTAACCGGTGACTGGCCGGAGACGCAACGGTGAGTGCGTCATATGCGCATGCGCGAGAAAATAATTCAAATATTTGAATAATATTGTCGACGAAAAACTTTTGGTCTGCGATTTTGACCCTTCTATGTACAGAATTTGTATGAAGAACAGTGTCAGAACCGCTTGCGCCATCATTACTCTAGGTGATGCTAAAAGTTTCGTTCACCTTGTCACCCTGGAATATTTTTAAAACGATTTGATCCATGACAATGCGCTGTCATAAATTGCTGCGAATTTAACCGTCGCAATAAATGCGTGTATCGCGAATAAAACATCGTAAAACCTATTAATTTACGTAATAAATGCAAGTAATGTTGTTTTGGTAGATAGTTTATTGTGTTGTGAACGTCTTTCAGTCAATAAAATATACAATAGCTCAAAATTTATCAACAAAACATTCAATTCAAAATTCAAAGTGGTGGTTTTTTAGTGTTTTTTCGTGAATTTTCGTGAAATGGCGTGGCCTTTGACGGGTTAAATACGTATTTTGTTAATTGTGATTCTCACGTTTGAATTATCTGAATATTTAATTTTATCATGACACGAAAATTATTTCTATCAGAAACTTTATTCATGTTAACCTTTTGGTCTGCGGTCTGTGAGTCCGCAGTGATCTTATTTTACTGATTAAGCGTGAACTATAAACAATAGACAATTGCGCTTCGGTGATATCCTCGGGGTTTGAGGTACGTCCCTCAGTACCCCAGTGACATACGTCGCAAACGCATGTGTTGTTTTGTTTATATTTGTGGTCTCAGATTCCGCGTGCGACTGGTTGAATAATACTGAGAGCTGGGTGAGTATTTAATGATATTTGTATCATATTATTCAGAACTCAGTTTTATTTTACATAAATACGTTATACGCAAATAAGTACCTAGTTGTAAAATTTTATCTTGTTTCGTTATTATGTTGATTTATAGGATTTTTTTGTGTCAGATGTCTAAAAATTTGAGATTTCACAGACTTAAGCTATTACGTACAAATTAAAAAGTGATTACCAATTAATGTTTTTTTAATTTATTATTTATATAAAATAAAAGTTTTTTTTATTATATGCTATATACAATATCATGAAATATTCAGTCGTCTTCTAAAACCAAATGCCTAAAGCTGCGGAATCATCGACCGCGCGCGACTGTTTATGTTCGGCGCAAGTGTGCAACTACTGGAAGGTTAAAGTTAAGTTTTTGTAAAATATTGTGTGAGCTTTCAAATTATAGCCAGTAAAAAGATTATAACCACTGATTCATTGTGATTAATTATTTGGTTATTATGCAGTATTGGGTTTCCTCCTTCTACCTTCAAATTATCAATACATAGTCAATTCATTCATGTGCACATTCAATAATGCTGTATTGGCAATACAATGAATTGAATTATTCAGAAATTCATCATACTTCTGAAAATCCATCAATCGATCATGCATAATATGCTTTAGTGTTGCCAATCTCAATGTACAATATTGACAGTATTATTCTGAGCCATCATAGCATCTGGCAACAAATAAGATTTCACCAAAAGTTGGGAATGTAAAAAGAAGTGTCACTTTATTGTCTGCCCGGCTTGCCCTTTACCACAGTCATACCTCGCTGAGCAGCGGTTCCTCCAGATGGTTGTCGGTGACCCGCGTGACAGTGGTCTCGGTGAAGGTGGACTTGGTGATGGTCTCCGTGACCAGGCCCAGCGCAGTGGGGGAGGGCGGCAAGGGCACCTCGGGGGGCGGTGCGGGCCCCCGCTGCACCGTGACGGTGACCCCGCCCGGGGGGGGCATCGCGGGGGCCGTGGGGGCTGCCAGCGGCAGGGGACCCCCCTTGAAGTGCGGCGGGATCATAGCCACAAAGTCTTCGTTGGTGATCGGCCGCGGAATGGGCTGTCAAAGCGACTTGCGCGTGTTCAATCGTTTCCAAGGCATTGCAGAGCCAAATCACAATGTTTCAAAACTTTCATATTAAATACCTAAACTGAATCTCCTATTAATTGTCACTATCCATGTATTGTAATATTTGCCAGTATAATGGATTTTTTATAATTGCATCTACTTGGTTCTAGATGCTATTTATTAAGAATGGCAAAACCATTTGGGTTTTGTTTTGTTTATAAAGTTGTGATTCAATTAAAAAGCTGAAATATTGTGATTCAACCCCATGTGCCATATAATAAACTTACCACAATTACAAATACAAATTGGATCCATGCAATAATAATTGAGAAATGTAATAAAATGCAATAGGAATTATTCATTCAGAATGACAACAATAATTTTGATATAATAAATAAAAGGTTTCTAAGTAATAATTTTTAATGAAATCTACGAATTATTAATAAAAATTTGAGGATCATGCCGATTTTGGAGAGTTTGTAAAAAATGCTTGTACAAAGAATTTGTTAGGACATAATTGAAAGCTTTGCAGCGGTACGACGAGATCTAAATAATTATTTAATACGTAACAATATTGAAATACACAAAATATTAAAATTTATTATAATACTAATAAATACACTAAATTTAAACAGACATCCATCACAACTGACCGGAATGAAAATAAGACAAATTCAAATCATTTTAAAAAAATGTTTAAATTAAGATCAACACGTTTTGAAAGGCAATTACAGTAAACTGCAAGTAATATTTGCAAAGACATAAGGTTGATTTGAATGTGTCTAATTTATCACAGAACTTGGAAGCATTCCTGTTCACACTATAGTGAGGGTAAGGTGTGGTGATAACAAACCTGTGAGTCTTCATTAAACACCTCGCTGGTGGAGTTAGACACGTTCTTGGGAATGTGGTTGTTCACTTTGGGGGCTCCCTGTGCCCCCTGCGCTGGATGACTGGTGCTATTCTCCACAATGGGAATGCCGAGGGTATTCTGGAAATCATACGATAAAAGATTATTAACTGAAATTTGGTTCAGTCAATTACATATTATTTGATGAAATCAATGGGGTGATTTTGTTGTTAATTATTTTAGCAAGAAAAGTTACCTCGTTATGAAAATAAACCAGTGCTTGTGAATTTTCAAACAAATTCATGTAAGTACCAGGATTATTTTTGATTAATAATTGTCTTTGGTCGATATTGCAGTCGACAGGAAAACGGAAACAGTTTAACTTCACTTTCCGGCGGCGGCTTGCTTGGGCAGTTGGTCGTCGCCGGCAGTCATATATTTTCTGCCATGTTTTAATTTTAAAAGTGTGATCGAAGGTTCGATTAGTTGTCCCGGTGTTCTGGGATGTATTCTTGGAAATAGGAATTAAAGAATTATCCGCAGTAAAATGGAGTGTCAAGCTCGTGGAATTATGTTTCGGTCGTGAGTTGCATAACACGCGCACGGAGTACGGCCGGCGTATTAAGCCAAATCGAATCGTGATTTTACAATCCTCACTCGCCTTGCAATCGTTGTTTTGCCACAATCATGAAGACGCTGATTTTCATCGGCCGAGATTGTTATTTATTTGGGACAAGTTCGACACTCATTCCCCATTAATCCCGCCACGTTGTCTGGGAGCCTGTACTTTCCTCGTGCGGAGGCTGTCTGTCATCGCCACATCACCAATCCATCCTCATGGAAAGCCCTAGGCCGGCTTTCGTCCAGGCGCAGACTTGAACGTGCCACTTGCAATTTCCTGGTGGACTGAAAACCCTGGGCCAGCTTTCGTCCTGGCGCGGACCTCTCCAAGGAACATCACCATGGCATTCAGTTAGATAGTTAGTTCAGAGTATAACAGTCTGTTTGGGTAAGCTGTTTTATTTTCTAAATACAATATTCTTAAATTTCACATGAAACCTATTTTCTTTTAATTCTTAACCACACCAAGTTTCACCCCAGTTACCAGAATGAATAATTTTTTCCATGCGCCTTGAAATGAAGAGTATTATGTTGCTTCCCACAGCTATGCCGGCCCGACTCCAGATACTAATATCTACAGCCTGTATGTCAGACGAATATCTACAGCTCCTATGTTGAACTAATATCTACATGGATGATTTATGAATTCTCTGAAATGCTCACTTACTCGAAAGTAAATAATGTAAAACGAGAACATTGAAAAAAATAATTTGGGTACCTAATGTTGTAAACGAGAAAACGGTATCCAAGGAACTCAAACACAATAACCATGAGATTACCAGGGGAATGTTGAGTCAAATATGTAGTTTTCATGATAATTATGAAGGTGATCCCTGGTGAAACTGAGAATATCTTCCACTCCTTTCAATGCAGGTACACTTTCAGGTCATTATAACAATATGACGACATATTGTGACAATATGAAAAAGCAGTAAAATAGCCTATAAACATACCTCAGGTGACAAGCTAGAGAATCTTCTCGGAGCAGGCTGTGGAGGAACATTGTTTGGCACTTGCTGAGTAGCACCACTCAAAACCGGCTGACTACCGGCCAAGGTCTGCGGCTGGGCTGTAGAGTTTTGCTGCAGGTTTGCTGAGTTTTGCTGTTGGTTGACCTGGTTCTGCAGCTGACTGGTCACGATGGGCTGTTGGCCCACGGCATTCTGCTGCAGCTGCTGGAGTTGTGCGGGGTTTTGGGACTTTCCGCTGGGCAGTGTGTTGTACTGATTGTTGGCCACTGGGTTTGTGGTGATCAAGTTGTTGGTCTGGATTCCCACTTTCTGGAGTACGGCATCCTCGGTCATGGAACGTCTGTATGTTGGATAGCCTGAAATGATTTTGATAAAAATTTAGTTTATGAAAAACATACACTACAATAAATGACAGAAAATTATAGGGATTGGAAAAATTAAAGCAGAAGCTAAAATATGTAAGAAATTGTAATGGATTGTTGCAAATATACAGGCACAGTGTTGCCATTGGAATTTTGGAGTGACTTAGCATACCAATTGTGCCTTTTATATTGTAATTACAGAATATAATTTAAGCAGATCTCCCCGTTGTGTACCGGTGCCAAAGGGATCAATGCAACTACATCTTCAGAACACCTTCCATATAAATACTAGTAGAATAACTAGAGCTTTCCATTAGAAATCTGATATAAAGATTTCAATCTGTTGATAAATGGCGTGCTTTATTAACTTATAGGCAGGTAATGAATGAGAATGAACTTACTGGAGTTCTGTGGTATGACAGGCGTTTCCCTTTCCACGACGAGCCGCACAAACCTCTCATGCCCGGTGAGGAGGGATACTGCCTGTTCGTGCCGCGCGTGCGCCATCTCTGTTCCATTTATCTGTTCACAAAATATAGGGTCAAATCAAAGAAAACATTTTAATTTCACCAAATTAAGATTGAGAAAAGTTTTGTGGTCCATTAACAGAAAAGAATGTATGAATGTGAATAATGCAACCAGAGTATGCCAAAACAGAGTTGTGCGGAGGACAGAAATGCATACATGTTATATTTTTAATAGTAAATTAAAAAATTATAATTTTCCAAAATGATGTTTACTTACAGAAACAACTTTGTCTCCAACTTGGAGTTTACCATCTCGAGCAGCCGCCCCTGCGGGTGAAATGCGAGACACATAGATCGCTTCACTTCCATCCTGAAAAGTAAATACTTAGTCAGAATAGCTTTCCAAATAAGATCAAAATTATAATTGTATAAGCCTCCATTTACACGTGACAAGCGGCCGATAACGGAACTAGACCTCACCTTTTCAGCCTTCCACTTGACTATACCATCTCCCACAGTTGTGACCTCATCCATCTGCCAATTTATAATCATATTTTCATTATAAGTCCATTAGTTTATCACAGAGGACAAGACAAACGTTCAAATGACATGTAACAACACATATCGCCGGTCTGCTGCAAGATGTCATTAATGCCCTTTCACCAATCAATCAACTTAAAATTTAGCTAAAACCAACAATCGGTGTTACTAACACAGTTAGTGGTAAGTTTACCAATCTGCAGGGTTATCTTCGTAAGTGTTTAACTTTCAAAGAGGTTTATTTCGAAATACCAAAGCAAACCATCTGCAAGACTTCTTGTAGTAAACCAACGATATAATGTTTTTTTATGAATGTCATGTGCATAAAAATATATTTGAATATTTTTTCAACTTATGTGGCAGAAAATAAAAGAATTCCTCGTTTGGCAGTTATACTAAACAATCAAGAGAACTATTATTGTATTCGTACAAATTTATAATAGTATATAAAGAAGGTTGTGGGAGAGCTATAAAAATTATTGTTCTAATCATTGTATCGCAAAGTAAGATGTAAAATAAATAAATGTTTAGTTTACCTTGAATGGAGGCGAGCCCTTTCCTCCGGCTATACTGAAACCTAGTCCATGACCGTCCCTGATAAGAGTTGTGTGCACCAGGATCTTCTGCATGTACACTATAAGGGAAAAACATCATAAAATTACCATCAGCAATAACCTAAAACCGTGATTCCCAATATGGGAAATATTGCCCAGCAGTTAGCGATTTAAGATGCTTATACTCTTGGGTGCTTCTTTATACGATTTTAGGCGAAAGGCATAGGTACTCTGTGTACTTATTTTATTATTATGCAATTTTAAGGTTTCCCTTTCATAATTGTCACAGTCAATGTACGTTGTGACACTTTTGCGATACCGCTACATGAGAGAATTTAGTTTTTACCAAAGATATTCAAATACAGAAGAGATATGCTATGGTGTCCGCGCAACTGTCGCCGGACTACGCGCTAATTAGCGTAGTTTTCATACAAAAAGAATTTGTTGATTTCGTTGATTTTTTGAAAATGTGCATTAATATTGGTTAACAATATATTTTGAATAAGAATTCGTTCATTTAGTTTAAGGTTCGTTTGGTTTATTCGTTAATTATTTGTTATTTTAGTTAATTTGTTAATTGGTTAACAATATCGGCGACACCCGGAAGCGCAGACCCACATAGTAAAAACAGCAGATAGCACATCTACTTATATTCCAATATCTTTGGTTTTTACCCATGACTATTTCCAACAACATTTATCTCGAAATGGCTTCCAATTCTTCCCAGGTGCAGAACTATCTGGTGATGCCCCTGGGAAGACTTATTAGGTTAAATAACTGCCTCGCAGGACGTGTGGATATTTTCCAAAAAAAAAAAAAAAAAAATTGAAATTTTGAAAAAAAAAATAAAATTCATTTTCAGCTACAACAACATCAGTAATGTCGTATTTTTCCAACTTAGCACTCTGGCTCACTGAAAACTCACGGACCGCCACTGATAGGTATGCCATTTTCAAACAACAACAAAAAAGTGAAATCATTTAGAAATATTGTGTATTTATTTTTTAATCTTATAATCTAAACATTGCTGATTAGAAATAAGCAACATAAAGTCGGGTCCAAAGCTCGTCATTTGTCTTGATAAAATCATTGACGGTCCCGCAACAAGTCAATGATTTTATCAAGTTTGTCAATAAATATTCTCAACTTTGTTGTGTTTCGAGTTTAGTTGTGAAGACAGGCGGGGGGGGGGGGTGGGGGATTCATTTTTTGACAGATGCCGCGCAATGCGGTCGTGTGTGGAGAATCGGAACGGCCTTTTGTCGATGACGAAGTATGTAACGTCTTTGCCTTTTGTGGTTATGTGCAATGAGCGGGCGTAATCACGAGTTCAAAATATTATTATACCTAAATATAATATAACAATAAAAATATTTGATAATAAAATGATAATACAATATCAAATATTTATAATTATTCTGTTTTTAACGTAAATATTTACGCACTCTAAATTCGTAACTTTAGGTCGTGCCATAATCGATATTAGTCAGAAATCTTTCCTGATAATTCAATTTGGCATGGTCAGCACAATTTGATAAGTAGTACATAACATAATAATAAAGTACGTAATAACAATGTATGGCTGTTTATGAAATTTGCGTTTTTGTGTAAAATCATTTCAAGGGAACTGTACAAAGACATGTTACAAAGAATATTCCAGGCGTTTCTCGATACCGAATAATTATATTTATGTTTGTTACTATATTATAATTTTATTATCAAATATATTTATTATAATATTATACGTAAGTATGATAATATTTTAAACTCGTGATTATTTAAGCTCGCTCATTACACATAACCTCAAAAAGCCGATCGGTTTGTTCTTCCATAAATACGACCACACCGCGCGGCTCCTGTCAATTAAATGAATTATACCCCCCGCCTGCCTTCCCGCTTCACCCGGGATGAAGTGTTTAGGAAATGTTTTCCGTCGAACACGGGAAGCACAACTAAACTCTAAACATTGACTAACTTGATAAAATCATTGACTTGTTGTCGGACTGTCAATGATTTTATCAAGACAAATGACGATGAATGACGAGCTTTGGACCCGACTTAAATTAAACACAACTTCTATGTTTTTCACAATTAACCAAAACATAAATGACCCGTTTTTTTAAACTAAAAATTACAACTTTCACTTTTATTGATATAACAAAAAAGAAATTGAGCACATATAATAATTTAATTGCTGATTTCTGAACAGAAATTTAATAGAATGATCAGGACAAATGAATTTTTTGCATGCGTCATGCACTTTTGGAGTGCTCGTAATTGGTAACAGGTTTAGACCGTGGACTTTGAAGAGCTCCTGTAACACAGCGTGCCCGACATCAGCGCTGAACTGAATGCGTCCGTGAGTTATTCAATTTAAAATACACAGAATATAAAATGATTTGCGCCATCCGTTTTTGAGTAATCTTTAATTTTGCATGTGTGGATTACATATATTATGTAATTCGCGAGACCACTCTAGGGTTAACTGTGTGTATCTATGTGTAGTCCTATGTGTACCCTTTCATATTTATTATACAAATTTTTTTGTAATTTTTCTTTATCGCTCTGCAATTATTGGTTTTTACACTGCTTTTGCAAAATAAATAAAACTACAAAAGATTTTGTGACAAAAATTTTCAACAGCATTTATTGGTTTGTCCTTGGGCCTACAAGATACAACCTGAAAACTATGCAAATTGTTTGAGGAGTCGCTAATAGCAAGATTACAAAACTGGAACGGCCCCATTGTGCAGAACTCTTAGCAAGGACAGAAGGTGGCCAACCACCAAAAGCTTCTCTACAATAAACCTGCAGGATAAAGGAGTGCTTGGAGACCTAAACTGAGATGACTGGAAAGTACGTAGGGAAATACCCAGCACAAGTGGAGTCCAAGGGTTTTAGAGATCATGTTGATGATGATAATTGACATATCTATCAAATTTAACCTAAATTCAGCCATAAAGCCAATTGAAGATGTTAAATCTCATCCTAGTCCCATTGTCTGCCCACTTCGCACTTGTCTAATGTCATAATGGGACTACATTACACTATGACATCATGATACCTACATTACATAATTGAGATTTGTAGGTTAGGTACATCAGATATGCTGGAAACCATAAATATTAAGACACAAATTGTGTAGAGTTGCAAGTTTACACATTGTCCGAATTCAAACATTTTACCAATGGGTATGGTTACTTTGCAAACATAAATATGTTATTATTAATTTGTAATAAATGTTCACTAATCAGCTGAATCCAGTATCAAGTATGCTAGCGTTATTCGATGGCATACTGAGAAGCAAACTGGAGTACGCGAGCAATGTTTGGACACCGTACCACCAGAAGTACATTGATATGTTAGAGCAAATCCAGAAGAAATTCCTCAGGTATGTTTATATGCGGAAGCATGGAACCTATCCAAGGTTCATGCACCATATTGACTTACTTGAGGAAACTGATTCTGTGAGCCTAGAAACTAGAAGGAAAGCAAGTCTTGCTATTCTGTCTTTCAAAATTTGGAACAATTTCATCAATAGCCCATTTCTCTTGGGATGCTATGATTTATATGTACCAGACCACTACAGCCGAAGTCGACATCATGACTTATTTAAAGTACCAAACGGCAGAACAGACGTCTTGGCAAAGCATAGCATGACGAGGGGAGTGGTGCTGTTAAATGAAATTGCAAACCATTTGGATGTAAGTGACTGTTCTTTATATGCCTTAAAAACATTATTGAAGAGTCACTTGCCTAAATGCTGATAGGGTAACTAAATTGTACTGTAATTGGAATTATTCTGTTGTACAATAATAATAAAAAATAAAATAAAATAAAATAAAATAAGTTGAATCCTAGCACTAAATTAATAATAATATTTTACCTTGAGGTGGGGGAGTTGATTGAGGACTGGGAGTAGATTTCTTCTCAGCCTGTTGCGCATACTGGTTGGCTATTACCAGGGGACTTAACTTCTTGCCCATTATAACCTAAAAACCAACAACATTATTTTTAAGGGAATTCAACATTTACATTTATAGGTACTGAACAGTACAACAAATATTGTTACTGTTATTGTATGCCTTTATACATTAATAATATATATTTCTTCTTTCTTTGTAATTGAATTTCAATGATATATATTATAAGTTTTAAGATTTTCACGGCCAAAAGCATTTTCGTTATATGTTTTTGGGGTGTTGTGCCGTGTTGCGCTACCTCCTTCTTTAGCCAACGTTTCGGACATCGTTGCAGTGTCCATCATCAGGGCAGATCCGGCAGATCCGGTAGATGTGTAATTTTAGTCGTGAAGTGTGTGCTTATTTACTTCGAAGCGATACCGTGTCGCCAGCAGCACTGACTTTCACCAGTACAAAATACTCGTGACAAGCAGTGGCGTCATCGCCGCGGAACGGAATAGAAAGTTCATTAAAACGTGGTATTTATGCTAGCCAGGGGAAAGTCCGTTTGCGAGATGCCGACGGAAGTGGCTCCATCTCTTAATGAAATCTAAAATTAGAAATCACAATGGTAAGAATTTAAGAAAAAATAAAATAAAATAAAAATTACAATTGTTAACTTTCACCAGTACAAAATAATCGTGACAAGCAGTGGCGTTGTCGCCGCGGAACGGAATAGAAAGTTCATTAAAACGTGGTATTTATGCTAGTCAGGGGCAAGTCCGTTTGCGAGATGCCGACCGAAGTGGCTCCATCTCTTAATGAATTCTAAAATTAGAAATCACAATGGTAAGAATTTAAGAAATAGAATTACAATGGTTAAAGCCAATTTAGTCAATATAAATCAAAATGGTTTACCACGAGCTCGCATTACTATATACTTAGACATGGTTTTTTTGCTCTATTAATATTAAATGAATTTTACTAGAATTAGAATTACACTGGTTAAAGCGAATTTAGTCAATATAAAGTTATAACACAAAAAAAAAAAAAAAAATGGTTTACCACGAGCTGGCCTTACTGTATACTTAGACATGTTTTTTGCGTTTAGCTTTGGTGTAGCCGTCAATCACCGGATACCAAGAGCTATTGAGCTTAGCTCCGTCGTCTCTATTAATATTAACAGGATTTTTGTAGATTTCAATTGCCTCCGTAATTAGGCGTGCTCTATAAGTTTTAGGTCTTCCCAAGACCTCAGGAACAAATCCAAAGTAATGGCCGGTTTCGATTAAGTGCTCAGCGATTGCCGATTTATCAGGATGGCCGAGTTTGCAAGCAAGAAAGTGTTCTGCTATCCTTTTGGAGATCGTCCTCCTGTTTGGCCTACATAAACCTTGTCACATCCGGAACAGCTGAGTTTATACACTCCATCTGCTTCCAGAGGAAACTTAGTCTTTGCAGACCTCAGTAGGTCTTGAATTTTAGTTGTGGCACCGAAGACAGTCTTGATGCTATCTTTTCTCAACAGCCTGGCGATTCTGTCTGTCACATTGTGAACGTAAGGCAGGAAAGCGCAGCCTTTTAACTCTTGTTTAGCTCTGTCTTCATTTGGTGTAGATTTGGCTCTTATGATTTGCCTTGTCTGACTAGCTGGGTAACCGTTGCGTTCCAGTGCATCGGTCAGCTTTGTAAGTTCTACTCCAATTTTAGTTTCTTCACATATTCTGGTCGCTCGCGTCACCAACGTATGGATAAGTCCTCTCTTCTGCGCTGGGTGGTGATGCGAATCGGCATGTAGATACCGATTTGTGTGCGTTGGTTTTCTATATACAGTGTGTCCTAGATTACCATCTTCTTTTCGCATCACCTCCACATCTAGAAAAGGCAGGATTTTCGCATCGTTTTCTACTTCCATTGTGAACTTGATTTTACTGTGGAGTGAATTAAGATGATTCAGAAATTCATTCAGTTTCTCTGTTCCATGAGGCCAGATGGCGAAGACATCGTCAACATAACGCCACCATACCTTGGGAACAGCTGAAGCTGTGTCGAGTGCCACTTCTTCAAACTTCTCCATAAAAAAGTTGGCAAGTACTGGCGACAATGGACTGCCCATCGCAACTCCTTCCACTTGCTCAAAAAGTTCACCCTGGAATGCAAAATATCCCGTTTTGAGACAGTGTTCAAAAAGTTTGCAAATGTCGTCCTCGTAGATCTCCCTGAGCATTGTCATGGAGTCTTCTAGAGGCACATTTGTAAAAAGGGACACTACATCAAAACTGACCAGGATATCGCCTTCCTCAGTCTTGACCTTTTTTAGCTTACTGATCAGATCTGTGGAGTCCTTGATCCAAGATTCAGTTTTACCAGTTTGCATCTGTAGTAGTCTGGAGAGGTATTGGGAGAGTTTGTAAGTAGGTGCACCAATAGCACTGACAATCGGTCTCATTGGGATATCTTTTTTGTGTATCTTCGGAAGACCGTATAGGGCAGGAGTTCTGGAGGCTTTTACGAAAAGCCCAGATCGATCCTCTTTCCTAATACTGGAAGCTTTAACTAGCTCTCTTGTCTTCAGGTCAATCTTATTGGTGGGGTTGTTCTTTATTTTCTTGTAAGTGCCGGCATCGCACAGGAGGTCTTCCATCTTCTTAATGTAGTCTACTGTATTAATCACCACAGTGGCATTACCTTTGTCGGCAGGCAGAACTAAGATGTCCTCATTGGCGCGCAATTCTTTTAGGGCCACAAACTCTCCTTTTGTGATGTTTGGGCGGGGTATTTCAGCCCTTTTCAAAATATGGCAAGTCTCTTGTCGTATGTCCTCTGCTTGCGACTCTGACATTTTGTGGACTTTCATCATTGTATGTAGTGCTGTCTCCACACCACATATGATAGATTCCACAGGTATCTTTTTGGGGGCAACTGCGTAGTTCTGCTTGTCACGATTATTTTGTACTGGTGAAAGTTAACAATTGTAATTTTTATTTTATTTTATTTTTTCTTAAATTCTTACCATTGTGATTTCTAATTTTAGATTTCATTAAGAGATGGAGCCACTTCCGTCGGCATCTCGCAAACGGACTTTCCCCTGGCTAGCATAAATACCACGTTTTAATGAACTTTCTATTCCGTTCCGCGGCGATGACGCCACTGCTTGTCACGAGTATTTTGTACTGGTGAAAGTCAGTGCTGCTGGCGACACGGTATCGCTTCGAAGTAAATAAGCACACACTTCACGACTAAAATTACACATCTACCGGATCTGCTGGATCTGCCCTGATGATGGACACTGCAACGATGTCCGAAACGTTGGCTAAAGAAGGAGGTAGCGCAACACGGCACAACACCCCAAAAACATATAACGAAGATATATATTATGTTTAATGTAAAATCTCTTTGGCATCTCTTGATTGAACTTATTTTATTTATTATTTATATCAATAATATTTTTTTAAATATGCTGATGACACAGCAATATTAACTGAGAGTTTAACCTGGAACGAAACTCAGAGAATGGTTGAATCAGACATAATTTAAAAATTGGTTTGATGAAAATTTACTATAACATAATATAATATAATATATGAAGCGTGTATATTGTATAAACATATACGCACGAAATAATAAAATAAAGCACACCTGTCCATTCTCCAGTGACATTGGAGTCTCCACCATTGTTAGAGACTGGTGACTCGCACCGCTCGCTGCCCGGCTGTGTGATCTGTCAAACAAAACAATACCATTATTATTATTATAATAATCAATCAATCAACAGAACAAATACACGATGCTTGATTTACAAAACATCTGCGGCATAAGGATTAAAACAATAGAATGTATGAACCAATACTTACACTTCTATCCATAATAACATTCCGTGCGGTTACAATTAAAGTGAAATGCTAAAAGTTTGCATCACTATCATTTATAAAGATGCACCAAACTAGAATAATAAAAAAGCACAGCAAAACTCCAAAGAAGAAAAGGAGATTTTACCTTGTAGATGCAGGTGTGTCTCTTGTAACAACGAGAATGAGTGTTGGTCCACTAGCTTTGAGAACCTCCACTGCGAAGTAGTGGTCTACATCCACCACCACTGTGCCATTCACGCTCACCACCTTGTCTCCCACCTGCAAAGAAAAATTATTGTAATAAGTACAAGTTGTATTGTCGAAATACCTTTATGATTATTAACTTTGATGAATTTTACGACCAATTAATGTTATGGCAAGTACCTATAAATAAAAATATTTTATAAAGGGACCAAAACTGATCCTTGTGGAATTCCTAGTCAAAATCGGTAAAAATACCCTTGAAGTTGAAAATGTTTTTTTTCTTATTAAAGCTAACAAAGAAGCTTACCTAATCTCTTTTATTATAGGTAATGACAGTTATTGTCTTTGAAATTGAATTTACGATTTACGAAACAATTTACGATTCTACGAAATTATTTTAGTACTAACAAGTACTAAACTAATTTTTTCATACATTCTCATACTTTTAGTACGAGTTTAGCACTAACAAGTAGATAGTAAACTCATACGATAGTGGAGATTTGAAGCATGTATTACAAATATGGAAGAGGGACGAAATAGACGGGACATGGAAATAGAACAGGTAGAGGAATTAACGACATCTGACTACCATTAGCAGAAGACCAAAAGAAGCAGAAGGTATGTATGACATACCCTGAGTCCAGCATTGTGCGCCGGCCCGTTGGCCGTGACCCTGGAGATGAAGATGCCGTCGTCATCCCCGCGGAAGGGCGTAGAGCCGCGCCCGCCCGCGATGGACAGTCCAAGGCCGCCGGCCGCGCGGCTGATGCGGATCTCGTACTGCTGAATCTGGTGCGGGGACTGCTCCAGCAGGGAGCGGTTATCGAGACCGTCGTGGGCTGGAACAAACAAACAAAACATATTGTTAGTTGAAGTATTCACAATGCGTGCGAGTAATGTGGGGAAACGAACCTGGCAGAGAATATAGCACCTTGCCTCATAGTCGAATGTGCTCCTTGATTTTGAGTCTCATATTCAAAAGTGGTTGATTAATTATTGAGGATCCAAAGAGTAAACCTCATCTTATAAGAAATCTGACAAGAGAATATCGGTACCTTGAGCTTCACAGTAAATATGATTTATTAATATAGTTTCAGAAGAGATATAAAAACCATTATTTTTAACAAAGATAATCGAACTCCGCCAAATCAACTTCTTCAAATGAAAACCACATAGCTCTCGAAGAAAATAATAAATTGTGCTGCTTGTAAACATATGTAGATATTTTTTGGATGAATCTAGTCGAGAGAGACCAGCTGGAGAGGTCAAAAGGTGTCCCCCAACCGGCCTCTCCCGATCTGACCTACCACGCAGCAAATGTGAGGGTTTTGTCATGTTAGGCAGAAACATAATATAATACCACATGTATACAAGATTCCGACTTCCGACAGCGCAATTAAATAGTAACGATGCGATAACTTCCGACTAGATGTAACTATTCTTGGTATGCACGTTGTTATTCAACTATCTATCTCAACGTCAAATAGTCAGTTCAATTACAGCGTACTATTTCCTCTACCTCCATGCAGCGTACACTGCAAATTGTCAACCCGAGTATTCTCAGTGCCTACTAGATGTAAAAAGGAGAAAAACCTAAGAAAAATCAACAATATAAATAAATAGGCATGTAATTCAATTAGCGTGATGTTTCCGGATCCGAGTTGGGTTTCTAAAAGCATTCCAAGTCTGACGGATCGTGCCGCCAAGCCGCCAAGCCGCCAAGCCGCCAAGCCACCTAGCTCCGAACTCGGCTACCGAAAGTCGTGATCCGAGATCGATATATTATTTCCCGATGGAAATGTCACAATTTACAATATTACACTTCCTCATTGTCTGCTAGCTGCTAGTCTGAGAGAACAAGCGGTGAAAGTATTACAAGTAAACATTGGAAAAAAAATATCAGTTTTCATTGGAATTTATTGCATGGTGGTATTTTCTCAGACATATTGCGAGATTAATTCAGCAAAAACACAGCACGTGATTTCGGCAAAAACTTTTAATCAGCAAAGCGGTGGATTAGTATAGATTATTTTGAAAACAAAACTTAAAACTTCTTTTACAAAATCATTCCAATAATTGAACAATTCCAACTTACAAACAAAAAAATTAATCGAAAAATTTCGAGACAAAAATGCTTCCAATTTATTTGTAAATGTAGAACAAAGATAAACAAGTCACAGAAAACACTTCATTATCATTAGAATTCTTATTTGGCGGTACCTGGGTTTGCATTTCATACTATCGAAATTCTCGTACATTTAAATAATAAACAAAATGTCATTAGCGATATAAAGCTAATTGCAATTATGCACGGCGTTATTCTTTATGATGTGTTCAATAACTAACAATGCTCCCATACAAACATTATGGCGACGATTCATGCGGAAAAAATACCGAAATTAACCTGAATACCTGTTACGTGGGAAGCGCTGAAATTAATTGGTTTAGCCAAACTAGTGTTCTTTCCGTAATAAGGCATTTTAAAAATACGGTCCCGTTGAAAAACATTATCGTAATTTTGAAGGTGCCGTCAGTGCCGTGGGTTCGCTCTGAATCCAATAACGTTATTATTACATCTACACCAATCACGAAAACCTGACACTGAAAATAAGACACATTAGCAAAGTATAAATAAAAATAAGGTAATGCATATTCCTAGAGAGAATAACCAAACACGTGAATAAAATTTAAGTGGCGTAAAAAACAAAACAAGAACTGAAAACAGAAATGTTGAAAGCTTTACACACTCCGTGCACATCTTCTTTTTCTGCATTAGTTAGTTGCATTGGACAGGTAGAATGAATATTATATTAGAGAAGGGAAAATAGAAGATCTCACAAATAAACATCTCATTTATATTCTCACTGCATCTCAATACAATCTCTAGGAAAAAATCATATAGCAACATTCTATTTGTCTACGTCATTTTTCTACTGTTAGTCTCAAATTCCTCTAACTTCTGATCGATTTGGTCAAATTCCTAACTGCTACCTGACGGCTAATTTGTCAGAGCAAAAAATATTCACCGTAAAAACAACTATGTTTGTCTACATGGAGGTTACCATTCAACGACACTGGGAATTCTTTAGCATTGTTCAAGGATTTCTTTACAACTTGCTAAGTGAATGAGATCTCGCCCACACGTAAATACGATAGCAATCTAAGGTGATAATAGAAATACGCAGTAAATAACGCATGTTCAAAGTCGAACTAAATTACGATTATTATGAACCTTGTTCAGAGTTATAAAAATCTCGCGGCAAAGAATATGCGAGTTTTGCAAATACCTTTACAGATCGGAGATATGTATTGAGAATGTAAATCGAATAAAGCAGCCTCGTAAAATTTGCGTAATAGACTGGCAGACGATTACCAGAAGATAATACATTTCTTGAAAGAAAGCAGAAACATTTGTGTGTACAAAACTGCAGTGATGTTTTAGATTAAAAAAAAATTAAAAAGAACACACGTTTACTTTCCTCAAGGTGAACACGAGCGATTGTAGTAAAATAGTAGCGGATGTCGGAAAAAACCTTCAAAAAGGTTTAGTTCTGCAGTCCATAAAAAATACTTTAGACGGTGTACAAAGGTAGCCTAGGGGCAGGCCTTTAGGCATTTTTAAGATCAAGACATTTTTCGAGCGCCATTTATGTAGAATTCAATAGAAAACCGTTTAATTTATAAATACGCAGCTTTCAACTAGACAAAATATATATTCTAGCAATCTGTCAAAACAATGCTCGATACGCGCGTGCCGGACGTCATAATATTATTTTTACCCGGAGTTCATAACGTGCAGGAGCTGTGGAAACTGTTGTTACAGAAGGTGACTGAAAAAACAAACACTAATTTAATGTCAAATTTATACGTGGGGCGGGCGTCGAGACTATTATTATAGTGTTAGCCCGAGTTTAAATCAAGGCTTAAATCATCTTGTTTTTCGATCTATATATAAATGTTACATCCAATACGTGCTGCAACGGGAGACGAAGGAGGAGTATGAGACAATCTCTGCCGGTTTTTTTTTGTATTTGGGTGCGGGCGAACTTTATGGATCATGACGGAATTCGTTAGATCATGCAAAAATGCAAAAGTAGAGAGTTGCATCATATTTCTGACGTGATTGTAATCGATTACTGACCATTTCATGAAATTGATTTGCCTACGATAAAACCATGACATCTATTATATACACTATAGCGCGTTAAATTATAAAAAAAGTGGCACAAAATACACGTTAAAATAATAATGACGTAAGAAATACTAGATATGTACTTATTTTATAATCCTGTTGACATTATTCTAAGACCAGCTATATTTCGACGGTCAAAATTGTAATAGTTGACGAAGAGGTCGTAGATCATTACTAAATCTCGCATCTTTCTCAATTTCCTTAACTATTAAAAATATGCAATAAAATATAATTGTGTTTAAATAAGGATAAATATATAATATTGGCAAAGTATGTATAAACAACAAAAAACAAGATTTCAATACCGCATGCCACTAGTTCAGTAAAAAAAAACTTGCACCAAGAAGAACTGAACATATCAGCCGCCAGTTCGCAAACAAAACAACATGACGTAATGCCTGTAAATAATAAATTGCGCAAATATCGACACACGTAATCAACCACAGTATTAGGCATTTATAAACATCATTTCGACATACCATTACAGCGAGTGTTCACAACCATATTGTATGAGGGATCCTTGGAACGGACAAGGCGAAATTCGCTAAAGTCAATACGAATTCCGCATCGGAATCGACGTTTTGTTCACTTCACTGTTCGAATAAGAGAAAAGCACTTTCACTAGGAAAATTTATTCTAGAAGATAAATAATATATTCTTAATTATTATAATATATAAAAAAGCAAACACCCAATAATAATAAACCGAAAAGATAATGAATATTATTTTAAAAAAAAAGATATATATATACATTTGTATTATTTTTAGCGAAAATAGCATAAAATTTAAAAAAATGTTTACTATTATTACGAGTTTTTAGTTAAGACTAGCTTTATTGGCATGATCTAATGTTCGTGGGTAGAAAGTAGAGAGATCTGGACACGAACAATAACGCCTTTGAACTTACAAAGATTTTGGCAAATTTGTTTTTCAAAACATCTTTACAAATTTCAAAACAAAAACTCGGGGTTAAAATCAAAAGTCACCAAGAAAAAAATTATCATCATGTAGATATCTATGAATATGTTTCACTGACGTGACAACACTGCTGTAAAAACCCGTCAAAAATACAAATATTATTAACGATTACGAAGAAAAATAAACGTAGATACAAAACGCTTTTTCACTTGATGTTGTTTGTTTCAACCTTGTAATAAAACGGTCGAATGACAAACGACAATAATAAGAAAGTGTTAACGTGAAAGAGTTGAACCCTTTCCGACATTTGTCCGTCTATCTGCGTTTCCTACTAGTGCGTGTCTGCATGAAAGTGAAATTTTAACCTACAAAGTTTTCCGCCTAAATGGAAGTTCCGATAATTTCGAGTAAACCACGGTGAAGTGCACGGCCCGGGGATGAAATTTGATTAAATGTACAGGGAAGTAAATACGGTGCGGTTCGGTGGTTATTGAACATCCAGTGACCCCTATACTTAAAGCAATTAGTCCTGACTCATTGATCATACGTTCATGGCAACCCCCAATTTCATTCAACTAATTAACAGGTGAAAATGTTCGTTGGTCCCTACAAAATATCGGGAAAATGGGACGGAAAATGATAAAAAAATAATTGAAGATTTTATTTTGGATATTACAGACATTTTAGGATACAGGCATCGTCGAATCGTCAGATTTTAACTTCATGAGAACATAAAGGTGATTTTTTTTTGTATTACAATAATTCAAATTTTTAATAATTTCGAACGCATTGTTTACGTTATCTTTATGGGTAACAACCGTTTTTTCTTCCCGTCATCCGATCGAGCTGAAACACGACAGAGAGACTCTTTGTCGATGACAATGCATTCTATCAACTTTCGATGGCAATCACGCGTACGCGCGCGGACATACATTAAAATGGATGGACATTTCAGCGATTTTTCACAAAAACGGCGCTCTACAAGTAATCAAAATATTATATTTAAAAATTCACAGCGATTAATATACGACATAAATTTCGGACACATCGAATTGGAATTTGGCGGGAGGAATGCACATCCCGCCAATGTCTGGAAATTAAATAAAAAGGCACTTTCTAGATGAGAAAAGTGTGGAAAAGCTGAATAAAACAAAAATTAAGGCGCGCTCGGCAAAATTGAGGGAGATACAACCGTTCAAAGTATTTAAAATTTCACTTCGCTAGTTGATATTGACAGTCCGCCCGCCATTTTGACAACCTAATACGCTAAACATGGTTTGTGATACAAAAAAAGTGCCCCTTTATAACGCCTACTCACGTCAAGGCAAGAAAAACATCCCAGTTTTCAAGTGGTTTTGCGGCTACGCTAGTAGGTTTGAGTAACATGGTTTGTGATTCTGACGTACTATTAATTCTGTATTAGGTCTGGGATCCAACATAAGCCATGAAAAAATGGCGAACGGACTGTCAATATCAACTCGCGAAGTGAAATTTTAAATACTTTGAACGGTTGTATCTCCCTCAATTTTGCCGAGCGCGCCTTAATTTATTTTTTATTCATCTTCTCCACACTTTTCTCATCTAAAAAGTGCATTTTTATTAAATTCCCTGACATTGGCAGGATCTGCATTTCACTGCGCTAACACCTAAGCCAAAGCTTAGGTGTTAGCGCAGTTAGTAGTGTTAACTTATTTAGTCAATCCCTGGGGAGAAGATTCAATCCTCAGTCAAACCAGTTATTATTATTATTAAATTATTATTTTTTTTTTAAAAGACATTTTAAAAATTCACAGAAGAGCCAGTCCCTTGAAGGAACGTTCAATCCTCAATTAACAAAAAAAAAGTTTTTTTTAATTGACCTTTATTTATTTTGGCCCTTTACAAGTTAAAGGTTAATTTGGTTCATAATTATATTAAGGCGAAATGGCGTAACAATATACAAAAAACAGGATTCATAATTATTAAAAATCAAAATTGATTTTGTTCTTCGTTTTTATCGGTCAAATATTAACAAATCTATAGGTATATTAACGGTATTGTTAAAAATCACAGTGAAACATTTAATTTCTTTACAACCACGCAAAGCTTTACACGGTATTTATATCTCGATAACACTCGCGTCACTGTTATTTGTATTGATTGTGTGCTGTTTACACGCGTGGCTTACAACTTATTATAACTTTTATTATTGTTTACGTTTTGACAACGGCAAAGGTAAACTGTGTAACTGGACGCGACTTTCCACGACGGGGAATCAGACGCGAATGCGCGCCAAGGCAATGGTGATACCCGCTGAATTACCAACAAGTACCAACTATCAACCAACCTGAACCAGTACAAGGCAATTTATACGGTGATACCTATATCAAAGTTATTGACGGCAGTGATTCAAATTTGTACAGCAAAATCAATAAGTGAGGTAAAGTTTCCAAATATGTACAATATATTCACAAATGTTCAAGGATATAACATAAATTATCTCAAATGATTCGATTATAACATTTCTACCGGTAAGCTCGAAAAGCTCACCGGAATTGGAACCAAAGATCTCGGTAAACATATATTTTCATCCTAGACTACGTAGGTTTCAAATGAATTCGTTCAGAAATTTGTAATCATTTAAAAGGACAGCAGCCAAAAATATGGGAAAAATAGTTAAAAGACAATATTGTTAATTCTAAAATTTGAAAAATAAGATCGACAATGCCATAAAAATAAATAGGGCCCAATGGCCGAGATGGTAAAGGAATTATTCCCGGTAACACAAGAGATCCTGAGTTCGATTCCCAGTTGCGACCGTTACCTTTTTATTTTTCTTTGTCCTGTTCTGTTTCGTGTTTCGTTTACATTTATTAGTAGATATTATATTCATATTATTGTTATTATCTAGCATGCATTGCACTGCCACAAAAAGAGAGAAATCGTTCCTCCCTGTGTGTCCTTTCCCATGCCTCCCCGTTTCCCTCCACATCCCCTTCCCCTCCCAAGTTTTTCTTCCACCTTCGCCGCCTTCCCCTGCAAACCGTCCTTCCCGCGTTTCCCTCCCGCCCCTCCCATGTTGTCCTCCCCTCTCCTGCGTTCTCCTTCAACCTTCCCCGCCTTCCGCTCTCCCGGGTTTTCCTCCCCTTTTTCTCCTTTCCTCCCTGACGCTAAACTATACAAAATACACTCATTTTAAAAACAACTTGCGCGCCACCTATTGTAATTATCAAGTTGGGAGGCAGGTATGGGTACCGCCGCCCCGGGAACGATTTATTGTTTAACCAACACCTCTGCCACAGGTCACCCCAAGTGGTTCGCTACGTTTGATGACTTAGCAGGGGTGCCCGGGTTCCTGAGGTGAGGTTTGTCCAGGTCTTGGTGGCCTATACGTCTGCCCACCTGCTGCGTGTTTATCTTTGAGATCTTTTACCCTCCAGCCAGTGTCTCAATCCATCGCCTTGCACCTCAGTTGTGAAGGGATGGATTTATATGTCCGTCACTCCTGGACACACTAAGCCCCAGATTCCTACCTACCCCTTATACCTATTTCCTTCCCAAAATTTCCTCTCCTCCCTTTCCTTACAAAAACCCTCCACATATCATCTCCTAAGATGACATAGGCCCTGAGGGAAATTGTGTGGAGCTAATGTAAAAAAATATATATATATGTAAATTTCATAACGCCAGTATACTTATACAGAAACCTTCGCACACAACAAATTACCACACTTTCATCGCAATCCGATGAACGCTTTAGGAACGCATGAGAGGCAAACAAAAAAACATTAATTTTTATATATTAAGTTTTGATACCTATAAATTATAAAAAAATAATCAAAATATTTTAATAATGGGAGAGAGAGCATTATAACAACAATTTAGATCAGTTTTTTAGACTTCGAAATTATTTCATCGTTGTTGTCATTGATAATATCGGAAATGCAAAGTATTTATTATTATTATTATGTTAATTTCAATGCACAAATGTTATTTATTAATACTTTTTTGTAAAAGCCCTTAAATAATTAAATTAAGCACAAAAAATATTATCTTAAAAAAAAAACCCATCGGCGCATTCACAAAACAAATAAATATCTCACCGTAATAAAATAAATATATATATATACCTATTTCGATTAAACCATATTTCGATTAAAAACTATAGTTCGATTATGGCCATCACTGGAAAATGGAGGTAGGTAGGTACCAACCTTACTGAATAACATTGACCGTGTAGGTGTAGGTGCTTTACTAATAAACAATAGTAGGTAATGGGCGTTTTATAAGATGCTTCTCTTGGTTGACTTTCCGCACGGGTCACCTTTTCATGTGGATTATGGATGAAAAAGTATATGTTCTATTTTGGTACCGATTTTTGTACATTTAACGATGGCGAATAACATTTGACAACTGTCGTCTTTAATTATTTTACCCAAACTATTTAATGTTAAATTTTTAAAAATTTATTTCATTTAATACGTTTATGGTATGTTTTATTGATTGTGAACGTATATATTACACTATTATTGTGAATTTCGCGAGTAATGTTGGTTATTTGTTGACGGCAACGGCAAAGGACAAATGAGGCTTACATGTGATCTATGGCTGTGTTCAAGGTGTTGCCATTTTTTGACGATTTAGTGTACCGTCCCCAAAAATTATTTATTTTCTAATGGCCATCTATTCGAAATCGTAATTATGAAAATAATGATTGAGTAAAGCCACGATTTTTCATATGGGTCTCGGTGTGATTTCCATGTGTGGATCGGTATGAAAAGAAGCATCTTGTAAAACACCCATCAGAAAGGTAGTTGGTAGGTTTTGTGTTGAGCCGTTAATAACAATAATACTGGATAGATACAACAGATCTTGACCTTTTGAACGGCGCGGCGTGAAGAACATGTCCCCACGCCTTCCGTTTCCTAGGGGGGGAACCAGTGTCACAAGCGATGATGAAACAATTATGACGTCACTTACAAAAAGCACTCATAAAATACGGAATGTGTACTAGTATCTTCACTAATGCCGTAAAACGTAGTAAATTAAATTGACATACCTAGTTGTAGGTGTTAGGTATTTTGTTGTTTTTGTAATGTTGACGACAAACTCTCGTACTATTTTTATCGTCAACATTTTTATTATAACCGACAAAACAACATTATACATGTTTTCCTCTCGCGTATGTTTAGAAACAAAATATGATCGGTGAATATTTTATTATTATAAAAATATGATTTTATTTCGATTACCTACAATTAGATTACGAATAAAATGAGTAAGTGATAGACTTAATAACAAAAAACAAAAAAAAAATAATGTACATAAAATATGTAATTTAAAAGACGTTGTGGGAAACATACATATAAATATAAAAAAATTCCCTAGTGCCACTTGCCAATTATTTTGGTGGGTAAAAGCGCCAAAAACAAACATAACAAAAAAAATTAAATCAGCAAAAATTACAAAAAAGAGCTTTTAAGATTCACCCTTCATAATGTTATAAGTGTCTTACTATTATGAAATGTAATAATAAAAAATGAATATCAGAAAAATAAATAAATAATAATCACTAATCATACACAATTTTTAACAAAATTTGATCGATCTATTAAAGTACACAACCGCAGGTATAAAGAAATTTCTATGGGAGGCTTTGTTTTTTCATACACATCTGCAGTAGTTTTTTTCCGAGAAAGGTGCAATTTTGCACACTTGATCTTCAAAACCAGAGGAAGGTAAGATAAGCAAGATAACTAACTGCCTAAACGAGATTTCAGAAAATAAACCCTTATTTCATTTCCCCACCCCTTCAAGCAGAATTTTAACACTTTTTAATTAACATTACTTCTTCTTCTTCGATGGCGCTACAGCCCATATCGAGTTTTGGCCTCCTGCAACAGTCGCCTCCAACTCCTCCTGTCCTCAGCGGTTGACTTCCAATTTGGTACCTGGAGAAGCTGTGCTGCATCCCCTCTTACTTCGTCTTCCCACCTCAGTCTGGGTCTTCCCACTTTTCTCTTTCCACCTGGGTGTCCAGTCAAAATTCTTTTTGGGACGCGTGTATCCGGCATTCTCTGTACCTACATGCCCAGCCCATCTCAGCCTGAGGAGTCTCATATGTGTTAAGATGCTAGGTGCCTTATATAGGTATATCATACAATTCTGTATTGTGTCGGATGCGCCACTGTTCACCCTCTTTCACGGGTCCACATATTCTTCTCAGCACTTTTCTTTCAAAAGTATCCAGCATTTCAGCCATCTTTACCGTCAGTGTCATATGTCAATTAACATTACACATTATTCAAAATAAGAGGATAATTGTTTTCTACATCCGATTTCGAAAAACTTTGTGTAAATCCAGGGCATCACCGGGTACTTCAGACAGTGTATACATAAAGAAATGAATCGTGTACTTGCTGGAGAATGTTTTGTAATAAGATTATAGTGTGAATTACAGTGCGGCACTTTACTCTGTCTGCGGCCTGCGGGGAGAGATCAGACAGAGAAGAGACCCGCCCCCAGATCACACTTTTCTAATGTGTCTCAAGATTCATTGAGATTATTGGGAGTGAATCAAAAGGAAATTTGGTGTCTTACTTCGATAGAAAATGTAACCTACCATACTAATTATATTAAACTTACTTGTACTAATAGGCCACTTGCATCACATTTTTAAAAAAATCTAGTTTAGGCATATATTCTAAGACATTCTGTATTTTTTTTATCGTATTTTTGAATCCTGGCGATTTTTTTAAATTTAAATTCGAATAATCAGACCATTTTTTTATAAACCGGAAAGACGGGACATAATTTTACGGGTGCGAAAACATGATAATTACATAGCCGAAAATAATTTTAAAAAAAAGTTTTCCATTATATTATTAACATTATACCTCTGAAACACTAAAATGTACGGGGTTCTCTTCCATAACATCCGTCAAAAAGTCAAACCAAATGATAAGTTCGCAGAGAACAAACAATAAATCTAGTAAACGTTAAATGTCAAATTCAAAAATTCGCCTGAAAT
The DNA here is from genome assembly GCA_917880885.1 of Limnephilus marmoratus. NCBI lineage: Eukaryota > Metazoa > Arthropoda > Insecta > Trichoptera > Limnephilidae > Limnephilus > Limnephilus marmoratus. Next base: position 22,842,301 of record OU862923.1, on the reverse strand, counting down.
CAAAGTGTTGCCATATAAAAAAATAAATCAGTGTGGAATTTTACAAAATTAATAGGAACATTTTTGGAGACGGGACATTTTCATGTGGTGACGTCACGAACCCAAATAATGGATTTATTTATTTAAAAAACAAAAAAACTGTATATTTCTAAAAAAAATTTCTAACATTTTCGTAATCTTAGTAAAAAAATCCATACACATGATTTTTTCCAAGTCGTCATGAAATCCATGCAAGTGGCCTATTATACCTTTTTATTACACAAAACAAAGCCTTTTGATTGTAAAAGGCAGAATTAAAACATATTTTTTTTTTATCAAAACACCGATCTTTTATTCGAAACCTATTATCCCATCCCTATTTTCCGGTACAAGGCAGGAACTAAACTAGACTAGACAGATAATATCTAAAAGTAGGAATACAAATCCCACCCGATATGGAGTCGGGTCACGTCCAAAATAGAAAGTTCGATACAAAATGCTATCAATAGTCATAGTCAATAAATAGTTTCAGAGAACGTCGAGCGGGAAATTAATCAATGGCCATTGGTACCGTAGACAATTTTACGCAATTTGTAAATTATGAGCTTCGAATTATGATAAATAGAAAAGATATTCTATAATGCGCATCAATTTAGTATTGTTGGGTAATTTACCTTATTGAATACAACGGTGGCGTGCGAAGCTATTTAAATAGGGGTAAGCATTTGAGAGCGAGCGGATAAGGAAACAGAAGACCATCAAATCAATTATACAAATGTTATAGTACAAAAAATAAAATACAGGCTGCTTATTTTTAAAAGTTTTTCAGACACTCTGGTAAAAATGTGTCGTTGGTTTTAAAATCCAAAAATGTATTTGTACAAATAAAACACATTATTATGTACACAATATCATTACACAGTATAAAATGAAGTCGCTCAAAATGTATGTGCGCATAGATCTTTTAAACTACGCAACTGATATTCATCCTGTTTTCACCAATAGATAGAGTGATTCAAGAGGAAGGTTTATATGTATAAAACATGCTTATTATAGTAGAGAAAAGCCGAGAAATTCAAATATTCAATTCAGGCAGCGGGTAGCTGGCAAGCGGGTGGTGTGGATTTTATAAAGGTTGGGAATGGCGTTGTGTTTCGTTAGCCACAGCAAAGGGTGGTCGGGTCTGCTAGTTATTCAATAAAATATCTAAAGTCCTCGGCGATGCCTGGGCTTTAAACAGAGTTTTCGAGATCACATATAGACAAAATTTTATCAACCTCAGCATAAAATTGTAGATTTGCATACAAATCAAATCCACACCGCCCGCTTGCCAGTCCGCTCGTCCACCATATACAGTCATTCTCCTTTATTTTATATATTATATATTTCAACCAATTTACACAAAGCCTTGACAAATTATATACCTAAACCTTCCTCATGAATCACTCTATCTATTGGCGAAAAACCGCATGAAAATCCGTTCAGTAGTTGTGAGTTTATAGCGGACAGACAGACAAACGCGGCGGGGGACTTTAATTCATAATATGATGAAGAGATTAATAACTAATCAATTATAAAGCGTAAAACTTGTAGTGAAATAAACAAAAAAAATGTTTTCTTTATAAACAATTTTTAATTTTCTTAATTATCTTTATAAAAAACATGTTCCTACTAATAATACCCCAGAAAGTTATCTTCTTAATAAAAATCTTATCTTATAAAAAAATATTAATTACCTTTATAAAAAAATTAGATCTTCTTACTAATAACCCAGAAAGTTTTTCAGGATTATAATTGATTTGGCAGTGTGTTTATGAGTAATCTGAGTATCGTAACAGATAGAGGATGCACTTTTGCTTATAACTGCATACTTAACTCAAATTTTGATTTTTTGAATATGTTTGACTAATCAACTGGACGATAGATATTAAAGAACCCAAAAAGCTTCTAATAAGGGCGGCTGATTTTTATCTGAATCATCCACTACCATGTTACATAACTCGGTGTTTCTTCCCTCCTATGACATGGGTCTATTCCTTCCCCTCCTCAAATAGACCCTCCAGACAGCATCTCCAAAGATGACACAGACCCTGAAGGAAATTATTTTCCTCGGGGCATCCAGTGTAGGTTTAATGTAAAACATATACCTACGCCACTGCAACGACAGCAGAAGATCGTAAATTTTGGAAGTATGAAATTATTTATCACCGTTCACTGGATCATTCTGCAGAAATACGACTTTAGTATATATAATACTACAGTAGACCTGGGATATACATTAACCCAGTTAGCGCGACGACTCTCAACAACCAGCCTCCCCACTGTGCAGATATTCCCCTGCAGTTGGAGCTTTGCAACTTATAACTGCTAATAGTCCGATCCATCACCACTCCACACCGCACACCGCTCTGTGGAGACAGCTGCTAGCCCGTGGTCGGCTATACTCAGCACAGCTCAGCATAGAGGTATACGTAAGGTAAGGTGAGGTAAAGAGAGCGTTGATCTTTCAGCGTTTAACTACAGAATAATAATAATTGTACGGGACCGTGAGAAACGTTTACAAATGGCGATGACTTCACGATTTACATTTATTTGTTACAAATATGGTGCATTCGAGAGTAGGTGATTTCTGGCGCTGGCCAAACTTGTCGGGGTCAAAAAGAAAAAAACAGTTTGAAACTACTGCAAGTAGAGACTATTCTTTTTCTACGGGAAAATGCGTGATGAGAATAAGCTTAACTTATATTATGCACAAACAAACCGGAATGCAGAAAAAATCAGCGAATTATGTGGTTTATTTTCATTTATTTGTACAAAGATAATGACAACCGTATTATTGTAGATTGTAGTGTTTACAGGAGGTAGTCCTACAAAGCTGTCACATGGCAGCTTGTTTGCAGGTCAATTATCTATCAGATCAATTATTTATCTTAATTATAAAAATAGGTACATTACAAGTACACTTGGATAAATATTAGGATAGGTACATTTATATATATAATACTAGCAGACCCGGCCACACGTTGCTGTGGCTAACGAAACACAACGTCATTACCCAACCTTTATAAAATCCACACCACCCTCTTGCCAGCTGCCCGCTGCCTGAATTGAATATTTGAATTTCTCGGCCTTTCTCTACCATAATAAGCATGTTTTATACATATAAATCTTCATCTTGAATCACTCTATCTATTGGTGAAAACCGCATGAAAATCCGTTGCGTAGTTTAATAGATCTATGCGCACAAACATTTTGAGCGACTTTTCACTCACATACTCTTCTATTATTCTGACTCTTGACATGGCCCGACTCAAGTATCTGATTCACTTGATCGTGCCGTATCTTCCTCGGGCGTCCACGACTTCTTCTACCATTCACATTTGCTGCATATATTCTCCTTACACTCCTTTCTTCGTTCATTCGTTTTATATGCCCAAACCATCTGAGCGTCATTACTCATTACGCTTACATTTTTGCGGATCTCTACGTTTCTCATACGATCATTTATAGTTTTACCACACCTACGCCTCAAGGATCTCATTTCTTCAGCAATCAGTCTACTTTCATCCTTCCTCTGCCAGTTCAGAGATTCCTACCTAATATAAAACGTTGGAACTAACTTAACCTTCGGATAAAAAGAACTTAAACCGAAGCTCAGCTTAAAAGGAAGCTCATAAAATAGATAGAATTCAAATGTTTAACATGCAATTAACCAATAAGGGTTTAATAATCATTAAACCCTGGGACGAACAATCTATCCACGAGACAGAGTACATAGAAGTCTATTAAAGGAGAAATAGAAGAAATATAGATGTCTTGCAAACCACATGAATAATAATTAAAAAGTTACATAATCCGTTAACTTAGTTATTATGTATTACCCAAAATATTATGCACTACGCCAAACTTGTGAAATATCATTTCCGCAATAAAATATCACGACAAGTCGGCTTGACATCAGATAATATTATTTTGAAGGTATTATTTCCCATATATCCTGTTGCAGCATTTCCTAAACAAGGCAACCAACCAGTCCCGTGATAAATAACCGGATAAGCCCCTGCGTATATAAATATGACAAGTTAATAAAGTAGTCAATGAATAGCTAGCTTCTGTTTGCGGGATATGCAATATAATCAATATATATTATAAAAGAAAGTAAAAAAAAAAAAAACGTGCGGCTCGCAAAAACTAAGAAACGAGTCCCGTCCGGGTACTTAGAATCTGATCTAAGATCTGATAATTTTGACAAAAACTATGAACTTAAAATATTACATACGGGTTATAAGTAGGGGTACGTAAATTACGCAAATAAAAAATTGTGATTTCGCATTTAAAAAAACTCAAAATAGAAAATTTCGCATTTATTTCGCAAAAAAAAATACAATGTTAAAAACTCAATTAAAGGCTAGCATTGTTGTGATTTCTACTTTTCATCTTTCATTGTTTGCCTGCGATCAGTTACGACAGTGTTGTAGATACTAAAATACCTCTCGGCATCAACACTATTGACAGGGCAATTGAGACATTGAATAGCTGCTTTTGCAAATCCAGGGTAGCAAGATTTTGATGTAACTAAAACTTGCATTACATCCACAGGAGCTTCTTGGCCGACCAATCGAAGTAATTGTCTGTGAAAATGAGAGTACCCGTCAATTAGTACTTCTTGTGGTACACTTTTGAAAAAAACGGAATTTTTGCGAAGCTTTCCACTGTGGAATTTGAATTGACAGAAGAAGATGGCACATTTGCTGCTTCCGATGGACAAAATAATCTACCAATGTGCTTGTAGCACTCATTTGTTGGATTCGGCCCCATGCGTACCAACAATTTATCCAAGCTCTTTTACGCACGTAACGTAAAAAGGCGCGAAAGTATTTACTTTTCTAATTTCGCTTTTATCGCAAATAAACTGCAGATTTCGCTTATATCGCATCTATTTCGTAAAAACGAAATTTACGTACCCCTAGTTATAAGGCATCACAGATAAATAATTCAGAGATTTTAGAAATTAGAAAAAATGTAAATAATAAAGTGAAAAACTTTCCGAAGAAGTTTTCTTCGAAAAATTATTAATTGTTTTTATGTTCAATTCGTAAAACTTTTTTTCGATTTGGAATGCCATTTTCGAACTGTCATTTTGAAAAAGCTGTAACAATAACAGAAAAACTAAAATACTTGCATAAATTATCTAATAATAACATTATTAAATTTGATTTTAATAAAATTTTTAAAACAATAAATAATTATAAGCGGTTAATTATTTAATGACATTTAAATATTTAATACATTGGAATAAATTATAAACTTATAAACTTCATTATAATATACAATTATCGAAGAAGATAATATTAACATAGCTCAATGAAACGTGAAAAACAGACAAGACAGAAAATAAAACGGTAACGGTCGCAATTGGGAATCGAACGCAGATCCTCTATCTTACCGGGACTGCCAATTGATTCAGCAATCAGGTGTCAAACTATTATTTCATTTACATTTTTTACTCTAGATAATGTCAGAAATCACTGGTAAGTCAAGTACGTCCCTTAACACCCTGTTATTGGTAGCGAACTATACATTTTATTTATGTGACGCCTCATACGAGGTCATACAATGTCTAGTCTGTAGTGGGTGCTAGCAGGGGAAATGAATCACCCCCCCCCCCCCCCCCCCGATTGGGCGGACATTGTGGGGCGCGTAATCTAGCGTGCTCCTTCATGGAGAAGATGACGTAAAAAAATACACCAGTTACGCGAAATTACTTTAAAGCTCAAAATCGACTCCAAATGTAATATACATGTACCAGTTGTGATGTACACTCATCAATTTCCCGCCTGTACCTGCAACTAGTTTCCGGACACCATATGTAGTGAGAAGTACTTAAAGAGAACAATCTCTGGAGGTAAAGTCTTTATAATAAATAATAATCTATTTATTTATTTATTTGAGACACAAACAGGATATTTATAAAACATGTTTGTGGGTAATATATAATAAATTAAAATACAAATATAAATATCCCTAGACCAATGTGTCTGCAGTAATCACATTTAAATTTTTACAGAAGCAAACACATGAAAAACAATGCAAGGATTATTTATACATAAATTAAAAAACTTAAATTCAAAATTGAAATACATTATAAGTATACAATATTTATGAAGTATTTCCTGAAATGTAATAAAACAACAAATTTTTTTTTTTTTTAGGTGCACAAATCGTGGAGATATTTTATAAAACATGTTACATTATTTACAAAAATATCTATGAAACTGTGCATTTTAACAAGATCGTTGTATGACCGAGACATTCTAGATATCGGATTAAAATATCCAGTATTATTCGTAAAAATTTCAGTCCAAAATATGTTATAGGTTCTTGTAGATTTGGGTCTGGCGTATAACTTGATTTGGTTGACTAAGTTACTGTCTACACGATTATTCACAATTTTAAAAAGCATTAAGAGGATGACCTCATAATGCTTTTTACCTTTTTACCTCATAATACATGATTATGTTTCGTCTTTTAACTAGACTCTCTAATTTGAAATATGTAATCAAGATGAAAACTAAAAAAAAAACTAAATTTAATATTTAAATATATTGAATAGGCTCAAAGATCGATACACTGATCAGTTGGCGCAGCAGAATATGCTGTATTTGATTTCCCATCCTAGCAGGATCCAACATAAGTTTCAAAGTTTATTTCCTTTGAAGTCTAGTATTTGTATTCTGCTATTTCTCTTCAGTTGGTTTAAAACTTCTAAAGCAAACATCGCTCGCTACTCGTAGCTCGTATGTTATACAATTGACAGAGGCAGCAACAGAGGAAGCGGTAGGGTAGAGGCACACAGGCAATGGCAGAGCGGGAAAGTGCAGCAAAGCGAATCACCGTTTATGGCAAAATACTCTAAAACTGGCCTCGGTTATTTGCGGAGCGCCGACCTGGACTCATACTAATACGGTGTACACTGCACAATCATCGTATACACCGAGAGGATTAGTGAACTGCATGCTATTCATGGAACAAACCAATCATTACATCGTACTTGTAAGTTCTGTGAACAGTAGACGACCTCGCGTCCAAAAAATATGATTCTAATTTAATAACTTTTTTTTTAATTTCAAATGTGCAAATTTCAGAATTATATGGAAGATTGGAGTCGAGTTTAGACTTAAAAGAGATGAAATGTGCAAATTTCAGAATTATATGGAAGATTGGAGTCGAGTTCAGACTTAGGACGGGTTGTTTAAAAAAATTGACGGATTCATAAAATATTTGAAGTTAATTTTCACGTTATGTGTAAGTTCTAAAATTATAAAAAAAATTAATATTTCTTACATGCAATAAATTAAAATTTGTAATTGTGTAAGAAATTAATAAAAAAATATTATGTTTATTATTATAACGCTTGATAGAAGAGAGGATATTTATTTAGAGAGGGTCAACCAAAAAAATATGTGATCTAAAGTTCCCACACTAGACCACAGAATTACGCTCCCCAGTATCAACATCTCATCTCTTTTAAGAGGGCATTACCAGAGAAAGCCGGAAATACGTCATTTTCAAAAAAGTTTTTAGACGTATTGACTCTTTTCCACAAAAAATTATAAATGGATTTCGAAAGATTGTTCTTTTATCTAGTGAAGTTATGTAATAAATTTTTAGAATTTTTTTTAATTTTTAGTATAATAAGGTTATTCCATAGGTCGTTGGCAGATTTGTTAAATTTTCAAAAAAGTTTTTGTATTATACCACACCCATTTCAAATAATGTAATCATGCAGTAAAACAAATCAATACATTATCTAGCAGAGTTATGTATTAGAATTTTAATTTTGGTTTCAATAAAATCCTTAAAAAATATGTACGTACTAGACGTGGGCAAAATGATTCCCAAAAGTGAATAGATCCCGTCTGATTCCCCGGGCCTTTTGAATTGATTGAGAGTGAATGGGTAGACTATGAAACACCGCAGAACCGCACAAAGAGGAGACCGATTATTCTATCTCACTAACTAAAAGGCTAAAACCTATAGATTAATGTGTTTGTCTCTTTTTAGTGTCGCTTTTTCGTTTCATTTTAAATCATAATAAGTGGGGAGGCTACGAAGCATCACACAAAGAGAGGACCGATTATTCTATCTCATTATCTCGCAGGCTAAATCCTATACTTAGATGTATATGTTTGTCTTTTTTTAGTATCGTTATTTTTCGTATGTAAAATGTATTTATAGCTAGCAATTAAATCTTTAAATTTTACAGTTTTTTGTTTCACCCTTAAAGTATTTTATTTATTAAACTTAAAAGTATTTTATGACAGCTGATAACAGCTGACAACAGCTGATTGGCCTTATAATATATGCAAATTTACATTTTACATCTACCCAAGATCCACGTCTAAAAGTAGGTAGGTATTTGTATTCCAATATCTTTCATACGTGCCAAAAAAACGATTACAAGTGCACAATTTTTGCTTCCCACTTTTCTAGCCGACGCCGCGATGTTCGGATTCAATGTCGAAAGTTTTCGGCTAACTATGTAATGAAATTGAAGGCTTGGCCCGCCGAGGAATTTGTGAACCGCTGCGCTCGGACGGATTAAGGGCCGGCATTGAGGAATGAAAGAGTAACTTTTGACTAGTGTCTTGTGTCTTACCCCGCAGAGACTTGATCAACTCGCGAGCCGAGATTGACGTGAAACGACGATGTAAGACGATGACATCTGACGTCATTTTTAGGTCTGAGATTATCTAGAGACAACAACGTCACAAGTGAAAAAGACTTTTAGTTTTAATTTGTGAATAAAGCGCTTCGGACAATTTCCGATAGCGACAGACTAGCTACGAGTACCTTGGACGCGGACGGGACGGGACGCGCGGGGACCTTAGGACAATCTCAGGACATTGACTACGACAAATGATTAATTCCTTGCGTGAAAGGGACGCTCGGACAATTCGGCTGAATCGCGGCCGCGTTTTGATCTACGTGTTTTTAGAACGGCGGCCGGTGGTAGCGGGATACGAGTCGTTCACAATACCGTCGACAACTTCGCGGCGCGCGGCCCATTGAATAATATTTAAATACGGTATTTAATATATTTTAAAAATACCTATGAAACATTATAATATTTAAATCGTTTACGGAACACATTATTCATTGAAATAATTTAACAGTAAAATAAATGGAAATTAAACATTTATGTTGCCGTTAAAAATCGTACGATACAAGGCCAAAGGTAAGGAATGAAGAATCAATTCCTTTTGAAATTGAGAATCAGATCAAGTGTGTCACAAGATTGAATTTATTCATTTAATTCGGTCATTCAATTTTGCCCATGTCTAGTACGTACATGTGTTTCTTGACGAAAATTGGTCCATTTGTGTATTTATTTGCGCACTTACAAACTAATATATTTCAGATTTTTTTAACATTCTTATTAAATTTAGACATCATTGAAAAATGATAAATACTTATAATCAAAAAATAACTACAAAAAGTACACAATTTTAATAGTTTTATCATCACGCCTTTCAGCATTTTTGGATGAAGGTATAAATTGCTAATTTGGATTGAAATAAATTCGATATTGAGTTATAATTTAAAAAAGCTGGTACGGAGAATAATTAATCTTTCTCATTGTAACCGCCCTGCACGATCGGAAGAACAACTTTCGACGAAATGTGGATTTTCGTCCGCTGGCTGGTTAAACGCTCTTAAGTCTGAACTCGACTCCAATCTTCCATATAATTCTGAAATTTGCACATTTTAATAAAATTAATATATAAATTCACCTTTCCTTTCTCTACAATTTTAAATGATGGCCTAGAACACCCTTGAAGGGTAAAATTCAGAAATAATAGAAGAAAATTACATAATTTGTCCAAAGAAACGCGCTATCTGAATTACAATTATTTTTAAAATTTCTTTAGGCAGTTTTCTTTTTATATTCGTTCCAAACGTTAGAAATCTGGGGTTCAGTGTGTCCAAGTCATCCGCCGCTAAGATAAATGGAAAACCTAACCCCATGAACCCGGGCACTTCTGCTAAGTTATTTAGGTGGGTAAATATGTAATATTAAAAAGCTCAGTCAAATTTAATCAAATTCCACAATATTCGGAAACGGGCTATTCGGGGTTTTTAGTTGGCAATTTTTTTAAAGTTTTCATTGCGGAAATCTTAATAATATATTTTTTAAATTCACTGAAAAACACAAAAAAATAATTACGACTTTTAGTTCTAAGTGAACCAATTTAGATCTTCGTTATCTCAAAAGAAGATGTACGTACCTACATTTACAGTTAATATAAAATATATATACATTGTCGGCAATAACGTATTTGTACGAGTATCTTTGTATGCCAAAAACAACCGCTCCGCGTTAATCGATGTGACCAGATAGTGGCATGTGAAGCAGTTCTCAACTAATAATTTATTGTTTGCTACATCACTTTGTAGTTGCGATTTCTTCAAATTATTCGTTCATTTCCATCAGTTCGACATTTTGTCCCGAATTCGCATATGTGATTTTATCGTAGAAACACGACATTTACACTAACGGTAACATATGGCCGAAATACACGTTAGCGCACTACACCCACCTATGCATTTATGCAATGTCGGTCACCTAGTTATCACAGGTACTGGGAAAGGCTTATATTGATTGAGCTGATAATAAATGTGCATCTATCAAAATTTCGTGCGGAAATCTCTCTAAAGAGGCCGCCTTATAAACTTTGAACTATCCGTCTTAGGGATGATCCCCCGACCTCTGGTCTGGAGAGACAAAACGGATACAAACAATGAAATGAGTAAAGAAAGTGAACCCTGGGTCAAATCACGAGCAAAGGCGCTACTTAACCTTTCCGATGCCAAATGGAGCGGGTCGAGATCATAGGTCACAGGTCAAAGGTGCACCCCAACAGTTCCAATGCAGGGATCCAGGTCAATCGGGTAAAATAAGGGTCACATCGGGCTTACAAAAGTATGCTGCATTGCTAGGTAGTAGATATACATAACTAGGTTCATTCCTTTCAATTTCAAGTTGGATGAATATCGTGCTCACTGGTTCCAGATATCCAGATCCAAGAGTCACAGTTATTGCGACGGTAAACCGTTGATGTTACCATCGCCTCGTTTCATATTCAGCAATTATTATTATTCGTACTTGGCGAGAAAAAACATCTGTTTTTTTATCTCCTTTTTATGCAAAGATCAATCTCTCCATCTAGAATTATCGTTAATAAAGAGATATAAAGAGGGACGGGTTAGCAGTGAAATTCAACTGAGCGCTGCAGATTTAAAGATATATTTGATGTTTAATCACGACAGAAACGTAAAACAGACATATAAATTGATTTTGGTGATGACCCGTGTAAACAGGTACCTACTGCTTTCACTGAATGAAATAGCTTCTAGAAAATCTCGAATGCGCTTTCCCGCGTTTATATTCATGCACCCTTTCTAAACTGTTATATTAGTCAGCTCGTAATTTTATAAAGCCCAGTCAAAAAAGTAGTCTGCAAAGACCAGGAGAGTTTGACCTATGATTATATGTATATATTAATCGTTTTTGCCATTGGAAACTCCGTTGTAACCACTCTATAAGCGTTGTTTACGGGAAAGAGCAATAGGTTACAACTACAACTAAAGCCATCCTCGGTATAGGTAAGAAAGTTTTATGTAAAAAAGCTTCAAGATGTCACCAACTTTAAAAACCGAGTAGATAAATTTATTACGTCTATTAGCATTAATGTTATACTACCACAAACAATGCCAAAGTTGACGTAAATGATAGTGAAAAAGAACGCATACGGCATTTAAACTACCTTCAATTTTATTTTCTCATGTAAAAAAACTTTCTTGGATTCATTGTTTTTATAATTTACGCCAACAGCTTTCCACAGCAAACGGGAAATTAAAAAAAATAATTAGGCTTTTATAAAATTTTAACAAATATCGAGTATTTGAAATATTAAATTTCCTCATTAAAAATACGCATTTCATAATTGGCAACACTTTCGCTTGCTTCGTCCTCGCTATTCGGGTTTAACTTGAATATTTTAGAGCCATGTTCCTGATTTAAATTTAAAAAAATATATTAGTAGTGGTGTATTGAAAAGCTGTAACCCGTTTAATCACAGGAGACCAAATTTGACCCATCTCACATATGTTTCATATAAATCGTTGTATCTCCCTTACTGTCACGACGAGAAATATGATCTAAACGGAGTTAGAAAAAGAAAACACCTGTGACGCATCAACTGCGCTCATTGGCTGCTTTGATTATGATGTCACTTTTAAAGGCTCCTACTGGTTGAGATATGAAACGGAAATTACGCTAGGTCTGCGCTCATTGGTCGCTTCGATTATGACCTCACCTGTCAAGGTGTCAAGTATTGGTTGAGATTGTTTTGGTAAAGTTTCGCTTCTACCGCGTGTAAACTGCACTCGATTTTTTTTCGTTATCAGTAATTTTAAATTTAAAACAAAGTACGGTGAACCATTCTAAAAACTTTTTAAGTTTGTATTAAAAATTTGAATACTTCGCAAAATGTTATATTTTTATTTCTAATAATGACAATAAGCGGATATATTTTGACCTTCGGACAAAATACGCCCGATTCCTGAGGGGTTAAAGAAGCGCCTATAATTCAAATATTTACAATTTTTTAAAGCGGCTGTGCAAAGCGTGTGTGACGGTACCGTTTGTGAGATTCGAACCCAATTCTCCCTATAGCTGAGAGCGTTCTACACAGAGGGCTAACGAACTCCACCGTATTTGAAGTAAATTTATTTTTATCAATAAAGAAAAAGGCATTGTTGATCTTTCTGGCAACTGAGCGAATTATAATAGTGTGAAAATTGAGAAGAAATTGCGTTGAGAAATCTGCCTTTCTCTCGCAAACAAATAATAATAATATAAACACTTTTTGACAATTGAACGAATCGAAAATTGGCAACGAATTATTTAAAGGTACCCATAATTCCCGGAGTAAATAACATCGTGAAATTGTTTTGTGTTGAGAAAGTTATATTATTTGTATAGAGTGTAGATAAAGGCACTTCCATGCAAAAACATGATTTTATTGATAAGCTTTAGTTACGGGCAAGTGAGGGACTTGTTTGGTATACAAATAAGCTGAAACGAATGCGAGCACGTAGTACTTTAAAGTGAAGATTTTTCATACTAAACATAGGAGTTAGGCATATTAAATTCACTTTCAATGCTATTAATGATTTTTATCAGCTTAGAATTTGATGTACATATACGTACCCATTCAAAAACTTTCATTTGTGACGTGATTTGCACAACGTGTGTGAAACGATTGATCTTCAATAAATTCTATTAACAGATCGGAAACACCTCCTTCTGAAGGCGAAACAGCTAAGAGGGGGAAAACTTTATATATTTACCTACCTAATACTAACATTGCGATTTCGTTCGCATGTACTGTTGTCTTTATTTTTGATAAATAAACTAGTCCCAGCAAGAGATCGTACGCGAAATCATAATTCCAGTATCTTCTGTCTTTTTCGTTTTCAAACAAGACCCTCGAGTAGGAAGAGGACGAACGTCGATGACGTGAGTACGAGCTCTCGCTGGAACTAGTTTATTACGATTATTCGCTCCAAAATTGCTTTTATCGTTGCTCTAAAAATGCATTACAGTGAAATGTATATTTTATTTATTTATTTGTTGTATTATTTAAACACCCACAGAGTAGTGTTGAGTACCTCATACAAGAGGCACCTCAAATGTCCCATACAAACACGTAAAATGTCCCCCCACCTCACAATATGTATTTGTACCAACTCTTTTTCTTTGTCCCCCCCTTCATATTTGTATTACTACAAATATGAAGGAGGGACAAAATATGAGGTGTGAGGTGGTTTGTTTTGTTGGACTACATTCATGTCATGTACGGGACAAATATGAGGTGAGGTTCGAGGTGGTTGGTGTATCGGACTACATGTCATGTCACGTTGTCACGTATGGGACAAATACGAGGTGAGGTGTGAAGTGGTTGATGTATTAAACTACATGTCATGTCACGCATAGTTTGGGACAAATGTATGAGGTTGTGAGGCGTGAAGTGTTTGTATATTCTATGACATTTTTGTATTAGAACCGTGAGGTGGTGATGGGGTAAGCCAATTCATATATTGTGAATACTGCAGAAGCGTCCCAACTGCTCCGAAATTTTTATTTTTTATTTTTTTATTCTAAATTATTGTTAAGTCAATACCGCACAAGAGTACCAACTGCTCCAAAAAAATTTTTTTTTTTAAAATATTTTTTTATTGTAAATTATTGTTATGTGAATACACATTACAATAATTTATGAGCACAAGAGTCCCAACTGCTCGAATTTTTTTTTTTTTAATTTTTTTTTTATTGTAAATTATTGTTATGTGAATACACAAAACAATAATTTATGAGCACAAGAGTCCCAACTGCTCGAAAAAATTTTTTTTTTGAAATATTTTTTTAATGTAAATTATTGTTATGTGAATACACAAAACAATAAATTATGAGCACAAGAGTCCCAACTGCTCGAAAATTTTTTTTTTTTTTAATATTTTTTTTGTAAATTATTGTTATGTGAATACACAAAACAATAATTTATGAGCACAACAGTCCCAACTGCTTAAATTTTTTTTTTTCTAAATATTTTTTATTGTAAATTTATGTATTGATAAGTGAATACCGCACAACAGTACCAACTGATCCAAAAAAAAAAAATATTTATTTACTTATTGTTATATGTTATGTAAATACCGCACAAGAGTCCCAACAGCTCCCAAGGGAGGGAGGATGAGGCAGTGTTGAGATGAGGTGGAGGGGGTTGCTGAGGAGGGGGAGGGATAAGAGGGGGGGGATCAGAGGGGGGTGCAGGGAGGGGAACAGAGGTGGTGAAGGGGGGAGGGGGTAGGCCTTTTTTATATCCATTTTTCGTATTACAAAAATAACAGACACGGGAGGCGGGTATGGGTACCGCCACCCCGGTATTTATTAGAAAACCAACACCTCTGAACCAAGAAAATCAAGCTGAAGGAAAAAAACCAGCCCCCCCCCCGTAAGCGAAAATATTTTGTAACACCTCACCTCAAATGAGGTGGGACACCTCATTTCAATATTTGAGTACCTCATACAAACTCATCCTGATATCGTGTCCTACCCAACACTACCACAGAGCTTTTATATATTACGTAGTAGGTACATCTTTTTTGATAAATTACAAAGAGAAATAAAAATAAAAATGCACAAGAGTTAACAAAATATGTAGGTATATGAAACAGAAAACTAAAACAAATAAAAATAATTATTCTACCAATACCCACCAAATAAACGTTAATATTTATAAAAAATGTGTTTTATAAACTATGTAGATAGAAAGACTTCGCGACGACGCGCATACTGCTTTTAAAGTTACTTTCTTCACTGCACTCTGATATTAATTACCTTTCGGCGGTTAATTAGTCCGGCGCTCAAAGCCCGCTATCTGAACTCGGATCGCGTTCGGTCTTGTGTATGACGCGGTCGGGCTGTCTTGTTAGAGGCCTGATTGTAGAGGTGGCGGGGCCCGGACTCCCCTGGCCCACCTGACAATAGCCGGCTGAGAAGGCAGGGCGGCTGACCGGTTTAGATCCTGGACACAATGGACCATCCGCGCGCTGCAGGTGGGATTATCGACTAAAGACCTCATCATATCTTATCTCTGATACAGTTCAGATGCTGGGCGGTGGTTCACTTTATTACTGAGGCATTGTAAAATATTATTTATAGTAGGTACACGATTTGCGTGGAGTCTGGAAAGAGGTACAGACCGGCGCATAAAATTGAAAATGGGAATTGTCCTATACATATAGCACCTTGCAAGGAAGCAGCCTTAGTCGGAATAATCGTACAAAGTATTTTATACTAGATTATAGTTTTCGTATTTTAGTGTTAGTAAGAATCTATTGATTAACTTGTATATTCCTCTCAGTCCCTTAGGGTCGGTTTTATAACCATTCGTTCGTTATGCTTGATACCATTTCTAACAAATATTCGGTCCACCGCCAAACGAATATTGTTAAAAATGATATCAAGCGTAACGAATGGACGGTTATAAAACCGGCATTCAGAGGAATATACAAGTTTAAAATGTCTATTCTAGTGGGTATTATATAAAGGTATGAGGCATAATAGTTTGGCAAGCAGAGTGAAGAAATAGTCAATTCAAAAGTGGTTTTTATTAATTTTGAAAATACTGTAAGAAGAAAAAAATGAATCAAGCAAAACCATCACAAATAATCTTAGTCACAAAATTATACTTTTTAAAAGTTGTTTCTTACATGCGATACGATACGATACGATTGTACCACCCCAGCCAGGAGCACTCCTGTCCCGGTGAGACCGGTACACCAGGGGGCACTGTTTTGTTAGGCTTGGAACACATGCTCTGCGGATGGGAAGGAGGTTGGAGTTAAATCGACCGGTATACATGGCAACCTAATAAGCCAATATTGGAATTTAGGATGGTCAGGAATAAAGGAATGGATTGAGCGTAATACTTTCTTTTTGTTTGTATCGTCCTTCTTCTTGCCTCTTCTCGGCTCTTCTTGGATCTTCTTACCTCTTCTTGATTCTTCCCTTCTCATCTCGGCTCTTCTCAGCTCTTCGTGGCTATTCGTGGCTTTTCAAATTTCTTCTTGTCTCTTCTGGGATCTTATCGTCTCTTCTTGGTTCTTCTTACCTCTTCGCAGATCCTCTCGCCTCTCCTTGACTGTTCTTGCCTCTTCTTGGCTCTTCTAGGATCTTCTTGGTTTTTCCTCGGATCTTCTAGTCTCTTATTTTATCTTCTCACCTATTCTTGGATCTTCTGATTCATATTGACTCTGCTTGGCTCTGCTCGGCCCTGCTTGGCTCTTCTTATCTCTTCTTTGCTTTCCTTGTCCCTTCTTGTCTCTTCTTGCTTCTATTTGTTTCTTGAGATCTTCTCGTCTCTTCTCAACTCTTCTTGACTCTCCTTGCATCTTCTTATCTCTTCTGGTCTATTAGTGGCTCTTCTTGACTCTTCTGGCTTCTTCTTGGATTTTCTCGTCTCTTCTTGTCTCTTCTTGCTTCTTCTTGTTTCTTGAGATCTTCTCGTCTCTTCTTATCTCTTCTAGTTTATTATTGTCTTTTCTTGAATCATCTAGCTTCTTCTTGGATGTTCTCGTCTCTTCTTATCTCTTTTTGTCTCAGCTTGTCTTGTCTCTGATTATCTCTTCTCGAATATTCTCGTGTCTTCTTGTTTCTTCTTGAATGTTCTTGGCTCTTCTTGCCTCTTCTAGCTCCTCCCGCCCCTCCTTGGCTGTTCTTGCCTCTTCTTTGTTCTTCTAGGATTTTCTTGTCTCTTCTTGGTTTTTCTATGATCTTCTAGTATCTTCTTGTCTCTTCGTTCATAAATTTCTAATTAAAACATAAATTGTTTGGTATTTTACAAGTATATTTGTATTCCACTCAAACGAAATTATAGGAAAAGCTTCGATTTATCCAAAGCACAATTTTGTTGTTAATATTTTTTTCCGATTCGTAATTCGTAGTAAAGATTAATAGAACACAGCGATTTCGATGATAACTTCGCCTTATGCTCTGCTAGGCATAATAATTGCATGATAACTTAGGAAAACAGTTCGAAATAACACTTATTTTCAACACGCTGTTTTTGCGTCATATCATCCGAAGGATGTTTTACAAAGATTATCTTTAAAAAGTTCAATATTTGCTAAACGAAAACAAGTAGTATCCACATAT
This sequence comes from Limnephilus marmoratus, assembly GCA_917880885.1. NCBI lineage: Eukaryota > Metazoa > Arthropoda > Insecta > Trichoptera > Limnephilidae > Limnephilus > Limnephilus marmoratus. The sequence continues at coordinate 22,824,537 of OU862923.1, read as the reverse complement.
AAACAGATGCTGCGGACTGCCATCGATGCTTGTAATAAATAAGTGCGCAAGAAATAAACTGGTCGATGAATCAATATGAATGGGCAAAAAGGAAAGGTCGCCGCGGGGTTCGAAGGGGGATCCTTCATATCACGCGTGCTGTCCGTACAGTCGACACACTTCATACCACATAATAACATACTCCCCAGTCCCCACCGGCACCGGTTCACCTTGACCATTCCCCAACAGACCAACAGACCAGACCTACCAGCGGACCAACTGAATACATAAATGTCAACATTGCCTACCTTTTGGCAAGTAGAACTGAGCTCAACAGATATTGTCTGTTGTCAATAAAAAAGGGCTCGAAATAAAACATGAAAAATTGAAATACCTGTTTAGTTGAATATATCATTGAAAAAGAAGATAATGCTAATAAATCTAAACGAACATATGAAAAAGAACAAGATGGAAAAATAATAAGGTAACGGTCGCAACTTTTTTCGTCAATCTCATTTTTCGAAGATTCAGAATTAACAATATTATCTTCGAGTAATTTTTCCCATATTTTTGGCTGCTACCTTTTAAAAGATCACGAAGTTCTAAAGAATTGGTTTGTAACCTAGATAGTGTCTCGGATAAATATATCCGATTTTATTTGTATGGGTATCAACCTTTTCCAAAAGTCTAAATGAAAATTCAATTTTTAGTGGAATAACTGCTGTTATAATAACTTTTGAAGGTTATATATCGCACACCTAGATAAAGAATAGCACAACTCGAAATAATCCAAAATCGAGTTATTGCCATTTTCGGAATCTGCGTCGAAAACTACACAAACCACAAAGACACCTGTTTAAAAATCTCCATCAATAAAATTGTAAATGGCACTTAAGTCAGTCTTTCTAAATTGCTCTACGAAAACCCCCATCAACAATAGTAACGCATCACCAGTTACGACATACCAGCTGTATACGCACAAAGACTGGATTATTTCGACTTAGTCTTGTATTCGTGATTAATCGCGGTCATAGTGCGCGAATATTTTGAGTTGATTTGGTATTCGTGATTGAACTTGTCTTGTTTCTCGGGCGTTCTACATATCAATTCCACTTACTCCGGTATTGTGAAGATTATAAAACAAAATATACAGAATAAGAGTGCATTAATTCAAAATTTATCACTAATATGGAATAAATTTGAGTTGATAAAATTATTAAACAATGATTTTTTCACAAATACTAAAATAACACGAAAATAATTAATAAATGCGTGACACATGAATTTGATGGTTAAGCAATTAAGCAAATAAATAACCTAGTAAAATAACATACAATATCGTATAACAATATTTTTAATCGGTCAAATAGAAACCGAGTAAAACGTTTTTCGCTGTTCCTGAAAAAAGAGGTATTTTGAGTTGTGCTACTCTTTATCTAGGTGTGCGATATCATAGAAGAAGAATGTTGTTTGAGTAATTTGGCCCTATTTAGAACAATTCCGAAGTAAGCCGAGTATGAAAAATTTACCCTTATTTATTATTTTATGAAATTTGCTATGTTGACATTTTTTAATTTTCGTTATTTGTTTTTGGGGTGTTATGCCGTGTTGCGCTACCTCCTTATTTAGCCAACGTTTCGGACAGCGTTGCAGTGTCCATCATCAGGGCAAATCCGGTAGATGATAGACACATGATGATAGATGATAGACACATCTGCCGGATCTGCCCTGATGATGTACACTGCAACGCTGTCCGAAACGTTGGCTAAAGAAGGAGGTAGTAGCGCAACACGGCATAACATCCCAAAAACAAATAACGAAAATACTTTTGGCCGTGAAAATCTAAAAACGTATCTGACATTTTTAATATCGACTATTCCAAAAATATTGTCAAATTTTACTGTTCCTCTATTAAAATGTTGCGATTTTTTACTTACGCCAGTTATAAGACAATTACTTTGGCGTTGGACAGTCGATGCTTTTATTTTTTATATACATTGATTGTATTAGTTTTAGACAGATTTCCTTAATAATAATAATGTTTATAATATCAATTCTATAGCGACGTTTTCGTGAGAAAATCATATCAAAGTAAGTAAGTACTTCTTACTGTCAAACTTATTTGTACGTCTTATTTTCTTATTTTCTTTTAACCAATTAAAGTCCAGACTGCTGTCCAGAAACACGAAGATATTAGTTTACAAAACACTTATTAGACCAGTACTTACGTACGCAGCTGAGACTTAGGTACTAAGAAGAATGAGCGAGCACTGGACGTTTTTGAAAGAAAAATTTTGAGGCGCATCTTTGGATCGGTTCTAGAAAATTGATTTTGGCGCAGACGTTATAACAATGAGCTCTATACTTTGTTTAAGGAGCTAAACGTCGCAAAATTTATAAAATTGGGAAGACTTCTGTGGCTGGGTCATGTGGAGAGAATGACCGAGCATCAAGCACCAAAGTCCCTGCTGAACTCAAGACCAATAGGGCGAAGGAGCCTGGGAAGGCCAAGACTAAGATGGAGCGACAACGTCCTCAAAGACATATCTATCTTGGAGCTTCCAAACTGGAGATAGCTGGCACAAAACCGAGATGAGTGGAGGAAGACTCTTGAGGAGGCCAAGACCCACCAGGGGTTGTAGAGCCAATAGTGATGATGATGATGATTTTCTTTTATAAGCAATATACATTTTTCTAACGTTTAGTAAGTAGGTACCTAGAATAAAAATAGTTTTGGTCAACGGTCAGCTCTGATGTTCCGAGGACGAAGTTTGGTTACAATAAAATAACATTGAAAGCAACAAATGTTGTCTTGTGGTTGTTAGAAAATAGCTTCACACCGCTTTTCTGCCTTGTTAACGAGGTATTATATTATCCGAAGGTCAAGTTTGTAATAATAATATTTACGAATTGTATTTGCAAAACAATATTAGATTGTTAATTTTTTCGGAAGCCATGCAAAACTAGAATTAGGTCAGCGACAAAAGATTAAATTATGATAATCCGAAGTGGTAAGTTGTGTTGTAAAAAACGTGCGATTTCCTGTAGACTTGAAAATTGTGGCAACAAAGTAAATTTGAGACATTGAACAAAAGTGAATGTATTTAACGGATTTTCCTTTATTCAAGACAAATGAAGAAGATTAAAATCATGTGCATTGTCTGTCTCGTCTAGACGGAAGTTCAGTTTAGATGAGCCGGTGTTATGGCCAGTATGGAATGTAATTATGGAAGTGAACCAAACAAAAAACTGAAGAAGTACGTAGAATAATGTACAATTAAAAAAATATGGTAAACTTTCGCAAAAACTGGACACCCTTAATATGAATATTTTTTAGAAAAACAAACTTTTGATTCAACGTAATTATTTTAAAAGACAACTATTTGCATTCGGGGCGATGGAAAATACTGCATTTAAGATGTCAATTAGGTAAAATGAAAACTTGCTTTCATCATTTGGGATGACAGCTGACAGCCATTTACTATAATTTAGGTCCGCATTCTACGAAATTTTGGATGGAGTGTTTTCCATCGCCCGAATGCATATTTTGTTTTATAGTAATAATTTATTTATTTTAAATCGAAAAGCGTATCCAGTAATCCCGAAACTTTGTAAACTAGCCAATATAGTAAATAGAGCCAAAAAAATAATTACCTGTAAACATAGTGATGTCAAATATAGTCTGAACAGCGCTCTGCACCGCTGCGCCGACCGCCATCGTTCAGCTTTATTAGTTTAGCTTCTCACTAAACTAAATAATAACTTCAACTCTCACCGATTAAACCGCTTCACGCGTTGACTATTTTCAAACACTACTTTCAGATTCTAATGCTGATGCCAAACACTTCACTGAAACACCATCGCATTGATTCGGTAATGGATAAAAAAGAATTAATAATAGTGGATTTGTGGAAACGTCAATCACAGTAGAGTGGTAAAAAACCTTAATGAATGGAAGAACTACTGGTTTTTTCATATCGGTGAGAAAGTCAAAAGTCAATCTCTCTGAAGAAGTTTATACTAACGAACAGTTTATATCACAGAAAATTATAAGAGGAGAGGTACTTTCATATTTCCAGTACTAACCCAAATATCATCTTCTAACAGTAGTGTATCTTCGGTCTTGTGGAAAGATTATAAATAATAATTATTTAACTATAAACTACTTTAATGGGTTCATTTTTTTATAAAATATGATTTATGATCACACGTCGCCACTGATCACACAATGGATCACGTGATACGCCCCCTGTCTCGTCACCTGCAAGGATGTATACCCAGTGGCGACAAGCGATGTAAAAATATTTTTTTATTTATATGACACATTATAAGAGCGTTTCTGTATGTACAGTGTAAAAACAGGGGTATTATGTTGCCTCCTGGTTGGGCAGCATTGTGAGAATGGTTAAGATAGGAGCTGTGTAGGAAGGGATTTATAAAAAATGCGGGTCTCTTCTTACGAAGGAGGAAAAACATAAAACTAAAAAAAATATATCACCGAATGACGTCCACATTTTTCACTCCAATATGCCAAAGAATCGCTGGTTGAAAAAAAAGCCTTCGGGTACATGCCGTTACACCGTGTACAGATATTCGATGTTTTAACCCCAACAATTTTTGGTATACTTTATGATATTTTTTTTAATGTTCAACATAAGTTCTCAGTTGATCATAAAGCGCTAACAATCGCTTACGATGTTCAAGCTACAAGATACAAAAAAATGTTTTAAATATGTGAAAAAATACACACAATCGAAAACGTATAAGCCGCAAAAGTTTTATTTGTGAAAATATGCCTCTTATCACCCCTTAATAGTACATTTCTTTCATGATCAAGGCAAAAAAATAACAGAATTCTAGCGAATTCTTTGGTAGTCAGTACCTACTTATCAATTCTTAGACATAAATCATATAAAAGCCCCTTTCATAGCTCGTGAACCTTTCTAATCTGTTCTTCTGTGCAAGTCTTATTATCGCAATATCCAGATCTGAATTATGGAGAACCGTTGGTTTACTAGTAAAGATTTAACGGAATTCCAATTCTCAACTGTCATAACCTAGAAATGGAGCAATTGGAATCTATTCATATTTATAGTAAGTTAAAACAGGATCTTAACTACAAAGCAAAATATTTATTGCAAGCAAATATTTTCGTACCCCAAGCTTTCTGATTTCGTGTTATTTGCACAGATTTTCCATATAAAATTTTTAGTTAAACCTTTCAGCTGGACAGAAGCTCTAGATTGAACCTTGGGAGGTTTAAAATAGCATTTCGTACCATGTAACTATACAAGCCAAGTATTAAACTACGGTTCCATGACAGTTGATCCCCCGACAGTTGCCCCTCGGCATATTTGTATACAGGTCGCTTTAGGGAAAATACGGTAAACCTACTTACACAAAATATAATCAAGAGTCCCCCAGGGGGTGTGCAGAAAGGATGTACCGTCAAATATAAAACATATTTTCTTTCAACTGCATCAAAGATTTGAGAGACGGGAATGGGTACCGCCGCCCCGGGAACCTTTATTGGATAACCAACACCTCTGCCATAGGTCACCTCTAGTGGTTCGATACGTTTGGCGATTTAGCAGAGGTGCCCGGGTTCATGGGGTGAGGTCTGTCTAGGTCTTGGAGGCGGATGACCAGGACACACTGAACCCAGATTCCTACCCACCCCTTTAACCCTTTTCCTTCCCAGAACTCTCCTCTCCTTCCTTTACTTAAAAAAACCCTCCACACAGCATCCCCAAAGATGACATAGGCCCTGAGGGAAATTATTTTCCTCAGGGCCTCCTGAGGAAAATAATTTCCTCGTGGAGCTCATGTAAAAAAAAAAGATAAAACTGCTTGTCTATAAAATTGTACGTACCAGCGTATAAGTACAAAAAATCGACCCTGTAAATAAATTAGTTCAAACTTATTATTAAAATGTATTTTTGAAGTGCACAAAATAATAGAATTTTATCATAATTATAATTTCAGGTGGGGCAACTGTCGTGGGATCAATTATTGTCGGGTCACCATAAACTACAGGGCACGTAAGGTATAAAGGTAAAAAAATAAAATACAATATTTAATGTTTTTTATGAACAAAAGTCCACACAGGCCCTAAGAAAAATAATTTTTGTCAGGGCCTATATCGCCAGAAGTAGTGAACAAGGGTTTTGAAAAGATATCCATATATTAGGAGGGAAGAAATATAGAGGTTAGCAAATTCTTCCAGTCAGAAACGTCCCATTCGGATGTTACAAAAAATCAACCGCGTACAAATGATAGGCGCCCCCTTGGCGTGTTTCCCGACTTAATTATTATAAAAAGCCGGAAAATTTATTGTAAAAGCTATTGTCCATATTATTTGACGTGTGAGTACGACCTTTTATATAAGACTCGTAGAGGAATAAAAATTGCCGTAGGTATTCTAAATTAATTATCATAATAATATGGAATCACAGTTCCGAACAGATTCTTTGCAGACGCAGAGGTTCCGGTTGGTTCGGAATTTTAACCAAGTCAAACAACAGATCATTATAGTCCATTGACAGAAGAGAAAATCCTATTTAGCCGGAACGCAGATAATAATCAATAATAAAATCCCGGGTTAACAATGTGTCAAAGTAGCAACACTATATAGGAATAGCTGATCACCGAGACGAACATAAACAATAATTAAATAGCGATCGAATCGATTAGATAACGACATCTATGAATGTGTCTGGCAATGTCTGGGGCACAACTTAGCCGGCAGATAGTGAGATAATAATTATTGGTAATACTATATACAGGATGTCCCAAGAGTCAATATCTATTGGAGGGTTGATAGACAATTTGGGAGGCGATTATAACCAACACTTCTGCCATAGGTCACCCCAAGTGGTTTGCTACGTTTGGTGACTTAGCAGGGGTGCCCGGGTTCGTGGGGTGAGGTTTGTCCGGGTTTTGGCGGCGGATGCATCTGCCCACCAGCTGCATGACTTAACACACTGACCCCCAGATTTCTACCCACGCCTAACACCCTTTTCCTTCCCAGAACTTCCTCTCCTTCCTTTCCTAAAAAAAAACCTTCACACAGCATCCCCAAAGATGATACAGGCCCTAAGGGGAATTATTTCCTTCAGGGCCTCTTGAGTAGAGCTAATGTAAAAAAAATAACACTAACTCATGACGGACCAGAATATCAAAACAAAAAAGTAAAAATCGTTAGTTATCGAGATATTGGCACTTTTATGAATTTTATAAAATTCGACACCTTGTATCAGTTTTTTGAGATTGGTGACAGTTAATCCCACGACAATCCCCCCCCCCCCCTCCCGGCATACTCGTATACAATATACAGAGTTAGTTTAGAGAAAATACGTTATACCTTACACAACGAAATGTCGCCAAAGGGATGTGCAGAGAATATGTACCGCCGAACAGCAAAAGAATAAAACATGTTTTCATTCAAATACATCAAGGATACTACTTGGGATACTAAGGATACTGAATATATCAGCAGACAAGTACAAAAAGACATCCAAAAATATCTAATGACAAGTTGGCATGAATACGATTATAGGTTTTAAATTGGTAAATAATTCACATAAATTATAATTTTATAATAATTATAATTTCGGTGGCCAACTGTCGGGAGATCGACTGCCGGGTCACTGTGTTTCGAGTGCAACAGCTACAAAACTATATATTCTAAGATTCATCAGTCAATTTTTTTTTCAAAGGCATATGAATATATAGGTACTGATAGTTTTATTTTGTCATATGATCAATAGCAGCGCTATTCTTATAGAATCTTAAAACATGGAATTTTGTAGCTGTGACACTAGAAAAATTGATCTAAGAAGTCCAGTTTACGATATTTATAAAAGTGTCAATTATCTTGAAAACGAACGATCTTTTACTAGTCATATTTTGATATTCTGGTCCGTCATGAGTTCGCTTACCAGCACTGTTCATTTTTAGGACATCCTGTACACATCATGTACAATTCCAAGAAGTAAATAGAGAAGTGGCTGGCATTAGCGTTGGTTCCGATTGGTTAGTAATTGGTATCGGGCACGTCTCGGAACGGTAATTGACGTAAGGTCAAAAACGATATCGAAATTGGAATCCGGTTGTATTTTAATATTCTCACCTACAACCCTAACCAATAATAAAAAAAAAATTAATGAAATAAAATTATCTGTAAGATAATAAGTTCTGCAAGATGAAGGAATTATTTTGACTGGTTGTTAGCTCTATGTATTCTATTATTTTTGTTTAGCTCTGGTTAGCTCCTTCCTAAGACTTGACGATTGTAAACAGTTGTCCTCCCTGATAAGTTTTAAGAGTTGTCCTCCCTGCCTATCTCTTCAGGAAACGGCGTGATGGTTAGTTAGTTAGTTAATTACATTAACCCCACACAGACGGCCTCATGGAAAATAATTCTCCTCAGGGCCTATGTCATCTTTTGGGAAGATGTGTGGGGGGGGGGTCTACTCTCTACTCTCATGTCTTAACTTTAACTTTCAGTGTTTGTATCCTGATGAAGGAAACTTTGGTTCTAAAACTTGTAGGTTCTTAGATAATTTAAATCTTTTTTATAAACAAAGACAATTATTTTATTTTATTCAAATTATGCCATAAAATAAAAATATAATAATAATATTAATAAATAAACCTCTACGGTTTTTATATTTTAAAATAACGTACTGTTACTGTAAATCGTAGTATTATTAATATTTTTTGTTATTACATTTAGGTATTTTAAACATTTATATTTTGTCTTCAGAGCCCTACGCTACATAATATACCGAGATTATTTTTAGACCATACTAATTAAACTAAAATGAAAACATATTTTTACTAAGATTTGCAACGTTTTCTTATTGTCATGATACGAGTAATAAAATTATTTACGTTGACCTCGACCTTTGTGCAATATTTTACGGGCAACCTAATCCCGGGCGGAATAGCTATTTTACGACAATGTGGGTAATAGGAAGGTAAAAGGTAATAGTTAATAGGCAATACCGTCGTTAAATCGATCTTTGTTGGACGAAATCTAAATCGGTGCTGTAGGTACCCGAATATAATCGATGGGTATTCACGGTCTGCGAGTTTCTAGGTCGGAAGGGTTAGCCAACTGATTCTCAACCCAAGTTGCCGATATCAAGGGGGCCTGGTCAGTGGGGCCATTTAGAAACTAAGTATTCTCGTTCATGGTATTATTAGATAAGATTTTTCTTTAAACACAATTGATGTTATTTATGCATAAATATATTTTAATTGAGAAAGGAATTATTTATTTCACCGCGCTTTGCGTCAAATTTATTAACAATAATAAAATTTGTGGCATTAACAAGGTGGTAAACAAGGATTCGAAAAAAGCAGTTTTAGTTATTAAATTATTATACACGGTGTCTGGAAATTTGAAATTTTGCGGAGAACTGGTGAATCTACATCTGGAGTAGATTTTATGCTACAGTGCTTTCGTTTTCGAGTAAATCCAGTTGGAAGTCGGAAATGTTTTAGGCCAGATTAAAAAAAAAACTATTTATTTTTATTTTTAACTTTATGAATAAAATCTTTTGTAATATTTATATTAATTTTTGTAATAATTATATATTGTATTAAATAATAAAATAACGCTCGCTAGGGGATTAACATTTGCTATGACCTTTTAAAATGCGTTATTTTAAAGTTAGTTGCCGAAAATAATGGAAAAAAAGTTTTTTTTTAATATTTCTCTAAAACTCATTTGTAATTTCCATGAAAGTGTCACTACCTTCAGTACCTTCCATTGTTTTTATAAATCGGCAATGTTGCATGGTAGCATTTCTGAATTAGAATTCTTCGAACAGAAGTTCTGACGATTGTGTAATTGATTTAAGAAGAATTGTTTTAATATTCTGTTTAGTGATGTGTAAAGCGGTTATGTGTGTTTATATATCTAAATCTACCTTGTTACGTATCTTTTTTTTATTTTTAAACTGTTTTTATTTTCTTTATCATTTATTGTACATTGTTAAAATGCACTTATTCACCTCGGTACATGCGTTATACCCACTTTTATATTATTTTTTATATCTTAACCTTTAAAATAGTTGTTGTAATTAAACCTGTACGCACTTAATCACAGAAAATGTAAAAGCCCAAAAGGGCGTAGATACGTAATTTATGACTATGATAAAATAATAATAAATAAATAAAAATAAACACCGAGATTTTTGGTTTTTATTTTTAACTTAATGAGTAAAACCTCAAATAGTAATATTTTAATTAATGAAGATAATATTTTTCTGTTTCAAATTTTAAATCGAAAATTTGGAGCAGAAAAATCAGAAAAAGATAGGTCAGATCTGGGGCCAGATCTGACCGATCTATGGGACCGATCTTGGGACCAAATCTGAGTGATAAGTTTGGGAAGCTCTGGTTTAGTCAATTGCTGACAGCAGAAGGGGTCGCAAGAGTGGAGACTAAGTGCCCTACACAAGCGCCTGAGGAAGGTATAATGGATGGTAAAAAACCGGACGTCGCGGTTGTAAAAGTTAAAAACATGTCATTTGTAAAGCGTAATAATTGCGCGGTACTCGGGTTCAGGTACTGCACTTGCGTTGATATTTTGAGTGTTATTTGAGGGAATGTCTAGTGTGAGATTAGCCCGACGCCGACGTAACACATTTGTGAAAAACAAGTGTAGGCAGATATATGGACCACCACAGAACTCTCGTTATACAGGGTATCCCAACAATAGCGCTGAATTTAAATTTCGCCAATTTTTTTTTATTATTAAGTTGGCAGCTATCAAAATTTTATATGTATCAATATTCTGTCAATCATACGATTAGTAAATATGGAAAGGTTCACGAAATAACAACGCGTTCAAAATTTAACATTTGTAAAAGCTCATTATAAAAATGAAGAATATTTTACTAAAACAGTTTTTAAACTTCGTGGAATTTTATTGCTTGTTTCGAAAAATTTCCTGGTCGTGTGATTTCAAGAAATGCGGAGAAATGAAGCCGTGTACGCCGATAAGCCACAAACAATAAGTAGTAAGCTTGCGGTAGAGATCCAAAGTGTTATTGCCACAATCGAACTACAATATGAACGATGTTATTTTTAGTTTTATCAAAAGAGCAAGAGTTTGCAAGCATAGCCGTGATTAAACAATTATTGAGATTCGCTTGGTTGTGTTATTTTTACACGAGTCAGTCAGTTTGCGAGTTTCGTCTTTGGAAAAGAATGTTATCATAACGTTAAAGTATTACACAGCAAATGACATAATAAATTACTATAATAAATACCTAGATTAAATAATATTATTTTATATTTTCCGAAAATGAGTTGACTAAATTTTCCAACAAAGAAACGAAAGACAGAACGTTGAATGCGATTCTCGTATTACTGTCGACTTTCAATAAAAAAATATTCAAAGACTTCAAATTTAATATTCTAATTCGGACCTTATTAAAAACCTTATACGTATTACAATACTCGCTGAAGTCTCCGGCGTTGCTCGGGTTATACGCAGTTTTTCATCAAAAAGTATCAAAATTCTGCATCAAGGGTAGGAAAATGGTAGGGCAGGGTAGTGATTGGGGTAGTTTTACGAAACCCCGTGTGGAGTGTGGACTCGCTCTTGTTTTGAAGGTCTAACGTAAAAAAATTCATCAAACAAAAAAAAAAACCGTAGAATTTTGTGTATAAAAGAAAACAACGCAAGGCCGCTTGCCCGCTAAATACGAGTATGAACACTCTTCTTCATAGAAAAAAAAGACAGACGCTCTTCCTTAGGAATTAAAAAAATGCATTTTTATTTAACATGCAGTAAAGTAAAAATATATCCGAGTACTTATAAAGATAGACTGAGAATTCATTTTATGAATGCCGGTGACCCATTACAAATCCTTTCCCTTCACCTGATTGTGATTTACGTGTATTTACAAAACTTTAATATTTGTAACATAATAGCGCTGTCAGTTGTAAATCATACTTTCAAAACAGAAAAACGCCACAAAGACAGGAAATTTTTAAAGAATACCTCTTTTATTTTTTTGTTTTTTTAACGAATTTTCGTTAACGTTAAACAATAATAATATATAATAATATTTTTGTTTTTTTCCACTCTTCCTCTATATGCTTTCCATAAATAAATTGCAAAATAATTTACATTCCAAAAAACCTTGGATTTTTGAAAACTTTGGAGGGTATTTTTAAAATTGTACGAAAAACACTGGCAAAGTTTTAAAACTGAAATAAACGTTTCCACAAATTAATGTATTATTAAATGAAAACTAATCACTTCGAATAAATTACTAATTTAATCAAAATTGTCAACATTTTTCGTAATTGTTTCTTTGTCAGGATAAAATTAAAAAATGTTAATAATTTTGATTAAATAAGTGATGTATACAAAGTGATATGTTACCATTTAATTGAAATGAAGCCACAAACTGAATTTGCAAATATTGAAGAAGTAATGTATAAAATAATGAAATAAAACCATCACTTTGTATGGTTGACATGGGCAAATATATCAATGAATTTAAATTAAAGTGATTGATTTATTTCACATTGATGTTAAATGAAAGGGGGATTGTTTTCTAGGAACACATTATTATTTTCGATTTCCAGAAAATCGATGAAATAGAGAAGAAAATTTATTACAAAAACCACCGAACAACTTTAATACACACAGCATCTCAATACGTTTCATAAAATGAGCTCATCATCATGAAGACAATGTAAATATTTACAAGTGCACTCGGAAAAGTAAACGAAGAGCGGCGAAAAATTTATCGGAAAACCGGAATTTTGTGATCCGAAAAAACAACGGCGAAACGACTCAATCAAATCCAAAACAGCCGGTAGAAGTTCTCGCGAATTTCGGTTTATCCTCAGATTTGTCTGGTCGGCCGCCCAAGCGAGCGATCTCCCCGTAAGCCGCCGCCTATACTGAGCGCCTCGAGCCGAGGAGTAGGGCGGGACGGCCGCCTATTTTTACCGCCGCCGCCTATCCGACCATGGCGTATAGCGTATAGTATGCTACCTACACGGTACAATTATGTGGACGCCATGCTCGTGTTTGCGGGAATTGCTGAGATTGTAAGGTGTTTGGGAAGGAACAACAACCGGTGACGATGTTGACAATTTGTTCGGTCAAAATAACTCAAGCTAAATATAAACATAGATATTAACCAACTATCCATAGGGTAAAGCAAGGGTAAAGTTAACCTCGCTTACCTTTAATCTCCCTCTTTGCAAGACCAACTCTAAACAGAACTCATTTATCTACAGATCCACACACTCATTTAACTTAAATTATTACCACATTGACATTTTTAACTCAACTTTACGTGACATAAAACGAAAACTCACCAAGCAACATGACACAAACTAGAAAGTTCAATCCCTATATATTCCCGTCATTTACCACTTAATCCTATCCCTATGTTCCTCCTCCCCCCTCCCCCTTTTTTATGTTTTGTAACTAAACAATAAAACTAAGAAAATACCCTTACACTGTCACACTTTATTATTAATTATTATCAGTGGAAAGTTCATAATTGGCATAATTATCATATTATTATTGTATTATTTTGTAATCTCTGATTTGCTGTCAACTTTCCCTAAAATAAATAAAATATAATAAAATAAAATAAAATAACAATTGGAGACCACAACCTAAATTTAAGCAGAAAATCTGCTTAATCTTAAGCCTTGATGACACACGGCGAGTTTACAAGCTACTATCTGGGAAATTCACTATCTGTTAGTAAACTCGCCCAGTGTCAACGTGTTACTTGCTAACTAGCAGCGACTAGCAGATTGTTGACAATCTACAAAAAAAAGTTGAAAGGTCGTCAACTTTACTCGCCTACACGCTTGCTCCGCTTGCTCGTGATTGGTTTATTTATGTTTCCAACATGGCTTCCGATAAACAGCTGATTTCGACTGTCAAACATTTGAAGAATTAGTTCACGCAGGCTTCGTTATTCTTGTTACTGGCGCTAGCAGAGGCCTCAGTTTCCTACGCTTCTGAGCGAGTGAACAGTTTTGTGTGTCATCATGACAATCTCACTCGCCGATTTACCCGCTTTTAAAACTTAGTAGATAGTAGCTTGTAACTCGCCGTGTGTCATCGAGGCTTTAGGTACTAAAAGCTCTCCGAGAGTAAGTTCTGACATCTACAAGTTATCGCATAAATTCCAAGAACAGCGCATTATTTTCAGCTTTAAATGACATTATCAAAAGTTAGACTGAATGCTGTAGAAATGAGATCCTTAAGGCGAATGTGTGGCTAAACCTCGTATGAACAGAATCAAGTTTATAAACCACATACAAGAAATAACCAACAAAGGCATGAAGACACTAGGATTTATAATCAGAACCATCAAAGACTTTGATTCACTAGAAGCTATTAAAATTGTATATTTGTCACTAGTACGCAGCTTGCTGGAATACAATTCCATCGTTTGGTCCCCATATTATCAAATTCATATAAAAAATATTGAACGAGTGCAGCACAAATTTTTACGATTTATTAACTTCAAGTTACATATACCTATTCAACACATTAACTATACATTCCTACTAAATACACTTAAATTGCATTCCCTAGAAAACAGAAGAAAAATAATTGACCTAACTTTTTTGTTTAAAATTATTCACTCCGAATTAAACTGTTGTGAACTTCTGCATCTCATTGACTTTAGGTATCAACCCGAGCGACAAGGCAAAACATATTATTCTGTAACAATAATTCTCTAACCAACTATCACACACATGCATCAATTTCTCGACTTCACACACTAGGGAACAAATACACCTCAAATATCGATGTATTTAATATAAGTTTACCGTTATTCAAGAAATATCTAAACAATATTTTTATGTAGAATATTTTGATATCTAAGGAGCATCACCTAGGGTCTATTGCATATATTTGTGTATTTCTATATTAATCTACAATGTAAAAACTTGTTAACGTTTTCGTTTTATGTATCTTGCATTTTGTCATGTATTATTCATGACATTTAATCAGTCACCTGTAAATTTTGTAATTGCTAACATACCTACTAGTTTATTTCTATGTCATTTACAACTTAGAAACTTTCTCTTTTATTGTAATGCACTATCATTCCTAAATTGATCTGTATGATGTTTACCTACTAGTTATATTTTTATAGTTCATCTTTTTTATTAAAAAAAAAAACTGTCTCTGTATTATAATCTTGTCATGTAAAAGCCCATCAGGGCGTTGAAAATTAATAAATAAATAAAATGAATAATGAGTAAGATTAAGAAAGGGACTCCAAAGGGCTCCATTTAATATTGAAAGGCAAGAAAGAGGGTCGCCGAGGGCCTGGTAGGAGACAAATGTTTTGGCTGCGTAATATACGAGAGTGGACCGGCATTAGAAGTGTGGAGGAGCTATCTCAGGCAGCGCAAGACAGAGAGACATTTTCAATAGTGATCGCCAACGTCGGGGGGACCTGATACGGCACACAAAGAAGGAAGAAGAAGAAAGGGACGAGTCGATGGTTTTGGCATGTTGAATGGATTAATGAAGATTTTTTTTTACAGGAGGAGCCGGTGGGACTATGGCATCCCCAATTGGGGTATGTTGTGAGGCTGAAGGTAATGGGGAAGGGAAGGAGATGGGGAAGGGAAGGAGATGGGGAAGGGAAGGAGATGGGGAAGAGGGAGGTGGGGAAGTACCTGGCTATTCAGATCTGGTCACCAAACACGGCTAACGCCATTTCAAGCAACGTTTCAATTCTGAATGGTGGTCTTACACCTGGGCGATACTGAGAGTATCTTACACTCTGGAACGTGCCGCAAATATACTTTGATTTATTTTAAATAAATAAATTGTGAAATAACACAAATTAATCAAATAAAATTTATTTGCCCATGCCAGGATTCGATCCCGCGATCCTCCGAGTGCTAGTCAAGAGCCTTACCGCTGGACTACGCCGGCCGTCAGACAGGAGTATAAAGAGAATATATGATGCGAATGTGAATGATAGAAGTCGGGGACGCCCGAGAACCACATGACACGCCAAATTGAACCAAATACTTGAGTCAAGTCATGAATCAAAAATAAATCAAAAATTAGAATAATAGAATGGTACGTAGATATGAGACGATGTATGAATGTGACTAAGGCGAGAAGTGTGCGCCAAGAATTGTTTGAAGTTTCATATCCTCTTTGCCTATCCCAGCGGGGAAACGGCATGATGGTTAGCTAATTAGTTTTTCAATTGCTCAATAAGAAAAGGGGATTAATAAAAAAGTTTTTTTTTTTACATCGGAAAAAGACAGAAAAAATCGATTGAAGTATGAAAGTAACAAGCAAAAGCTTTTGTTCTGAAATATCAAAAGAAAAGTCGTGGCTCGCCATCGATTTGAAGATAATAATATTATTATCTTGTTGTGCTTTTAAAGGTGGCTCTATGAAGTCTGTGTTATATTCTGAATATTGGTAAGCAATGATAGAGTAGCTAACCAAGACCCGCATAGAAACCGTGACTGGTTTTCGGAGTCGAAGGGAATTGAGTCTGAACACAATGAAAGTTAGAAAGTAATAAACATCGGAGCACGAATATCAGGGCTTTCAGGAATGCTAACAGGACGTAATATAATAATATTGCTGTGTTAGAAGAAATAATAATATGATTCTGACAGGTTAGAGAATTTCTTTAGTGAAAGGTGTTATAAGTGAGGTTAAGTATTGTCAAATATAACTTTAAAAACATTATAAACCACGTTACTGCCAGCTTATCTGGTAGCAAGTCAGAAGTGACCGTACTTTTAGTCCTGGGTCGGTCGTGAATAACCCGCTCATTGAAACCCTCTCACGGACCACGAAAGAGCGAGCGGGTCATTTTTTCGTCAGCACCCGGGTCTCGCGACTCACTTCTCGCAACCGTTCTATCTGGGTTCGGGTGCGGATGTGGCGGGGCGAGCGACGATAGATAGATGTATGAGAGAGCGAACGGTTTGTCAACACCCGGGTTTCGCCACCCGCTCTCTCGACCTCAGAGTAACAATATATACTCTAAGCTCTCGACTCAGGTAGTAGAAAGTAGCTGGGTGAAGCGTAATCGAGTTTCATATTTTGTGTCGCGAAAAGAGCGGGTCTTCGCGACCCGCTCGTGACGCCAGTGTGTCGTGAGCGACCCGGGTCGTGTAAAACGATGGATCGATCGACCCAGGACTAGTACAACAGTGTGGCGATTGCTACGTTCAAATTAATGTAGACTTTACTGAATGTAATTTTCCCTTAGGGGTGCAATATTATAATTAATATTATAAAACCATTTATTTATTTGATTCAACCTCAGCCATGCGAAGAATTGTCGAACTGCCAAAATGACGCCGATCGATTAGCTTTTTCGGCGCAAGACGCCATTGTCCAAATATGACTATTATAACTATTATAAGTTAAGTTAGCCTCTCAAAAACTGGGCATACTATACAGGGCCACATAGAGTACACAACTGCTAACCCTGTACAAATCAAAAGTGCGCCCCACGGTTGAATTTGGCAGCCACCTCTGGTCTGGAGCCCCAAAATACCTGAAGAAAAAAAAACTTCGACTCTGTACAGAAACGGGCGGTCCGTCTGATAGATTCTCCTATTTTAACAAACGGATTGCAATCTTTAGAACACAGGCGTCGGGTGGGAATGCTATCCTTATTCTACCGATATTTCATTGGAAGATGCTCCGAGGAACTAGCGTCATTGATCCCTTCGGCACCGGTGCATAGTCGGGAAACATGCCAAACGCGTGCCCAACATATGTACACGGTTGACATTTGTCACATGAGAACGGGTCGCTTCATTGACTCGGTTCTTGTGTTCAACGGCTCGGCTGTGGAACGATTTACCGGCCTTTGTATTTCCTCTTTCCTACAATATTGAGACCAGTGTTTATTCCTTCCTCTCCTCTAAAAAGACACTCCACAGAGCATCTCAGATGACATAGAATGAATGACATCTCAGATGACTCAAATGAAATGACAAGGAAATTATTTTCCTTAGGGCGGCCTCCTGTGTGGAGTTAATGTAAAAAAAACAAAGACGATACCATTTTAAAAGAAATTTCAGAAAATCGGTGTTTATAATTTAGCCTACGAAAGTTCTGTTAAAGTGGAAACATGGATTAATCCAAGAACGAGACGACGCGACGAGACGCTGGGGGACGTTGGGAGTCTGGGAGAGACTGAGAGACGCTTGGCAAAATGTCAAACACACGAGTCGCATTCGTTATTATTCTTTTTAACAACATCCGTTTCCAGCAGACCCTCAGAACACACACACAGTGCATTCACTTTGCCTCGCAAGTGTCGCAAAACATTAGTCATCTGCCATGGAAAGCGCAACGTCCTGAACACAAATGTAAAATAAACTACCTACAAGTATATTCCAAACGGTAAGGCTAAGGCGGTACTGTATCAGCACTAGACCCTATTATCTGTGACTAGACCCAATCATAAAGGCACAGAAAACTATTATAAAATTGATTCTTAGACTACCTCTAATTACAGACTCGAACTTAATCTTCAATATTATGAATGTGTTTGACGTTCGGCAGATATATGCAAAAACAATCCTTACTCATCTATACACAAATATACATAAATACTACGAAAAAAGATTAAATACTCGCTCTACTCGAAACAATGACAAAGACTTACTACAAATCCCCAAAACGCATACCATTTTTGGTCAACGAAATTTCAGATACCTTGCAACAAGACTTTACAACATTCTTCCAGATAGAATAAAAAAATGTGATTCTCAAAAAAATTTCGGTCAAAAATAATGATAGGGCCTTTACCGGTGCACTCACCCAAATCCGAAATTATTAATGATTTGGTATTATACAATGGAAATATACAAGCAATGTATTGGTTGCTTTTATTTAAAATTATTATTAATGAAACCAATCTATTATGTGAATACTTTTTTAATAAAAATGTAGGTATGTTTATAAGTATTATAAATTGATTTAAAAATTACTGCCTCAACACAGGTTAGCCTAGTGAGGCAGATTACTGAAAAACCAAAATTTATAACTATCTTCTATTTTTCATTTATCTACTGTTCATATTTATATTTTTTCTGTTGGTATCCTTTTGTACTTATGTAATTTTAAACCACTGTAAACATAACACTGAATATGTACTTTTTAGTTATAATCTTGCAAATTTCATTCAATAAAGATTATTATTATTATATTATAAACAGAAGTAGTTAGAACTATATACCGGTGTGTTCTTGAAATTTGCAGAGCTTTTAAGATCGGATTTCAAGGGTAACGCAAGAATGTACCTTTCAATTATCTTTCATTTCCACCTGGTCAGCATTACATATATATACAAAAAAACTAGTAAAACGTTTTTCATTTCGATTTTTATTATTTTTATTTTTCAATATCTAGTAGGAATATGAGCTATTTAATTATGGCGTAATGTTAGCATTATGATATGGCAGATTTCTAAATGGCCGTAATTGCCTAGACCTAGATAATACGAACTTATTGTCTAGAAATTGAACGCTTTAATCCTTTGAAAAAAAAGTTACCTCACACTCTTTATCATTTATTTATTTCATGCCTCAAGACGAAATTACTCGTGTGACAAATTTATAACAAATAATGTATGGCAAATCACAAAAACATGCAATGTCCGTGCTCCGTAATGAGTTTGCTTTTTACGAAAATGTCTGAAAAATAAAATATTATCATAGATTCAATAATTCGCGAAGAAATCATAACAACAAGCATAACAGTTTAATATTATGCTCTCAATCGTGACCGATATATAAATATAAATAATGATTTATTTCATCAAAACAATGCATCTCTAAAATGACTTTCAATCCACAATGTTTCACAACAGCGAACAAAAACAAAAAAACAAAGGATTAAACTCAATAATGATTTGTATTTTGTATAGAAACAATATCGCAGACTTGGGTGTGGTCGCCTGAACTACCAATCTCATTTTAAATGCATCGAGAATTAAAATAGGCACCATAGAAGCAAGCACAGCGAATGAGAATAATATATAATATAACAAGTGTTATTAAATATCGATCATTGCATATTTTCAAGCAATTACACACACCTTTGTTGATGATAAATGACTCGAGATGATCATGATTACGGTTTATTGTTATCCTGAGTGTTTGATACGCTTCTTGAACTTGCCACGATAATTGGAGAACATTCAAGAACATTCAGGTCCTTCCTGAAATGGGCGCCGAGTAATACCTAACCTACACGACTGGCAATATTTTATTTAGTAGGATGCGATCACCAGTCAAGATTTAAAAATAATGATTATTATTTGTAGTGCCAATAATTCACAGATTGAAAAGTGAAGGAAATGATTGACTGTGTCTAATGATGGGCGGTGAGTAGGAAATGATAAGGCATTTTTGGGTTGGTCAAACTCGTTAAAATTTGTTATCATTTCTCAATTTTGGTAACTGATTTTTTTTTAAATATTAACTCAACACGGGATGCCTAACTATCTAAAAACCTACGTGGTATCTTTGGAGATGATGTGTGGAGGATCTTTTCGATGAAAGGAAGGAGTGAACTCGGGTCTAGAAGATATGCAAGTTACAGGAGGGATCAAAAACTCAAGCTGGCAAATAATTCAATAGCTAAGCCGTTGAATACAAGAAAGGCGTCGTAAAAACAGCTTGTTCACATATGGAAAGCAAATATTAAAAACGTGACTAAATTGTGCCTACTATCGCTATGTGAATGCAAAACCCAACACTAATCAAACATTGGCATTTTTAATTTATTTATTTATTTATTTATTTTCGGGAAATCGACAGTTTACATTTTTACAGTTTGTACATGTTTGTATAGCCAAAATAAAACCAATTATGGATTTCCTCCATGTGACTTTACCTCTGATTAACAGCATAATAAAAAAAATTAAATAATAAATTTATAATAAAGCATTATGAGATCAAAAATTTTATAAAACAAAAGATTAAGTATATAAAACTAAAATTTACATAAAACATAAAATATCAATACATTGGTAACCATAAGAAGCCAGATTGTACATATAAATCAAATCACAACAAAATTAATTAAATAATACCAGCTTTATCCTTCCTTTAAGAGCAAAATCAAACACAATATAAAAAATCTTTTCATAATATGAATCTGAAAAAATATGTATTGGAGTAGAATATTATTGTTGCTAGAATTAATTTTTTTTATTTCGATAAAAATCATCGATGCTGTTTATCTGGAAACTAAATATGTTGGCTTGGCCGTGTTAGCGCTGAAAAATATTTTATTTGTCTTTAAGCGAAGATAAAACGGGTCGTCTAAAAAAAGATTTTCTTATTTTAAAACCTTTAAATATTTTATGAGAATGGGAAACTGCGAGTAACTCAAGTATTAAGAAGGAAAGCCAAAATAGTGAGCGGAATGGTCTAAAATAGATTATAATAGATTAATTAATTATAAACTTTTTGCGGCCGTTTTCATTAAATTGCATAAACACAAGATGGAAAACCTTGAAGGGAGCCTAAGCAGATTATCAGAGCGAAACCGGCAGGTAAGAACAAAACTAAACTTATAGTTACTGTATGTAAGTACTATTCTATAAGACGGCATCAAAGCACATAAAACTGACAATGAGTTCAAGCCCAAATATCAATATCTATTATTAATCATGAAAAATGTGGAACACTCTAACATAATTAAATACTGAAACACTTTTGGCAAATTGCAGAGATATAATCATCTGAGCTTTCTTTTGAATCAATCAAACAATCAATGAATCTCTAATATCCGGATCTCTCGCTGGCGAAAACATCCATTTGGCAGATGATTTAACTGAAAAGAACTAACGAAAGATATAAATAGGAATGAAGCAGAAAAACTCAAATCACGAGATGACTCGTCAACTTTTTTGTTCGTAATTTAAGCTGTATGATATTGCGAAGGTGAAACTTTGACGGAAATAGGCGGGT
This sequence comes from Limnephilus marmoratus, assembly GCA_917880885.1. NCBI lineage: Eukaryota > Metazoa > Arthropoda > Insecta > Trichoptera > Limnephilidae > Limnephilus > Limnephilus marmoratus. The sequence continues at coordinate 22,802,556 of OU862923.1, read as the reverse complement.
AGATAGAAGACAGTAGAAACAAAACAAAACAAAAAAAAAACGATTAAGTTTGAATCTAGATGCCGTGTTCTTACAATGCTCGTAAAACTCGTCTTCATCAGCACCTTACAAGAAAAAATGGCTAATGACTAATTAATGATTTTCTTTTGTGTTGTCCAAACCATGACTGGTTTAGGGGCTGAGGATGTTCCTTGAGGTATTCCGGTTTCGATGCCATTACTATTTTTTAGCTTGCATGTTTGGCGTATCTCAATCGGCGGTATAGAAAATCGATGAAAGTCTCGAGGGATCGTAATTTATTTGCACAGCTCGCCAAGTGGAGTCCACATTACGTCATGGCTATTTTTATATCTTTGTTATCAAACACAGCAGGCAGGGGCTTTACAGTTGAAGTGGCACGGTCGAAAACCGGAACTTTTCGGTGCCAATGACATCATGCCATTGACATCCTCGGACAAAATACATACAAAGCCGGTATACTGGCTACTGGACTTGCTAATCCACAGTTAACGTGCTGCTTGATGTAAGATATCCACAATTGAAAAGGGGTCCACAGAAAGGCGAATAACAGCATAAGCCTACTCATCTGTTCTCGTTGCACTCGATATACAAGTCGTTAAACTCGATGTTAACCCACATTGTCCCATTTTACAGGCATCGAGAGGCATCGGAAATGATGCACCAAAATTGGACAGCTCAGACATAAATAACCATTGTAAAATAATCACTTCTGACGAATTCGGATATACAAGCTAAATTGTGTACATTTATCTACATATGGAATAGACCACGGCTACTTGACCATCAATACAATAATATTATTATATCTACAAATATACAGGTAAAAAGTTCACGTTATTGGTAGAGTACCTACTTATTAAGTATCAAATGACAATATATAGTGTTCGTATGTTTATTAGGAATATAAAAAAATGTAAAATGGAAAGAAATTTTTATAGTGAAATGCTTGATGAAGTGATGATAAATTTATCTGTGCCTGATTGAAAAATGTCATATACTTGCATGAGCTGTGATTGCGCGTGAGTTTTTTCTAATTATTTACAATTTAAGTGCATTACCATTCTCAAATCTGTTGGCTAATTTTGCAATCAATTTGTTTAAATCAGTACCACCTACCTATTATTTTTTTTCTGCTGGCGTCGCAACCTTTCTATTGAATATTCTCGTTCACCACAACATATTATATGCATTGTCTCAGTATTTGGCACGCTTCTAGAGGTTTCGCGAGAATTGCATTGCTGAGTCAGATTTTGTGCAAAAATATCAAATATCGATTCACAAAGGAGCGGCTGTTGTTATGCACATTAAGTATTATGCAAATATTTGGATCCAATACAACAATTTTCACAAAGATAACAGGAAAGTATTGTATAATGTGGCTGATATCACTTTAGAAAGGCTATCTTAAGATAATAAGTCTTGTACACAACAAAAAAATAGGATAAGTTGGTTTATTTAAGATAAAAACATGAATGCACGAGATTCATTGAATGGAGTAAAAAGACGTTAATAAAATAATTCTAATTCTAACCCTTATAAATGCAGTTTGGCATAAAACTGGCAGATGGACGACGAAAATAGACTGAAGGCAGTAGAAATTCGAGAAAACGGTGAATCATTTCAAATGGAACCAAAATGGTTCGAGGTCAAAGTTTGATGAAACCACGGTAACGGAAATGGTGCGGTTTTAACACTGAGCTGAGGCGCACTGAACAACTTAATCTCTCAGATGAGTCGCGTTGAAGGGTGAGACAGACGTAGTCAAAATTAGTATATACTTATTTGTTGATGAAGAAAAACAGTAAAATACGAATACATAGATGTGATCATGACAACTACTTATTAAGTTAAAAAAATGGTCCGAAAACTAAATTAAGAAATATATCAGGCACATCACAGAAAGTTAATAAAAGTGCTGCACGCAAGAAGAATTTAATAATAATGTTTCTCTGTTCTTATGCTGCATCGCTGCATGACATGGAAACATGGTCACTAAACCAAGCGTTGACACAAGATTGTGACACGTGACTGGTTCGGTTCCGTTGGATTAGGGTGAAGATTTCAACTCCGATTGAAGAGGGTACCAGAAGAATATTGTTTGATATTGCGATCCCGATAAAGTTCGGGATTAGGCCGATAACAATAACACTCATGTAGATGGCGATAAGGCTTAAATTCCCGCACACCAGCCGCCTGTTTTGATTTGTTCAAGAAAAATCATCGCCAAAAGGCCTGCTTTATTTTATTTTGAGAAGTTCAGGCACAGATGTTTAATTTTTTTACGAACGTGTTCTAAAGAATTTAATTTTCCACGTTGCACAATAAAATCATAACCGAAAGGTGGTTCGTAAGTAGGAGATTTTGAATTTTAAAGCAGTTTTTATAGGCCTGATACTTTTTCTGGGCTTATAAAAAGACAAATCAAAAATTACTTCATTATTTGAAAGACAAATATTTGTTCAACTCGCAGTATTTAAAACCAAAAATACTTGAAAAAAGATTTTAGTAGTGCAACACCATTTAAGAGGAAATCTGGTCGCCGAGAATTTTTTTTATTTTACCAAATTGTTGCTTTCACTGTCGCTCTTGTTGCTCCCCCGAATACTGAGCGAAAGGGAAAACTGAACCTCAACCTGATAATATCTAAATAAAATCATCAAAATCGAGGTTTTGTAGTTCCTTTTTTTCTCCTCCAAAACTGGACCGATTTCGAAGATTTTTTTATTAAATGTATTAGAATAAAATATTCCTGTCTGGAAGTTTTGCTTTTTTTTAATACATTGTCTAGTTTTTGTATTGAACGTCTGTTGGTGGCGTTCAATCGTGGCAATTTTAACGATTTTTGGAGGGTCCTAACTCATATAAGTAACTAACTTATCAAAAAAGCAAAACGCACCGACACGCTAGTGGTCGATTTCTATGTTATATTAAAAATATTTGCAGTAGTATGCATTCCGGAAAATATAGGTCCAAGGCAGTCATCTCTCAGATCAGCGACATCATCTGCAATTGGAAGGTTGAAAGAACCCAAGCGAAATCCGAACACTAATTTTGGTGATCGTGCGTTTGGAGTATCCGGCCCTGAGGCTTGGAATAAACTTCCCATGGAATTGAGATGCATAACCAACACAGCGGAATTTAGATCCAAACTAAAAACTCACTTTTTCAAATACTCATTTCCATAAATTCGTCATTTGATTTAACTTGATTTAAATTTCGTAATTTTTATTTTTTATTTCTGTTTGTTTCTAATAATTGTTTATATCCACGAATATATACTATTTTATTTGCTATTCCCTACAACTATTCATGAAAAAGTCAAAATGCTATTGATCTACCTACCAATAGACTGTCAGTGATAATCTAACACCTCAATCTGTTTAATGTTGTGCGGTGAATCATCTTAATACGGTAAAGATCGGCGATTAATTTCAATAATTTATTTAAGATATCCATACGTTTTCGTAAATCCGATAATTTTGCATCCATGTCCTTAAAAAGTAATATTATGTAAAAACTTCCTTCTTCTTCTGGCGCTGTGTATGATTCTGGCGAAAGTATGACATGTATAAGATGTGTAGAAGTATTTTTAAATGTAAATACTTATATGTTAGTTATAAATCTCTAACTTTAAGTCATGATTGTAAACATGTATGTCATTTAGGTTACCATTTATATGTCTTAGTCATAAGCCACTAGCTATAAGTCTTAGATGTAAGTCACTAGTTATAATTGTAAATCTTAGTTATAAGCCAGTAATATTATTATTTTATGTATTTATTTGTACAGCGCCCTTGAGGTGATTTTTCGCGAAAACGGCGCTATATAAATTAGCCAAATATTATTAAATATTATTATTAGTGTCAAAATTCAGAAAGGAAATTGGGGAATACGTTTAAATGGACAAAACGCCGCCCGGTTTCCTCCTAAGTTGTAATAGATAATGTAATGGAGTAGGTACATCAACAGTCGTATCAATTCGAAGTTGGCGGCGCTAAAGCAATTTAAAAGTATCCAATTCATTTCAGCTAGACTTCCAGTTTTTGCAACACCAATCCACTTTGACGCAATTATTAGAATCTAATAATTAGACTACGGTAAAATAAGACGGATGCGGTGGTTAGTAGCTGACTAATGAGTTAGGTTTTGGTCCATCAATTTCATTTGAGAGTTAAATGGATATTCGTTACACTTTTTGATACAGAAAGCGGTATCGGATGTGGTTTTTTTGGATGGTGTAATATCAGTCGGTTTTATATGCCTAATTCGCTTGACGTATCGACATTATTATCGTGACGGCTTTCGGACTGAGTTTTTGAACCAACGGTGACGATAAAATAATACGCTGCTTATGATGATATTATGGATATCAAAAAGCAAAAGAAAGGAGTCCCAAATGGATGTAACCAGCAGCGGAACGATGCATCTTGAATGTTGTGAGGTTAAAAGAAGTGGGGAAGAATATATAGGAAGAGGAAAGATCAGAGGAACCTGGTTATGCAAATTGGTTACAATAACAATTTTAAAAAAAGCAACATCAAAATATCAACATGAAGAAGAGAAAATTATAAAAATTATGAAGATACCATAATTGTAACACCAACACAACGTACAGTCACCCTCAGAACAGAAATCGAGAAATCCCTTGTGAAGGCTAATGTGAATATAAATAACTTCTTTTAAGTGTAACACACTTTTATAATTGAAGATACTCGCAGCGTTGCCCTGGTGAAGACCACCGTTCAGAATTTAAAAGTGGCTTGAAACGGCATTAGCCGTGTTTGGTGACGAGATTTGAATAGCCAGGCACTTTCTTACTTTATTCTTCTCCATCACTTTCCTCTTTCCTTCAGCCTCACAACATACCCCAATCGGGGAGGCCATAGTCTAACAATTGGGAGCAGTTTCACTCTTCAGTTTCACTCTTCGTGTGATATTCACATTAAAAAAACACACGATAAATGAATCTTAAATAGTAATTAATATAAAATACATCCGGACATCTACTGTGTTTGCGATAATGAGAGAATCTAAAAGCTGGAAAAGTTGCAATTATAAATGGGTAGGTACTACGTACTACATGAACATATTTTAATTCTATATTATGTGAATAAACCTGTCTATATTTTTATTGACCTCTGGGTTCTGAGCAAACGAGCTTACCAGTCTGCCACAAAGGTGTTCTGTAATCATAGTTAAATGTAATTATCAACACTTTGCAAGTTGTAAAAGTCCGGATGATTTTTACGATCATCAGATTGTGTTCTAGCATAGTTACTCAGTTCTTAGTGCACTCGTGATCATATAATGCTGCCTCAATCACCTGTGAGCAAAAATATGAAGAGAAACTCTAAAGTAAACGCATAAAATCAAATAAAATGCGGTATCTGGTAGTCTATAATGGCCTAATGTCTAATGCAAGTGTTATTAAAAGAGCTATAGTAGTTTTTCCCAGAGCGAGTTACTTGCTAATAACCAAGTAGTGAACTGTGAATTCGTTAGAAATTGCTATGACTAACGACAGAGGCGGGCGTAATGAGTGTGGGAATTAGTCTTTAATAAGGCGATCCATCTTCAGTCGGTATGCTACGACTTTTTACCATTCACGAGAATCGGGGATATTAGGAAAGAAGAAGAAAGCAGAGCTGGGAGAAGATTGAAAATGTTAACGATGAGATTTCAGATAAGGTGAAACGCGAGATGCCGTGCATTCCTGTTGAGCGACAGATGATAATCACAGGTATGGCTAGTGCTACCTGCAGTCTGCACGGAGAAACAGAAGGAAAGTGATGGCAATCGTTTAACTCAAAGAAAGACAAGATGATGGTGCCGCACGGAATAATTCTTCAGGAATCTGTAATAATATCTGTACCTACATTAGAAGTCAAAGGCTGGCTCTTCACTTTTTTACGAAAATTAACGCATAAAGCCGTTTTAAAACCCAAACAATAAGGATACGACACGGTCGATCGATAAAATCCGATATCAATAAGACATAAATTAAAAAAAATAAATTAAATATATATGACCGGTAGATATCTATGGCAACCTAAAAATCAAATATTGGAATGATGTTTGAGCGTTTTTTATTTAAGCCTTTCGTCTTTTGCCTCATATAGGCTTTTCTAAGCTCTTTAAGGTTCTTCTTGACCCTTCTGGGCTTTTCTTGGCTCGCCTTCGCCCTTATTGGCTCATATAGACTTTTCTAAGCTCTTTAAGGTTCTTCTTGACCCTTCTGGGCTTTTCTTGGCTCGCCTTCGCCCTTCTTGGCTCATATAGGCTTTTCTTAGCTCTTTAAGGTTCTTCTCGACTCTTCTTGACTCTTCTTGGCTCACCTAGACTCTTTTTGCACCTTTATGCATCTTTTCTTCGCTTATGACCGTTTTTAAACCCTGATAATTATTAAAAGCGTAGTACCAACTAGTTGGTAGTTTTAGTTGGTGTCGTATTTTATACTTAGTGACATTGCTAGAAATAGTGAGAAGTTATAAGGAACGGTTCGTTTGGCTACCGTTAATGTAGTAAAGTCGAATCGGTATTATCAAACCTATTCCGAGTTGTCACCTACGGCAATAGTACCGGTAGAGTTTAAATGCGAGTAGTTAACCTATTAAATAATTTCATCGTGAAATTCACTGTTGAGCGAATAAACCATTAGGATAACGGATTCACGGCACTTACTTTAGCACGTTACTAAGTTAGGTGCCATTTTCAGTTGCATTCTGGATTTACAGTAAGTGCCAAAAGTACCTACTAAATATAGTTCAGATTGGAAATTGAGATGGAATTTTTTTGTGTTTGGAAACACGACATTGATGATTGACAATATTATCTGTCTTAAATCTGTATTAAAACAACATTATAAGACAATTACGTCCTGTGCGTGCAAACTCTATTTAAATTTCTTTAAATGGACAAAGTATAGTGTTAATTTCAAGCGACCTCCCAGGCTTTTTTAGGCAGCATCGCGTTCATTGGTCAAAATATTGTACATATATTTACGTATCGGTGATCAATGAACCGGTGTATGCAATTTTTAGCCAAAAGTTGTTTTTAATTGTTTGTCTAGCTTGTAGTTTTTTAGATTTTAGAAATGTATTATAAGTTTGTACAGCGCCCTTGAGGTGATTTTTCACAAAAACGGCGCTATATAAATCATCCAAGTATTATTATTATTATTAAGCTGGGAAGATAGATTGTTTTACATAAACACCAATGCGGAAGTAATTAAAAATAACAAGAGTACACCTGAAATAGTATTTTTAGTGGGTACCTACGTAAGAACATTCTTTTTTAAATTAACCATACACAGGAAAATAAATTCCTTCGGGGTCTATATGATATTTGGGTATGCTGTGCGGAGGGTCTTTTTAAATAAAGGAAGAAGAGGAAGTTCTGGGAAGGAAAATTTATGAAAGGTGTGTAGGAGTCTAGGGGTCAGTGTGTCCAGGAGTGAGGGACGTATGAATCCATACCTGCCGCTGAGGTGCATGTGCAATTATTAGAATCAATCTCCGGTTGGCACAGAATGCATCAGTAATCGATATTATAATTGCAAAATACTCGTACATCTCATTTCAAGGAATCTCGTTCTAATCGAAGAGAGTAAAGAGCATAATCAAACGAGCAATCACTGTTAATCTTATCAATATTCATGTATGAAGCTGATTGTCGGAGATAATAAAATTATATATTATTATTAAAATTATCATATAATTTTAGTACTTAATATTGAAAAATGATTCATTAAAAAAAACTTAAGAAATACCAGGAGACACCGGACAACTACCAAACAAGCAGTAAAAAATTTATTCAATTAAGTTCAGTCCAAACGATTAAAATTATAGTAGTATATAGTTTGATTACCGGGGAAAGTTTATTATTATGCCGGCGCCAGACACGAGTTCAAAGAAGTGATCACTTCTTTGAAGACTTTGTTCACACATTTGGTCACATATTGTTGTATCACATATTGTTGTATATGTGTTCAAAGATTTGATCACTCCTTTGAGCTCAAGTTTTCAAATAGACTTCACAAAACATGGACGATGATTTGGTCGACACAGTTTGTTACTTCGATTTTTATACCCTTTACATTTCGGATCCCATATATCTGGCTCTCCTTGCATCAACTCTATAAACTCGAAAACACTCTCATTATTCCTCTCAATTGTTGGTTCGTTTAGTTGTTTACGCATTACGCACAATATCTCTCCACGGCGACGCTCTCGCAACTCGCAACTGGGCTTCGCGCACTACTGGGCTTCGCGCAGTGTGGCAGGCACACAAACATTTGGACTTTGATCCCTTTGATGTGCGCTAAAAAACCGACAATGAACGGCAAAGCGCACTTAAGTGATCAAATATGTGACAACAGTATCACATGCCCGTGCCACACATGTGACCACTTATTTGATCACTTCTTTGAATTCATGTCTGGCGCCGGCATTATAACATAGAAAACGTCTACAAATAAAGTCGAAGCAGAAATATTGATTTTCCGATTCACCAGACAAGACATTTTAATTTAAACATCTATAATGTTAAGTGATGAGACGTTTACGACCATTTGACATTTGAAAAAAGGTTCTTCACTCGACCCAATTACCGAAGATAAACACATCAACTGATTTTAAGTTCCCATAAGCGTGAACCTGTCCACCGTTTCTCTTCCTCAAATGTCACTAAGTATTATGTTAAACAAAACGGTTCTTAAATACGATGTTAAGTTATGATTACGCCATTTCCCAGCAGGGTAGACAGAGAGGTTGAAATGCCACACAAAGCCTGTTTTGACACAGACTCCTCGCTACAATCACAAATGAACTCGTGCACATAATATTTACCTACCTACTTTTTGAGTGACGATTTTTGACATGACGTGGCAAATGCCCTGACCGGAGTTTTTTTTTTTACATTAGCTCCACACAGGAGGAGGATTCATCTTAGATGCTGTGTGTAGGATCTTTTTAAGGAAAGGAAGGAGTGAACATGGGTCTTGAAGAGACCCATGTTGTAGGAGGGAGGAAACACGGAGGCCGGCAAATCGTTCCACAGCCGAGCCGTTGAACTCCATGTCAACCGTGTACAAATGTTGGGCGCGTGTTTGGTGTTTTTCCCGACTATGCACCGGTGCCGAGGGGATCAATGACGCTAGTCCCTTGGAGCATCTTCCATTATAATACCGGTAGAACAAGGACAGCATTCCCCCTATGCTCTAAAGATTGCAGTCCGTCTGTTAAGATGGTAGAAGTTTTTTTTTAAAGAAAGAAAGAAACAACTGCTGACCTTGTACAAATCACAAGTACGCCCCACGGTTGAATTTGGCAGCCATCTCTGGTCTGGAGCTCCAAAATACCTGAAAAATACCCTTGACTCTGTGCAGAAACGGGCGGTCGGTTTGATAGATTCTCCCATCTTAACAGACGGATTGCAATCTTTAGAGCACAGGCGTCGGGTGGGAATGCTATCTTTGTTCTACCGGTATTACAATGGAAGATACTCCGAGGAACTAGCATCATTGATCCCTTCGGCACCGGTGCATAGTCGGGACACACGCCAAACGCGTGCCGTACACGGTTGACATTATTTGTCACATGAGAACGGGTCGTTTCTTCGACACGTTCTTGTGTTCAACAGCTCGGCTGTGAAATGATTTGCCGGCCTCTGTGTTTCCTCCTTCCTACAACATGGGTCTCTTCAAGACCAATGTTCATTCCTTCATCTCCTCAAAAAGACCCTCTACAGAGCATCGCAGATGACATAGGCCCTGAGGGAAATTATTTTCCTCAGGGCCTCCTGTGTGGAGTTAATGTAAAAAAAAAAATCCAGGGTTACGAATAACCTGATAATATTAAAATCTACCTTTACAATAAGCGGAAAATATTGCTGGGTAAAACAGCCGAGGAAATTTGATCACCCGATCGTGTCATGTTTTCCCGGAACGGTCTTATTTTTCTCCTAATACTAGGTACTTTCTCCATCCATCAACTCTTAATGTCCAAATAATCCAAGCGTCCCTTTATCGTGGTCATCCATCTTAATTCAGTCTACTTTCGTCCTTCCTCTGGAGTTCCATGCCTCAATGACATAAAAAGTTGGCACTAGAATTCCATTGTGGACTGATATCCTCGCTCCTTTGCTAACATTACGATCCCATATTGTGAATACTGAAAACCAAATTGCAACCAAAACTGTTTTAAACTGTGTACCATTAAATAGGAAAATGCAATGCCAGTGGTATGTTTATATGCATCCACGACTAAGTTTAGCATCAGAGGAATGAAATGAACTGAGCGGCCACCTCTAGCCCCAGTCTCCTGTCTCCTCCAGGCAGACAACAAAGACAATGTCAGAGCACGGTTCTTTCCGAGTGAATAATGCACTCACTTCCCCACATTCCTCAAGTGACGGCTGCTTCTGGACTAACTAATAAATGGTGCTGGCGGTCCAACTGCACCAGCCAAACAGATAGGATCAACTAGAAGGTTTCTGAGAATAGCTCCTGCGGTTGTTGTTATGTTTTAAAGTACTTTAGGCTTGATGTTATCTATTTTGCGGCTTTCGGATTTAATGCACGTCAATATTTAAGGGCTTTTAACCAGCCATCGGCCGAGAATCCAAATTTCGTCGAAAGATGTTCTTACGATAGTAAAGGGCGGTTCCAATGAGAAAGATTGATTATTTTCCATACAAGCTTTTTAAAATTATAACTCAATATCGATTTTATTTCATTCAAAATTTTCTTTAATTTATATCTACGTACAAAATTACTGAAAGGCGTGATAATAAAACTATTGAAATTATGTACTTTTTGTAATTATTTTTTGATCACAAAGAATTTATAATTTTTCAATAATGTCTAAGCAACATAAGAAGGTAAAAAAATCTTAAATATATTAGTTTGTAAAACCGTAAATAAATAGACAAACTGAAGTATTTTCGTCACAAAACACGTGCGCGGATCTTTTTTTTAATGATTTTATTTAAACTAAAATTAGAATTCTGAAACATAACTTTCCCAGATTATATATTGATTTATTTTACTGCAGGATTGATTATAATATGATTTAATATGTGTGTTGTGTACAAAATTTGTAATACAAAATTTTGTTTGCAAATTTAAGAAATCTGCCAAAGACCTATGGTATAACCTTATTATACTAAAAATAAACATTTTTTCTCAAAATTTAAAACATATGTTTACTAGATAAAAAAAACAATCTTTCGAAATCAATTTATAATTTTTTGTGGAAAACAGTCAGTACGTCTAAAATTTTATTTTAAAATGACGTATTTACGGTTTTCTCTGGTTATTCCCTCTTAAGCTTATGTGCTTAATAATATGTTAACACTACTTTTAGGAAATGTCACCTGAAAAAAACATAACAAAGCTATAAAACAAGTTGACAAATTAAATAAAGGTGAAACAATCGGAGAAATCACTATTTCGACGAATCGGTTTACATTATGTATACAAAAAAATATAATTTGGATAAATTGGAGTTTTTCCCACAGCTTTCGTTCAAGAAGAATCAAAATAATGTTAATATGATTTATTTTATAAGAAAATTAAGAATGCGCATAAAAAACAACTTTAAAAAATAACTGTTTAATGACTAAAACTATTTGTGAGATCTTGATTAACCTTTTTTTCTTTCTTATAAAGTTATTAACAAAATAACGACTTTTGCGTTTAAATAAAGCATTTCTAGACTCGTTTTTATTCGATTTTTATGCTTATTATCTATGTACGAGGTGATATAAGATACACTAAAGACAGACATATTTTTGGCTTGTTTGGGTATATTCTCCTTAATCGGTAAAGTTTGATTTTATTACTCACGAGATGAGCTTTTAATTCCGGTCAGGTACGGGTATACAGTTATTGGAACAAGGGCGTAGTAATTTCCTGGATGGGAAGACATGCGCGGAGGAGACGAAAGCGTGGGCTACGGTTATACTGCGGTCAAAATGTCAACCATATCTGCATCATCTTCAAAGGTACCGAAGTTCATTCGTAATTGTTTAATCACAACTTTTGGATGGATTAAGATACCGAAAACACAACCTTTAAATAGAATATATCTGCATTCTGGGAAGCAACCGATAAAGTGCATTATTACGTAGGTATCTACTTTTCCTTTCTTAATAAAAGTATACGTAGGTACTGGCCCACTATTTACCAAAGAAAAAAGACCTTCAAGATAGACTGTGGTTTGAAGTGCATTTAATAATTATATTATAATACAAAATTAGAAATAGTTCATTTTTATAAAGCCGTGTTAGTGCAAAACCACCATAAGAACATTACAATAAAACAATAAATTATATATTTTTGAATGTAGCTATTACTTTGTGGTTATCCATTATAGAAAAATGAAACAATACAACTTTGTATAAACCACTTATATAATGTGCAAATCCGACCGGTTTCGGAACAAACGTTCCTTCGTCAGGGAAAGCTTACACTAATTTGACAGTTTCGAACAATGTTTTATTATGGTAGGGGTGGAGCCGTTGCTAGTTAATAATGTAGATTGGATGGGTAGGTATTAGTGTAGAGTGGGTGGGTAGGGGAACAAATCAAAATAAAGACCATAAATTGACTAATTCCGGAATATATAAACTAAAATGCAATGATTGTCCCTCATTTAATATTGGAAAAACAACTCGTAATTTTGAAATCAGAATCAAAGAACATTTAAGGTGTCTTAATAATAATAATTTTTCTGAGTTCGCTAACCATATAATTGAAAATAACCATAGTTTTGAAAAAATACAGGGATAAATATTCTTCATATTAATAATAAAGGAAAACGTTTAGATAACTTAGAAGCCTTGGAAATTAAAAAATCCCTTAAAAATAATGAATCTATTATCAACAAACAAAAAATATTGTCATATATTATCATGGATTTGTTCCCCTACCCACCCACTCTACACTAATACCTACCCACCCAATCTACATTATTAACTAGCAACGGCTCCACCCCTACCATAATAAAACATTGTTCGAAACTGTCAAATTAGTATAAGCTTTCCCTGACGAAGGAACGTTTGTTCCGAAACCGGTCGGATTTGCACATTATATAAGTGGTTTATACAAAGTTGTATTGTTTCATTTTTCAATCAATTATAAGCTAAAATAAAATCTTACTTGATACAAATTTAATACTATCATTAATAATATCTTATGTCTACACATAAATGTTGAACAATAACGGCAACCTATATAACAACAGCTCGTAACTAACAAATTGCAATAACCAACATAAGAAAATCATATACCCACCAATGCAATGCAGTTGATTACTGATTGTGCTGTTTACATGCAATATAGCACTTTTTCTGTATTATTCAATTTTAAAATGTATAAATGTAATGTTCTTTAATTTAGTGGCTCACTAGCCCACAATTATTAGGATTACAACGTAAGTTCGATGTCTTCGGTTTATTGGTAAATATAATGGATTCAAGTAGTATTGTATTTATGTCAATAGTAGCGACTGTTTACTAAGGCTTCTAGAATGGATCTGAGAATCTGAGAGCGGCGGGACCCGTCAGCTGTTCTCTTGTACTGAGAGCCCGCTCGTCAATCTTCGGAAACCCGAACGTTTCCGAGCGGCGTGATATCCGAACGCACCTACATTTACATACACTACAATAAGCATATAGAGGGAGTTCGGAAACGCAGAGTACAAACTGGAAACTGGTTAATCTACATCACAGATAAACAACAACAAAAAATCATTCGATCTGAGCATTTCGATTTACTTCGGCTAAAGGGTTAAAAAAACTTTTAAAGCCAATGCTTCGACGAAGACATTTAACAGTTGATCTTGACGTCTGGAGCCAGTGAGACTATGGCATCCCCGATTGGGGTATGTTATGAGGCTGAAGGTAATGGGGAGGGGAAGGCGACAAGGAGGAGGAAGGTGGGGAAATACCTGGCTATTCAGATCTGGTCACCAAACACGACTAAAACCATTTTTAAGCAATGTTCCAATTCTGAATGATGGTCTTACACCAGGGCGATACTGAGAGTATCTTCCACTCTGGAACGTGCCACAAATATACTGTATATTATTTTAAATGAATTAATTGTTAAATAACACAAATTAATCAAATAAAATTTATTTGCCCACGCCGGGATTCGATCCCTTCGGATTGCGAATCAAGATCCTCACCCCTCGACCATGAGGCCACCCTGATAATAATAACATTATTAAATTCGAGGTGCAACCATTTTTTTTAAATTGTGTTTATTTATTCAAAGTATTTCGGAACGGTTTTACGAGTAAAGTGTGCATGGACTGTTCAACATTAGATTATTGATTAAATATCAGAATTATCAATTGCACTGATCAGCCATTAAACATTTCAGAGACGTTGTTAATGATAATCAGAGTCATAATAAGTCATCGAAATCAGACCGTGACTGCGCATTACTAGCTCCCAGCTCCCACTATCGGATCTCCTCTGGGCATATCTGCCAGATCCAACTGTAAAGTGGAACGCACTCAATCGGCTACCCGTCGTGAGAGATCAAAATATAACTATAGTATTATTTTATCGAATTGTTTATATCGCCACGGGACGCCACTGATATTGTTCAGGTTAACCTCTAACCACGGCAATGCTCTGTTCACTGAGAAGGAATAATTTGGATAGACTAATAAATTTCATACGGAGAAAGGGCGGGATTCATTTTGATGACAGCGGCGGCGCTAGCAATTTATCACGTAAAGCAGAAATCCGATTGCATGACGCAGCAGAAATTTTCGAATGGTGAGTTATTGCGTCGTGAAAATTGCACACGTTTTTCTGTCTCGAATTTCTAGGTCAACGAAATTGTTTTCAGCACGCAACATCTACATCATGTCACATTCACAGAAGCTTTGAGAAAGTAAAAAATAAAACGAGATTCCATATTGTTATTCACTATACATACGTATTTTAATTATTGTTCAGTGAATAATCACGGGATATTATAATTGTAGGATTTGATAATTGCATTTTAGCAAAAAAGTACAGACCCTTAAAAAATCACGAAACGTGTTGAAACAAATTTGAAAATTACGCTTAAATTTATTTTTTATTTGTATGCATCACAACGGTCCCAACTGCTCCCAACTGCATGGTGAGACTATGGCATCCCCAATTGGGGTATTTGTGAGGCTGAAGATAGTGGGGAGGGAAGGAGATGGTAAAGAGGAAAGTGGGAAAGTATCTGGTTATTCAATCTGGTCACCAAACACAGCTAAAGCCATTTCAAAGAACGTTTAAATTCTAAACGGTGGTATTACGACAGGACGATGATGCGAGTATCTTCCACTCTGGAACGTGCCGCAATTATGCTATGTATATATTTTTCAATTAATAAAATTGTGAAATATCACAAATTAACCAAATAAAATTTTGTTTGCACACGCCGGGATTTGGTCCCGCGTCTTACGGATTGTCAGTCAAAAGCCTTGCCTCTCGACCTCGGAGGCTGTCGTTAAATACACTGAACGAGAGATACAGACAGACAGACAGACAACAAACGATCAAAATAAGTGTTTTTATTTATTTATTTATTACACGCCCTGATGGACTTTTACATTATAATTTATAAGTTGAGTAACAAACAATGAAGAAAATATAATACAATGAGAAAAGAAAATACACAAAACAGTGTAACAACAAAACAAATAATAAAATAAAAATACATATTATGTAAAAATGATAAGAAGTCTCATATTCAATATAAAAAAAAATTGAAGAAATTATGTAAATCTATTTGTGCCTAGAAGAATAAAAGTGATAGAATATACAACGTTTATACTGATTAGTTTTAAGATGAAATATATCACCTAGATTAGAATATTTATTTCCGAGACTGTGAAGTCTCGGAAACGGAGAGTTTTGATAAGCTAGTGTCCTGGTGTTATTGAAGTAGAAGGGTAATAAATGTCGACAAGATTTTTGGGGAACATGGATATTGATAAATTGAAGTAATTCAGAACAGTCAATTTTATAATGCAGTATTTTATGTAATAATATTAAATCTGTGCTTATTCTTCTTTCTGAAAGTTTCAATAGAGACGTTTTATCCAGGAGATAATTGTAATCAATGTTTAGTATAGGAATATGCAATGTATAGTTTATAAACCTTAGAAACTTCCGTTGAATCTTTTCAATGTTGTCTGAATGAATGTTGTAAAAGGGAGACCATAACGTCGAGTTATATTCAAGTTGGCATCTGACAAGGGTTTTATATAACATAATAAATGTGTCTAAATCATTGAAATCTTTTGCAGCTCTCAAAACAAAACCAAGAGTCATTTGATGATTGATAAGAAAAAATGCATTGAAACTCGGACGAAGCCGAGCAAATATACTTACTAGTTGTATTTAAATTATTTAAAAAAATTAAAAGACACTACGAATTTGTATGAAAGGTTACCCGGAGAATAGAAAGCTGCACAGGCTGTTGATGTGGACGGTAAGCGTAAGCAGAATGCACCGAGATTATTAGTAACAGAAGGGCTATTTTGTTGTGAAACTTTCCGACAGAACTCGTAATAACATTATGCCAGGGGCGACGGAAGCAGTTAGCTCTGCCTAACCTTTATATAGTGCAGATATAATGCCAAATGAACTCGGGAAAATATGCACATTGTAATGGATTTGCACGTGCGCAACTTTTGTGGGTAATGGTGCTTTTAAAAGCGAAGGTTATAGAACGAAATTAAAATTATAGAGCTAGTTAGTCGGAGAATATTTCCAGATCCAAGAAGAAAATTGTGGAAAGTGTGAGGAGGTTTATAAGTGTCAGCCTCACAACGTACCCCAATAAAGTGGGGATGCCATAGTCTCACTGGCTACAGACTGTTGGCAGCACTAGGGACTCTTTCTTGTGCAGTATTCCCACAAGAAATTAAAAACATTTTTTAAAACGCAAAGAAAAAAATTGCACTGGTTCGTGAACCCGGAAGAATGCATGTGTTCGAAATTCAGATTCCAGATCCAAAATCAAGTATAAAAAAAATACTGCCAAGGAAAGTATGGTAATTTAGAAGAGTGGGTCAGAGTTTCATGGGTTCTCTAGTCACTGGAGGGAACGAGAGATGAGAGAGAGCTCATCATGGATTTTCCTTGAGATAAGTATGTGAGTTGACATTAAGAAAAGAATTAAAAAGGGAAAGATAATTACATATTTACTACAAAAGATAATTAGATAGCGAGATTTGAGAAATCGAATGCAGCAGATACTAAAACTATTAGCCTAGATTACGATTAACGGTAGTGTACCCTCTCTGCTTAACCCTACGGCATTATCATAATAGGCCTACACAGGAAGTGCCCAAGTGCAATCTATTTCCATTGCCAGGTCGCTATTATAAAACACCAGGCCAGCGAGCGGGTGGTACGCTTCTGGCATCACTGACAAAATACATACCTACGTATAAAGTACTTATGTGAAATATTAAAAATATACTTAATAATTATTGTAAGGTCTCATAGAAAATATTTCAATAAAGTAATTTCGCGTAACGGGTCTATTCTTGTTGCGTCATCTTCTACATGAAGAAGCACGCTAGAATACGCGCCCCACATTGTCACCCAACCGGGGGTGATTCATTTTCCCTGGTTGCACACACTACAGACTATAGACATTTTGTGTGACGTCGTGTGAGGCGTCACTTAAATTAAGTGTTTAGTTCGCTGTCAATAGATATAACGAAGCAATCAATCCATCTTTTAATTGATTTAAATCTCGTAAAAGCATCTTCTTCACGTCAATATTAGAATAACATACATTGTACAGAGAATAATATCAATCAACTACTTATGTACAGTCTATCAAATAAGAGTAGAAAACATAGGAGGGCGCCACTGTAGTTCAAATGGCAATACTAAAAGTATAATCATGGTGTTAATCTAAAGCTATGTAACCTACATTTTAATTAAAAATTAAAAAGGCATTAGAAGTGAACAAAATATTTTTTCATTCCACTAATCTCAAATCAGAATTGCAAGTAGGTATATTATTATTATATTTTTACAATTTTATGTTAACATAATGAAGAATAACGATATTGTAATAAAATATAAAGCACACTTTAGAAATTGCTCACATTTATTTAATATTAGTTTAAGTACCTACTAGCGTTGTCCAGGTGTCCAGGCTTTAGATCATGTCTCTAATTTTAGATCTGAATATATTTAACTCATTCGGATCTAAAAATAGTGTAACCAAACTCATCATTAATGATTCTTCCTTTCCACCTATTGTTTAATTCAAATATGTTAAATTAAATGGAAGCCAATCACTTTGTAGAACACAATTTAATCAAATTTATGTCAATAAGTAAGTACCTTAACAACAGTGCTTCCTCGATTTAATTTTTTTTAGGAACAAAAAAATGTACTTTTAAATGTGTATACGGTGTTCTGCATTTTTAGTGTGATTGCACTTTAAAAGAATATTTGACAGGTAAATTAGTGTTGCCAGCCTACAAATTTTGTAGTTCAATTTTTTTATATTTTCTACTCTTATTTGACAGACTCTAGCAACGTATTTAGTCTGTGTGAGCAAGCGCTCCCCGCAATGCACTAATAAAGTTTATTGAGTGTGCAGAATACATGGTAGACAGGTGGTTGGTTGGATAGGTAGATGGATGGAAAGGTGGGGGTCTCGTGTTGCGGAAAATTGCAAATTTTCTGTAATTTAGGTCGGGGCATTTAAACGTCGCCGCGTCGTGCAAAGCGTCTCCGCTCTCCTTCTCCCGGAGAAACTCTATTAATGCGGCACGGTGCTAAAAGCCAAACGCAAGGGGAAATTATTATAAGGTTAACTTTGGTAGCTGGTCACCAGTGGAATGGGAGAGGAAACTGTAAACAGTGCGATACTCAACAAGTTATGGGACTTTTAGTGAAAGTTGAAATGAACGCTAAATTTTTTGTTGCCAATTGTAAGAAAATTGAATTGATTTTGTCAGAACCTAATGTACAAACCATGGATAAGGGAACACTGGTAAAATTAGCATTAGGTTTGTTAATATCCCATTTATGATGAAGTTGTACGTGAAATCCTATTTAGAAACTATTTTGATTAATCTTTATGAAGAATCGGCCTACAGTATGAACATCAAAAAATATGCTACAGATAAATCGAAGCTAAGTATTGGAATTATAATAAAATTATGATTTACGTAACAAAAAATTTAAGCGTAAACCACCAAAAAAAATGTTTTTTCATGACTTAACTATGAAGTAATTATAAGAAAGATTTTTTAATATTTATATTAACCTTTATGGCTAAGACTATTTTTGAGGTTTTCCATGTTCTAACTTTTTTTCGTTCTTATAAAATTATGCACAAAATAAATCAAAACCCACCTTTTCACTTACTTGCCTCGTGCAAATAAGACGCTCAATTTAAAATTTTTGCAGGCACGAGATTCGAAATATTTCTAAGGTTTATATTCCTCTTAATAACAAAAAAAAAACTTAATATAGTTAAATGTTTGAGCCACCATTTTTGAAAAAATATTACCTAACTGTACTTTAAAATAGAGAAGAGGGTTCCATTCCACTTTAAAAATAGAGAAAATGGCTTTCAACTACAGTTTTTTTTTTTTTAATTATTTCTGGCTTTCACCCTTCAAGGGCGTTCTAGGCCATCATTAAAAATTACACAGAAAGAAAAGGTGAATTTATTAATTTTTATTTAAATGTGCAAATTTCAGAATTATATGGAAGATGGAAGATTGGTTCAGACTTAGAAGAGATGAGATGTTGAATGGAGGGGAGGCAATTTTACATAACGCATGATAGAAGAGAGGATATTTATAAAGTAACTTAAAAATATGTACTTATCTACGTACATAGAACTATATACACGATTATCAAAACAAGGCATCTACACATTATATAAATTATGTCCAAAATATGTCCGGTATAACAATTATATCCTCTGCGTAGGTATAAAGTGTATCTAAATTTCTCTAACAAACAATGAACAGTGTTCAAGTGACCTCCAGGTAAGTATGGACCTGTATATTTTCTGCCGGTACAGAATATAAATAAAACAATATAGGTATGTACATTAAAGAAGTGTGTCCCGGCGTGAGTTTGCTTATTAAACAAATATAAGGCTCTTTTCCCAGAATGACGAAATTTTGAGCAATTGATGTTCAAAGCGGGAGAAAGGTCGCTGTCTACAGGAGATTTCGAAAAACCCCCATTCCCTTTTTCCACCCCCGCAGAATTTTGATACTTCTTGATGAAATTTTGACAAAAGTAGAGGAAAATTACTGTATACGTCTTAAAAACTCTGTGTAAAGCCCGGGCAACGTCGGGGACCTCGGCTGGTCATAAAATGAATAATATTAAATAAATAAAAAAATTGTCAATGAAGAATGAATGTGTGGGGATAAGTATAAAGAAAGCTATGTACAGACATTACAGACAGCAGACGGTTGATAATTTAATGCAAATATTCACATCTAAAGTAAACACACGGATAAGTTAACTAGAAGGCAGATGCACTCGCAACCAACATATACTATTATCTGCCCGAGCTGATGACGTCGGGAGTCTAAGTCAACTCTGCCTTCTACTATTATTACGGTCGAGATATTACTAGGTAAAACATAAAGGCGCAATGGAGACATTGTGTTTTCCAGGAAATCGAGCGGAGTTAGAACGGCAAATTTGACGGTTCCATTCCCCCATATATACTTACATCAGAAAAAGATAAGTAAAGCCTGAAGCCTGCTCCCCCATCCTATTATCATGTGTTATGGATTAGATGCGTCCATGTATCATTTATCATTATTCGTAAAATTGTCTATATTCTACGTTGTCATATTGTTAGGGTTTCAGTCACATTCAGTAAAAAAAAACCCACTCCGCTTAGACAAATATTCTGAGTTAACACTCTGTTCACACGTTTACACGATTTGCATTTTTTTATTTCTACCTAGCTGGAGAATGGCCGGGTCCCAGTTCTTAGGTCTTGAAAGAACCGCTTTTTCGCTTGTGATTTACAAAGAAGGATTCCAGAAATCCTATTGTATTTTTATAAACAACGGGTTTAAAATCTAACACCAAAACAAAACCAATTATCAACATGTTTACAAATAGCTCACACTCATTACCGACAGAGAAAGAACTGCTTGATCATTATAGCATGTAAGTATGTAATTATAATAAATGAGAATAGGATTTAGTCAAGCTTCGAAACAAATGCCTTTGATTTTTTACCTTACAGAGAGCAATTGTAATTAGTTTAGCATATTGCTTATAACACTTATTAACACTTTATAATCGATATTGGCTTTGGTCATATTATTATTGTCCATGTCGTCACTGAACTTATTTTTACACTCGGTCGGACGTAAAAGTTCAATCAAAAATGGTCATCGCATATGTCGTGTATTCATGTTTTATCTATTACACCGTAATATAGTTTTTACCTGTGTTAAATTTTAGTATAATTAAATTACTTATTCTAAGCTTGTAAGTATGAACGCGCTAATGATACAATAATATACAAAATTACATAGAGGTTCGGAATTTTGATTCCAATTAAAGGTGTGAGTGTAAAATCACTTAGCAACCTAGATAAACAGAGACGCTAGATAAGTCGTGTAAGATGGTTTGTTTTAGATTTCATAGTTCACCGTCTTTCTGTTGTGATGTTATTGCTAGGATTATGATTTCCACCTGTTTAGGCAATTTAATAGACGTTGACAAGGAGGCACCTGTCCGTACAACTAAGCACCGCGCGCCGGTGACCAATGAGAGGCCAGTGCAAATAACACAATAAAAGGGGTTGCGATCGTAAATATTCTAGTCGTTCAATTTTTTTATACGTTTTGTAAACTGATCCCTCTTTGTCTAAGTGTTCGACCTTGGCGTGCACGTGAGCGTGCCGCCATTTTGAAAAAAATATAGACGAAACAACAGTAAAACCCAGTTTTTCCCAAATATCTCGTTTCCAATGTAAATTTCTAAAGTAGCTCTAACAAAAAAATACTTGAAACTAAATTTTCTTACACTTCTAGAAGAAACGTTTAATTACAAAAATTATATCAAATTTTATATTGTACTAAATTTAAGCTTCTTTAACCGAAATTTTGCGTTGAAAAGGAGATATTTAGGAAAACTGGATTTACGAACGAATTTGGCTGTATTTTTTTTCATAATTGCCAAAAATTTCAAAGGTCAAAAACTTGGATTTTACAACAGGGGACCATTTTGTAAAACATATTTAAAAAAATAAACTAGCAGAATAATTACGATCACAGATCGCTAAATGAACTGACCTAGTGATAAATTTATTGTAATAGGTAGGTACAGCTTGGAGTAGTGAATATGATTGCAGAATTGCAAGAAACGTAGCGATGATGCAATTGAAAAATCATTAGTACTAATATTTACCGTTGTTATAAGGATAATATCCTAATTACATAGATATTATCGAATACTCGTACAAACAAACACCTTACAATATGGTAGTTTCTTATTAGTGGTCGTGAGAAGCACATCCTACAAAGAATCTGTAATAAAAAGGTACGAATCATGGAATTAAGCATGTATTTTATTTGGGAGACCAACAGTTTACATTAATAACAAAGTATCTTAGCATCTTAGTCAGATTAATAGTACTCTTTACAGGTTTCCACGTGGGTATTATACAGGGTGTTAAGGGACGTACTTGACTTACTTTAACCAGTGATTCCTGACATTATTTGGAGTAAAAAATGTAAATGAAATTTTGGTCTCC
Source organism: Limnephilus marmoratus (assembly GCA_917880885.1). Taxonomy (NCBI): domain Eukaryota; kingdom Metazoa; phylum Arthropoda; class Insecta; order Trichoptera; family Limnephilidae; genus Limnephilus; species Limnephilus marmoratus. The sequence continues at coordinate 22,779,752 of OU862923.1, read as the reverse complement.
GGTGACAGTTTTGGTGTTATTTTTTTTATTTTTTCTACAAAAACATAAAAAAATGATAGGTGTTGGACAGTTGGAAGCGGGGTAAGGGGTTCGTCGGACACCCGGCTGAGTGACCAGTGACGACATGCGGAAGAAATTTTTTTTGTTTGGTTTAGAAGAAAAAAAATTGAAAAAAAATCGTCAAAAAAGTCACCGGAGACCAAAATTTCATTTACATTTTTTACTCCAAATAATGTCAGGAATCACTGGTTAAAGTAAGTCAAGTGCGTCCCATATAGGTGAAGTGATTTGAAAGATGATAATGAAAGATTACATTCCAAAAAACAAGTTATTGTAATAATAGGGAGAGGGTAGGATGTGGGGGGGTCGGTCTAGTTGAGGTATGGTAGTTATAATACGTATACTAATAAAAATGTGCATAATAAAAAAAGTAAGTTCGTAGAATGGTGGTAGCATTCGATGAGTATCTATAGTAATTGTAAAGTACGAATAGTTGTACATCAACCGAGCTTCTTCGATCTTCCAATGATAACATATTGAAGCACATGTATGAATTCTAGTACGTATGATTTGCCATATAAAGGTGATGACTGATGACGATGCCCATAATAGTTCATGTGTGCGCTATGCTGCGCCGGCTCCAACATACCATTTATAACGTATAATATTATGACCATATTCCATAATACATTCCATCTCCTCCTCTTTGTTACCACTATTACTAGTTACCAGTGCTGGGCTTTGGGCCTTGGTCGACTTCCAGCCACGCATTCAAAACAATCATAATATCATTGCACAATCCATTATGTGTTGTGTAGGAGATACGATATGAGCAGTAATATGTACTTTGATAGTGGAATGTTTACATAACACGGCCCGAATCACGCACAATTCTAGCGGTGGTGGTGGAGGTGAACAGGTGATGGAAAATACAAAGGATATTTTTAACATAATGTTTTAAAAACTTTGTAGGTATATTCAATTTTTTTTTAAATGAGTGGAACGAAGTTACTGATAAAGTTTTATTTAATCATAATAAAGTTTTAAAACTAGAAAATAATTGATATCTGTTCGTAAGAAACAAAAAATATATAAAATAGTTATGATTCTTCTCAGCCATAATTAATTCACATCGTTGAAAATCGAGAAAAAACCATGAGAACAAAGTTAAAATCTTATTTATTATCAGAGATAGATGGTCCGTAGAAATGTTCCTATCAAAATTCTAAAAATAAATATTTTTGTTTATATTCTTTTGCCAATTTTAATCTTCAGTGTCTTTAATTTAACAGCACACTTCGTCATTTATATTCCACGACAATTGTAAACAGCATTTAAGTTAAATATAATTTTTTATCTATCTTTATGGCCTAGTTTTAACTACGTGAATCTAGAGTTAAAAAGTTTCGATTTCATTCTGTACTTGGTGACAGTATATTTTCCATTTCTGATCTCCCTATATTTTGTATACAGATTTTTATTTGAGACTATGTATAACTGAAGTCGCCGGCGTTGCCCGAGCTTTGCTCAAAGATTTTTTCGAAACCTAATGTAGACAACGAGCTTCCTCTTGATTATTTTTGTTTTTGTTTGTTTTTGAATATTTATTTAGATGAATGCAAATTTTTTTCATACATCTAGTAAGAATTTTTTTTTTTTTTTTTTTTTAATATAATCATTATTTTTTTTTTTTTATTAGTAATAGAAGGTACATAAATTACAAATAATTTTTATACAGTAATTAATTACATAGTAGAATATTTGATGTACCCCCATAATTAAGCAAGGCTTGTGTGTATGGGGGGGTGTTATTGTATTGCTTTTTTTATATCATTCAGTTTAAGTTTTCAGTATAATTTTTGAGGTGAGTTTTAAAATTTTTTATATTGGTATTCACGTTTCTAATTTTTTCTGGTAATGAATTAAAAAATTTTGCTCCGAGATATTTATGACTCAATTGTCCAATTTTTTTTTTACATTTTGGAGTGGGAAGTATTGATGTTTGTCTAAGACTTCTGTTATTTTTAAAGGGTGCAACTTGATTTTTAATATTATCTTTATAAATTTGTAATGTTGCATGATAAAAGTATAATGCACTTAATTTTCTGACCTTAAATTGTTTGAATAAAAGTTCTGACGAATATGAGTAGGGTTTTTTTAAAATTGTTTTTATTATTAGTTTTTGTACCGCCCCATCCTATAATGCCGTATTGTATAATTGATTGACAGAAAGCGAAGTATGTGGTTCTAAGTAATTTTTCGTTTAAAATATCTCTTAAACATCTAAATATATATGTTAGTTTCCTTATTCTGTTGTTCAGAATATTTATGTGTGGAGACCATTTTAAACGCTGCTATATACCGATACAATTTAGATATGCAGTTACATATTTACAAATACATTTTAAGAGGAAAAAAAAGATTACTACACAAAAATACATTTTAAGAAAAACAGATAACTATGCGATTTGAAAGTCAAGTGTACAAAATTTCATCAACCTTGGAATAAAACCGTAGATTTGTATAAAAATCAATCTCACCACGCCGTTCATTATGTATTGGCCACAGACAATCTTCTTAATTTTATTTGAGATATAAATGTTATAATATTGTTGTGAGTTTTGAATAAAATTGGGATTTTATTGTAAATTTTAGTTCCATAATATAAATTCTTGTCCAAATTTTGCATTAGTTGTTAATTTTTTTTATATATTTTTAACCGTGAAATCTAGTGTTTCTAATATATTTGTAAGTTGTTATTTCTTGTGTTATGTATTTATGAATGTAAAGGAGTATTGTTTTGGAAGGTTCCATGCCAACTGAGAATAATGTCAACTCAGTACCTATGTATTTGAAAAGTTATTTAAAAGATATGAAAAAAGAATATTGTCATTTGCACAGCGCCTTAATATTATAAGAGTGGTTAATTGGCTACCAAACCCTGAGTATATATTTTCCCCACTTTGGTTATTGGAATGTAATGATTTCAACCACTCCTACCATCCCATTCACATCCGATTGATTAACGATGGGTATCACTCACGAGCCTCGTAAACATCCCACGTCCCACTGCATCGCCAGAGGTTTTTTGCATCAATTAACTAAAATGGACTGCAGTGATATCATGGTATCGACCTCTTAGCCGCAAGAAGTCCACCAATTCGCAGTATATTTATACGTGAATGCTGAAGACGTATTATTTGACGAGTGTTTTACGACTTACGACCGCTTTCGCCAATCCAACTGAGCGCAACCTCTGGCTTAAATTTGGTTGAGTACTAAAATATGAGCCATCTGGTTTCATGAACTTTCAAAGTGAAGTTAGTAAAGATTTTTCTTACCGGTCGCGGTCGTACAGCGTTAAGAATCATGTACGACAAAAACTTGCGACAAAAAATTAATATTTTAATATTAACTAATTTTTTTAAGCTATTTATTTATAAACAAACAAGTTCTGCTGTACAATTAGTATTACGCGTAACAGCTGTTTCGCCTTCAGAAAACATTATCAAGCAGCGGTGAAAACACTCATAATATAAAACACATAATGTAAAATCTTTGAAAAAATACGCCAAAAATTCACAATACCGATCAATCGGTAGGTACCAAATAGAACACGTCCTTTTTTAAATATATCTATTTGAATTACGATTTTTTTTTCGTCTTAAATGAATTAATGAAAACCTTGGAAGTGGAAATTAACCCACTTCCCGACATCCGATCGAGCTGGAACCCAGTAGATAGACTCGTTTTTGATGAGAACGCATTTTATATGTCGGTGGCGCTCACGCATTTTTCTGAAATCGGCTACTAGATAGCCCAAGAGATGGCCCGAAAATATATGTATTATAGCAAAAAACTTTGTCATCCCGAGTCCATATGAAAAGATGACCCATAAGGAAAATATCGTGTAAAACGCTCATGTTTACATAATACAGTATTAAAACTTTCAGAAACAAAAATTACTACAGGTTTAGGTTGTCCTGAATTACTTCAATCAATCAACATCCATATTCCCAAAAAATCTTGCCGACATTTATCTACTACCCTTTTACTTTAACAACACCAGGACACTCTCTTACCAAAATTCCCCGATTCCGAGATTTCACAATCTCGGAAATAAATATTCTGATCTAGGAGATATATTTCACCTTAAGGCGATCCACTAGTTCACTACTGTGCCGTGGACAGTAGTTCTTCGGTGGACGCCATAGGGGTCACTTTGAATAAACGAATTCGTCGACTAGCGGCCGTATTGTAAAATATCAACGCGAAAATGCATATTTTATTTTATTTTGGGAAGATTGGGTGTAAATATCAACTTTTTTTGCGATTATTATAAAATAAACTGAATTTGCCACATTACACAATAAAACCATATCCGAAAAGGGATTTATAAATAGGAGAGTTTGGACTTGAAAGTGTGTTTTTTAGACCTTATACTTTATTTTTTTATAGGCTTATTAAAAGACTTATAAAAAAAATGACCGATATTTTTAAGGGCCAATTTTTACACGCAGTATTTAATTGAAGCATCTACAATACTTCTAAGCGATCAAATTTTCAAAACAAAAACATATGATTTTGCATTATTTACTATGACTTCATCCTAAGAATAACCAGTATAAAAATTGTTTATTCCAATTCTTTTATACATCTAGACAAAAATAGTTGTGGATAATTTCTGCAATTTTGTTTATATTGCATATTCTTTTTTATGTTAGACTTCTTGTCATTTTTACCAATGTGTTTTATTTCATATTATGTGCTTTTGTTGTTATTTTTTTTTCATTATATTATATTTTCATTATTGTTTTAGTTTTAAAGTATTTAAAAGAACTGTGTTACTTCACTTACAAACAAAGAATGTAAAAGCCCATTAGGGCGTGTAGTAAATAAATAAATAAATCTGTTTTAGAATATTAGAAACGAAAGCCTTCATTTAGTTCTTGAATACAGAAGAGGTTAAATGAATGTATCCCGCTCGGACATAAATCACAGACTCAGCAGATACGAGTAGTAGGTACAGTTAGGTACATTTTACGTAGCGGGTCTGGCGAAGGTTTTCCAGCGCGCACTGTATAATAATGAACAAGAACCATGGCTGAATCGTTGGATGTACATTTGTACAATGCACATAGGTATACTGTATCGGAGAAGTGGTCCACTAAACACTAGAGTAATATAGCTCAGGTTACATCACCGTCCGCGACCGGAATTTATAAAAACAAACATGATATATATTTTTATAGATGCGCCGCGATGCTTCAAGATAAATAAACACGGGTCTGTTTTAGTGTGCGGCGTGCGCCCCTGAGGCGGTTTTCCGCCGGCCTTTTGATCAGAGGTCACGTATTTGGTACACATAATAAAATGCAAACAATAATAAGCTGACGTGAACGAACATTGTAAAAAAAATATACCGATATTTTCAGTATTATCGCCTCGTGTGAAGCGATGAGTCATTTTTTGAGAGACAAGGGCGTATTCACCGTAATAACTGATGGAGATGGCGATGCGTCAAAAATAGTACCTACCATACAGAGTGTTAAGGGACTTACTTTAACCAGTGATTCCAGACACATAAGTCAAGTACGTCCCTTAACACCCTGTATAATATAATTTACTTTTTTATTATAGCCAGCAGTTTATGATGGAATTCGGATACTAACCCTGATCTGTGGCAGTTTCAATTTGGGAGGCGGTATGGATATCGCCATCCCGGGAACCATTTATTGGATAACCAACATCTCTGCTATAAGTGAGGAAGACCTAACCTCGACCACTCCAGCCGGACTATCTCTACCCATGGCCTTGCACCGCAGTGGAAGGGTTTGATTCACGTTGACGTCCAGATTAGTATGTATATACGTTTCTAAAAATGGACAAAAGACGAAAAACGAAAAATTTAGAATCATCGTTTGAATTTCTGAAGAAAAATACACCTCGGGTTGTTACAAATGCAATCAATACTAATGATTTTCATTGTTCTAATGAACTGGCTTTTACTGAAACTTTTTCTCAAAATTCCCAAATAATTGTCCGACATCATAATAAATAGCTAATATTCCAGATTCAATCGAATTCCCAGAAGTAGGGGTTTTTTCCCGGTCGACATAGCTTTGTAAAAAAAAATATTGGTTTGTAGTTAGAATTATTATGACAAAAACCTACCCTCTTCATAGTAGATATCGTCGAATCTGATCCTGCTGCCCGGACGGGGGGGAGCCTCGAGCGTGCGGTACTTCCTGTCCACGGGGTAGCCCTGCGGAGCCCTGTGCGGGCGCAGGGGGGAGCCCGAGGGCCTGCGTCCGCCGCTGGGGCGCCGCGGGGCCTCGCCCGACACTTTGAACTTCACTTGGAGCATTATGGGCACTCACTTCACGTTGATTTACGAACTGCACTGCACAATTGCACAACTTTCAGCAAAACATCGTATTGTATTGTTTCCAAACCAACTTTGAACAATATTTTAACAATTTATACCTGTTTATAGAAGACTTATGTTTAGGATCAAGTAATTAGAATCGACGGCCTTCATTGTGGAGGGCTAAGGATCTCGACTAGCAATCCGAAGGTCGCGGGTTCAAATTCCGGCGTACGCAAGTGAATTTTATTTAATTAATTTGTAATAAAAAAACACATAAATTTGTTTAAGACCACTTTTATTTTAAAACACTCTACCGGTTTCAGAAGCACCCCTCCTTCGCCAGGAGAATATTATAACTAAACTATGATACAGAATGTTGACAGATATACAAATGTTAGGTGTTTGAGTGGGAGGTGAGCAAAGGGGTGGGGGTAATTGCGGGATTTCCGGAAAGAACAGAGCGGTTAATTGGAAACATATTTAGAATGGGACTGAAAGATAAATTAATTTGGTTATTCAAAATACTAGCATTATTATTTAGGGATTTTCCCTAAATCGCTCTGTTCTTTCCGGAAATCCCGCAATTACCCCCACCCCTTTGCTCACCTCCCACTCAAACACCTAACATTTGTATATCTGTCAACATTCTGTATCATAGTTTAGTTATAATATTCTCCTGACGAAGGAAGGGTGCTTCTGAAACCGGTAGTGTTTTAAAATAAAAGTGGTCTTAAACAAATTTATGTGTTTTTTTATTGTAAATTATGGCGAGCCACAAAGTTAATGCTTTTTACAAATATGTAATTAATTTGTATTATTTCATAATTTATTCATTTTAAACAATATATGTATAGTTTGAGGTACGTTACAGAGCGGAAGATAATCTCAGTATCGCCCTGGTGTAAGGCCACCATTCAGAAATAAAACGTTGTTTTAAATTACTTTAGACATATTCGGTAACCAGATCGGAATAGCCAGTTACTGTCTTCCCCATCTCCTATCCCTCTTCGCTACCTTCAGCTTCACAACATACTCCAATTGGGGATGCCATAAACTCACTGGCTCCAAACGGTTGGAAATTCGAAGGGATTCTAGTGCGATGCTAACATAAAAAAAATCCGGTTGACAGAAGTTGGTAATTAACTTAAATATCGCCGTATTAATAGAATACAAAGAATAAAAATTACACAAAAATTGGTAAATTAACATATCTCTAGGAATGGTACCCTGAATTAATTATTAAAACGTATGTTACGACGTTTTATCGAACACAGGAAGGCAAGTCATTCTGTTGCGAGAGCTCCTCAGGCAAAATCTAGCTTCACAGTTACAAAGATATGTAAACCGGTGGATCCATGGACTACAGGTGGTCCGCGAGATCTATTTTTTTTTTAGATTAACTCCACTCAGGGCCTATGTCATCTGGGATGCTGTGTGAAGGGTCTTTTTGAGGAGAGGAAGGAATGAACATTGGTCTTGAAGAGACCCATGTTGTAGAAAGGAGGAAACACAGAGGCCGGCAAATCATTCCAGAGCCGAGCTGTTGAACACAAGAACGAGTCGAAGAAACGACCCGTTCCTATGTGACAAATGTCAACCGTGTACAAATGTTGGGCACGCGTACAAATGTTGGTCCACGAAACATTTATTCATTTACTACAAAACCTCTTAATTCTTAATTTGGGAGGCGGGAATGGGTACCGCCGTCCCGGGAACCTTTATTGGATAACCAACACCTCTGCCATAGGTCACCCCAAGTGGTTCGCTACGTTTGGTGATTTAGCAGGGGTGCCCGGGTTCATGGGGTGAGGTTTGTCTAGGTCTTGGAGGCGGATGACCAGGACATACTGAACCCTAGATTCCTACCCACCCTTAAACCCTTTTCCTTCCCAGAACTCTCCTCTCCTTCCCTTCCTTAAAAAACCCTCCACACAGCATCCCCAAAGATGACATAGGCCCTGAGGGAAATTATTTTCCTCAGGGCCTCCTGTGTGGAGCTCATGTAAAAAAAAAACCGAATCGAAAGGTATCGAACAGCTGATTCGTAACCCTTTTGGTATTGACGATGGAGAGGTAGCTGAAGAAGTCCAAGAAGAGTACATTGAATTGTAAAATTATAGTAAAGCGTTTAATTACGCGATTAACAGTTTATCATTATTGTACCTTGTGGTCCCTGTGAGAACAAATAAATGGCATAGTGGTCCCTGGTCAAAAAAGGTCGGGAACCACTTTCTTAAACCATGTGTGTATATTAACTGAATAGCAACAAACAAAATAATTAATCACTTATTAAAGAACAAGTCTTTCAATCAAAACAGAATAGTACAGAGATACTAGTCAGTAAAAATAATAAATACAGTATCTCTGTAGAGGATTACAGAGAGTTTTACAAAATCTTAGCTATCTTATTGAGGTCTTGTATTCAAACTTCAGACAGCGATATTTTAAACTATAATTACAAACAATCCAACTGGTATGATCGCAACTAAATCTAATTTAGCCCAAGCTAACGTGTTTTCAATATCACACTGTTTCAGATCTTTAATACGGAGCGTAATAAATAAAAAGCTCGTAAACCCATTTCTAATGGTATTGTTTATAAGTGAGGCACGTGCGAATCTTGAATAATTTATTTGACGACAGATTACATATTACGCCGGCCAATAAAGGCGGATAGAGGGCGTATTGACACAAGGCACATGGCTGGCGGGTGTATACAACTATAGAGCATAATGTAGAATAGGCAAACCTAATTAAAGATTCATTAAACCAAGTCTATATTGTGGCCATTTCAATTTGGGAGGCGGGTATGAGTACAGCCCGTTTATTGGATTACAAACACCTCTGCCATAGTTCACCCCAAGTGGTTCGCTAAGTTTGATGACTTGGTGGGGGTTCCCGGTTCATGGGGTGAGGTTTGTCCGTATCTTGACGGCAGATGTGTCTGTCCACCAACTGCGTGACAGGCCGGATCGGTACAGAATGATCTTTCGACCTCTCCAACAGGACTCTCTCGGAACTTTGCCTTCACTGTAGTGAGAGGGATAGATTCATACGTTCGTCCTTCCTGGACACACTGATCCCCAAATTCCTATCCATCTCTCACACATTCTCTCCTTTTCTAAAAATACCCTCCAGACAGAATCCCCAAATATGACGGTGACCAGACAACTCAGAATGAAACCAACTCAGAAGCACCTCAGAAAGGTCATTAAGAGTGATGATAAAAAAAATATAAAAAATTGGTTAATTAGGTTAAGTTAGGTTAGGGTTGGAATTTGAGTTCATTCTGAGTTGGCATGGAACCAATTATGACATAGGCTCACTGGAGGTCTTTGTGTTCTTGAGGTGATTTTTCGACGAAAACGACGCTGCAGAAGTAATCCTATTATTATTATCTTTGCTCGGAGGAGACAGGGGTTTCAGGGGGACAGTTTTGAGACTGAGGATTCGTTAATACATTTTCGGAGATAAAATCTGAGTTTCCAGGCATTATGTTGTAATTGTTCCTAGCTTATTTCTCCGTAGAAAGCAAGACCGTCACAAATATTGCGACATTCGCGACTTTACGGTCTTGGTCTTGCAGAGCTCATTTGTTATCTCTCTGTACCATTTACACGGAAAAGTACGGCTTAAAGAAAATCCGTCGTTACATCCAATACATTATTAGCAATCAAATCATCGTTTATTTATCTGCTGTGGAAGCTGTTCAAAGTTTAATGTGATTTCCATCATGAATATGATAAAGTAATCATGAAAAATATTAAAATATTAACAAACGTAAATATTTATTGTATAGTTACGGAGAACGAACAATAAAACAGAATCAATATCACGAGCGTAAATATGACTAGTTTATGTAGGTACTGCGGTCGTAATGCGAAAATATAAAAATATTTAGTTTCACGACGAGGAGTAATATCCATTTCATGGTCGGAAGGCGGTACAGTAACTTGTACTAAAAACTCGATGAAACTAATTCGTATTGAAAGGAGAATGAATAAATTAGGAAATGAGTTTATAGTTCTTAATTTGATGATTGAAAAAAGGCATATTTTTCAATTCAGAGCAACTACATGATATTATGAAGATCAACGATAATGATGGCGTGAAAAATCATTACGTAATTATCGGTTCGGACTGGCCACGCTTATTACGAATAATTTTTAGAAAAAAACTTTAGATTCGCCTTAATTACGATAAAAGGAAACTTTTTGGCTTTGGGGCGGCGGAAAAAAATGCATTTTAATTTTCAATCGACGCAGCGAAAATCCGCGGCCGTTAGCCGCTAAACCACTTGAAAACTGGGATGTTTTTCTTGCGTTGACGCGAGCAGGCGTTATAAAGGGGCACATTCTTTTGTATCACAAACCATGTTACACAAACAAGCCCGCTAGATAAATTTCATAATTACGCATGTACGGATATATTAGCTCTTGTTAATTTATCAAGGATACCAACATAACAGTGCCAGTTACGGTCGCGGATTTTCGCTGGGTCGGTTCGCGAAGTGAATTTTGGTTTTAAGCAATTGAAAATTAAAATGCATTATTTTCCGCCGCCCCAAAGCCAAAAAGTTTCCTTTTATAGTAATTAAGGCGAATCTAAAGTTTTTTTCTAAAAATTATTCGTAATAAGCGTGGCCAGTCCGAACCGATATTTACCCCATATGTAAAATATTTTGGTCTTCACAAAGGTATAAAATGGTAGACTGGTTTTTTTAATGAATCACCTTTGATAACTTAAATTCTTCGTTTTTTTATTGTTATGATTTGATATTTATAAATTGACGACAATAACTTTTTCCCCAACCAACGGACAAGGGTTCAATGGTATTTTAAATTTTCAGTGCAAGTTTTTGTAAAGAAGTGAGGTTTTTTTTTACTAGCGTAAGGCTTTTTATAAGTGTACTTCCTTGTCTGTGGAGAGGGGATAGAAGACAAAAAAATATTCTATTACAGAGACATCTGCTGGACAAATGAGATAACTTGTTGATAGTAATATTCTCTTAATTTAAATTCATAATAGATTTGAACCCTGGGTACAAATTAAAACAAAAATATATGTACAATGTACATACTTTAAATTTGTTACGCAAAATGGATAATATATTTTTTTCAATATCAACACCACTAAACGAAAATAATGGGTACATTATCTGCTTGCATAGCTATATTATTATGATAACAAACATTTCGTAATAGATACTTTTTCTTGGAAAGAAAAAATAAGAAGAAAGGCTGTGCGACCTTTTCATACAAAAGTTAATTTTGGATTTGGGACCAAAGTACTCGACCAAATTGAATTATTTTTTTAAATCAAACTGTATAGCAAATATTTCGTACGTACGGATGAGAGATATTTTATTTATTTGTATTTCAAATTATAAAATATAAGCCGATAAAGAATTCGATTTTTGATGATTTTAGAGGCAACATCGGCAATTATTTATATAAAATAAATAATAAAAAGGGCTTAAAGAAAGGATATTGACAGGCTTAAATTTAAATTACAAACGACCGATTTACGTTGGAACACAAATTTGTCGCGTATAAATTAAAATTTCGACAAAAAAACATTTTAACGATGTTTTTTTATGCATTATTTTATATTTAATTATATTAATAAAGTAGACTGATCAAGATTTTTTTAATAATTTTATAACTATTAACTTACAAAAATCGAGAAAGTTGACACTAAAATCACAAAAAGTCAAATTCTTTAATGGCATATAAGGTTATCTCTCTCTCTCTCAGGTTATGTGGGTCCTAGCGATCCGTAATGTAGGAAGGTTCTGCTTTTTTTGTTCCAGAATAAAAAAAGAACAAGAATGTTTGGGAATAAACGAAAACAGGTTTCTACTTGTGAGGTTAAATTGGTTTCAGCAATAAAAGAGTTCATTTCCAAAACAGCCAAAGCCCAGTATAATTTTATAAAGAACATAACAATGTTGCCCTTTTGAGGGGCCGGGTTTCACATCCCCAAAAACATAACAGATTCTGAAACATAACAGATTCATAACAGATTTGACAGGAATATAATTAAGCAGAAAGAAATATCGTACCTGCGGACCATGGATCTTTATCTAATTCTACACTGACACGAACTCCCAATTCACTTGAATATAGCGCGTCGATGAACCGCGGGCCACATTCTCTCGCAATCTCCAGGATGGGAACCAGGAAAGACCCCCAGGAAGGCCAGAGAATGAGGACTCCCCGCCAGGGAGCAGCATCCAAGATCAGCACCAGCGCTCCGGTTGAGCCCACCGGATGAAACACGATTTCCGTCAGCACACCTCATCAGGAAATGAACGCCGAGTGACCATCCGTCACAAATATGAGCAGCAATAACCGTACCAGGTCATAAGGACTCTCCCTCGCAAAGCTTTTCAATATGCCAGTCGCGATTATGTAGGTAATTTACAATACCGTTATTTCGCGGATAAATATCGGTCCCAATGGCGGCGACCAATCACATTAGAAACAGCGCTCCGATCACATCAGAAAGAAGCGCTTGCAAAATGTACATCGCCCGGCTCGCGATTAAAATCGTTTAAAACAATTTGTAACGAAGAGATTATCCCATTTTTTAAATCCAAAACTATCACTAAAGTGACAAGTCGAATCAACACCGGCTTCCCGTACGGTGCCAATTCAAAAAGTAAAAACCAGAGAGAAAAAAAAAGTGTTGCCAATCCATTCCGTGCTGTTCAAATTATCAGGTTAGTGGTCAGGTAAATAATTATATCACAAATTGATAATTATTTACGTGACAATTCCCCCCTTCTCACGAAAATGTTTGGCCCCAAACATGAAATCCACGGTTCCGATGTAAAAAAAAAATAAACAAATAAAAAAATAAAGGTACACTAACTAACTAACTAACTAGAAGATAGGTCCATCAGGTATCTAGAAATTTTACAACAAGTAACCATTAGCAATCATAAACAATAAATCATATAAATTTAGATAGATTGAAAGAACAATGAGAATATAATGGTACGAGAATAAGGAGTCTACAACACCTTCAGCAACGATGGAGCTGGGTGCTGGCATTACTGGCTGAAGTCCAGACCTGTTATTCTCATGACATCCTAACATCGGGAACATCTTAAAAATAAAGAACACAATCAATGAAAAGAAAAAAAAAATTATGCACAAAGCATCACTTTTCCTTCAGCAGGAAATTTTGCCATTAAAAAAGAGGCTTCACTTTAGGGTGGTCAACCATCCCTCACTTCACTGAATTTAGGCTATTTATTAATAGCGAAAAGGTAACTATTCTATCTACCTAGGTCCAACAGGTCTAATAGGTTAACATAGAATTTTATTCAACAAAATACAGAACAGACATTAAACCTAGAATGAGGAATATCTTTCAGAGATATTTAACTTAGTTTAATTAAGTTTAAAAAAAAGATTTATAACAATGTAGAACCATAAGTATATGAGTAGTACTTGTGTATTAATGAATTAGTTAGACCAAGATTGCAAAACTTGTCTACTAAAAGTGGTTAGATTAGGGTTTACATTTTTTAGAAATACCTATCCGTACAGGTGGTTACAATAGGGTTTACATAATAAGAAATACCTATGTTTCAAAATTAAAAAAATTAGATCAGGTTTTACAATACCAAAGATATACCTGTCTACAAGTGGTAACAATGAGTATCAGTAGGAACACAAAGACAAGCGAAACAGAATCTAGAATGTTTAGCTGAATGCATAGGGATTACAATTTAACAAAAAAACCTAGCTAATAGTAGTGAACCACTATGAAAAAATATATAGAGTACAAGCCATTTTAATAACTAAAACAGTGTACATAGTTTGCACAAGAAAAAGACTGAGATCACACCGTAGACGGAGATCCTTCAAAATATTACTTCAAAAGTAAGCAAAAGGCAAAATTTCTTGAACAGACAATATGTATTGGTGATCGAATATATTGTGATAATCGACACTATCTAAATTGGTGATCAATCAAAACATTTGAATGACACTAGGTACAAAATTGTGTAGAGAAACACTGGTGTTTCAGCAGTGAGACTAATATAAATATTTTACTTATGACTATAAGCTATACAAAAATACGCTCTCCTGTGCTAGAGGTAGAGTATTATATATTCCATGCTGGAATTACTTAATAGGAAAGTATGCCGAAGCAGTACTACCTTTGTTAGAAAGACATAATAATGTTGTTAATAAACTATGACTTAATATTATTCACTTTAAGGAAAGCTAAACCAAACTTAATTGTAACAAATACTAGCTAAATATAATCTATTTATTATATAATATAATCTATTTATGAAAATATACACATTTTGTATACCAGAAAGTTGCTCAAATCTCTGCTACACAAAGAACTACACTTAAGAATATATTTTGTTCTCTAGTTCCTTGGAGGATCTTTGGTTATAAGGCATGTCGGAGGGACGACAAAATGGAAAGAAAGCTCCACTGAACTAGAGAAAAAATGGATTTAGATTTAAAAGTAGGGAACATTACAAAATATCCGTTAACTGACGGAGTAGAGATGCGATACCAATGTGTGCGTGTGTGCATTGCAGTGATAACACTGACAGAAATAATATAGACAGGGTGTCTACTAAAAAAAACGAGAAATACTCATATCCAATCTAATTATATATATCACTTGAGAGAAAAAAAAAAAATAAGTCATGTGAAGGAGAGAGAAAAAAAAAATAATGACTTAAGGTTTGGGCGCCACTGATCATCAGATCAGATTCTAGTTGAACGAGGGTAAATAACCGTTTATCATCAATAAACTAGAATATTGCGTTTACTCCGACCACATGCTTTGGAGGTACCAAACTCCAAGACACATAACCTGAACAAACACATAAAGAAACAAATGAAATGGAGTGGAAGGTTGGTAGTCTTACACACCACGACATTGGCTTCCTATAATGTACTTAAAGTAATAATTAGTCTAAACGAACGATATCCTTGACGTGAAAATTTCCTACTATTTTTCCTTTCATATCTGCCAAAGTATAAATTAAATCAGAGACTTTACCCTTTATGACATTGCGAACAAATCTAGGTGCCAATTTATGAGAGAAATAATCTGGTCCACTGGATTGAACAAAATTTTTCCTCCAAATGACGTCTCCAACATCATAAATAACCGACTTACGACGCAAGTTGTAGTGTTGGGCATTCTTTTTAAAAGCTTGTAGTAATGCATTAGAAACTTGCTCATAAATTGGAGCTAACTCTTCCAATTTTTTAGCAAATTCACTTCTAGATTGTTTTAGGGTAGTGTCTGCGACACCAGAAGAAATATTTATTTCATGAAATTTTCCGTCAATGATTTGTTCTCTTCCGTGCATGAGGAAAAAAGGCGTGAAACCTGTTGCGAAATTAACCGTATTATTCAAGGCTGACTGAATCTGAGGCAGAAATCTGGACCAATTACGATGGTCAGACTCGGTCAAGATAGACAAGGCAGTCCCGATAGTTTGGTTATACCGCTCAACTACATTGTTTTGCGGGGTGTAATAAGCGTTATAAAAAGGCATGGGAACATTATAATCTGATAACAATTGTTTAAATTCTTTTGAGACAAATTGTTTCCCGTTATCACATATAAAAGTTTGCGGAACACCGTGTACCAAGAAAATATATTGTTCTACATTTTTAACAATGCTTTTAGCAGTAGCATTTCTGAGCGGAAAAATCCAAGTATATTTCGAAAAAACGTCAACAACCGATAAAATGTACATAAATCCCGCGTAACTACGTGGAAGAGGACCAACAAGGTCGATAGACAACATTTGCATCGGTCTGTTGACTAATTTTGGATTCGTAGAAATGCCAGCCGGCGCAGATGTATTTATTTTATGTGCCTTGCACGTTTTACATTTATTAACAAACTTTTTGACATCATTATACATACCCGGCCAAAAATAACGGAGTTGAACTTTCTTATATGTTCTGAATACACCTGGGTGGCAAGAGCTAATAGACTCGTGTTCTTTACTTAAAATAGCGTTACGGTCCTTAAAAGGAACTACCAGCTTCCAAGCTGTATCCTCCTGTAGAGCGAAACGGGACTTAGAGTGACGAAATAAACAATTATCCTTAATTTGAAAATTATTAAAACGTTGAGGATTATTTTTACAATTAGTAAATAAGTTATTGTACCAATTATCCGTGCTAGTAGGAAGGTTGTCAATGGCTCCAATAGTTAAATCGTCTTTACGCGAAAGAGCGTCGGGTACAGTATTAAATTTACCCTTCCTGTGGACTACGTCAAAAGAAAATTGAGAAAGGCGGGTAGACCAACGTGCAAGTCTGCCTGTCGGATTTGATAAAGACACTAGCCATTGCAAACTGGAGTGGTCAGTTACTACTGTGAAGTGAACTCCCTCTATGTAGGGCCTGAAGTGATTCACCGAATCTAACACCGCTAAGAGTTCGCGCTCCGTCACGCCGTAGTTTCGCTCGTGAATGTTCAAACACCTAGAAAAAAAAGAAACCGGGTGTTCTTCTCCTTCAAAGACCTGTGTGAGCACTCCGCCTATCCCAACGTTGCTCGCGTCACAGTGTATGGTAAAAGGAAGTGAAAAATCAGGACAATTGATAACTGGCGCAGAAGTTAATGCCTTTTTTAATTTTTTAAAAGAGTCTTCAGCCTCTGAAGACCAAGAGAAATTACTCACCCCCTTTCTTGAGCCAGTGAGTCTTGTTAAAGGGGCCGCTATTGTGGAAAAATTCTTGATGAAACGTCTATAATATCCACAAAGTCCAATAAATGCTTTTAACTGTTTAGAATTCCTAGGAGTGGGGTAAGTTCGAATAGACTCTAGCTTGACTGGATCTGTGCGAAGACCCTTTGCATCAACAATATAACCCAGATACTTCAACTCGTCCTTACAAAACTCACATTTTTTGAGATTAATTGTTAAACCTGCTTCTTTAATACGTGTGAAAACTTTATTTAACAATTCTAAATGTGACTCAAAATCTTCTGAAATAATAATTAAATCATCCAGGTAGCAGAAAACGTTTTCATCGAACTCTGGACCAAAAAGAGCATCAACAAGACGCTGTAATTCACTAGGTGCATTTTTCAGACCAAATGGCATCCTAACAAATTCAAAAAGTCCATGACCTGGTACAACAAAAGCCGTTTTAGAACAAGAGTCCTTATGTAAAGGTATCTGCCAAAAACTTTTCGATAAATCAATAGAGGTTATAAAGCGTGCACCACGTAGCTTGTCTAAAATGCGCGAAATATACGGCAAGGGGTACGAATCCCTTGTCGTGACGCTGTTAAGTTTCCTAGAGTCCAAGCAGAACCTTGCAGAACCATCCTTCTTAGGCACGATCAAAACCGGATTCGACCAAGCCGAACGCGAACGGCGAACAACACCTAAATCTAACATTTCCTTAAGTTGTGATTCAAGTTGTTGCTGACGAGTTTGAGACAAAGGGTAATACCGTTGCTTAATGGGATCTCCTGTTGTATTAATTTTATGCTGCACTAAATGAGTACGACCCAGTCCACATTTTTCAAACGAAATTGACTTAAATTTATCAATTACATTATTTAGCCTATGATTGTCTTGAGGGGACAGTAGGGAAGCTGATGTGATCTTGCGAATTTCACTTAAAGTATTCTCAACATCACGTCCACTGTTGGCCTTTGAAAACAATTGAGGAGCGATGTCAAATTGTTTCCAAAAGTCGACTCCCAAAACAATCACGGGAGAAAGAGACGGAATTACAAAAAAAATTATATATTTCTTAATACTATTAAAAGTAACTAGTACCCGCATAGTACCAATTACATCTTGATGTTTACCATCCGCGGTGGTAACGTAAGAATCAAGCTTATCTAACTTAAAACCTAAACTTAAGAAAAACCTATACAGTGAACCACCAAAACAACTCACACTAGCTCCGCTATCCAAAAGAGCTGAAAAAACTAAATTGTTAATTACAATATTAACATGAGGTCTAATATCTTGACCGCTGGTCATCATCGGCATGAATGCGTCCATGTCATGGTCGATGGGACTGGTACTCGAGTTTGAAACTATCGGTGGTCTCCTAGCATCCTCGCTAGCAGAATGTGGGGGACCCCCGTCTAGTTTTTTGAATTATGTCGTTCAGGATTAGCTTGTCGCTTGGTATGATTCTTCTGAGAATCAAACTTCCATTTTCTACAAAACGGCTTGGAATGACCTTTTATATTACAATAAGCGCAAAGTAATTTATTTCTATAAAATTGTGCAGAAGGTGAAGAAGAAGAAGAAGAGTAAGAAGGTGCAGCATTATTATTCAACGGAACGGATGACGGTTTATTCTTGTCTTTGACCGAATTTGCTTCATCGTCGGAAATAGCTAAACTTTTTTCAAATCGCTTACAAACACTAATTAAGGAATTTAAATTTTTATCCTCAAAATAAGCAATAACAAGAGCATATTTCGGCAATAGGCTATTGCACACTAAATCCACAATTTGTTCTTCCGGAAGTTGAACGTTTAATCTTAAATTAGCTAATTGCACGTCTTCAACATAATCAACTACGCTTTGATTATACTTCTGTTTCATAGAGAAGAGAGCTTTTAAAGCTTCGGTTTGGTTAGCGATTGGATCAAAACGAGATAAAATTAGTTTTTTCAGTTCTAGCCAAGTTAAATTATCTTTATAAATGGTACGATACCATAGCAATGCTCTTCCCTCCAAAAGGTCAGCAAACGAAGTGACAACAAGCGGCAACTCAATACGACGACACCTAGATAACTCCTCCACACGTTGTATAAAGTCACGGATGTCTGAAGATCCGTTAAACTTAACACCCCAGCTATGTACGGAAGGATTTGTAGTTATATTCTGATAATAATTATTAGTTATGTTGGTATTTGTATTAGGACTTTCATCACTGCTTGTTTCTTGTTGAGAAGAAGTACCACTAGATTGTTTAAGGTTCCTGTTGTAAATTCGCGCTTGCTCTCTCATGGCGGACAAAGTGGGTTCTGGAGTAATATTAACGTCAGAAAGCATCTGAATCATTTCCTCTTTTGAGGCCCCGTTGATGTTAGACAACGACATTTTGTCAAATGGAATTTATTTATGTAAAAAAAACGAAGAAAAAATTCCAAATGATTCCATATAAAATAGTTAATATTTATGAAATAAACCGAATAACACTATATTAAGTCCGGAAAATTGTTTATAAAGTTATTACGATAACACAATCGAAGTATAATAATGACATCCGACACATGTCAACAAAAATCGCTCTCAGCTGATCTGTAATAACAACTGACATAACCATAGACAAACTTGCCAGCCTACAAAAATGTCCCGAAAATATTATCCGAAAAAAAAGAACGAAGCTGTTCTAGAAGGTATATTTATGTTTACGTTACACAAAATTTGAGAGCGAACGAAGCTCAACCGGAAACCAATACAAATTAAAGCAAAGCAAAAAAATGACATAATAATATGCACAAAATTTCAAACTACCGCGAAATATTTCATATAATCCATTATAACATTTATAACGCATCTACACACACACACACTGGTACCATTATAACAGTATGAAGATATTAATGAATAATACATATCCAACCTTGAAAATTCGGAAAAAGAAGCAGAAACTTAAAACATAACAGACCGTTAGAATATACGGGCACCAAAAGCAGAATATTCAACTTAAAACGTTGGGAGCGCCAAATATAAGGTTATCTCTCTCTCTCTCAGGTTATGTGGGTCCTAGCGATCCGTAATGTAGGAAGGTTCTGCTTTTTTTGTTCCAGAATAAAAAAAGAACAAGAATGTTTGGGAATAAACGAAAACAGGTTTCTACTTGTGAGGTTAAATTGGTTTCAGCAATAAAAGAGTTCATTTCCAAAACAGCCAAAGCCCAGTATAATTTTATAAAGAACATAACAATGTTGCCCTTTTGAGGGGCCGGGTTTCACATCCCCAAAAACATAACAGATTCTGAAACATAACAGATTCATAACAGATTTGACAGGAATATAATTAAGCAGAAAGAAATATCGTACCTGCGGACCATGGATCTTTATCTAATTCTACACTGACACGAACTCCCAATTCACTTGAATATAGCGCGTCGATGAACCGCGGGCCACATTCTCTCGCAATCTCCAGGATGGGAACCAGGAAAGACCCCCAGGAAGGCCAGAGAATGAGGACTCCCCGCCAGGGAGCAGCATCCAAGATCAGCACCAGCGCTCCGGTTGAGCCCACCGGATGAAACACGATTTCCGTCAGCACACCTCATCAGGAAATGAACGCCGAGTGACCATCCGTCACAAATATGAGCAGCAATAACCGTACCAGGTCATAAGGACTCTCCCTCGCAAAGCTTTTCAATATGCCAGTCGCGATTATGTAGGTAATTTACAATACCGTTATTTCGCGGATAAATATCGGTCCCAATGGCGGCGACCAATCACATTAGAAACAGCGCTCCGATCACATCAGAAAGAAGCGCTTGCAAAATGTACATCGCCCGGCTCGCGATTAAAATCGTTTAAAACAATTTGTAACGAAGAGATTATCCCATTTTTTAAATCCAAAACTATCACTAAAGTGACAAGTCGAATCAACACCGGCTTCCCGTACGGTGCCAATTCAAAAAGTAAAAACCAGAGAGAAAAAAAAAGTGTTGCCAATCCATTCCGTGCTGTTCAAATTATCAGGTTAGTGGTCAGGTAAATAATTATATCACAAATTGATAATTATTTACGTGACAGGCATTTATTTTATAATTTAAATTACAAATAAATAAAATGTGTCACATCCATCCAATTTTGATTTTTTTTAAATTATTATACGGTTTGGTTATTAAATAATCCCTGTCGCATTTTTAAGCACGGATTATGAAAATCACACTTTTTCAACAATTACTACAACTATTTACGTTCACCAAATATTATTAGGTTTTAGTTTAGGGAACGTACCCATACTACGTTACACGTTTAGGGGGGGGGGTCTTCAAAATGTCATGCTTGGTACATATGAGAGGCGGCGGGCTTAGGTTTTTGGTCACCGGGGGGGGGGTTAAAAATTGCAAAAATTTGGTCACGTAGTATGGGTACGTTCCCTTAGGTAAATATAGATAGATAATCATAAATCATAAAGTGATTCATGCGTATTTTGTTTGAAACGAAACTTTGCAAATGTCAAATCCATATAAAAAAATGGCGGTAATGGAAATTTTTTACTTTGAATGAAAATCGTATATTAATGCATATTTTTCCGTCTGTCCCGACTGAAACCGATGTTTCTTTTGATAATTAAGTTTAAAAGTACTTTTCTAAATCTATGCCTATTAAAAGTGTAGCGCATGCCTTTGGATTATTTACCAAAAGGTAAACCACCCGTTCCTCTTAATCACAATATGTTTATTTTGTACAATTGCAGAACCAAAAGATTGCTTGCATGTTAATGCAGCCTGTAGAGGGAAATTGACGTTTCATTCAAATTCACTTGTATCAGTTTAATTTAAAATTTGCATACAAAGAAAGAGCTTCTCATATGATGGCAGTGATGGCGCCACGACATACTGCTGTTCATTGAATTATCAATTTGCATATAAATTAACAAACTGCAGTTGGAAAAAACCTCATCGCATCATCGGAAAACTTCTTGTAAAACTATCTTGGCGGCTTTCCCATTGGTAATATAGGTAGCTACTTCTAATTGAAAACCAAAACTTGTTCATAAAAAAAATATTTATTTAATAGCCTTCCAACGCGATTATAAGCACACTAATTAAGATCAAATGTGTGGAAGAAACGCAAATATTTATATTAGTTCAAACTAGAATAAACACGACAAAAACCTGGCGGCAATGAGTCATACCGCGGAGTCTCGTAGAGAGAGGACATTAAATATTCATAATTTATACACTTTGCAGCAATGTTGTTTGATGAAAAACAAACGTACGGTAAAAATTAATGTTTCTGAAGTTTGTCACATAAATAACTTAGCCAAGCGCTTTTCTGTCTCGAGTAGAGTTAAATAAGTACCGTAAAAATCGCTGGTTTCTGCCTCTAATCGCAGCAATTACGCGAACCCAGTATCTACTGACGCTAGAGCTAAATGGACTGACAAAATAATTATGTTGTACGGAAGGAGAATTATCGACCTACGAAGGAAAACAAAGAACGAAACTATTCTACCAATTGGATGGAAGTTAGTACTTCTTCAGTGACACACGAAGGATATTGCGGTAGAAATTAAAGAAATGACAAGTTAATTTAATCATGGTGAGGATGCGTCAAAGTCTGATAACAATAATATGAATAAAGAGACGATTCATTTTTCAGGATGAGACATTATTCCACGATTTACATAATACAAATCGCCACCTCGGGGGGGGGGGGGGGGGTAAATATGATCAACGAAGGGTGTTTGCTATTCTCGGGCAATATAAATAGTACAAATACCCAATTTATTTCAACGGGAAAATAATGACAATAAAATCGCAGACTGCGTGAATCGTAAACCTGAAAATTTGTCGATTTTAATTTTAAAAAAACAATTACTGTTTTTCACAAGTTCTTGATAGTGCGTTTAAAAATAAACCGGCACTGTTTTTTTGCTATACTTTTCAGATGCCTTTTAAAACTTAAGTCCAGGAATTGGAGTCGACAACTCTACTAACCGAGCCAAACTTACGTAACTTATCCATAAGACCTAAATTTATTGCGTATGTTTACTGTAAAGTCGTCGAATTTCTGAGAAATGCGTATATAAGCGTATAAAGTTGATAGAATGTATTGTCATGGACAAATAGTCTATCTGCAGAGTTTCAACTCGATCGGATGTCGGGAAGTGGGTTAATATCCACTTGATTCATACATACTCGCCAAAGAAAACAAAATTAAAATTCAAATAGACTTACAAGTGAAACTTCAACCAACATAATAAATAAGGAATGCAAAATAAAGTGCAATTTTTGTAAACCGCTTCCGAACAAGCTAAAGCAGTTGCCAATGCGAAAAACATGTATTTTTTTAGAATAATGTTGACTGAAATCATTGGAACGATCGAAGAAAAAACAGATATCATTGCCAAAGCCTAAATAATTAAAAATAGCAAAAAAGACGTAAAAATAAAAATACGACTATGCGACAGATGTTCAAAATAGATTCGAGTGCTTTTCCGCGGGAATCGAAAAACAGCTGTTCCTCGTTAATACTCGACAATGATCCATAAACTAAAAAAGCGGATTTCGACCTCCAAATATTAATCAGCGAACATAATTATTAATTAATTTTAGAATAGTTTAACTACGATAGAGGAAGATAAAGTTTGCTTATAACTTTAAATCTTGACTTAAAAATCAGATCAACTAAAAAAGCCAACTGACAGCTGTCCATTGGCATCAACACATCAAATGAAATATAATTTTCTTCACCTTTGCATCAAGCAGATTTTGTATTATTTACGATTGAATATAGAATAAATATTAATATTTTTTCAATACGCAATTATAACCACGGTGCACTATGACAAAAAAACGTGTATTATTATGTATTTTGATTAGATAAGTAGGTATTTAATACACTCTTATCTTAAGCTATTGCAGTTTTTTATCTTGTAACAACTTACAAAAACACTAACACTCGAAAATACTGATATTTTTATAGCGAGAGAAAATGAACAACCAAAGCGAACGCTCGATATAATGCGGACTGCATGGAGAACTGAGCCAATGGTGACAATCTGTATGGAGGAAAATACTTCACTGATGTGAGTAATAAAACATTAGGTAGTATTATACCAGGTAGGTACTTGTTGAATTGCACAATAATAACAATCCTCCTCTCATCACACTTCTGTGTTCATTGTCATACATTGTATGAGAGAAGCATGATCCTATATGGAAAATGATTTTAGATGTTATTGGACGTGTTTGTGTGATTTGAACTTGGCCGTGAGAAAAACCGATCGCTGATAATAACACACGTTGCGGGAAATTAGAGTTGATTCACGAATTGTTAGCGACCACAACTTCTGTTCGGTTGGGAATCATTTAAGGTCCTATTATCGATGAATTCAATGTGTTTAACAATCGATTTGTAGACAATAATTAGTCGGGATTTCGGAATGAATGGAATTTTCCGAGAATCGGAACGTTTGATGGGAAATGGTTGTCTGTTTGTATATTGATTGTTATTGTGATGAAAACTAAGCGAATGATTGTGACGAATTACAGAATGAAGCTGAAGTCGACAGGAATGGTAGATTACATGAGAAAATGTCGTTGGAAATCAGATATTCACAAT
This sequence comes from Limnephilus marmoratus, assembly GCA_917880885.1. Taxonomy (NCBI): domain Eukaryota; kingdom Metazoa; phylum Arthropoda; class Insecta; order Trichoptera; family Limnephilidae; genus Limnephilus; species Limnephilus marmoratus. The sequence continues at coordinate 22,755,068 of OU862923.1, read as the reverse complement.
TGTTTAACAACTTTCAGCTGATGGTGGACATTATTAGACGCGTATTTATTTATAAATTAGAGTTGTTATAAATGCGCATTTTTTAAATTCTGATTTATATTCGCTAAATTTCTTATAATTAACATGTATAGCAGGCTCTCCGAGGTAGCCGAAAGAAAGAAGAGAAATGTTAAAATGACAATAAAAAGGTAATTAATTAGCGATGTAAATTATAAATAAAAATGGAACGCGATAGAAAAATGTATTCATATTAAGTAAGGTAACTACATTTTAGATTTTATTTCGTGTACATACATGCAGCTTAGATCTTTGATTTCTTAAATATTCAATAAGTACGTACACCTCCTAGACGGTGTCCGGTAACTCGTAGTAGAGGCGGTGATTCTACATCACATTTGGAGTAGATTTTGTGGTATAACTTTTTTTGATTTGAGCTTTCATTTTCGAGTAAATCGAGTGTGAAGTTGGAAATTTTCATGAAAAATTTCAAGAAAATCGGTCCCTAGGGAGTTAACATCAGCTGTCTTTTAAAATTTGTCGAAACGTAGATCTGGCTCCAAAACACTTTATTTTTTTAAAGTTTAAACAAATAAAATAAAAATTCGGTTTCTCTATGTGGTTTACCAATTTCCCACTAGTATACCTACTAGGATTTTTTGAACACCTTGTATATATTATATAACTTAATATGTTTAATAGAATTTGGTCGCCAGTGGGGAAGGCCGAAGTAAAAATAAGTCATGTTCGTACATGAATATTTAAATATTACAATAATTTTAGCAGTCCGTGACAATTCGCGGTTGTTGTGAATGCAAAGAATGTATGATAGGAAAATCCAGTGTCACATTTTTTTCAAATTACGCAATGTCAGATATGAATGTGCCTATTATTGGATAATAAATATGTGTTGTACACTGCAACATTCATGATTTGCGTTCGATGCTGTTATTGTGACGAATTTGTCAATGAAGTTGGAGTTGGAGACAATTGGTCGGGAACTAGAAGGTGAATAGTGGGCGTTGTCCCAAACGGTAGGTAGCACGTGTTCATTAGCGCGTTTGTTTTGAAATACAGATAATATGGATAACGTTTTTGACACTATTTTCAAGGCAGGCGTAATTATACAATTCGACACCCATCGCCTTTTGACGCATACTTGACTTTCCCCGTAATTTGGATTGAAAAATACGAAAGACAAAATATGATGTTTTATTTTTCGAAAGTAATGATTTTTCAATGCTCTACAGCACATGATGGAGAGTATGCTTTGAGGTGAAACTATTTGTGTTGAACTAGAGATTCCAGACAAAAAAGCGGTGCAAATTTAATAACGCCTGAGGTCACCATTCGAGAGCTTTTGCTGCTTCAATAGGTACCTACAGATAGATTTTGTGCTAATTTTATTGTCTTTATTAAGATTCAGTCGATTTACAGCAGGTTCGCAGTATAAAACCACATTTCATGTAGTATTTATTACCGATATAATGTATCAATTAATGATTTAGTGGTGTCTTTGTTTTTTCCGGATATTCTTTTGCTGTTTCAATAGGCACCTACAGATAATTTCTGCTTTTTATTTTCTATATTAAAACTCAGTCGATTTATAGCAGGGTTTAAAGTATAAAACTATATTTTACATATATCACGTTATAAATCGTGATATTTATTGTCGATAAAGTAATATATTAAACATCAATGATATTGATAAATTAGAAGTATCTTTGTTTTCAGGTAATTTCCCGCGTTTCTCCGTACTCAGGGATTCCCCTGCAACTGTCAAGTCGCGCTGTTGTATGTTTGGAACTCATTTTATTTTAAAAATACCTACATTGCCCTTGGTATGACTGTTGGTCATTAGAAAAAAAACATCTTCGTTTCACTTTGGTACGTTTCAATTATTATTAACTGCTCAAGCAGAAATAGCAGTAACTTTAGATAGATATTTTTCATCCTTATTTAAACTGTATTTTTAACGTATAATATAGGTACATTTAGAAAATATGTAGATACCGCTTTTTGACACATAAAATATATCGATACAAATAAATATATCCGATATTTAGATATAAGTATAGTGATATTAATATATATTTATAGCGAGTATATAGGTAATCATTGTAATCAAGTTCTTAAAGGCCCGCAACCCGGATTTCCACCGATTTATTTCATATTTCCCTTAAACACGGTAAGTTTTAAAGCTCTTAAAAAAATATATGTATAAAATCTAGACTTTGCCCGTGCCGAAACGAAAATTACATAAAATTCCCTCGATAGAAAAAAATCGCAAAGTATGCTCCAAAAATTATTATAAACACGTTTGTTTCAGTTATTTTACAAGTTAGGGGTCGTCCATTAATCACGTGATGTTTTTTTAGCAACTTTTTAACCCCCCCCCCCCCTGGTGATATGTGGTGAGGTTTTAGACTACCCCCCCCCCCCGATATCACGTGTTTTTTTTAGTGTAAAGAATTTTGAAATTTTCAGAATATTATCACGAAAAATAAATACACGTGATATCCCATTTTTTACCCCCCCCCCGTCGTGATATTTCGTGATTTTTTCCGAACCCCCCCCCCCCCCTTTCGAGCATCACGTGATTAATGGACGACCCCTTATATGTATGAAAAAATTCACAGTGTTTCTCTAAATGCTGTTTAAAATAATGCCCGCGAGATTTTTGCTCTATTTTAAACGAGTCGTTTTATTAAACATTTTCGCAATTTTCGCATCGATTTTGTCGCTGCAAATGTTAGCGCTCTCCTCTAACATTCGTAATTTCGTATCTCTCCATCTTCTTCTTTTCGGGCCCGGTTGCAGAGCCTTAAGTGGATTCGATATAAATATCGTAACAGCATGTACCCAAATATAAGTAACAGCATGTACCGAAAGGGTTTTAACCAGCGATTCCTGAGCATATTTGAAGTACAAAAAGTACATGTAGTTTTGCTGTCCGAAATTTTTTTGATATTTTTTCTATTAAAACAAAAAAATACATTTTCCATTCAACGCCACTCCTAAACGTCGCGGTCGGGACGGGATAGGTCATATGCGTCTTGCTGCTGCTTGCTGCTGAAATGAGACGGAGTGCTTATCACGTAACCCGCCGCTAAGCTTTACCCGACTACTCAGTTGATAATAAATATTTTATTGCTTTTAATTGAAAAAAATTATCAACAGACAGCAAAATGACATCTATGTTTTTACTCCAAAAATGCCCATGAATAAATAGCTGGTTAAAATTCCTTGGGTACGTGCTGTTTATTTATTTGTATATAAATATCGTGATGTTTAAATATCTTTATATAAATATCGTAATACTTCGCATATACTCGTATTTATACTTATAAATATCGTAATACTTATAAATGTAGTTATATAAATATTATGATATTTTCGAACCTTGAATTATAGTAAAGAAACAGTCTAATATTACGATGCATCTTGAAGTAGGTACTGTTTTAAAGCCATGTGGAACCGGGAGGTATGTTTACAGAGGTGCCCACAGTGCCCCCACGCTTGAGGTGAATTCTCGTACTCTCACGGACACGAGTCGATGAGTCAAACACTGGTCGAGTGTAAGTGGTACTGGCTCCCTTATCAGTGAATCATTCCCTGGATCTACAACACACATGGTACACGCTACCGACTACTGACTAACTGACTACTGACTACTGACTATTGACTACCGGACTGCAATCAACAATCATGAGTGGAATATTGAAATTACGGGATAGAGGAGACCTACTATGATGAAATAGATAAAGATATTATGACCACGTAAGTTGAATCTGACATTTATTTACGTATAAGAGGAAAATTATTTTCATGGATTTTTTTTGTTTTCAGTTTGTTTTCCAAATTTTCTCTGCTTATCACGGCGGAGAAAGGGCACTACTTTCAATCAACAAATAGTGAAAATATTTTTAAAAGAAAATGTTATTTAAATTGAGTCACATTTTCACCGAAAATCTCACATCGAGATAACATTTCTGAACTCCATCCAGGAGGAGGCAATGAGGAAAATAATTCCTCTCAGGGCCTGCGTCATCTTTGGGGATGCTGTGTGGAAGTTCGCTTTTAGAAAAGGAAGGAGAAGAAGTTCTGGGAAGGAAAACGGTGTGGGGAGTGGGTAGGAATCTGGGGTAAAGTGTCCAGGAGTAACGGACGTATTCAATTCTCCCACGTTCGAGAGAGTTCTGCTAGAGAAATCAAAAAGTCTCCCTCAATCAATCTCTCCCGATCCGGCCTGCCACACAGTTGGTGGACAGACGCATTGGCCGCCAAGACCCAGACAAAGGTCACCCCATGAACCAGTGCTAAATCACCCAATGTAGCGAACAACTTGGGTGTCCTGTGGCAGAAGTGTTGGTTATCCGATAAATGGTTCTCGGGGCGGCGATACCCAAACCCATACATTGTAAAAAAAATTAATTTCAGAATATAAGTTACTTTTTTTAGCATTACAATATGAAACAAAATATTTTACAAGTTTTTACCCAATTGGTCCACATGAATAAATAGTAGGCATTAGGTTTACGAGCACATATGTACGTATTTAGCTATTATGGTTGTAAAATGCTTAGTAAATAGTGTGTATTGTTAGATTGTATCTGATTATTATTCATTGTTTATAATCTAATCTAATCCATGCTTCCGATTGATAATTTTCCACGCCTTCAGGAATTCGTATGAATGAGTAGGATCAATCTTCATTATAAAAAAAACGAGTTTTAAAACTTCACTTATATCTCCCTCTCAACTTCCATTCGCCTCGCCCGACTGTTCGCCTGGCCCGATCACACTTTTCATAACGCTCTCGTCACGCATTCACCAGCTTATTCCCCAAGGCAAGTGTGCATAAGGCCCGACCGTTCGCCTCGCCCGATCACAGTTTTCGTAACGCTGTCTTCACGCTTTCACCAGCTTACTCCCCAAGTCAAGCGTGCGTAAAGAAGTTTTACTTCAAAAATACACAAAAAACAAATGCATGCTTCCTCCCATTCCCGCCTCCCAAATGTTCAATTTGGGGGGCGGGAATGGGTACCGCCGCCCCGGGAACCTTAATTGGATAACCAACACCTCTGCCACAGGTCACCCCAAGTGGTTCGCTATGTTTGGTGATTTAGCAGGGGTGCCCGGGTTCACCAGCGTACTCCCCAAGTCAAGCGTGCGTAAAAAGAAGTTTTACTTCAAAATACACAAAAAACAAATGCATGCTTCCTACCATTCCCGCCTCCCAAATGTTCAATTTGGGGGGCGGGAATGGGTACCGCCGCCCCGGGAACCTTAATTGGATAACCAACACGTCTGCCACAGGTCACCCCAAGTGGTTCGCTACGTTTGGTGATTTAGCAGGGGTGCCCGGGTTCATGGGGTGAGGTTTGTCTTTGGAGGTGGATGACTAGGACACACTGAACCCCAGATTCCTACCCACCCCTTAAACCCTTTTCCTTCCCAGAACTCTCCTCTAATTCCTTTTCTTAAAAAACCCTCCATACAGCATCCCCAAAGATGACATAGGCCCTGAGGGAAATTATTTTCCTCAGGGCCTCCTGTGTGGAGCTCATGTAAAAAAAAAAAATGCTTGATTTTGCTACATCTACAATAAATATATATAAAGCACATGCCCGAAATATTTTAATCAGCGATTCCTAAGAATATTAGGAGTAAAAAAAAACATAGATGGCACTTTGCCGTCCGACGATATATTTTTTTTAAAAACTCGAAATGCTCAGATGGAAAAATATTGTTTGTGTTCTTTATTTGATGTTAAATTTACCAGCTTCCCGTTCATACTACGGGCGTCCGGAAACCGCGCATTATCAATTGCAATTGAAATACATAAAAATCCAGCTTTAAAAGGTAGACCTTGTGATATAGCTGGGGCGTCTTAAAATATTATTTTATTTTGTTTAAAATTTTAAAGAATCAAAAGATTGCTAGAATTTTCCATCAGATAAAATAATTATGACTTCATTTTGTTGTTTATTCAATAAATTTCGACATAGAGATTATTTAACTTCATAAGTAATTGATTCGTGTGAACGTAGCTAATGTGTTTAGCTGTAAATATGTAAACTATTAAAAACTGTAAACAATCGATTTTAAGCAATTCCGTCAATCTAATTAACAAATTATTTAAAATTATTAAACGGAAAGTAGTTATTAAGACGACACTATACCCTAAAATATATTCAGAATCTTAACAACGTAAGTAAAGAAGCTGTGTTTACAAATTGCGACTCGCGACCCGTGTATTGGACGGGACCTACTGTCAAATTTGCCCTACCAAAGAAAAGAAAAAGAAGAAAAATAATGTGGGAATGTTAACGACGTAAGTGAAGAAAGCGTGTAAACAAATATGCGCCCGTGGCACGACGTATTGGACGGACGTAGCAGACCTGGAGATTCACCTTTCCGCCGGGTTCATTTTAATTGATTCTGAAGAGCATGTTACTAATATTTAAGATGTTTCTAAACGAATGCCTCCCGAAGTTATTAATTCATCGTCAAGAAAAATAAAATATATTGCTCACCACTAACTTTAGTTGTACAACGTATTACAATTTTTTAAATGCTTTGTACGTTAAAAAAAATTATGGCAATGTACTGTTTTTATTAATTTAAAATATAAATAACTCACATCCCTTGTGAGGCACGGAAATAAAAATGATAATTTAATTACGAATTCGCCGAAATAAATTAAAACGTGAGCCTTGGGCAAACCCCCGATAAACGTGGTTATGTCTCGCCTTAAGCATTTTCTGAAAATAACCTTAATAATATGGGCGGTCTTCATAATTTTTTTTAACTAAAAATGGCAACACCATTAGCATCTTTATATTTTAGTATAATTATTAAGTTATTTTAGCAATGAAGGTTATGGGCTATTTTTCAATTATTTTTTTTCATGACTTTTAACTATTTTTCAAATGGGTATTGAAATTGCATGATTCTGAGTTGTTATGGAATCAAATATTACAATTAATTATACCCATAAATACGTTTCTAATAGTAGTTTGGTTTTACAATCAACTCAAGAAAAAATATTGCCTTCTTGACATTAAGGCGATGTTTTTTTTTTTTTTTTTACATGAGCTCCACACAGGAGGCCCTGAGGAAAACAATTTCCCTCAGGGCCTATGTCATCTTTGGGGATGCTGTGTGGAGGGTTTTTTTTAGGGAAAGGAAGGAGAGGAGAGTTCTGGGAAGGAAAAGGGTTTAAGGGATGGGTAGGAATCTGGGGTTTAGTGTATCCTGGACATCCGCCTCGAAGACCTAGACAAACTTCACCCCATGAACCCGGGCACCCCTGCTAAATCACCAAACGTAGCGAACCACTTGGGGTGACCTATGGCAGAGGTGTTGGTTATCCAATAAAGGTTCCCGGGGCAGCGGTACCCATTCCCGCCTCCCAAATTGTAAACATTTGGAAACGGGTCGCTAATACACTCTTTATGTAAATGGCGATAAGGTTCAAATTCCCGCTTAACACCAGCAGCCAGTTTTGATTTGTGCCAAAAATAAACATCATGAATCTGTTTCTCCCACTATAGTGTAGGGCGATCCCAGAGAGTGCTGCTAGAGAGGTCAAAAGGACTCCCTTCACCAGTCTTTCTCGATCCGGCCCGCCACATAGTTGGGAGGGGCGGACGCATCTGCCGTCAAGATCCAGACAAACCTCACCCCATGAATCCGGGCACCCCTGCTAAGTCACCAAACGTAGCAAACCACTTGGGGTGACATATTTATGGCAAAGATGTTGGTGATTATTATAAATTGATAATATTGCTACCCAAATATAAAATATTTCTAAGTGATGAAATTTTAAAACCCAAAAAAAACACACGATTTAGCTTTATTACTTCATAGTGCCTTGCCTTAAAACATAGATCGTTTAATGATAACACTTAAAATCAGTATAGTAAAATAATTATCACTTTCTCACTGATTGCAAATACACTTTACTTATTTGAAACCGAACTACGCCAAATTCACGCACAACCCAAACACCCAAACCAAAACAAAGGAAGCCCACACGACACTGAGACTAGAAATTCATATCTAATCCTGAGGTGTGCTAATAATTCGTGGAGAACGCTATCAACAAATACATATCATGAACTGTGCAAACATATGCGTGCCATAGCCGCTGATAACGGCCGCCTTATCACGAAATTACTCGCTGATAGGGATAGGGCGGCCTGGTGCAGGTGAAACTTGTGTCAAGTATATAGAACAGATTAGTAGTCCATCGATGAAGTCGGCTTGATTGGATTAAGTAATTGTTACAGGGTTACTGTCGCATTGGGAAATAGCTAATTACTCAAAACACTATTTTTTGTGTAAAAAAAAAAAAACAAAAACATTTTTACAACAATGATAATTTTTTGTGACATATTACACATTTACAAACTTCAAATTACTTAAAACGCCATTTTTGTGTAAAAAAAAACAAAAACATTTTAACGACAACAGTAATTTTTGTGGCATATTACACTTTCACAAACTTCAAATTAGATTTTCATTAAATTATTTAACCCCTCGGAAAATCGCCAATATGCACTTTTAATGTCTTTAACGAAATGACATTTATTTTACGAAAACTTTGTATTATTACCACTTCACAATTAAAGCTCTATAAATGAAACATTTCTGAACGTAGCCGAATAGTAAAAACTGTTTTAGAAAGCTTACAAAATAAGCTTTCGAATTATTATATAACTAATAAATATTAATATTTGTAAATATTAAAATTTAGAATGCAAACATTAAAAAAATGTGAAAATGACTCACGTGATGTTTTTATGTTAAAACGGTACTAAAATTACAGATTATGTAAACAACAATACTTATTCTATTGTATAAATGTGTAATAAACACTTTTGTCACCTTTTTTTTATCATTTCATATAAAAATTAACAATGTCAGGCGCCCGTAGGAAATTTGGCGGGATAAATTATGTGTCAGACTGCGCGTCTGACAGAATGTTCTTTTTATCTATTTCTATGGACAACTTGAATAGAGATGTGCAGCATGATTCACTATCGACCTTTCACTTTTTATTTTACGGATGTAACTAAAACAATAACGGAGTTATAACGGTTTCTATGGAGACACACGCGCTGACGTGTAAACACGCTTATTGTACTTGACTGCTGTCGTATTTTTAACGCATATATCTGCTTACGTTGCGGAGGGGTTAAGTAGCATATAAAGAAACGCTTTGAATTTTTTCATACATATGACTTGTAAAATAAGAGAAAAAAGCGTGTTTATAATAATTTTCAGAGCATATTTGCGATTTTTGTCTATCGATAGGATTTCATATAATTACCATTCAGCGTGGCAAATGTACAGATAATAGCGCCTCCCACACGCACACTTCGGAGCGACCAAGTCCCGCGCCACTTCAGGCCGCCGCGCAGAAAAGTCTCACAATGAACTGCGCTGTAAACCTATCGGTCTTTACTTTTCTGCGCGGCGGCCTGAAGTGGCGCGAGACTCGGTCGCTCCGAAGTGTGCGTGTGGGAGGCGCTATTATCTTCAAGAATAATATGTATTTTTTAAGGGCTGAAAAACTTAAAGTGTTCAAGGAAACTATGTTATAAATTGGTAGAAATTCAGGATGCCGAGTCTTAACAAGAAACCTAAGATATGAAATAAAAGATTCCTAACCATTAAATGAAAAATTTATGCTTATAATGATTGTAGTTCAAGGAATTCAAATATTGTCGGGTTATATTATATTCCAGAATGTTTGTCTTTCTGTTTTATTTAATGAAAAAAAAGAAGAATTCGTATAAAGTTCTCAAAAGAAAAAATTAATTCTTTACTCAGTATTTCAAAAGGTTGTCCATACCTGCACTAGGCTATTAACTAATAGATTATGTATAATTGAGTTCAGAATTTTATTGTTTGCTGCATAATTGAATTATGGATTGCTTTATGTGAATGTTTTACAGACACAATTCAGGGAAACAAAATAATTACATTCCATGAAACTGATCAACTGAGACTGTATTTTCAAGCCAGAATCAGTTAATATATTTTCTTGAAATTTGGTCATCAAATATTAACCACTCGGACCCATAATTGTTTTCATGATAATATAACATTACCAGACATATGTAAGACGTACGAGGCGTACCTGATTTATACTGGTGGTTTTCAATTATTATTGTTCGAATTTCAACGTTTTCTTGAAGAGCACTGCCATCTATGAACACGTATTCAAAAGAAACAATGACATTTTATTAGAGACAAAAGCAACATAAGCTATAAATACTAGTATTTCAAGTAATTGAGGGAGACATCTATATTTTCATTTTCTAAGCTTAAAATATCTTACTTGATTTTTCATGAAAGCAGGCATATTATTATTCAAATCATCTAATTATTATAAACCATAGAAGTAAGTAAATCAGTTTACAGGTTTGGAAGTGCTGTAAACTGAGAGAATACAATAGACATTAGAACATTGAAAAATATTCACTAAGCAGAAACCTTGAAGTCAGTGGAGAAAACATAGAAATTTACAAAATTTGTATAAAATACATCTAATGGAACTATATTCACTGTGAAGGATTAAGACAAAAAGGACTTACCCTCATTATTGTCGCTTATACTGCCCGGTGGTGTAGAGTAGTTCCCGGTGCTGACAGGGTCTTCATCCTTCTTTTTCAGTGCCTACACAAAGATACAAAAGTTATTAGAGGTGTTTCTAAATGATAGTATAAAATATCAAAGGTTGCGTGTACTTTTGAAATTATCAAGCACATAAGTACAGATAAATAATTAAAAATACTTTTTTGAACACCACTTTATTGGGTATATAAAACATATTATAAAACCAACCAGTTTCTGAATTAATGTTCTCTCTCCCTTTTCTTTGTTTCCTAATTTACTGTAATTCTGCGGTGTTGCAGATATTTAATTATTTTTTTAGGTTTAAGAATATAAAAAAATAATCAAAGAAGACTACAATTGAAAAAAAATCATGAACAAACAATTACATATTTATTATATGACTTATTACACGCGCAGAGGCAGTGAACCGCAATCTGAACAACTTTGCAAGACGAATTTCGACGGACAGCCAACAACTGACTTGGGCGAAGTCTACCAAATTATTGCTGAATAAACTCGGAACTTCGGTAGCGCAGTCCATCCCTTTCCATTCCCTCCCCCGCGCTGCATACCGCACGCCTGCCATTCGTAACCAAATTTCATTTACTGAGAAACATTTTGCATCAACTTCAGATGAAAATTTGTCCCAATTAAACGGAATGGTGTCCCAGTTAACAATTAGTATTAGTTTCTTTATTGGGCTTCTGTTTCTTGGATTTTTGCCCAAATAACCAGCTGTCACGATAAACTGGTGTACCAATTAAATAGAATCAGTTGTAGAAAAATGAAACAATACAACTTTATATAAACCACTTATATAATGCGTAAATCCTACCGGTTTCGGAACAAAGGTTCCTTCTTCAGGGAAAGCTTATACTAATTTGACAGTTTCGAACAATGTTTTATTATGGTAGGGGTGGAGCCGTTGCTAGTTATTAATGTAGATTGGGTGGGTAGGTATTAATGTAGAGTGTATTATTATTGTATTATTATATTATTAGGTATTATTGAAGAAGGAACGTTTGTTCCGAAACCGGTAGAATTTACGCATTATATAAGTGGTTTATACAAAGTTGTAATGTTTAATTTTTCTATAATGGATAACCACAAAGTGATAGCTACATTCAAAAATATAGAATCAATTGTATTTATACAGCCCTGAAGAAGGTTCAGGCTGAACCGAAATAGGTTGGTTTTATAAACTCAATAAAGTGGTGTTCGCAAAAAATATTGTTTATCTGAATTATAATTACGAATTTAACCACAGAGTGATTGCTACCTGCGAAAGTTTACAAATAATTTTATTGGTTTTTTCCAATTAATTTTAACTTTACGAGGTGGTGGATTTGATTGGCTTTTAGCCCAAACATATTATTATTGACTTAATTTGTTTTTATGACAATGTTTTATCTGGGTTTTGCAATATTAATTAATCATAAAATGGGTTTACAAAAGGGCTTTGAATAACACACTTAATGACTTAGATCTCAAAGTAGAAGCATTAAAAAACAAACAATTTTAAAATGAATGAAGCATCATAACATAATTTTAAAAATGAAAACCCACATTGATAACATAATTATTTTAAATATTAGAAAAAATACACAGAACATGCAAACAAATGCACAAATGAATGCAAAGTGAATGAAAACAGAAAATGAACATGATTAAATTAATAATGACGAACTTAATAATGCAAATCCATGCTGTTATTTTAGTATTGAAGAACAAAGCATTTTTTTAGTTAATTTGTTAGATTATAAAGATAGAAGGTTATTAGTATTACAAAAATGGATTTTTCAAATTATTTTATAGTTATGATAATAATAAACTTGTGCACAAAGTAATGTTTTTCAAAAGCTTTGTAAAATTGTGGTCTTCACTCAGGAGAAATCTTGGGATTGCCTTTTTATAAATGAAGCACTTTTTTATAATTTAATTTCTTGATTTTTTATTGTTATGATTTGATATTTATAACTGACGACAATAATTTTTCCCCACCCCAACGGACAAGGATTCAGTAGTATTTTAAATTCTTAGTGCAAGTTTTCGTAAAGAAGTGAGTTAATTTTACTGATGCAAGCCTTTTTATAAGGATTTCGTACATCTATATTTCCCTCGTTTGTTGGGTGAGAAAGGGACAAAAATAAAAATAAAATGATTCTATCGACATCTAACGAACAAATCAGACAACTCTTGGATCGCAATCCAACCTTTGATGGTAACTCAAATCCATATCCATAATTGGTTTGAGTCCTGGGTCTAAATCCAAACAAGCTTATTATAAAGTAATCGGTCTAAATTGCGTAAATACGCTAATACTGAAATGTTGGAAAACTTGGCATTTGAACAGAAAACAATAAAATTTCTGAAGCATTATTTAATTATTTACACAAAATGAAAGATTTGATTAATTTAAATCTACGAATTACGAAATTTATGTATGAAAACAGAAGTTATAAAGAATAACAATAGAATTTAAAATTGACCTCTGTGGCATAACAGACATTTGTCTTCAGTTAGCAAGTCGAAGGGGGTATATAAAATAAATTTTTAATATAATATATAGGACGTATCGAGACGTACATAACCAGCGAATCCTGAGCTTATTTTGAGTAAAAATGTGGATGTCATTTTGATGTCCCATGACATAAAAAAAAAATTTATCACATGCTTTTGGAACGAGATAGATGAGACGGAGCGTGCACAACGTGACGCCATAGGTTGTAACCAGTAGCGGCACATAATAGAATTTTGTTTATTTATTTTTTATTGAAAACAAATTACAATATCTACAACAAATGTCATCTACATCTTTACTCCAAATAAGCTCAGGAAAGTCTGTCAGTTACGTCCAAGTGAGTTAACTGTACTGCAATAAAAAAATATTATCAACTAAATTTGCACAATAATTATTGTTAATATTAAACAAATTAAAATTTAATAATAATAAGTATTAACGTAATTTAATTTGAACAGTAAATATTAAATACACTATTAATTCCTAGCTATCCGAAGTTAGAATAAAAACAATAATACTTTACGATTTGTGTGAATGCTTTACCATTGGAGCTAAATCATTTCTCCGCAGTTGGAGGGATGGATTCATACATCCATCACTCCTATACCCATTGACCCTAGGATTCCTACCCACTCCTCATAGCTTTTTCCTTACCAGAACTTCCTATCCTTCCCTCCCTTAAAAAGACTCTCCACACAGCATCCCCTAAGATGACACAGGCCCTGAGGGAAATTATTTTCCTCAGAGCCTTCTGTGTGGAGATAATGTAAAAAAAAAAACGAGTGTGCTTTAGACCACATGACTGAAGTAAAACTTCACTAACTTATATCTGCCTCTCAACTTCCGTTCACCTCGCCCGACCGTTCGCTCACACTTTTCATAATGCTCTCATCACGCATTCATCAGCTTATTCCCCAAGTCAAGCATGCGTAAAGGCCCGACCGTTCATCACGCATTCACCAGCTTACTCCCCAAGTCAAGCGTGCGTAAAGAAGTTTTACTTAAAAAATACACATATATATGCATATAATCATATTCACGTACAAGAAACATAGATGCCCAAATAGTAAAAAACGTAACTAAAAATAGAATGAGACCTGAGCACAACATACAAGACAAAAGTAAACAATTAAAATTGAAAACAAAATACCTACATACATACATAACAAATAAAAAAAACTTTTAAATAAATAATTAATGAGACATGAGTACTATTATAAACTGGAAGTCAACAAAACATAACCCTATATCATGGTATACTCAGATGAACCCACGTTGTCGCAAGAATGGACGTTTTGTAAGCCTGTTGAACGTTGGATGGTATTTCGAAAAAGTGCCCGCAAATTTCATAGAAAATTCTTTTAAAATAATTCAGAGTAGCTACAATAATCAAATAGTATCTAGGTCCTAGATTGATATTGGCGCAAGCGATTCTGTGCTTGTCCTTCATACAGTTTCTTTATACATAAGGGTTAAAATAGCATTTAAAAAAATTTTTGGGCCCGCAGGCTGAGACCGATGAGGGGTTAACATAAGTGATCTGCCGGTACATAATTTGGAGGGTCCCGTGCAGTCATGGAAAATAATTGCGTCGTAAAATACGTGAACGAAAATGTTTTGTTGAGTTAGTGGTAAATAAGTAGACAAAAAAACAGGTCTGCCAGCTGCAGCGTTGCCATGATAGAAATGTGTCCCTAGATCTAGTTAAATTGAACAACATAACATGGTTCGCTACGTTTAGCAGGGGTGCCTGTATTCATGAGATTTGTCTAGATCTTAGCAGCAGATGCGTCTCGGCCTCTCCAGCCAGACTGTCTCGATTCATCACCTTGTACCAGACTTGACTCTGTCGATTCACCTTGTGGGAGGAATGGATTCATATGTCTGCCACTCCTGAAACACTAACCCCCAGATTCCTACCCACACCTCATATCATTTTCCTTACTAGAACTTCCTCTTCTTTCTTTCCCTAAAAATCCCTCTACCTAGATGACCTAGGCCCCAAGGAAATAGTTTATTTTTGGGGCCTTCTGTGTGAAGCTAATGTTAAAAAAAATACATAAACCTTTTTTAAAACAGCATTTGAAGTTTTGGATTGAGAAAACCAAAATTCAGAGTATCGGAATATTTATTTTTTATCTGGCAGCGCTGACCAAACGTCAGTCTTTTACTTTTGGCAGACAGATTATTAAAAACAAGTTATAGGGTTATGTATCGTAGGCTTACTATAAAAAATTATATTAAAAGTAACGTAAAATGATGAAGCCAGGCACAGGGATACAGCGGACACATTCTTGAAGCAGGCAGATGGAGTCTGACCTGCGCGAGGAGCACCTCCACCTTGTGGCGGTCCATGAGGCTGCTGTGCACGCGCTTGTTCTTAAGGTGGTGCGGCGTGTCGCGGCGGTGCAGGCGCGAGGCGGCCCCCGCGTCGGCCTCGCTGCGGTCCAGCGCGCGCCGCCGCAGCCGCGCCCTCGAGCTGCCGCGCGACGCTGATGACGAGTCGTCCTCTCCGGGCGCCGGGCCCGACGTGAAGCCCACGCGCTTGGGCCCGTAGTATTCCTGGGCACATGCCGGAACAATGTCATATACATCTTCATGTCAGATAATTCCATACTCTTATGAGGGATAAATGATTCAAAGTTCCTGTGGTGAAAGCCATGTTCTTTGGGTTGTAGTACATGTTAGTTTTTCTTCTGACATTATTATATTGACGATGAGTACTGTAGCTAGTACCTAGTAACGACATCTTGAAACTTACCATAATATGCCAAAAATCGCTGGAGTGGTTAAGATACATTTTTAGAATGTCAATCTCCACGGCAGAGCTATGAAACCCTTGTATTTGGGCCAGAGAAACTTGTTTTTAAACATTTAAGCTGGATGCAATGACAACTTAAACGCACATAAGACGTTTTTGCTCTCATTGCCTTTTTGATATCTCCAATCCCTTCTTTATCTGCTGTGTAAATATTGCTTCTGTATTACACAGCCGGAGCTAAATGCAAAAATTTGAATACTAGATACAAGTCACAAGTGAACACTAGGCGTTTCGAAAAAACTTTGAATGTGTTTTATTCAAAACTACAATTTTCAACATAAATTGTTATTGCATCCAGCTCCTCAATTTACACTTTATTCCAGAATGGAAATATGATTCAGTATCATCCTGGTTAAAGACCACCATTCAGAATTAAAGCAATGCTTCAAAAAACTTTAGTAATGTTGAGCAGCTTTATCTGAACTTGCGCACTTGAAGTGAAATATCACAAAACTGCGCTAATATAAATACTATGTTATTATTACTAGCTTATTCCAAAATTCATTATTTGAAATAATTCTCAGAAAAAAAAAAATATAAAAACAACTAAAGGCGGGTACAGATTGCTGTAACGTAACATGCAATGTAACATGAAAGGAACATTTCATAAGTGTGGATGCAGCGCGCGTACGAACCGAGCATGTACCTACTCGCAGCTGTTCCCGGCATGCGCGCGGTGAACATAGCTCAATCTGCCGGGAACAAGCGAAGAGAATGGATCGCGTCGATCAATTACTGTCTACGATGATTGTCGGTGCTTTATTATTAATAGTGAATCATGTGATTAAAAAGTCAAAGTTGTAGTTTGCGACATATGCAGCAATTGTAATTAGAATAATATTATAAATAAATAATACTTAATCAAGTGTTTTCTAACCTTTTCCTGTTCCCTTTGATTTTTTTTTCTTCAGTTTTTCATGACGCAAGTATGATAGTAGACTAATAATTTTAGTTATTACATCTTTTTTGCATCGTTTCCATCAAGTTGGCAATTTCCAACCACGCATCCAGTTTCAGATGTTTTTTATAAAAATGTTCATTTTGTGGATTCCACAAAATTTTTCTGGATCTGTATGCTTCAATTAATTGCAATACTCTTTCCTCGCTCCATGAATCAAGTGGAGCCTCTGCCGTAGCTGTTGCTGCCTCAGTACAGATACAAACAACCCGTTCACACTAACGCTCCGCGCACACTGCGCGCCCTTTTGTATTCGGCGAAAAAACCGAAGCATTGTGGATTGCGGCGCGCACGAGTTGAAATGCTCTGTTCGCTCAGAGTGTGCGCGGTTTGTGCGCAAGGCGTCCACACTATGAGAATTCTGTTACATTGCATGATACATTGCGGCACTGTGGACGGCAAATTCTTTCATTGCGTGTTACATTACGGCAATCTGTACCCGCCTTAACAACAGTTGATTAAAATAATAATAAAGTTCTGAGATGATTCCAAAAATAAGATTCTTCGAAATCACAAAAACTATTTTCTAAATAAAGTCATTATCAATAAAAGGGAACCTAACCTAGAAAGGATATTTCTAAAGAAGGAAACTTTGAGAAGATATTATAAATCACTAACCATAAGGGACCTCGGGGTTACATTTGATCCCAAACTTACCTTTTCAGATCATATAGTGGAGTTGGCATCATTGTTTTACAAACTTCTTGGATTTGTAATAAGAATAAGAAAACAATTTTCCAAGCCCGAAGCAATGACATCGATGCCAACTGCATTACACGATCAAAATTAGAATACGCCTCTGCCGTTTAGGCCCATACCAGCAAAAATACATAGAATTATTGGAACAAATTAAAAAAAATTCTAAGATATCTTTATATGAGAATGCATGGTGAATATCTGCGATTTATGCATCATACCTCTTGGAATGCCATAAATTGTTTGCACCGAACAACTACCGCCTGTATTCCACATGGCAGAACGGATGTTCTGGCCTATAGCGTAGCATAGGATGACAAGAGGTATGGTGCTGCTAACTGATATCTCTAGGTCTCTTGACATTTCAAAATTGGCCATAAAGGTTTCAAGAGTCATTTTAGGCAAAAACTCTAAAATATATACTATTGTAAAATTTTTAATTTAAAGTTATGTATATGTCATGTGTATTGTAATAGGATTACATATATCTGTAATGCACATTAAAAATAAATAAATAAAATAAAATATTAAAATCCCAGGGTTATAAAAGATCCCATGCGTCCAATTTCCCAAAGAATTCCATCCACCAATATTATTGTTAGAACATTAATATTTCATAGGCATACCGAATAAAGGATCTACATTATATCTTTGAGATGTTAATTGAAGTCAAATAAATAAGAGTAAGAAGCTGACCTCTTCTTCATCGGAATCATCGTTCTGGCCGGTCTCAGCGTCGGAGGTGGTGGTCTCTTCGTCAGGCGTGGGCGGACTGTCTTCTGTTGTGACAGAAGACGATGTCTGCCTATCTGCAGTCTTATGTGGCTGAGAAAAAAAGAGAAGAAAATAATGTTGAAGAAATGCATAGAACATAGAAAATTTATTTTTGAAATCTTCATAATAGATTGCAAAATTGAATAAGGCGGTTTTTGTGCCGATCCATTTAAATTACGCATTGTCTATCAAATAAAATTTAGGTAAATTTTTGAGATCGCTGGCAATGGTTAATACGCACTTTTTTTTTAAAAAATCTTTTGATTCACCTTAATTACATTAAAAGACAACTATTTGCATTGGGGGAAGTGGAAAATATTTCATTCTAAATTTCGATTACGTAAAATTAAAATTAGCTTTCATTCTGTGAAATGAGACTATTATTATTATTATTATTATTATTATATTACTAATTCTATTTTCAAACATTATTTTCAAATGTCATTTTGTTATGTTGGTATTCTTGTTACTGTACGAAAAGATGCTAGAGCAAAGCGTAGCAGACTTCATGGGAATTCTAGGTTTGTGTAACATGGTTTGTGATACAAAAGAAAGTGCCCCTTTATAATGCCTACTCGCGTCAAGGCAAGAAAAACATCCCAGTTTTCAAGTAGTTTAGCGGCTACGCTAGGTTTGTGTAACATGGTTTGTGATTCAAAAAAAAGTGCCCCGTACCTTCAAAATCTTCTAGCCGTTCGTTATACATTCAAGTGTATCAGGAATACCAACATACCAAAGTGACAGCGAATGAGCTAATAGCTAATGGCGTACAATCTCACAAGACGAAAGCTAATTTTAATTTTACGTAATCGAAATTTAGAATGAAATATTTTCCACTTCCCCCAATGCAAATAGTTGCCTTTTAACCCTTCGAATAATAAGAAAATAATTTTCTGTCAAATTTTGCCTATCAAGGTTTGCGCGCAAAATTCCTGGTTCTTCCCATGCATTTTAAATGTTCCTATTTATTGGTTTTTTTTAACGCTTTTGCAAAAACAAAAATTGTTCTAAAATCTAGATAAAATAATCTTTCCGGTGTGTTTATTAGAAATCAACATTTTTGTTTCTAAATATTAAAATTTTAATATTGGAAATTTAAATTGGCTAAAAAATGCATACCTGCGAATATTCGAATTAAAGTAATTAAAATAGAATAAACTTAAAATTTAAAATACAGACTCCTTTTCTAAATAAAATCTGTAATAAAACTGTTACCTCACTTTTTATCACTTTCATACAATTTTATTTTAAAATTAAATGTGTGATACGTCACAAATTGGCGAAAAATTAAACTGTCACTTTTGATCGGGTTTGTAAAATATCTGAAAAACCTAGCTCATATAATTCTGAGACAATGAGAAGCGTTATTTCATTCCGTTTCTAACATAAAAGAAATCACAAATATTCGCATGACAGGAAGAGAGAAATCTAACTTTTAATAATGCACTGTCGCTCTGGGACAATCTGGGTCTCCTGTTATTATAACGGCATATGATGTTTTGGGACAACTTGGGTCTCCTGTGATTAGACGGGTTAATGTAATTAAGGTGAATCAAAAGGTTTTTTAAAAAAAAAGTGCATGTTAACCGTTGCCAGCGATCTCCAAAAATTAATAAAATTTATTTGCGCCTGCCAGGATTTGAACTCATGACCTTCGGATTGCTAGTCGAGTCATATTTTTCGAGCACCTTTCAAAATAGTTTTTATTTTTTGGGTGCGTTAAAAAATATTCCATTTATTTAGATTTTATTGTAAAGCGGAAACATTTTGACCCTCTGATAAAATATGGTCGGGGCCTGAAGGGTTAAGAGGAAAAGCTGCACGGCGTTTTTTATACAAAACTTCCAACGTTTTAAGTATTTTGAGACTTTCGATACTGTCGGTTATCCACAAATAAATTCAAATGTGTCCTCTTTGAAATGATTTACCTGTATGCATATGTATTTATTTGTAGATCATTTTAATAAACATCTACCTTCTTCAAACGAGCACAGAAAAATATAATTATTATTTTTTTTTAACAATATACTCAAATTTTATTTCAGAAGCATGATTCTGTATCTTGTGCAACAGCCTAACGCAGGGGTTCCCAACGTTTTTGTACTCTAGAGCACATTCTAAAATATCGGTAGGGTGGCGGGCGCCACCTCTTTTTAACCGACAAACTTCTTCCATAACTGATATTATTAACGTTTCGGATAGCGTTACAGTGTCCATTATCAGGGCAGATGTCTAAAAAAAAAATATAAAATAAAATAAAATAAAATAAATAAATAAAAATAAAAAAAAAAAAACAACAACATTCTTCCATAACTTCTCATTTTCCCATAATATTTTCTTATATTCATAATTTAATAAATAATACACAAAAATGTTTCAAAATAATAAAATTATTATTCAAATTGCATACTCACAGAGTTACAAAACGTAAACGTCGTAAAACATAGTAAACAAAAAACACAAATACAAAGAAAATTTTTTATAAAAAAATATACTATCAATATGTCAATGTGATCTTTGGCATTGCATATCATTGGCCAGTGCCTCATAATTAGGAGAGTATGTCGATATTCCTGTTAGCAAACAATCATAAAGATGCTCATCGGTGAGTCGAGATCTATATTTTGATTTTATGAAGTTCATGTTTGAAAACAATGATTCGCATAAATATGTCGAACCGAAAAATGAATTAATTTTATAAGCCGCTTTTTTCAAAAATGGGAACTTTTCTCTATCCACTGTATTCCAAAAGTCCTCTGATATTAAGGATTTTAGCACAATATCATTCTTAAGGTCCAAAATTTCTAACTCTAGTTCTTCTGTCTTAGCTTGAACAAAATCTGCAATACGTGCGGCCATTTCCATTGCATTTATTTGGCAAGTAAAAGGATTGATACAGAAGGAAACAATTGGCTCGATATGCGTAAACTGCAAAAATCTCTCTTCAAACTGATTTTTTAACACTTGAAGATGCTTAATAAATAATGACCCGTTTAATTCATTGTTACCTAGCATTTTCTTCATATATGGGAAATGCACGAGAGAATTGATCTGCAGATGTGATATCAACAAATCCAATTTAGCTTTAAATGACTTTACAGAGGTAATCATTTCAGCTATATTTTTGTTTTTCCCCTGCAACTCCAAATTTAAAGAATTTAATTTTTCAGTGATATCTGTGAGAAATCCCAAATCAATCAGCCAGAAAACCCGAAGTAAGCCGATGATCGCTGAAGCAATCGGGACGGTACGAGCACTACGAGCACGTGACTATTGTTAGTTTGGCTGTCGGCCGCGACGCCCGCGGGCTCATTGCTTTCACTGAGTCGCGTGCCGTGTGTTTTGTTTGGCGCCTCGGAGTTCAAAAACTCTGTCTCTGTCGAACAGTGGCGGGCGCATGCGAATCGCTCCGCGGGCGCCATGGCGCCATATACGACACATTTTGACAGTTTTCTTAAATGTGGTATTCTGTATCGTGCTAACAAGCTTAAATATTGCGCTTGTATTAAGACACCAACTCCTAAAAGTAACGCTAACAATGACAGCGCATTTGCCGCTTAATCCTCATTAAAGCCTCGATGACACAGGGTGAGTTTACAAGCTACTATCTACTAAGTTTAAAAGCGGATAAATCAGCGAGTGAGATTGTCATGATGACACACAAAACTGTCCACTCGCTTAGTAGCGTAGGAAACTGAGGTCGCTGCTAGCGCCAATAACAAGAATAACGACACCTGCGTGAACTAATTCTGTGATGTTCGTGAACGAATCACGAGCAAGCGGAGCAAGCGTGTAGCGAGTAAGTTAACGCCATGGCGCCCGCGGGCACAGGGTTGGGAACGCATGGCCTAACGCATGTTAAATTGGCCATATACGACACATTTTGACAGTTTTCTTAAATGTGGTATTCTGTATCGTGCTAACAAGCTTAAATATTGCGCTTGTATTAAGACACCAACTCCTAAAAGTAACGCTAACAATGACAGCGCATTTGCCGCTTAATCCTCATTAAAGCCTCGATGACACAGGGTGAGTTTACAAGCTACTATCTACTAAGTTTAAAAGCGGATAAATCAGCGAGTGAGATTGTCATGATGACACACAAAACTGTCCACTCGCTTAGTAGCGTAGGAAACTGAGGTCGCTGCTAGCGCCAATAACAAGAATAACGACACCTGCGTGAACTAATTCTGTGATGTTCGTGAACGAATCACGAGCAAGCGGAGCAAGCGTGTAGCGAGTAAGTTGACGACCTTTCAACTTTTTTCATAGATTGTCAACAATCTGCTAGTTAGCAAGTAACACGATGACACTGGATTGTGTATCAGTTGGTATGGATTAATTACCTACTTAAACCCACAAACTACTATTTATTAGTTATTATAACTATGTACTTACATATAAGCCTAATAGGCGTTCATAAATGTCTATCCGTTTGTGGTATTATTTTGATGTTTTACGTGATGATGTTCAATTCGTCAATTTTCCCGTGACTGACATCACTTAAGCGTCGATGACACCGGGCGAGTTTACTAACAGATAGTGAATTTCCCAGATAGTAGCTTGTAAACTCGCCCTCTGTCATCGACGCTTAAGTGATGTCAGTCACGGGAAAATTTGCTAATTGAATATCATCACTAGACATCGGATTATATGCATTTGCATATTTGCATATGCAAATGCATATAACTCTCTAATTACAAAGTTAATGCATATTTCAGCCTTTTTTCCCAAATCGTGCATATTTCGTTAAATAGCGGGAGAAAAAACAAATCATTCAACTGTTGCTCGTTTCATAAATGATTTCATAAGATCTTTGTTTCCCGATTCTTCTGTGGATGAAAAAATCTGCATGTTTGTTTCTGATGCTGCGCCATACATGGTGAAAGCTGGCCAAGCCTTGCAAACTTTTTATCCAAATTTTCTACACATTACCTGCTGAGCTTACAGGTTTCATCGCCTTGCAGAAGAGATACGGCAAGAGTATGGGAATGTTAATAAATTGATTTCCTCATTATAGAAAAATGAAACAATTCAACTTTGTATAAACCAACTTATATAATGCGTAAATCTGACCGTTTCAGAACAAACGTTCCTTCTTCAGTATAAGCTTTCCCTGAAGAAGGAACGTTTGTTCTGAAACCGGTCGGATTTACGCATTATATAAGTGGTTTATACAAAGTTGAATTGTTTCATTTTTCTATAATAAATAGTAGTTCGTGGGTTTCTTCTTCTTCTTCAATGGCGCTACAGCCCATTTCGAGCCTTGGCCTCCTTCAAAATAAGCCTCCACCGCCCTCTGTCCTCGGCCGTCTTCTTCCAATCTGCAACATGGAGTAATCCTCTTGCATCCTTCCTGACATCATCCTCCCATCTCAGTCTAGGTCTGCCCGCCTTTCGTTTACCTCCCGGGTGTCCTGGGTTTAAGTAGGTAATTAATCCATACCAACTGATATCAATACACAATAGGCATAGACAAGCTACCAAGAGTCACAGAAAAACACAGAAATTTGACACCTTCCGACATCCAACAGATTTCGCTTTTTTGTCTTAATTGTCTCGTAACACTGACATGACACAAAAGTTACAGAATCACCCTTCAGAACTGCTTGCGCAACTTTTAAAAGCAAGAAAATACCTTTTCTCCATAGTCTTCCGAATCCTCCTCAGGTTCCGCCATCTTGGCCAGCTCCTTCTCCTGCGAGTCAGAGCCGGGTGCCGCCACGGGAGGCGGGACGGGGGGCACGACGGTGGGCACGACGGGGCTGGCCAGGGCTGCCTCCGCCACCTGCGCTGCATGTGCCGCCTGCGTGGCCTGGTTGGCCGAGAACAGCTTGTGCGCCTTAGCCTTCAAGTCCTTGGGATGCGGGGTGTTCTGCCTCACGAAGGGCGTCTGCGCAAAACCATCGGGATTATTACATATTCATTACTTTATGTTCAAGTGGTGTGTGCCGAAGTTATATTGTGTAATGCATTTTACATGATGTACCCGTAAAACAGTGTGACTTTACACAATTTTCAACTTTGAAACTAAATAACTTTTTTATAAAATCATAATATTGTGTTGGAAAATTTTATGTCATTTTTATTGCAAAATATGCTTAAACTATTGAAAAAGCTTTATGTAAAAAAAAAAAAATCTTTAAAATCACCTTTCAGAGAGGGTTCATATACCTTGTCGTTATGCGCTTATTACAACGGTATGCTAATTCAAAAAAAAATTGTTAAAACAAAATATGCATTCAAATATTCATGTGCCTAGTTATATATAAATATATATCGATAGACATTGATATATCAAACTTTATAATATAAAATAAACAAATCAGTTGTCAAAACGAAAAATTAATCATTGAGGAATTCATTAAATGTTTTCACAATTTTCTCTGTGGTAGCTAGATGCAGATATTCGCAATGACCAAAGTCACCCCCGATTCAAAAGTTACCCCATATTACGGTAGTGAGTTTTGATGAATTTAAATAACAGTGGCGAGCAAATAACGTGGTGTAACAATATTTATACAAACAACAAAAAAGATGACAATGTTTATGCTTTGGTACATTTGCCTAATAAATTATGTATACATTTTTTTTCATTTAGAAAAAACGTAAGCTGAGCCATTTTTAAATGTTTCATGTTTGCATGCAAATTTTTTATATTAAAAAATTATACGTTTATTTCCAATTATAAAATTTGAAAGCGTATTTCATCAACTTTCGAAAAAAAATTTTTAGTTTTCGGATAGATTCAGAAATATTCCATATTTGGATTTTATTGCGAAACGGAAATATTTTGTCCCTCTAACAAAATGCTGTCGAGGCCTGAAAGGTAAAAAAAAAAAAAAAAAATTCGACCATACGTCGCCACTGATCACACTCCTACACGCCGCGACGGGACCATGTTATACGCGTGCTGATACGGTGTTATTACCACGCTGCTGGAACGAGACTACTACTGTATGTTACACCCTGTATATCAAAATGTAAAAAAACTATTTAAAATACGTTTTTGGGTCCTCCTTGTGATAATATATAACTTCAAAATTTCCCACTTAAAACATTAGTTTCCGGACACCATGCATAAGTATGTAGGTACATAAATATGTATGTATGCATGTAAATTTGTAAATTTTAACAACCTTTTGAAAAACGCCACTAAATCTAGGAGATAATCATATTAGTTGTGGGTTTGTGTTTCGGGAAAGAAATCATTTTATTTTAATGAAAAATAATATAAGTATGTATTTTCGTAGCGTAATAAATATGTATCAATTATAAGCGTAATAAAATAAAAGCAGTTCTTGCAGAAATTGTGAACTTGGTTGTGTGACTTGTGAGAGCATTTGACAAATAACTAATATAAGCTATGTAGAAAGATTTTTTTTTAAATACAACACAACATAATGCAAGTAAAAAAAAACAATACATACTAAATATTTTCAAATTAAATCAACAACATTTAGTTACTACCAAGATGCAGATAGGAGAAAAGTTATTTGAAAAAAAAAAAAAACATTTTACTTAACTATACACGGTGTTTGGAAACTAATAGTACAAGCGGCGAAATGGTGAATCTAGATTTTTTAAAAAAATTTTTGGTAAAAAAAAAAAACAATTTTTTCGGCAATTAAAGGGTTAAAAATAACTATTGGAGATGGGTCTACGTTTCGACACATTTTAAAAGACAATGCGCAGTTCGTAGCAAACATTACAAAAATTCTTACTTCGAACTACAATTACTTAAAAACGAAAAGTACAAAATAAAAAACTTTAGAATTAAAATTTATTTGATACAGTTTTAGCAGCTTCACGCTTGTACAATGAGTTTCCGGATACCGTGTATAAACAAGTTTGGGCTATATTCCCGAACGCCAAAATCCCGAAATTCCGTGAGCCCAAATTCAAGAAACCAAGTTCCGAAAGTCGAAATATTATAAAAATATAATGAATAATAAAATTTACTATTTCCAAATTGCGAAACATTGTGATTTTTGTTAAAACTTAAAGGTGAACTTAAACCAACCAATTTCAGGTTCATACATGCGATCATATTATAAAATATAAATAGGAATTTCGACTTTCGGGAATGTGGTATATTTTCCAGCTTCCAAATAAAACATGCCTAAATAAAAAATAATACATTACATGAAAGCACAAGCACAATCCCAGATCAAAGCACATTATGTCTGTGTGGATAGGAAACACGAAAATAAAAATAATAAATAAAACAACCAATAAAAATACATTTATACAGCATTCATTTCACCAACTAAACGTGAACTGATCGGTGAAAACACACGCGATTCGAAGAGAAATGTAAAACGTGGTAACTTATGATATTTGCGAGCAAACTGATAACATTCTCCTTCATTGCATGGAAATGGCATCACGGAGAGTGGGGTGCATAGAACAGTGCAGTTTATTCACACTTATTAACCATTCATCACGCTTAATAGTACAGCCTATGCATAATTTTGTTTTAATAACACTGAAGCGGAAAGCGACACTTTGATTACGATAATGATCATTCATTAAAAAGTTGAAATATCCCATTTTGGGAGTCCGGCAACAAAGCGTAAGATTTTGAGCCGACGCGACGCCGACGTTACGAAATTTACCCGCCGCTACCCGAATTTCTACCGATGTCTTACATATTTGAAGTTTTTAAGCTCTTTAAAAAATATGTTATTTACGCCGAACCGCAAATTATATAAAATTCCCCCGACAGAAAAAAAATCGCAAAGTATGCTCCGAAAATTATTATAAACACGTTTGTTTCAGTTATTTTACAAGTTATAGTTGTGAAAAAATTCACAATGTTTCTTTAAATGAAACCTTCCACGAAATTTTTGCTCTATTTTAAACGAGTCGTGTTTTATTGAACATTTTCGCAATTTTCGTATCGATTTTGTCGCTTTAAATATTAGCGCGCTCCTCTTACATTCGTAATTACATATCTCTCCATCTTCTTTTTTTTTGAGCGCGGATGTGGCGCCTTAAAAAGATCTTCGAGACCGTGACCCCTACTCCAATTTCCTTGGTAGACAAGGCTCCCCCTCGCGGTCCTACGCTGCATGGAGAGCTGCGGACACCCTAGTACCGGAGGCCCAGTGATACTTGATCACTCCAGCGCATTGAGGCCTTCCTTTGCTTCTTCTGCCAAACACTTTGCCAGTGACCATGAGTTTCTTCAAGTTTGGCGAGCAATGTGTCAAAGGTATGTCAAAATACGATATTGTGGATGTCTAGCTCTTTCGGAATGAAACTCAATAAATCAAACAATCTAGTCACGTACGAAAATCACGCAAAAAGACTGGGGATTTTGGGAACGTAAATTAAAGAAGTTCCTATTTTGTCCACACCTGAATTTTTACCGTGGAAAACGGGACATTATGCACCTGACACACACAGGTATAAAGCGCGAGCAGATATCTGTTGAACGGCGAGCCCTTTGGTGTTGTACCGTCACACGACGCCATAAAATATTTCTTCCAAGGTAGGAGAATGGGTCAGATGAATTAGGGAGCGCCATTAAATGCCATTTCTTTGAACTGAATCTATCAACTAGAGGGGGTCGCATAACTTTTCACATATCGCCTCAGGAAGGGTTACGGCGTAAGATCTGTATCGTGATCTGTATTGTGATCTATCAGCTGATCTGCGCATAAACCGCTTAGGTGTGACAGGTCTGAAGGGATTGTATGGAGAGTGTTATTTGGCGTGCGATGATCTTTTATATTTTATAGCTGTGTGTGGCAGGGGTCTTAAGGATGTTTTCGACACATTTTTAGGTAGCCAATCAATTTATATTAATAGGTATGTTGCTATGTCCGTGCGGCCGTAAAACGTAAACAAAATCATAATAATCATCAAGAACATAATATTATATTTTGAATTCTCTTAAAATCTTAATCGAGATTATCACACCATTTAACAAATCATAAAAAAAATCATATCCAAAAATGTCCCGAAATGCCTTGTTCGCATTGGAGTTCAAAAAACTATGAGCGTCAAAAAACTACGAGAGTCAAAAAACACTCAAAAAAAGTTCAGAAAACAGCCGCTATAGTCTACAGCAGTTGTTCTCATTGGTTTCAGAAAAAGGGTAGGAGTTTTTGAAGTGAAACTTCTATAGCCCCACTATGATTTGGATTTCAGATGAAACGGAAATGACGATTACGGCACCTGCGACGCATCAACTGCGCTCATTGACAGCTTTGATTATGATGTCATTTTTAAAGGTTCCTATTGGTTGAGGTACGAAACGGAAATTACGCTGGTCTGCGCTCATTGAGCGCTTTGATTATGACCTCACTTTTCAAGTATTGGTTGAGATTGATTTGATAAAGTTTCGCTTCTACCGCGTGTAAACTGCACCCGAATTTTTTAAACTCCTAATACATAGATATACTATAAAGGGGGCGCATCACTTATTTATTCTTATTCCCCAGAGTATATTCCCTTTTCTAAATTGTGGCTTTGTTGGGAGAAGATTATTCTTAAGTAGTTCTGAATGCCGGCTACATTGTGATTGTACGAGCTGCAGTAACAGCTCCCGAAGCTGCAATACAACTTGCATTAGGATCGATCAATCATTTAACACGATGCAATTGCTTTGAATAATGAAGTGTTCCAACAATGCAACGACAGAACAATACCGCCATACAAGGAAAAGTCACTTTCGAGGCGATTTTAAGCGGTAAAAAGTCATGGAATTATCATCTATTGTTCAAGTGACATGCGCCGTATCGGTGGCGGTACGGTGGAAGGAATAAGAAATTAATTTAGAAGGGGTTCAAATTAAACCGAAGTTTTGGCCAATAAACGAGTTTCGGCCGCGGTTTCAAATCCAGCCAAAAATTAGCCGAAACTTCGACTCTGTCGAAACCTGCTTTCGTGATGTGTCAGATCAAGCTCGGCTTTACTCGGGCGCGTATACGTATACCTCTTAAATATTATTTTAAAATAAGCTGTTATTTATTATTTGTATTGCTATTTTCTAACAAAAACTAGACTAATTTGTTCACCATAGTTTTAGGAAATACCAATAGCATACGTTGAAGAACTTTTTAATAACAAAGGACCAAAAAGCACTGAAAGTAAATCAATTCACTCATTTATGTATTTTATTATGTTGTGTATTTTATTAACACTAACTTTAATTTAAATTAAAAAAAACTATGAAGTTTAACGATAAAAATGCCTGATTTCGGGTTAGGGAACGTATCCATACTACGTGACCAACTTTTTGCAATTTTTAACCCCCCCCCCCCCCCCGGTGACCAAAAACCTAAGCAACCAGCCGCTCATTTGTACCAAATGTGACATTTTCAAGACCCCCCCCCCCAAACGTGTCACGTAGTATGGGTAAGTTCCCTTACAGGATATAGGGTAGCATATTTTCACTCATTTAAGTTTCGGTTTCGGCCGTAATTTGATCAGAAGCCGAAATTGGTTGGCAACAACTATCCAGTTTTAATATTATCCAAGTTACGGCAATGAACCCTGAGTTATTTACAACGAATGACTTCCAAACAGGGTTGCAAATTCGTGGGAAAATTTCCAAATTGAGGGAAATTTCTAAAATTTTTCACGAATCGGGTATATTTTTTTTTTTTTTTACATGAGCTCCACACTGGAGGCCCTGAGGAAAATAACTTCCCTCAGGGCCTATGTCATCTTTGGGGATGCTGTGTGGAGGGTTTTTTTTAAGGAAGGGAAGGAGAGGAGAGTTCTGGGAAGGAAAAGGGTTTAAGGGGTGGGTAGGAATCTGGGGTTCAGTATGTCCTGGTCATCCACCTCCAAGACCTAGACAAACCTCACCCTATGAACCCGGGCACCCCTGCTAAATCACCAAACGTAGCGAACCACTTGGGGTGACCTATGGCAGAGGTGTTGGTTATCCAATAAAGGTTCCCAATATTGGGGGAGAACCAAAGATATTCAAATACAGAAGAGATATGCTATGGTGTCCGCGCAACTGACGCCGGACTACGCGCTAATTAGCGTAGTTTTCATACAAAAAGAATTTATTCATTTCGTTGATTTTTTGAAAATGTGCATTAATGTTGGTTAACAATATATTTTGAATAAGGAAAGAATTCGTTAATTTAGTTTAACGTTCGTTTGGTTTATTCGTTAATTATTTGTTCTTTTAGTTTATTTGTTAATTGGAAAACAATATCGGCGACACCCGGAAGCGCAGAACCACATAGTAAAAACAGCAGACAGCACATCTACTTATATTTCAATATCTTTGGGGAGAACCCTTTTGCAGGGAAAATGCAAAGATTCTGGGTATTTCTTGATTATCGAACCATACGGAAGAACAATATTAATAATTTTGTGAGAATGTACTGTAATTTCGTTTTTTCTGCAGAAAATTTTCAAACAAATTTCTATTTTTAAAGCGAAATTCCGAAAAAGACAAGATAATAAAAAAATGCTCCTTTCAAATAATTTTGGGAGGGAAAGGAGCTTGTGGGGAATTCAAACATCTATTATGCGTATTTTAGATGATATGAATTGGCAACCCTGCTTCTAAACCACGTGAGGCAGTAGGTATATTATAAAACAGTTAAACAGTGCTTTCTCTTAGCGGAATTCCAGAAAAACGATGATAAAAATAAACATTTCAATCGCTTGACAGCAATATACTTTTGAATTATTGATAATGACGTATTTTGCAGAAAAATGAAATTTCTATACAAAAATAGTTTTAATTTTGACTCTAGGAGAACATTTAGATAATTCAGAATCAATTGTTTATGCATGATAAAGATACATATACCTAAATATTATTATGAAGAATTAAGCACGTGATTGTATTTGTTTCAACTCATTACAAACTATCAAGTACAGAATTAATAAGAAGTTTTTAACGGAAAATATTATTATGAAATTTGAATGACACCAAGTTGTTTAGCGGTCCATCCATTCTGCCTACCCCTGCGGCGAAAAGGCGTGATTATTAGTTAGTTGATTTTTTATATATTAGCTCCGAACAAGAGACCATGATGAAAATAAAAATCCCTTAGAGCCTTTTTTTTTTTTTTTTTTTTTTTTTTTTTACATGAGCTCCACACAGGAGGCCCTGAGGAAAATAATTTTCCTCAGGGCCTATGTCATCTTTGGGGATGCTGTGTGTAGGGTTTTTTTAAGGAAAGGAAGGAGAGGAGAGTTCTGGGAAGGAAAAGGGTTTAAGGGGTGGGTAGGAATCTGGGGTTCAGTATGTCCTGGTCATCCGCCTCCAAGACCTAGACAAACCTCACCCCATGAACCCGGGCACCCCTGCTAAATCACCAAACGTAGCGAACCACTTGGGGTGATCTGTGGCAGAGGTGTTGGTTATCCAATAAAGGTTCCCGGGGCGGCGGTACCCATTCCCGCCTCCCAAATTGATATGTCATATTTGGGGTTGCTCGGTGATGGGTCTTTTTAGGCAAAGGAAGGAGAGGAAGTTCTGGTGATAGACTGGGAGACGAGATAGGTAAACCCTACGTCATCGAGTATACGGATGAAACTACTTTGTAGTGATAATGGACATTTAGAAAACCTTTAAAACGCTGGTCTGCCGGTGCGCCTCTTGGCAGGAGCCGCGCAGTCATGGAAATAGTGAGCGATTTTTTTCGACAAAATTACGTCATCGAGTACACGAACGGAAATGGTCTCATATGATAAAGGTCGATTAGAAAATGAGAAAAAAGCAGGTCTGCCAATCGGCAGCCTGGCACGTTCGCAAGCAGCCGGCGTCAAAGTGGGGTAAAAAATAGTAAATTTTACGTCATCGAGTACTAGAATGGAACCAACGAATAACTATAGTCCAGATCATCCCATTTAAGAATTTCTTGGTCTGCCGACCAGCATCCTGGCAGCTTTTTGTGTAGGATTTTTTAAAGTTTTTTCATTATTCGTTTATCTTTATTTTTATTTCATTATATTTTTAAAAACTTAGATTGCCATATTTTAAAAAAATAAGCAATAATGATAAAAAAAAATAATTTGAGAGTTCCGAGTGTACCCATCCGTCGGGCGAGCCTTTCGACGCCAATCCACTTACGAAACCTGCCGCGGTGTCCCTCACCGCTGTCGCGTGTCCATATTATTGTACAAATTTATAATAATTAATAGTCCTTTTAAGATCGCCTAATATTCCATAGTAGTTGGAAGTTCGCACAACCAACGCACGGTCGCCGTAAGAGCTGCGATCGTCCGTAAAACGACGGAAATTTCCGAAATGGGGAGGTTTTTTTTTTTTATTTTTTTTTATTAGTAATAGAAGGTACATAAATTACAAATAAATTTTATACAGTAATTAATTACATAGTAGAATATTTGATGTACCCCCATAATTAAGCAAGGCTTGTGTGTATGGGGGGGTGTTATTGTATTGCTTTTTTTATATCATTCAGTTTAAGTTTTCAGTATAATTTTTGAGGTGACTTTTAAAATTTTTATATTGGTATTCATGTTTCTAATTTTTTCTGGTAATGAATTAAAAAATTTTGCTCGTTTAGGTTAGGTCTTCCTCAACCATTCTCTCCCGATCCGGCCCGCCACGCAGAAGGTGGGCAAACTATTAATCCGGGCCGCCAAGATAAACCGCACCCCTGCTAAATCGTAGCGAACCAAATGGGGTGACCTATGGAAGGGGGGTTGGTTATCCAATAAATGGTTCCTGGGGCGGCGGTAACCATACCCGCCCACGCCAATGGACAACGATAATGAAGAAACCATCAATGAAAACGTTATTATTATGAATTTGTTTATTGATAAAGGTAGGAAGAATACCTATCTAAAGTATCACAAAAACATCTTAATTTGTTGTTCCCTTGCAATATACTATTAAAAATGCCAGCCTTTTGGGGTTGACCCAATTAAATTTATTCATGCGTTCATAAAACAAAAAAAATTACCTTCAAAAATGGTCCAAACGTAAAATTGTATCCATAGTAAGTACAGATTCCCTCTTTGACCCCAAACTCCCAACTGTTGACTGCTGATTGTTTTATTTGTTCACGGCATGGTGCGTGATGCACAATTAAAAATACATTTGTTTTTAATAAAAACGGCTTCAATAACCCGAAATTAAGCTGATCCCAAAATTAACCCACAGTCAGTTTACAAAATTCAACACAACAAATAAAAAAAAATCGTAATTTTAGATTACATACAAAACGGATAATTATTGTTTTTGTTTCATGTATTGTGTTTTCGGTTACGAATTTTGACTTCGTAGATCAACTGTAATAATTTCCGTGAATAATTTTTATTCGAAAATATTGAGTGGGTTTTTCTCGTTAATTTTAAAGGGCGGTTGCACCAGTTTTGAATATCTCCCGTCGAAGCGAAACCTCATACTGCTATCTCCTGCATCGCAGGTTCATAACACCTTCGTTTATCATACTCTTTTGACATGCGTAATATCGGAGGGAGGTTCAGATTAAAATGGGTAAAATAAATTAATAATTTATTGGAACAATAATAATGATCATCATTGATCAACGACCGGAGTGGTCGAGGGGCAAGGCTCTTGACTTGCAATCCGAAGGTCGCGGGATCGAATCCTGGCGTAGGCAAATAAATTTTATTTGATTAATACGTGTTATTTAATAATTAATTTAATTAAAATAACCTATAGTATATTTGCCGCACGTTCCAGAGTGGAAGATACTCTCAGTATCGCCCTGGTGTAAGACCACCATTCAGAATTGAAACGTTGCCTGATATGGCTTTAGCCGTGTTTGGTGACCAGGTCTGAATAGCCAGACCCAGGTACTTCCCCACCCTTCTCTTTCCCATCTCCTTCACCTTCCCACTACCTTCAGATTCACAACATACTCCAATTAGTCTCACTGGCTCCATATAAAAAAATATAAAAAAAATGAAGCACAAGAAAAGCGGTTTCACCGCGACCAGAATTTGAACTCAGGACCATCCCCTTATTCAGGCATCGCCTCTAACTACCAAGCTATCGTGACAATCTTCACTTCCAAGTATGAGTATATGATGAGGTGAGGTAATTTATTACAAAACCTGCACTGCCTAAATGGGCCAATTATTTTAATAGATACTCGTTGTCGATATCCCGTCGATGAAGATAATATTCTTATTATTATTATAATTTACAAGTACAAGTACATTGCATTTAATTTAGTAATATAGCGCCCTTGAGGTGATTTTTCACAAAAACGGCGCTATATAAATCATCCAAGTATTATTATTATTATAGACGTTGAACATTATAATGATTTATGATCAATAAGATAGATCAAGAAAAAAAATATTTATGAGATTTAATATTTTTGGTATGCCTCGTTATTCTCCTGTGCCATTCATGTGGAAAACATTCTTTTTTTTTTTAAATGATTTTCGGCTATGTAATTATCGTTTTTTCGCACCCATAAAATTATGTCCCGTCTTTCCAGTTTATAAAATATGGTCTGATTTTTCGGATTGAAATTTTCAAAAAAAACCACCAGGGTTTCAAAAATACGATTAAAAAAAAAAAATACGGAATGAATATTTGCCTAAACCGGAATTTTTTTTTTAAAATCTGATGCAAGTGGCCTATAATTGGTAACCAGGCTTCATCTTCGATAAAATTAAAATTAAATAAGATTTTTTCATGTCTTTAACTGAATATGATGACTCATTTTATTCCAGAAAAAGATGATAAAAATAAACCTTTCAATTGCTTGACAGCAAAACACGTTTTTAAATTATTGATAAATGACATATTTTTCAGAAATATGAATTAGGTCAACTAAATCGTTACGTATTGTTGGGAGGGATCTTGAATTTTTCATTTATTAACTCCGAAATTTCAATACAAAAATTGGTTGTAATTTTGACTCTATGAGAATTAAAAAAAAAAAACAAACATTTAAGCTGCTTGCGACGTATGGCACCATCGCAAATACTCACTACCTCAAAATGCGAATGAGTAATTTTATGTATGTCGAGTTTGGATCTCTCCGCGGGTGGACGTGTGCACATCATCCTAATAATTCAACTATAACTACTGTGTTTTTCTGAATCTTTATGATGGAATCTCGGAAAACAGGTGATTATCATAACTTGTGTTTTAGTGTGATAAAAAATATTGAAGTAACGATTTTTCAAAACGTATTTTTTTCTTTAAGTTAGAATTCACCGAGACGAAAATGTATCCGAATGTATCTGGCAAAATTTACGTTATCTGTGTTGAATGGATGTTAATATGTTAAATTAACATTAGTTTTGTGATGTATTCATGGTTTACTTTAACAACTTTTAATTTTTTCAGCACCAAGGCGATTTTTGATATACAGATCGATATATACAAATTTCATAACGCCAGAGCTTACCATTATATATAGAAATACTCTTCTGCTAAAATGCAATATTCTGTAAAAATTTTGAGTCAATCTATCGATTTCTTTCCGAGATTTGCGAACGCAAACATACGAAATCAAAATTTTTATATATATAGATTGCTGTAAGTATTAAAATGACTACCAGGTTGAATCGCGCAATATATATTTTTTAACAATTTTTGTCATATAATGATAATTTGTATTGTCCCAAAATATACTAAAACAATAAAGTTACGCTAGATACTCAAAATTACTAACTGTGCGGCGTCCGGAAACTGGAAGTGCAAGCAGGAAACTGGTGAATCTACATCACATTTATAGTCGATTTTGTGGTATAACTTCTTTGATTCGAGCTTTCGTTTTCAAGTTATTAAGACCAAACTTGGAATTTTTTAGGGCAAAATTGAAAAAATCTGTCTTTGGTTGCCGTTTTTTTTTTATTTTATTTATTTATTGAAATGCTTAGATTGAAAAAATAACGTTTTTTTGGGTTCTCAGTGTGATATACATAGATTCACCAGTTTCCTGCTTGAACCACGAGTTTCCGGACACCGTGTATATGTGTACATGTGCATTTTCATGTTTAGTTACGGAAAACTTTTCCAAGCATATTTTTTTGTACTTACCACTAACACAAAAACACTGCTACATAAATCTCGTCTCTGGATCCTGCGTTACCTGCATGTTTTTCTTTCAGGAATGGTTTTTTTAATCAATAGCTCTTTGTGTAAAATACTGTTATCAGTTCAAAGCTCACAGCAGGTACCGATTTGCAACTATTTCAGAACAAGCTATGCCGAGTGGAGTAAATCTAAAACTTCGGATGTAAATGTCATAAATCTTTTAACCATTTTATTTTAAATGTCATAAAATGCCACTTAACTTGAATCTCCCCACCAATTCTCAGGAAAATTGATGCCAATAAAGTGGAGCAATTGAGACAGACCACATGATTCACTCTGATCTCTCAAACAAGCAGACTCTCACAAACACTACTTCACTTATTGTATAGACGTACACTGAGACAATGTGTCACCGCAGACATAGTTGGAGATTTATAATTTTTTTATCCCCAGCTTATTTTAAGAACTCTGTCACTAATCGGCCACCCCAAAGCCGGGCAAGTCTATAATTAGTGAAAGCCACGAATCATAGTGCAATCATACAAAATATGTAAAAAATTATAACAGATAGGTATATCGTAAAATCAAACAAACACCGCTAAGTATCACCGCTTTTGACCGGGTTTGGCACCGAGACTTGTCAACAAACTGCTTTCTTACGGACTTTGTATTCTTGTGTATCCGTATCCTTGCATTGCCGACTTTTTGAGGGAGAGGTTGATTCAGGCGGTTGCTGACGCTTTCACCTCTTCCTGGCATTTGATAAATGCTGGCGTCCCACAAGGATCGGTTCTGTCTCCGACTTTGTTTTTGTTGCACATCAATGATCTCTTGTCATGTGCACTGATTCATTGTTACGCAGATGACAGTATAGTCCATGAAATCTTTTTGTTTGACAATCCTCCAAAGGGCACACAAACCCCAATGGATCGGAGGGCTTTGAAGCAAAGAATGGATGGTTACCTCGAGAGTGTTTTCTCTTGGGGTAAAATAACCTTGTTAAATTTAATATTTCAATCATGTCTAAAAGGGATCGAAAGGAAAATCTAGTCTCTTTCAACGGAAGCAATATTCCGAACAGGACCTCCATCGATATGCTTGGTGTAACTCTAAGTCACAAGCTCAGGTACGGGGGCTCCATCGAAGCCAGAGTTAAGTTAGCCTCTCAGAAACTGGGTATACTGTACAGGGTCTGCAGATATTTTAATAGTACACAACTGATAACCCTGTACATATCGCAAGTGTGCCTCACGGTTGAATTTGGCAGCCACCTCTAGTCTGGAGCCCCAAAATACCTGGATAAAAACCCTCGACTCTGTGCAGAAACTTTCTCAATTTGGAAGGCGGGTATGGGTACCGCCGCCCCGGGAAACCATTTATTGGATAACCAACACCTCTGCCATAGGTCACCCCAAGTGGTTCACTAAGTTTGGTGAGTTAGCAAGGGTTCCCGGGTTCATGGAGTGAGGTGTGTTGTGAGGTGAGGTGGGTAGGATGGAGAGAGACTGGTTGAAGGAGGCCTTTTATCCTCTTCAGCCAGAATCTCTTTACCAATCACCTTGCACCTTGGTTGGAGGGATGCAATCCTTGTTCTACTGGTATTTCAATGGAATATGCTCCGAGGAATTAGTGCCATTGATCCCTTCGGCACTGGTACATAGTCGGGAAACACGCCAAACGCGTGCCCAACATATGTACACAGTTGACATTTGCCACATGAGAATGGGTCACTTCATCGACTCGTTCTTGTGTTCAACTGCTCGGCTATAGAACGATTTGTCGGCCTTTGTGTTTCCTCCTTCCTACAATATGGATCTCTTTAAGACCAATGTTCACTCCTTCCTCTCCTCAAAAAATCCCTCCATACAGTATCTCAGATGACATATGCCCTGAGGGAAATTATTTTCCTCAGGGCCTCCTGTAAGGAGTTAATATTAAAAAAAAAAAAAACTTTTTGTAAAATTTCCATTTTTTTGGTTTAAAGTTAAGGCGTCATGTTTACACTTATGAGAAGTAATTTTGTATTTTCAAACAAAATATGCATATTATGTCAGACTACTGAATTATAGAACTTGATTATGTGGTTTCAACTAGTAAAAATAATAGCGGATTATTATAGTAGCTGTCGGATAATCGAGCGGCAGATTATTGACAAAGTTATTACTGTAATTATTATTATTTTAAAACAAGCCCCATAAAGTCTTCTGGCAAGGGCACATACGTAATATATTAGTTGAATCAGATTTGCTCAACTTTGATTGGGGAAAGTGAACCAAACAGTATTAATATGTTATCGTCTGCGTGGTTGAATTTCAGAACCCGGCTTCGAGTGCATGTCTGTCCACGAATAACATTTGTGTACATGAAATTTCAAACAAAGCTACCGTTGTAATTCGATTCCGAATTCAAGAATTCATCAAAAGATGTCGCCACTTCCGTCAGCAGGTCGCATGGGGTATAATTACTACGAATTTGTGAATTTGAGTATTTTTTCAGATATGGAAAGATTGACAGTAATACTTAGTTGTGAATAATAGCATCAAGCGGCTATATATTACATATGACATTATTGCCTGTCCCGGTTACTTTGTCTCGGTGACTAGCTATTACTGGATGACAGTGGATCTGAGGAACGGGCTATTTTTAGAACCAGTTTCTACCGGATTTATAAAATGATCACCAACACTAACTGGGCGAAGCTTTTATGAATGCATGAATTACTTATCGTGATTTATTGTCGAAGTATTCCGTGTTGTTCTTCCATCTGCGCCCTGCAATCTACACATCTGCCCTGATTACAAATGTATAGATTGTGGTGAAGTATGTGCTAATGTATGTAGAAGTGGCAACGTGTTGCTTTGTAGGAGTAAATGCAATACGGTACAATACCCCAAAAATAAATCAGGATAATACTTTTGATTATGAAAATATCAAATCATATTGCATGAATTACTACTGATATTTCTAACAGATGAATAGGAAGCTTCATAAAAACTAAACACACAATAACCTACTAAACACAGACTACAAACAGTACAAGTTCCTAATGGTTAGACATTTTAAACCTTCGGTGAACCTAAAAGTAGTGCTCTATAGTTAAGAAGGTTTTGTGCGGCGAGTACGGATTTTTGAAAAGCAATAGACACGAGATCTCGGGAGCTTAGATAATCCTAGTTCGTTATATTTTCGCTCTATATACACTGTCCGCACTCACC
The DNA here is from genome assembly GCA_917880885.1 of Limnephilus marmoratus. Classification (NCBI taxonomy): domain Eukaryota; kingdom Metazoa; phylum Arthropoda; class Insecta; order Trichoptera; family Limnephilidae; genus Limnephilus; species Limnephilus marmoratus. The sequence goes on along the minus strand of OU862923.1, from coordinate 22,715,474 downwards.
TAAGTGCACGCCTGGTCCTGATCCTTATTCCTAGGCCCGGTTGTCGTGCAACCCGTCGTGTACAAAATGAGAATTTATGCATAATAACTTTGTCCTTCTGGAATAAGATGATTAACATTCCGATAAAAAAAAAAAAATTTTGACTTGTCACACCCAATGCGAGAGTCGTGTGACTCACCAAGGCCCGCCTAGCAGTAGATTAATATTGGAATGATGCGCCTTCTAATCTGAGGATGCTCTTTCCACCATCATAAGATGTTTATAGTCAGTGAGTAAGAGACTCATCCAGTTTATAAACGGTGTACAGAAATTCATAGTACAAGAGGGGAAACGGATCAAAGTTCCCAAAGTGGCCCGTACGGACCCCCAATGGTCCCCAGGATTATTCACGGGGTTCGTGGAAAATAAAAAAAATGATTTGGGGATCCCTAAATGACGTCAGGGGGTCCGCGGCAAGGTTTTGACACATTTTTATTCATATGGAAGTTTCGTCAGGGGAGGGGCGTAATGCGATGGGATGGGGCAGGATGTTTCGCCCCATCCCATCCTACCGCGTTCCACCCCATATCCCATTTCGCCCCCTCCGTTGTGGTAATAAGCCATCCCACCCTATCCCATTCCGTGGGCCAAAACAGTTTGGGAAAGGGGTCCGTGGGCCAAAAGGGTTTGGGAACCACTGATCTAGATCATACAGAGAACCCAAAACACTTTTTGACTATTTTCCATTTTTCAAACTTTTTGATCCGGATCAACATTTTGATCCGGATCTCAATTTGGGAGGCGGGAATGGGTACCGCCGCCCCGGGAACCTTTATTGGATAACCAACACCTCTGCCATAGGTCACCCCAAGTGGTTCGCTACGTTTGGTGATTTAGCAGGGGTGCCCGGGTTAATGGGATGAGGTTTGTCTACGTCTGATGACCAGGACACACTGAACCCCAGATTCCTACCCACCCCTTAAACCCTTTTCCTTCCCATAACTTTCCTCTCCTTCCTTTCCCTAAAAAAAACCCTCCACACAGCATCCCAAAAGATGACATAGGCCCTCAGGGACATTATTTTCCTCAGGGCCTCCTGTGTGGAGCTCATGTAAAAAAAAAAACACTTCGACCCATTTTAAAAGACGTTAAACAGCTGATTTTAACCCCCTAGTTTTCCCCCCAATTTCCTCAAAAATGAAAGCTCAAATCAAAAAAAAATATGTATACCCATAACTGACTCCAAACGTGTTGTAGATTCACCAATTTCCCGCATGTATTACGAATTTTCGGACACGGTGCAGAGATTGTTTAAAATATTTGCTAATATCCAATTTAAGTTGTGTAAATTGAAATGAAAATATTAATTACAAGATGCCTTAAACAGGTTAGAATAATGGATAATATTTTGATTATGACTACATAAAGTAATAATATTATTATGTATTTGTACACAGGAGAATGTACAAACTTAATTTCGCTAATACATATTGTGTTTGTAAATGAGCTACGATACGTTGATTGAACTAAAGACATTATTTATTTTATATGTGCTTTTATACCTACCTAATAATTTATTAGAGGATCGGCTGATTTTCGTTGTGATTAGCAAGCTTGTGCTGTATTCGCAGGAGGCTTTGATAAGTAGCAATTAATCAATCTGCAATATTATGTCCTTGGAACTTGGTTGACGAGTGCATAGGATGGCATGAAATAGAAGCCCAGAACACAATTATCGTAATACAATTACCGCAACTAGCACTGTGAAAAATTGATAAAATAATGTATCGCTACTTGGGCGGTTTGAAAGACAACACTGAGACTGTAAAAGCATACAACTAAGTAATTAAAATTCTATAGCGCAACTACTAGAAAAATGGATACGGTCTGAGAGCATACGGAATGGGTCGCTGTCACATGGCATCACCTTATTCATTAAGAGCACAGGCATTCGGTTGGGAGATAAACCAGTTTTTTTTCAGGGTCTACGTAATCTTAGGGAATGCTTTGTGGAGGTTCTTTTTAAGGAAAGGAAGGAGGGGAAGTTCTGGAAATGAAAAAGACATAAGGTGAATGTGTCCAAGAATGATGTATGTTTGGTTGTTTCAAGCTGATAGGTCGAGAGAGTCCGGCCGAAGAGGCCTAGGTTAGGTCTCTAGGCCTTGGTCAAGTCTCTCCCGATCGCCGCCAAGACCTAGACCTCACCCCATGAAACTAAGTAAGTGACCATAGCAGGAGTGTTGGTTATCCAATAAACGGTCACCGGAGCAACGGATCCCATACCCGCCTCTCAAATTGAAAAGTTGGTCAGTTGGATCCGTTAAATGAAAAGTGAAATTTGAGTAATGATGTTAATAGTACATTGCCTGGTCCTGCCAGCATGACCTTGAGTGCTTCCGGAAGGACACAACTTTTTAAATTTGCAACTCCGTTATCCCATGTAGCATAGGGTACAAATTTGAACGAAAATAAAGAGTACATATTTCTTTCTGTTTCATATTGCATAGAAAACAGTTGCCTGGCTCGAAGGACCTTCAGTCGGCGCGCGGTAGAGCTCGAGTATAAACGTGGTGTGTGCGCACCTCCACAACACTTATCGCCACGGCGGACACCCTCAAGTTAAGACTCAAGGTCTACAGTATTGCAGGAGTATTTCCAGACAAATCACATAGTGCAAGCGGTACTCGCGGTAGTCTTTCGGCAAGACATTTTGCACAAAAAACTGTTCCTATCAGAAGAACTTCCAGCAGGTCAAACCACCATGCATCTATTATAATAATAATTAAAGTTATGTTCAGTTTATTACTGTAAAATGGATCAGTAACGATAGATTCTTATTTGTGGATAAGTTGTGTTGGGTACGGGCAAATTGATAAAATAAGGTTGGAAGAGGGATAAATTCTTTTAGAATGGTCACCTAACAAGAACAGGTAGGTTAGGTTATGTTACTTTAGGGTTAATTCTGTCAGGCAAGGAAAGGATAGGTTAAAAAAGGTAGGTTTAGAAAAGATGGGTCCTTTTTTAAGGATATGTAAAGTTAAGCACTAACAGAATTTTTAGGTTAGCTTTAGGTTGGATTGTTGGATTGGGTGAGGAAATATTCTTTAATGTTAGTTGAGGTTAGGTTAGGAAAGGATAGTTGAAAATTAGATGAGAGTTTTGGGTTTGGTAGGCTGGGTTGGGATAGGTTAGATTCATTACGTTCAGGTTAGGTTTCATAAACGCCAGTGCTTTTGACGAAAAGAACCATTCTACGCCATGCAACGGCTATGCTAATAAGATAAAGAACAACAACGACAATGCTGTGTAGAGGGGCAGTGGGGCCGCAGCGGGCGCCATACCTCGGACAGGTTAGTGATAGGCGGGTGCCTCTGCAGGGGGGGCGCTTTGGCCGGGGGCGCGGGCGGCGCAAACAGGAGCTTTCTCACGGCTGACATGGGCCGGGCCAGCTCCAGCGCTGACAGAAGGCCTCGCCCTGCCATCACCTTGAAACATGGGCACCTTGAGGTCCAACCACAAACCACCAGATGGCACTTCCGAAGTTCGCCGCCAAATGAACATCTTATACCAAACACGTTTCCAGTCGACACACATTCTGTCTATGAGAGGAACTCAACAACAAACTTATTATATAGTATTGTAATTTCCAGTCACACACATTCTGTACAGGAGAGAAACCCAACTCAAACATATTATAGCATAGCAGTTTCTAGTCACAAGCATTCTGTCTACGAGAGGAACTCAACACCAAACTTATTATAGTACAGTAATTTCCAGTCACACACATTCTGTACAGGAGAGAAACTCAACTCAAACATATTATAGCATAGTAGTTTCTAGTCACACACATTCTGTCTACGAGAGGAACTCAACAACAAACTTATTATAGTATTGTAATTTCCAGTCACACACATTCTGTACAGGAGAGAAACCCAACTCAAACATATTATAGCATAGCAGTTTCTAGTCACACGCATTCTGTCTACGAGAGGAACTCAACAACAAACTTAGTATAGTAATTTCCAGTCACACACATTCTGTACAGGAGAGAAACCCAACTCAAACATATTATAGCATAGCAGTTTCTAGACACAAGCATTCTGTCTACGAGAGGAACTCAACAACAAACTTATTATAGTATAGTAATTTCCAGTCACACACATTCTCTGCAGGAGAGAAACCCAACTCAAACATATTATAGCATAGTAGTTTCTAGTCACATGCATTCTAACTGAGAGAAACTCAACAACAAACATATTACAGCAAAGTAGCTTCCAGTCCCACACATTCAAGGTAAGTTTTTATCACGGTGAAGTCTACAACACTTCATCGGATGACATTTCTGTGGTTCTCGCACCAAACAAACATTTTACACCAATCAGTCACACACATTACAGAATACTACTTACTTTACTGGGTATATTGGTTTCCAGTCAAACGGTGTGACTAACAATAATCACATTCTAGCAAAAGTGGTTTCCAATAGAACACTCAGTTTACAAAAGTGAATGGACTACAAACATCTCATACTAAACCAATTTTCAGTAAAATAATTCCACAACCGACATATTCTAGCGTAGTGGTTTCATATTTGTCGAGGAGAATGACTCCACAACAGGTATATTTTATCATGGTGGTTGGTTAACGAACATCTTATACTGTCACACACATTCAGTGGCACCAGAACAAACATTCTAGCAATTTACCAGTCCAAGAGAATGTTTAATAAAAAGCATCTTCTAGGCTGCCTTTACACACGTAAGTTAAGTTACAGAAGTTTTTCTTACGTAAGTTTTTGACAGGTCTAATCGAGTCCGCGTGAACTTCCAGCCTTCTCACAGCTTATCAAATCAGTTTGATAATTTGTGATACTTGTGGTAAGAATTAGTACCAAAATGCGCCAATGCGAGATGTCAAAAATAAAAAGAGAGTTGTTTTCACTAAATTTTAACTAAAATCTGATGAGGTTAAGTGGATAATTATCTACCTTATTATCTCCCATAAACAATATGAAAATAACACTAGATAAAACTCAAATAAGCACTTCCCATGAAAATGAATCCAAAAACCGAAGAGATATCATTTATTTTTCAGGTGAAAAAAAGCTTTCTGGAAATGAGCATCCTTCTATTCAATTATCGGTCCAATCCTTTCTAATCTCAATGTTTCTAATGAGTCTAGTTTTTGAACTGTTAATTCGTGGTGGAATTCCGTTGTATTAGAATTTGAAATTAAAACACTTTTGTACTTTCTTCCACTTATTTGTTTTTACCAGTAGTTTCATCCTATTACGGACATTTTCAGACTGGTAGTTGAAATTTTTATGCTACGGTATTTATACACAACATTGTCTCTATATAATGAATGTTTCTATTTTGTTAATTTAGAGACAATTTAGAAACAAGACTTTAGAATACCTTAAAATTAACAAAATAGAAACATTCATTATGTAGAGACAAGGTTGTGTACCCCTGCCTAAGTGTGTATAAATACCGTAGCATAAGAATTTCAACTACCAGTCTGAAAATGTCCGTAATAGGATGAAACCGGTTCCTGGTAAAAACAAATAAGTGGAAGAAAGTACAAAAGTGTTTTAATTTCAAATTCTAGTTCAATGTTTCTGTTTATAACAATACGTATTTCAAAGTCAAATTCAAGTCGTTTGCTGCCAGGTAGCTAACATTCGGATAAAATTAAAGAACTCCATTAATTTTCTAGTAGTAATTATTAGTCTGAAGAATTATTTATTTCAAGACAAATTCTATTTCATATTTCATAAACGGTCGCTATCGTCGCTATGAGAACTTACATAAGTTGAACTTCCGTGAGCATTAATTACCATAAGTCGCGTGCATAAGTAAACGCTCCTCTGAGTAACTTGTCAAAAAACTTACATAAGTCGTAAATTTTACTTATGAGTGTAAAGCTAGCCTTAGCAGAGTTTTTAGTTCTTATAGTTCAGAATCATTCATAAACATATTACTTATATTCTTATCTCAATCATTGTAGTGAGAATCACTCACCGACAACAATAAATTAATTTGTAAACATTTTGTGATGCGGTTGGTTTCATTAATAATTCATTTTCAACTTCTGGAGCATCCTCTCCTCAAAATGGTTTTTCTCTGAATTAATGAAACACAATTCATTAGAAAGACTGTATGCTTTGGTCTAAAAATAAAATTTGTAAAGATTTGGCATCAATATTGGCAACCTTAAAAAAGAATTAAGATTGAAAATATAACATATTATATAAAAAAATTATAAATAAATAACTATTACGGTGAGAGAAAAAAAGTATTGCAATATCAACGTAATTGTTTTTTAAGTCAGATTTTGATGCGACTAAAATGACTGAACTATATATGTACGCATGGGATAGCGAAGAATAATAAGAAAATGTGAATAATTACTGAAAGGAACTTTATCCGAGGTAGAGTTATAACTATTTCCTATAGAGATACTGTTCGATAAGGTCTGTGGATAAGGTACGAGGTATTTGCTTGCTGGAAGAAAAATGGTATAGTGAAAAACTCCCCTAGAGCAACTTTGTCAACTGGGTGCTTAGTCTAGAGATATAGCGCCTCGTATAAAATAAACACCCTATTTTTCTACCAGTGACGATTTCAGTCGTTAGCAAGAGTATCATTTATCATCTATTTAGTTGTACTTTTTACAATGCTTTATTAAACCTTACAACCGATGTTGTTTCTTTTCTGTTGGCACTACCGTGAGTAAGCTCAGATGACAAACGAACATCAAGCACATAAAAGAACTATAGAAGGAAATAGAATGCTATAAAATTATAATTAACCGACACATTATTATCTTGAAAAATGAACAAGTTTTCAAAATAAAAGTATAGTTTCAACACATCAAAAACATTGTTGTTTCCAAGCAAAGCTGAGTAATAATGAATGATCACCTCTAAAAAGTCTGCACATTATACATATAATGATTGTATAAACAAAGGTAAAAAATAATGTATTCTACATCCTTAGAAATTAATTATGATGAGATAAAAATTATCCCAAAAAAGATTTAGTATTGCAACTTCTGTTTCCTTCAAAAACAGGTGCAGAAGATGTGCTCAAGCCATCTTTTAATAGATGTGCTAAAGCAGCATTCATAATGATGCTCTTAAGCCATGATCCATAGGCCATTTCCAACAGATGTGCTTAAGCCATCTTCCAAAAGACGTGCTTAAGCTGTATTCATAAAGATGCTCTCAGGCCATCTTCCAACAGATGTGCTTAAAGGCCGTTATACACGACATCTTTTTTCAGCCCGTTTCCAATTAGAGACAAAAGTCAACATTTTTCGCTTTACGCGATTGCTATTTTCATATCTACGATTTCAGTTGGCATCACAGCAAACAGCATGCTTCATGTGTTGTTTACAGTGATGACATTTGAAATCGTAGATATAAAAATAGAGATGAAAATAGCGATCGCGCGAAGCGAAACATGTTGACTTTTGTCTCTAATTGGAATCGGGCTGAAAAAAGATGTTGTGTATAACGGCCGTAAGCCATATTCATAAAGAAGTGCTTAAGACATCTTCCAACAGACGTGCTTAATCTATATTCATAAAGATGCTCTTAGGGCCTCTTCCAACAGATGTAAAGTCATATTCATAATAAGTGCGCCATCTTCCAACAGATGTGCGCTGTATTTATAAAGATGACCTTAGGCCGTCTTCCAACATTGTATATAAAATGTGCTTAAAGCCGTATTATATTATATTAAACTGTATTCATAAAGATGTTCTTAGGCCATCTTCCAACAGATGCGCTTAAGCGCCCTTTCGAGATCCAGCGGATGCTCATCTACACTTGTGCTTGGAAGAGATGCTTAATTTCCTTTAGATACTCGGCATTTTCCATTTGAAGATTGATACATATTTGATTCCATGTTATTACCAACAAGTATTGTGTCCTATTGTCACAGTATTTACCATCACCAGAAGTAATATACCAACATATCCCAGACTTCATGCAACCACAATTTAAACTATCGAAAATATTTCAAATATGCTTCCAAGACTTTTTGGTTGGGCAGAATTCCACATGTCATAATAAAATATTTTTAATCAGTTGTAACTATTAAAAGACAAATTATTAATTTTAACAGTTTCTAACTATTTACTGTCTACCAGTGCCTATTATTAAATTTGGTAAAAAAAATATTTTTTTAATGAAATGAAAATAATTTGTACTGTTCAAGAAATATTTCAAATGCTATACCAACATGCTACACTACCATGCAAATAAAAAATAAACAAAACTACTTGATGTTCAATAACTTTATTGTGTCGAGTGAAATATTAAAAACAATGTAAAATGGACAACATAAACTTTTACAAATATACTGTGCGATAATTCGGTGCAATGATAAAAACAATACGATACAAATAATAACTATTATAATAATATGAAATACATTATAAACCAAAGTGATTATACAGTAGCCACAACACCAAAAGCATTCAAAGTAATTATAATAACAGAAGTACAGGACAAAGCTACTTTCAATAATAATTACAAAAATACTGATCAAATAATATACAATACTGGATTTAATCAATGCTTACATTGCATCAAAATAACACGATACAATAATAAATAAATAACAAGCAAATGAATAAATAAAATGCAACCTTAATACCAAAGACTTAAACCCAAAAAAATTCTATCAAAAACATTTAATATTTAGTCAAATTAGATATGTAAAAAAATGCAATAAAATATCTTCATAAAAAAATTTATAAGTAAATTGGACGGCGAAATTTAATTTCCAACTAAAGTCATATTGAATATTAATCAAGTGTGTCTAAAATTTTACTCAAAGCCAAATAGGCATCTTCCCTATTGCATTTTTGGAAACATTTTTTCAGTGTATTTTGATACAACCAATCAAAAAAGGTCTTGACTCCTCCCAAGTGACACGAAACATTGCCACCCTCGGAGCGATAGGCGTTGTCGGCTTCAGAACCGGAACTCCCACAGAACAGTGACTTGAAACATTGGCCACTTCGGTTTGGACAACCGTTCAAATATTGCAAACAAAATAAGGATTTGAAACATTGACCGCATCGCGTACAGCAATCATCCAGATACTGTGAGCACCTGTAATATTCCACGTAATTCTGGTTGATTCGATTCTGAATGAGTTCGTAACGCCTCTGGCGGCAGTATTCGCCGACAGAGCGATAGGAGTTAATACATCGATTGGCCGCCACCGATAAAAGGATTTTGGTCCGGCGGGACCGTCTCACCTCTTTCCCCTCGGGCATGTCGTCCGTGAACTTGACGGAGTGCGTGCGTGACGCCTCTCGCTCCACCCAGCTGTCCGAGTCCGACTCCGCATTGTCGTTCAGGCCGGATCTTCGCTTCTCTGTTACACACCAATAGAAAAGTTAAATCACAACATTAACTAAATACATACAAAATTATTTTTAATACATAATTAAACATCCCTGCTCTGCAATTACGATTTTATCAGAGATTTGATATTCGTTAATATAAACTGTGCATTTTGCAAAATCACTGTGTATAATCGATGTATCGTCACTTTACTATTAGGACCGAGTAAATCTGATTTTTGAAAATTCAAGGGGAAGCATAAAACGTGTTGAAGAATTTATTTTGAATTTTATCTTTCAAAATAAATTTCTAAAACATTTTTTCTCTCACTAAAGACCCGTCTCTTGCAACCTCCGCCATTAACTTTTGCTTTGACATTCCCTTAAACATCACTATTAACATTGTCACATCACTACAAACATTGACAATTCTTATTGTGTTTCGAGCTTTCCATGCGCGATGGAAAACATTCCCATCCCGGGTGAAGCGGGAAGGCCGGCGGGGGGGGATCAGTTCAATTTTTTACAGCTGCCGCGCCATACGGACGATAACTGAAAATGAATCGAATGAGTTTTTTGAGTCAACTGCGCGAACCTAAAAATTAGGACTTTAAATTGTAAATAAATACTGTTGTAATGGATGATTATTTCTTTCGTGAACTCACTTCTACATAAAGTCTATTAATTTATAAATTGGTTTCAGAGACACGGAAGAAATTGACCAATTCAAAGGATAGAATTGGTAGAAAGGTCTAACTAGAAATCTGCGTGTTGTTCTTGATACTTCGTCTACAATCTTATCGCTAAATTTCACATCAGAACAATACGTTTGATGTCTACGTAATTATGTACGCACCCGAAATTCTGAAACAGTAACTTTAGGTAACATTGATTAATAATTGATATTAGTTGGTAACTTTCCTGAAACCTAAATATCTATTAAAATATCTGTGTTTTTACCCTCATGTAGCTTTTCTTCTTCATCAGAATGCATTTTAACATTCATGTAAACGCCAAATGTCAAACGTCAAGTGTTCATTGCGTACGCATGGACCACTAGCCAAATTGTGTGTGACCACGCAACTTTGCACCAATTTTTCAATCATGTTTCAACAAACGGAGACAGAAAACAAAAAATGTTTATTGTAATGTTAAAGCAAATGTCAAAGCATTTGTTTAAGTTAATGGTCGGAAGAGACCCGCCTTTATAATATTTTTTTCAAATAGTCATTAGGTCTAAATGGTAATGTGACAATATGTAATAAACTGAGGAGAAATTAATCTAAAAACCAAAATTAAGTAGAATTAAATCAGAATAGTCTAAATAACCATAATAATAATTTTTATTACAATTATTTAGACATATGTTTTCCTTAGCAACGTTTTTTGAAAAGAAGTTGATTAAAACCTGCCAAAACCGATATTCTACATCAAATATACAGAAATAAGTATCATTACAACACGGGAAATAAAAAAAGGAAATTCAGATAAAATTTTGTAAATGAGAAGAGATACTTGTATGAATGAAGAAAGGGGTAGTTTTCAATTTTAGATTTCAGTAAAAATCACAGGAGTAGTTTCATTCTAACACAAGAAAATAAAAAATCGGAAACATCAAAAAAATTTGAAGATCTCAGATAGATTTTTCAAAAAAAGAGATAGAGATCATATAAAAAAATTGTATACAAGACTTAGGGAATGAAAGGGAATATACGTATATTATAGTTTAATATAATAAAATATAGTATTTACATTTATAAAAAAACACTGTTCATTTTAAGTTGGGGTTGAGATACCTACATTATTTGCTAGATTTTCAAAGGAGTAAGCAGCAGTGATGACCATCAATAATGTTGTATTAAACTATATCCAGATATTATCTTGCCATATTTATATATATTCTAAAAAACACAGAGTTCTTTATAATCAGAGGTGATCCTTCATGGGGGGATAATCCCCACAAGATATTCCAGAAACGTACTAAAATAAAAAAAATAGTCAGGCTTTGTCTTTATCGAAATGAATGAATTCTTTAGACATAAAAGCAATTATTAACATTTGCAGAAATATAATATAAAAAAATATTTTGATTTTTTAAGGGCAAAATTTGAACGCTTCCAGGGATTCCAAAGAACTTAGGGACAAATTTTTAAATGATTGAAATGAATTATTGGACCGTTTGTTAGTTTTGGGCGGGAATTGCGCGCATATTCAAATTAAGTTGTATGATAATCTTGCAAGAAATCTTGTTATTTTTATTATAATATTACATAAATTGGTACAAATACCTGTAGAGATTTAACTTTACTTTAGACATCTGATTAGATGCACGACTTGTTTTGTTTATGAAATTTTTTATATATATATTTTTTTTTTCATAAGTTTTTATTCTAGTAAAAAAGAAAATAACATTTTCACTTACTTAACTAGAATATTGAATTATGTACTTTTTACATTGTATTACATACTTTTTACATTACATGGTTTTTACATTTCATAACCTTAGATTACATTAGATTGCAATACTAACATTTACATGATATTATATTACCATACGATATTATTCACTATCACTACTTTGTTTTTTGTGAATAAACATGAACAATTTTTTTTTGAATTTGCACACACTTTTTTCGTTTTTGATATCATCTGGAAGGCAATTATATAAATTGCCCCCTTCGTAACTAATTGATTGCTTACCGTAGTTAGTATGAATGGTGTTTAAACGTATGTTATCGTGTTGTTGTGTAAAATGTTTGTGTACTTGGGACGTTTTAATGAATTCTGTGTTTGTATGTATGAGTTTATTATTTATTTTGTATATAAGGACACATATATTGTACTCGTATAGTTTTCTTAATGTTAGCAGTTTTGTTTCAAAATATATTTTTTTTGTGGATGTTTTGGATTCTTAGTGAAATAGTTTTAATATTAATCAAGTCGGTCTGTATTAGTCCCCACCATCGAAGAAGTGCTCGACTGCTTACAGTGTTTTTCAAGGACAGGACAAAAAGTGAGATGTCAAAAAAAGAATACTTTCAAATTTCTGTTGTCAAGGGACGTAAATATTTTAGTTCTTAATGGGTGGGTTTTACTGTACCTACAATTTACTCAAATTCAACGTTTGCACACCCAACTCAAAAGTACAGCTGTAAATGAAAACAAGTTATACAATATTTACACAAAATAACTCATACAACATACAGGAAGCTCAAAAAACTACACAAAATGCTACGTATAATATCAACAGGACTACACAAGAAAGCTTGAGTAAGGCACGGAAATATGGGTTGGTTGATTGGTTGATTGGTTGGTTGCTTGGTTGGCGGTGCACTTACCTTCGATCTTGTCCAAGTCCTGGGAACTGAACTTCTGGTCTGCCCTGTAGAGCCGCCCGCTGCCCCCGTGCGATGCGTGCTCCAATTCTGCGTGTTTGAGAGTTGTGATGTGCGACGTTTTACTCGGGACGTCAAATATTTGCCGTCAATTCCATTTTAATCACAACCCAAAAAACACCAATAATTTGATCAAAAGCAACGGGCCGAGAATCGTTTAAATGTTAAGATTCAAAATGGCACTGATCGATGATTTGATTACCATAAAATTTGAATGAGTTTAAAACAATCCAAGAAAATATCAAAGTTATTTCTGAGAAAAATTATTATGTACATAAATTCATAAAGATATTCCATTTTGGATTCTTAGTAATATAGAATCCGGCGATGATCCAACGATATTTATCTTTTAATTTGTTGGTAATTGAAATTTGATAAGACGAAAGATAAATTCCAATCTCAATATAAACTTTTTTGATTACATTTTCATTATTCAAAGTAAGCTTTTTGAATATGAGTCTGTAGTAGGCCTCTTTAAGTATTTACTTTTTTGTATTGTGTTTTAAATGGAATTGACTAGAGTGAAAAATAGCAAAATGATTTGTGTGCACACCAATAAAATAGTTAAGCAAGCCCAATAATTGTAGTTGTAGAGTTCTCTTGGCATAACTTTTCTAGGAAGAAGAATAAAGCCGGACAAAACATTTTACAGTCACCAAATTACACGGAATTTTAGAATAGTTTTGAGAAAAGAACTCTACCAAGTTAATGTATCAAGTTTCGAGTTTATACAATAGAACCCCGATAATTCAAATCCTGATATTTCGAAAAAATTACTTCGAAATATTTGCCAAAATAAAAGTTTCCAGAAAAAAAATATCATGCAAAATTTGTTAATTCGTAATTCAAAAATTCGATCATTTCGTTAATCTGAATCTGTCAGGCCGTCCGTGGCATTAAACGGTTGCAAAAAATCAATTTACATGGAAAAATGTTGCATTTTTACAAAATTTCCTTGAATATCTGAATTTGGAGAGCCAGACACTACCGTAATCAGCCGCGAAAATTCGATTTTTTTTTTTTTACACTAGCTCCCCACACAGGAGGCCCTGAGGAAAATAATTTTCCTCAGGGCCTATGTCATCTTTGGGGAAGCTGTGTGGAGGGTTTTTTTGAGGAAAGGAGGAAGAGGAGAGTTTTGGGAAGAAAAAGGGTTTAAGGGGTGGGTAGGAATCTGGGGTTCAGTGGGTCCTGGTCATCCAAGACCTAGACAAACCTCACCCCTTGAACCCGGGCACCCCTGCTAAATCACCAAACGTAGCGAACCACTTGGGGTGATCTATGGCAGAGGTGTTGGTTATCCAATAAAGGTTCCCGGGGCGGCGGTACCCATACCCGCCTCCCAAATTGTTAAAATAGTAAAAAAATTTAAGCAGGAATAGGTAGTATCATTATGGTTTTACTTTAAATACCTTCCTCAATTTGACAGGCAGGCCACAAAATTTTACGTATTTTAATACCCAAATAAAATTATGTATTTTTAATACCCAATTATTAATGACTCTCAATTTAAAATTTGGATTTTGAGGCCCTATGGATTTTAGGGCTGAATCAATGGGGATCTACTGTACATATATTTATTATGTTCTCGAGACTTCGATACTATCTATACATACTTAACTGCTGTTGTTTTCTGATATGCAATAAATATCTTCACAATATCATCCATGCCGCTTACATACATGCCAATCTGTCAAATAGCAGGAACTAAATTAAAAAGTAGGTATCCTTTACAAGTTTTGTTTATTAATCATGATGAATATTCTAAAGCATCCTCGATGAAAGACATGACTAAGAAGTGTTGCTTTGAATGTAGAATGAAAGGAACCTCTTTGCGTAATCCAGAAAAGTCTGACTTGGTGAAAGAGAATACGTAAACAGAAAACCACAGCAGCCATTAGTTTTATAATATTCATATTGAACTTATCTCTAGCCATGCAATGTACAAATGTACACAGCTATTCAGTATATATAACACCTTTACACAGATTATGTTTACTATGTAAAACTATAATGTGTAGATACTCAACAAAAGCGCTTTAACAAAATTGTTGTTTGAAGATTAAAAAAGTGGAAATTTACAAATAAAATTACATATTTGACATTTGAACATTTTGAAATATTATAAACTACTTATTTACAGTCGTTTAATTCAATGAATTAAGTATAATAAGACCAGTGAATTTTCATAGATTTATGTGCCGAAAATATGACCATGGCGTCAAATAAATATCTACACAGAAAATAAAAATAAAATAACAAAAAAAATATTTGTACACTTTTTGAGAAATTATATACATAGCTAAAGATATAAAGATCTACATACGCATATCGTGTTTTGTACATATTATTATTATTTTGTACATAAAATAATTATGGACGATAATCTTGTGTGAGTTAATTTCTGAATTGACAAACTTTTCAGACAGTCTTAGTCAAGGAAATGTTGGTCCACATTTTCAGACAATCAACTAACACGTACACCGAGAGATTGAGAAATCTATTACAACAAATATGCAAGTCAAAATTAATAATATATTTGTGTGATTGCGCTAAGCACATTTTTCTATGTTATTAGAATCACTCATTAAATGCAAAAGTTGTTTTAAATTGTATGTTAGGTAATGCTGTATTGAAACCATATAAGCGATGTTTCCATTAGAAATGCATCAGTAAGAAGACATCACAAGACATACACAATGTGCAAACAATGCAATCAATGCAGTGACAAAAATGCTATAAAAAGCCATAAAACAGTCCTAAATAATGGATTGTTGTGTTTAAAGCGAAAAATAACACAAACAGTAAATTCAGCCACACAGAGGAGAAAATATTCACATGTTCATTGATATATGTATGTACATCGGTTGTGTTCATACCTGGCTGCTTAGTGTATTCGAGCTGTGGGAGGAGGAAGCACGTGAGGACGTTCTCTCCCGTGACCAAGTCTCGGTCGGTTTGGAATGTGAGCATCGGTTGGGCCTGGTTCTCTGACAGCCACACGGCTTTCAGGTTGAGATTCACAAGTGAATAGGGCAGGTATTCCAATCTACAAATAACACAAGTTTATATAAATGAGTTATGATTTATAACCACTCGAGCGATAGATAACCCTTGACCACTAGCTACCTTAGTGGTTACCCAAATTTGGGTAGCACTGGTAATGCTTTTGAGCGATAGCTACCCAAATTTGGGTAGCACTGGTAATGCTTTTGAGCGATAGCTACCCAAATTTGGGTAGCACTGGTAATGCTTTTGAGCGATAGCTACCCAAATTTGGGTAGCACTGGTAATGCTTTTGAGCGATAGCTACCCAAATTTGGGTAGCACCACTAAAGCCGGGTACAGATTACTGTAACGTAACGTGCAATGTAACATGAAAGGAACATTTCATAAGTGTGGACGCAGCGCGCGCATGAACCGAGCATGTACCTACTCGCATCTGTTTCTGCCATGCGTGCAGTGAACATAGCTCAGTCTGCCGAGAACAAGTTCTCCATTGTTCGTGCGCATTTTGCAGTATAGACAAAACAAGCTGTCCACACTAACACTCCGTGCACACTGCGCGCCCCTTTGTGTTCGGCGAAAAAACCGACACGAGTTGAAATGCTCTGTTCGTAGTGTGCACAGTTCGTGCGCGCAAGGCGTCCACACTATGGGAATTCTGTTACATTGCATGATACATTGCGACAATGTGGACGGCAAATTCTTTCATTGCGTGTTACGTTGCATGTTACGTTACAGCAATCTGTACCCGGCTTAAGGTTCTTGAGCGATTGGTAGAACTGCTAATTATTGATGGTTTTTGTGTTTAATTCGTAGAACTCCATTTAATTTTCAAAAATGTATTTAAAATTTAATTTAATAATGTTATTATTAAGTTCTGGATGTAATTAAGTTTTCCTTTTTTTACAGATGTTTCGGCTTACAGGGCCATTTTCAAACTCTGGTTAAACCACATTGAGATGACTTATTCGTAAGATTCTACATTTCAATCTCGACACAGGTGCATCCTAATGAGACAGGCATCAAAAAAACCCAATGTACATATACTTTTTTATAGATAAATAATAAAAAAAATTCTTGAAGGTGTCTAAATTGATTTATTACCAGAACCAATTTGCTGAGAAAATAATTGAGACAGTAGATACTGTAATATGTCGGGTACTTTGAAATCTGTTATGTTCAATATTAATGTTTTCTTAATTGTTTAATAATGATGTACTGATACTGCCATGACTTATTTAAGTGCGTTATATTGTTTAGGTTTTGTAAACATACTAAGGAGTGAGGAATAAATAATTTTCCTTACATTATTAATTAGCGTTGCATTGGGGTCATTCGTTCGTTTATTGATTTCTAATTGTTCAAGCAAGACAATAAATAAATCATCTCAAAGTGGTTTAACCACAGTTTGAAAATGGCCTTGTAAGCTGAAACAGCTGTCACAAAATAAATGCTTAAATACTTGCAAAAAGAAGTAATTACCTGTTCCCGCTGACATCCAGCACATGCAGCGAGGCACAGTTGCCCAGGTCCTTGGGCAGCGCGGTCAGCTTGTTGTCCCTGAGGCTGAGAACGCCCAGCTGACCAAGGCGGCCCACCTCTGAGGGTATGGCGCTGAGGGAGTTGCGGTCCACGTTCAGATTGGTCAGCTTACTCATGTTGCCCAGACTGGCCGGCAGTTCCATCAGGAAGTTCTCTGTGAGGATGAGTTCTTGCATGTTTTCACACCTGAAATTTTAAAAATTATTATTTAATTTATTTATTTATAGTTAGTTATTGTTTCCAATAACCTAGTACCAGTGGCGGACTAAGCCCGTCAGAGGCCCGGGGTGGCAAAGCTGAATGAGCCCCCAGCCCCCTAGTTTAAGAAGTAGATGTAATTTTACAAGCTTTTTATTCAGTTCACACGGGCCTCTGATCCTGGGAGACCTCCAAACGCCTCCATGTTCCCTTGATGATATCCTAAACAAGGCTTTATGGCACCAGGACACTATAAAAAAAAAATGTTTTCATTTTCTGAAGGATGCATTTGTTAATAATGCTCTCGCCAAATGTTTTAAGGAAATTCGTAAAATTAACAGAGGTACAGCATTTTAAATGAAATCATTTTAAACAGTTTGCATGTTAAATTATCCTTCAGCAAAACTTTGAACACGTTTTTCTCCAAACTTTTTTAACACGTTTTTCATCCTGGTTGACACCATATTAATAAAAACTATACCTACTCCGATTTGCACGCACCAAGTCTTAAACTGTTCGAAAATAAGTTATTACTCGGTAAGTAAGTTATTCTATTATAAAAAAAATAATAGTATAATCTTTTTACATTATAAGCTGAGGGAGAAAAATGTATTTTCTCTAAATATAAGTAGCTCTTCTGGGAAGACCGGTTATACTATAAACATACAATTTTAATTAATACATAAGACATTATCACTTTACACACCAATTTGTAAAACGCAAGCGAGTTATGACGAAATTGCAGCAAGTGCAGGGTTTTCAAAATGCCTTTTACGCTTGGCACACGACGGAGGTTAAAGCTTGCGGGAATCCAGTAATCCAAAGGTTAATCTTGTTGATTCTCTAATGGAAGAAGGTTTGCAAGGTCTAGACTTCCCACGCGTAGATAGCAATAGGCAATACTCACATTCCGATATTGACGTTGAGCGTGTGCAGGCGGTTCTGGTCTAACTTGAGAATGGTGAGGTTTGTAAGTTGGCACATGCCGTCAGGAAGTGTCTCCAGCAGATTCTGTGACAGGTGCAGGTCCGTCAGTGAAGACAGGCCGCCAATCTCCTCAGGGAGTTTCTCTAACCTGCAAATTTATGGAAAACAATGTTATTTATATAATAAGCAACACTTGCTAATTTAAAGTAAGCATAAAACAAAATTAATATTTTAGTACCAACAAAATCCATAAAAATTGTACTAGTATCTACTATCGATGACAATCGACCCCCAACTGTACTAGTATCTACTATCGATGACAATCGACCCCCAACTGTACTAGTATCTACTATCGATGACAATCGACCCCCAACTGTACTAGTATCTACTATCCATGACAATCGACCCCCAACAGTTGGCCTCCCAGCATACTTATATAAAATACTTCTTACAAAAAATATAACTAAGTGTCCTCGAAGGGGTGTGCAGAGGATGTAAAGCCAAATAACATTTCATTCAAATACATCATGGAAAAAACTACCCGTCGATATACTATACATACATTACATGAGCTCCACACAGGAGGCCCTGAGGAAAATAATTTCCCTCAAGGCATATGTCATCTTTGGGGATACTGTGTGGAGGGTTTTTTTTAAGGGAAGGAAGGAGAGGAGAGTTCTGGGAAGGAAAGGGGTTTAAGGGGTGGGTAGGAATCTGGGCTTCAGTGTGTCCTGATCATCCACCTCCAAGACCCAGGCAAACCTCACCCCATGAACCCGGGCACCCCTGCTAAATCACCAATAAAGTTTCACGGCAGTACCCATTCCCGCCTCCTAAATTGATAAATTATATATCAGTGTATATAAGAACAAAAAGTCGACACTATAAATAAATGAGTTTGATATCCATACCAACTTATTATAAAAGGTATTTTTAAGTCGATTTTAGGTTTGAAATTGGTAAATAATGCATAATAAAAAATATTACTAAAATTTCGGGGGTTCAACTGTTGGGTCACTAAGAAGTTGTACTACCTACTGAGAGTATCAATTAAAATGTTCCGGTTCTGTCAGTATCCACTAAGATGTTTTAGTACTGACAGAATCCATTAAAATGCTGTATGACCGTTTTACACCATCTCTTTTTTTAGCCCGATTCCACTTAGAGTCAAAAGTCAAATTTTCGCTTTACGCGATCGCTATTTTCATCTATATTTTCATATCTACGATTTCAGTTGGCATCACAGCAAACAGAATTGTTCATGTGTTGTTTGCAGTGATGACAATTGAAATCGTAGATATGAAAATAGAAATGAAAATAGCGATTGCGTAAAGCGAAAAATGTTGACTTTGGTCTCTAATTGGAATCCGGCTGAAAAAATATATCATGTATTGTAATCCACTAAGATGTTAGTAGTATAATGTGGAATCCATTAAAATGTTTTTATGGCCGTTATACACAACAAATTTTTTCATCCCGATTCCAATTAGACACAAAAGTCAACATTTTTCGTTCTACGCGATCGCTATTTTCAACTCTACTTTCATTTATCTACGGTTTCAATTTTCATCACTGCAAACAACACATGAACCATACTATTTGCTCTGATGCCAACTGAAATCGTAGATATGAAAATGGAGACGAAAATAGCGATCGCGTAGAGCGAAAAATGTTGACTTTTGTGTCTAATTGGAATCGGGCTGAAAAAAGATGTCGTGTATAACGGCCATTAGTATTGTGATAATGCACAAATATATTTTAGTACTGATAAAATCCGTTAAAATGTTTTAGTAATATGAGAATCCACTGTTTTAAATCAATACGAACCCAATAAGATAAATGAGAAGCTACTGTTTTAGATCAATACGAACCCAATAAAGTACAATGAGAATCCACTGTTTTAAATCAATACGAACCCATTAAGATACAATGAGAATCCACTGTTTTAGATCAATACGAACCCAATAAGATGTTTTCGTACTATGAGAATCCACTGGGGTGTTTTAATAAAGACTAGGCAAGACAAGACAACTGTAAAATGTTTGTGTAAAAACAATGTGCAGTTTTTAAAATATTGTGACTCCTGCGTGTAAAAACATAAATTCTCCAAAGTGACTTGCCAGGTAAGAATGTTTTTTGTATCTGTTTGTACTGAGAAGGGAATTAAGGAGATTTTCCTCTGTGAAAAAAGAGAGTTCCCATAGGGCAGAAATCGGGGCAGTTGAAAAGTTTGGTGCATGGACATATAAACCCGAACTCTAGAACTACTAGACTATCTGAAGAGTTATAGTCATTTTTTACAGGGCTCTTAGACAATTTTTCACATTAACGGCGGGGTAAAAATTATTATTATGATATTAACAGTTTAAAGATCCATTTCCGCAAATTCATTTCGATGAATTGATTTCCGCAAATTGAAATAATAAGAATAAGAAACCATAAATTAATTTTGGGACTCATTCAAGGAAAGAAATTTGGTATGCAAAAATATAATATTGCATTAATTTGAATGTTTTAATGTATTTTGTTGTAATGACGAAGACAACAATCCAGTTCAGAAGCAAAAATAATAAATCATGATGGCCTTTTATAATAGTTGTTCAGTATATGTATTCTTGCTGATGATAGCAATTAACTAATGTATTACAAGTGTATTGAGTCAAGGTTATATAAAGATGCTCTATCATCACAATAATGTCATATTTTGCACAGAAAAAGCGTGTCAATGCCACAACACTGGCAAGAAATTTGTAATTAATTTAATACACGACCATGGTAATTTTTTTTTATTTAATTTTCTGAAAGAAGCATTTGTTAAAAATGCTCTCACCCGATGTTTTAAAGAAATTCGTAAAATTGACAGAGATACAGCATTTTATGTGAAACCGTTTAAAACATTTTGCATGCTGAATCACCTTCAGCAAAACTTTGAACGCTTTTTACCCGTTTTAAACCTTTTTTTTCAACGTTTTTCAACCTGGTTGACAACATATTAAAATATACATCCGATTTGCATGCACCAAGACTTAAACTGTTTGTATGTCCAGTTTATCTCTGTTCAGTTCATCTCTGTTCAGTTAATCCAGTCTCTATGGCACATTTTTTCGATTAATAAACAAAAAATTTAACAAAACAAAAAAACAACTTAAAAAAATGCACTAAAAAGTAAAAAAAAATATCGTATTCTTCTACAACTTCATAATCAACTTACTTTTTCTAATCATCAATATGTAGGTACGATTGTTATTTTTGGAGTCGGTGTCAGCAAAGGTACGTGCGTGGCGTGTTCACTTGACAGTTCCCCGCGCCACCGCGGTCCCGCTCTACCCTTTCGCCTCGTCAAGTCGTTTGTGCGACACAAGCACATCTCACCTATAACTATGTAGTATGTAGTTACAAACCTACCTTGACTGACACCGACTCCAAAAGTAACAATCGTACCTACATATTGATGATTAGAAAAAGTAAGTTGATTATAAAGTTGTAGAAGAATACGATATTATTTTTTTACTTTATAGTGCATTTTTTGAAGTCGTTTTTTGGTTTTGTTAAATTTTTTGTTTATTTTTTGATTTTTAGTGAATATGAAGTATACTAACTAATTTGTCTGAATATGGGTAGACCTACTAAACGTGTTGCTCATATGAGACAGACATAATTTGACCATAACGACGTTAGGGTCAAATTAAGAGATTCGGCCGAGAATCGTTAATTTGCTCCTAAGAATTGAAGAGTTCCGTTACTGTGTCATGGATTCCATAATCAGAACCTAACCAAACTCTCATCAAACTACCCTTGAAGTATATCCTTTCCAATAAAAAAAGAATCATCGAAATCGGTTGGCGTGATATTGAGTTATTCGTCCATTTGTCGCGCGGATACTTAATGCAAATTTAAGACTTATATGGTTTTCTCATGGATGCCATTAGCAGAACTGGACCAAATTAAAATGGGACCACATGGGAAGCATCAGCTTTCAAATAAAAAAAGAATCATCAATATCGGTTCACCCAGTCAAAAGTTCTGAGGTAACAAACATAAAAAAAAAAAATAAAAAAATACAAAAAAAAAATACAGTCGAATTGAGAACCTCCTCCTTTTTTGAAGTCGTTTAAAAACGGCTACGACGCAAATAACATAGAAAAAAATAATAAAAAACAAGATATACAAAAATTAAATTAATTTAATATATCCGGGTTCATAACAAAAAAGTTGAAAAAATTTGCATGTCTCGAATTTCTCGGCCCTACGTCTTTAAAAATTACAAAAGAAATTAAAAAATGTGGTTTAAATATAGCTTTTAGAATCAATAATAATATATACCTACTCGTAGGAACAAGCCTTAAAAACTCAAAAAGTAGAAATCCTAAACTCAATACGATGGCCTATATGAACTAAAATGTGAACTCGCCGACTGTAACGCCACTCACATAGCTCAAGCAGGTAAAGCATTCTCAACTAGATTCAAAGAACATTTATGACGTTATAATAATAAAAATACTTCTTTAAAATTTGCAGAGCATCTCAGTGAATAATCACGTTCCACTTAAAAACAACAAACCAAAGCAGCAAATTTGTTTAATCAATTGAGACATCTTCAAAAATTAACATTTGAAATCGTAGATATAAATAAGTCGTCTCAAAGTGGATTAACCACAGTTTTAAAATGACCTTGTAAGCCGAAACAGCTGTAACAAAATAAATACTAAAATACTTGCAGAACTTCATAATAATATTATCAAATTTAATTTAATTAAAAAAAAACAATAAATGGAGTTCTACGAATTAAACACAAAAACAATTAACGCATTACCTGTTTTCTGAAACATCTAGGCAGACTAGCGAGCTCAAATGTCCCAGTTCTGGAGGAAGAGATTGCAATTGGTTATGATCCAACCAGAGTTCTTGCAGGGCTGGGAGAGATCCGATATGTCCAGGCTGAAAAAACAAAACAAATATTAATATTTATATATAGCAAAGGGCCAGAATGCCTAAGAAACGAAGAACTGTGTAAAATTTGGCGCTATTGAGCATTTAAAAACAAAACACTTTAAATAAAAGGGGGTCCCATGCGGGCATCCCAGTGAAAACGCGTCTAATAGCGACGTTGAGTAAAACGAAAATGTCCTAACATAAAAAGTCAATACAAATTTTCCGAAAGTTTCAAACCCCTTAGTGATTTTGATTAATAAAACAAATGTTACACATAAAAACGACGTGAAAGGAAAACGGACTGGTGAAAAATGTTCAAATGTTCTCCACAATATAGGGGGAGACTCCTAGCGTGAAGGACATTATATAGTTTATTCTCTTGTAAAATATAAAAATGTTTAGGTGAAACAAAAAAAAACTAATTTGTGAAATGAAAAACGTCTGATCAATATCAATGCTGAAAATTGAAAAAAAAAAAAACTACTGAAATAAAATAATTTTCGCAATTCAGCATGTGATTAATATAGGTATATACTTTTTTAAATCTCACTAATTTGGGAGGCGGGTATGGGTACCGCCGCCCCGGGAACCATTTATTGGATAACCAACACCATATGCCATAGGTCACCCCGAGTGCTAGCTATATTTGGTGACTTAGCAGGGGTTCATGGGGTGAGGTTTTGGGGGTTTTTGAGGCCTTTTGACCTTTCCAGCCGGACTCTCTCGACCCATCGCCTTGCACCGCAGTTGGAGGGACGGATTCATACGTCTGTCACTCCTGGACACACTGACTCCGAGTTTCCTACCCACCCCTCATACCGCTTTCCTTCCCAGAACTTCCTACCCTTCCCTTCCTTAAAAAGACCCTCCACACAGCATCCCCTAATTATTTTCTTCAGGGTCTCCTGTTTTTTTTTTTTACATGAGCTCCACACAGGAGGCCCTGAGGAAAAAATTATTTCCCTCAGGGCCTATGTCATCTTTTGGGGATGCTGTGTGGGGGTTTTATTAAAGGAAAGGAAGGAGAGGAGGGATTTGGGAAGAAAAAGGGTTTAAGAGGTAGGTAAGAATCTGGGGTATCCAATAAAGGTTCCCGGGGCGGCGGTACCCATTCCCGCCTCCCAAATTGTAAAGAGCTAATGTAAAATAAAAACATAAAAACGACATCAAAAAGGGGGCCCGTGAACACACAATTAGAGTAACAATTCAATTTGGGAGGCGGAAATGGGTGCCGCCGCCCCGGGAACCTTTATTGGATAACCAACACCTCTGCCATAGGTCACTCCAAGTGGTTCGCTACGTTTGGTGATTTAGCAGGGGTGCCCGGGTTCATGGGGTGAGGTTTGTCTAGGTCTTGGAGGAGGATGACCAAGACACACTGAACCCCAGATTCCTACCCACCCCTTAAACCCTTTTCCTTCCCAGAACTCTCCTCTCCTTCCTTTCCTTAAAAAAAACCCTCCACACAGCATCCCCAAAGATGACATAGGCCCTGAGGGAAATTGTTTTCCTCAGGGCCTCCTGTGTGGAGCTCACGTAAAAAAAAAAAAAAAAAAAAACAAAGAATACTGCAAAATGTAATAATTTTGAATTGTCACATTTTTAAAGTAAAGGACATATTATCAAGAGGTGAACTCACCAAGTCTTCGATCTCATTGTCCCCCAGGTCGAGCCGCTCCAGCTTGGTCAGGTTCTTGAGGGATTCGGGCAGAGCCTTGATGAGGTTCTCGCGCAGCTCGAGGGACTGGAGGGACACCAAGCTACAAACAAAAATAATTTATAAATTTCTGACAACATTACGACAAAATTATGTCAACATCGTACAAAACACAGACAATTATGACACTTTAACGGCATTCGTGGTCAAGGGGCAAGGCTCTCGACTAGCAATCCGACGGATACAGATTCAAATCCAGTCGTGCGCAAATAAATTTCATATGATTAATTTGTGTTATTTCATTTTTTTCTTCATTTTAAATAATATACATGTATACAGCATATTTGCGGCACGTTCCAGAGTGAAAGATACTGTCAGGATCGGCCCAGTGTAAGTTCACCATTAAGAATTGAAACGTTGCTTGAAACGGCATTAGCCTTGTTTGGTGACCAGATCTGAATATCCTGGTTCTTCCCCACCTTCCTCTCCCCCATTCTCTCTTCCCACCCTCAATACCTTCAACCTCAGAACATTCCCGAATTGGGGTACGTTGTGAGGTTAAGCCATAGTCTCACTGGCTCCAGATGGAAAGAAAAAGGTTTTTGCACAATACAATAGCTATTGTGGGAAGGTACCACGGACATATGAATATATCTGGACCTGTCCTAAGTGATAAAAACGTATTATTTCCCCCTCCACATGGCGCCGGCTGTAGCTCCTCCTTGGAACCGGCTCGCTCCATGGGGAGGGGATATAGCCTCGCTTGAATCTAAAATGTGTGACGTCATCATTCTTGCCGTGAACAGCGAGAAGCTGACATCCATACATTTAACGAAATAACGGCAGCTTGTGCTATACAATATATCTACGTATCAATGTGTACATAGCGAATGTGGGCGGTACTCCAATGTGCTCGTCGCTGGTTACAGGGGTAAGTAAATTATGAAACATTTGTAAAAGTGTTTTAACTAAACACGGTAACAAAATATTGATATGTGTATTGGCGCGAGTCTTTTTGGGGCGAGCATTTGGCCTTAGCAAATATGTTTTGAACGTGGCAAGCAATTCGCGCTCCCATGTAAAAAGGTCTATTCATTCAAAGCAGATTTTGCTTTTAAGAACTAAATGGTGATATTGTAATGCGAGATGCCTATATACTGTCAGATTGATTATTCAACGAATGACAGTCATCTTTCCCCTCTTCGCTCTCCATAGTTTGGTTTTACCCCTCATCTGTAATTGCTTGTCTATCCATTTGGATGTCTATGGAAGGTACCTACTTTCGGATGGTACCCCTAATATAATCTACTCCGCATAAATGTAATGATGAAAAAAATTATAACCAAAGAAAGGATATCGAGGTGGGAGATGGAAAGTTCGTACTGAAAAACGTGGCCGTGGAAAATTTTGTCCTATTTAGCTTTACGTTTATTGTAAGCAATGCACTAAGTCGTAGGTATAAAATACACGTGCGCAGAATAGCGCAATTTCAAGGACAACAACAGCTGCCAACCACAACAAGTACTGATAGTTACAACTGAAGGTTACATTTTTATCACGGTGTTTCCGGATAGAAATTTAGGCTGATTTTCAAGTAGGTACGGACGAGCGGGCAAAGAAAAGTTTTCATAAAATAACGTACTTCTAATTGTTTATGGTTTTTATTCTTAAGGCTCAGCAACCGGGCTCGAAAAGAAGAATATGGAGAGATTCGAAATAACGAATGTTAGAGGAGAGCGCTAACATTTACAGCGACAAAATCGATGTGAAAATTGCGAAAATGTTTAATAAAACACGACTCGTTTAAAATAGAGCAAAAATCTCGCGGGCATTATCATTATCCCGCAGCGGGAGGGATGGATTCATACGCCCGTCACTCCTGGACACACTGATCCCTAGATTGTCTTCTTTTTTTAAAAAAAAGAAAGACAAAACATTCCCGGGTTACGAATAACCCGACAATATTTTAAAATCTCCAGTGGTGGTCCACAGTAAGCCGAAAATGTTGCTTGAGTTGTGATGGGGGACCTAGCCAGCCGAGGAATCGAACACGGAACGCCTGGGTGATGCAAACGCGATGCCCACTCAACCACTGACTGGTACGAATCCCAGAACTTCCCCTCCTTCCTTTCTTTAAAAAGATCCTCAACATAGCATCCCCAAATTTGACATAGGCCACGAGATGAGCCTCCCGTGTAAGTAAAATTTTGCTGTAAAGAAGTCATATCAATAAAACCCCACCCAGTACCTATCAAGCAAAATAAAACCATTAATAACTACATTAATTCCACTAAATTTTAGCTTAAGGAATTAATTATCAGAAAAAAACTAACTTTTTTTTTTTTTTTTTTACAGTGAATACCGCACAAGAATCTCAACTGCTCCCGTCTGGAGCCAGTGAGACTATGGCATCCCCAATTGGGGTATGTTGTGAGGCTGAAGGTAGTGGGGAGGGGAAGGAGGTGGGGAAGAGGAAGGTTGGGAAGTACCTGGCTATTCAGATCTGGTCACTAAACACGGCTAAAGCCATTTTCAAGCAACGTTTCAATTCTGAATGGTGGTCTTACACCAGGGCGATACTAATAATATCTTCCACTCTGGAACATGCCGCAAATATACTATATATCTATTATTTTAAATGAATTAATTGTGAAATAACACAAATTAATCAAATAAAATTTAGTTGCGCATGCCGGGTTCGAACCCGCGACCTCCGGAATGTGAGTCAAGAGTCTTAGCCACTGGACTACGGAGGTCGTCGAAGTACCTATGCTAAAAAGACGTCATAATTATACATATATAACATAAACGTCGTTGAAAATTGACATGCTAGCGGCATCTGTTGATTGGTTGGAGTAAACTCCGACTGTATATCGATCCATAAAATGGTGTGAGTCTCTGCTCGGGTTAGGAACCTGCTTTAACCACGAGTTAGGTAGACGCCATGTTTGTTCAGACTTTAGTATTGGTAAACACTTTCAAACGTCAAATGTGTAGTTTTTAATTCTATAAATGTGTGCAGTTTTTTGACTATAAAAATGCTAGCATCTGATTATTATTGTTCTTTCCTACGCAAGTTTAAACAGTAAAACAACTGCCAGTGTTTGGCCCGGTGTATTATCACCGTTAAAATACATTTATAACATGTCACAGTGAATAATAAAATGTGGAGTTTTTTTTGCAAAAGAAGTTATTTATTTAAAAGGACCCTTACAATTTTAACAGAATTTACCTGGTAACTTACCAATAGAACCATACCTACTACAAGAAATTACCAAAGTGAACATACCTACCCTAAACAAGCCTTGAAATCGAAACATAGAAGCCGGGGAAAACTCTATTAAAAACCTAGTTTGCCTCAGCACAGGACCTCTTAGTGAGGAGGACTAAGAAAATATTCGATGTCTTACATATTGTAAAAATGATAAACATTAATTATTAACAAAATATTTTTTAAAAATTTGAGTGCAATTTACACGCGGTACAAGCCAAACTTTACCAAAACAATCTCAACCAATACTTGAAAACTGAGGTCATAATCAAAGCGACCAATGAGCGCAGACCTAGCGTAATTTCCGTTTCATATGTCAACCAATAGGAGCCTTTCAAAGTGACATCATAATCAAAGTGGCCAATGAGCGCAGTTGATGCGTCGCAGGTGCAGTAATCGTCATTTCCGTTTCATTCGAAACCCAACTCACAGCGGGGCTTTAGAAGTTTCACTTCAAAAAACAATTATTGGAAATACCTAATGACGTTCCTTCTTTCTTTTTAATTTATTCTTTCGCTATCGGGAAACTCTTTCCTGCGATCCTGTGTAGTAGATTAAGTAGAATGTACTAGTATATTATTAAGCCGAACTAAGCGAGGATCTAAGCCCTAACAACATTAAAAAGGTGAGTCGCAAAGGCCAAAGTTCAGCCTTTGAGAAATTAGAACGTCTTAATCAGTCATGTCGTGAATAATCGCCAGAGTTATAAATAAATTATGATTTACGTAAACGTAACAATTTGAATGCGAACTAATGATGATTACGGGTTACGAACACGCGCATTTAACCCCGTATCGCAGTCGAGACACAATCTTCTAGAAAATATAATAATAATAGAGAAATTATGTTAATTCTTTTTCATTTAGTGGTCTCTCACATTAAGGGGGGTGGGGGGGGGGGGGGGTAAGGTTTTAAAGTCGAAAAACGGGCATATATTTTTTTTTTTTGGAGATATAAATAATGTTGGTTTATTTATTTCATTTATACGTTATAGTATGACATCTGAAGTATCTTTGAAAAAAATTTCAATTAAAAATATCAATAAATAAATCCGTGAGAGCGAATCTCCGGAGGCGCCTCGAAAAAAATTGTTATGCGGTGAACATCATAACTCGTTACGGGAACATTTGAAACCAAAAACCAAAAAGTCGAGATGCATTTAAAAGGTAATCTGGAAGAGTTTTTTTTTCTTTGATTTTTTTTGCAGCATGTTGAAATCAAAAATGCGATTTTTGCTAAAAATTTTCGGTGAATTTGTTATTATAAAATGGAAAAAAAAATAGTCAAAATAAAAAACCCTTCCTGATTACCTGTCGATTTATACGTAGAAATAGTGTACTAAATTTCAAAAGGATCGGTTAAGTAGATTTTGGTTTTAGATTACCCCCCCCCCCCCTACCCAAAATCACGTGGGTTTTTTTTAGTACAAAGTATATTGAAATTTTCAGAATATTATCTTTAAATACAGGTATAATCTGATTAAATTTTGGAAAATTATGCATCGTCATAAAAATTTCCAGAGACACATTAAGGTTGCAGGTTGTTTTTGACTGGTTTTTAAATCGTGCGTTCAACGAAAAATAAATACACGTGCTATCTATTATACCCCCCCCCCCCCCCTCCTTGTGATATTTCGTGATTTTATTCCGACCCCCCCCCCCCTTTCGAGCCTGACGTGATTAATAGACGACCCCTTTCCAGCGTCGATATATATTATAAGGGGCCACCCATAAGGGGGGAGGG
This sequence comes from Limnephilus marmoratus, assembly GCA_917880885.1. NCBI lineage: Eukaryota > Metazoa > Arthropoda > Insecta > Trichoptera > Limnephilidae > Limnephilus > Limnephilus marmoratus. The sequence goes on along the minus strand of OU862923.1, from coordinate 22,685,461 downwards.
AGGGGAGTAGATAAGTGTGATAAGAGGTATGGGGGGGTCATTTAAAAATCTAAATTCTTAAAACGCAAAACTTAAATGTTAACGAAAAATTATTTATAGATGTAAAATTACAAAATATGTGACGTCACACTAGGGAGGAGGGAGTCTCACAAATATGACGATGTGTGACAGGGCCGGGGAGGGGGGTGTCAAAAAATCATGAAATTCGTGTGACGTAATTTATGGATGACCCCTAATAAACCTACATTATTTGATTAAATAAATTGTTAAAATAAAATTATCGACTATTTCGAAACAGGGATCTCGATTACACCCATCACCAAGTGATGCCACTGAAAAAATTTAGTGTGTTTTAATTTCATCATGTCCAAATAACAATCCTTATTCATGAATGGAAGAGGTTGGGTTTTGTAAAATGACGCAAGTTATAACATCACGTTTCATGTAAAATCATAATAAAATTATTATTAGCAGCGAGGACAATGATCACTGGTCCGTTCTGAGTTCCTGTCCAAACAACAAAGCTTTGTTTTCATTAAAAAAAACTTCAATGAATGAATTGTGAATAATATGCGGGGATCTGATAGTAAAAAACATTTCCAACTTAGTGCTTATTCACACATAGGGAGGTCGACGGAGCGGTTACAGAATAGAGCGGTTTAGCAGTTAGTCTTTGATGTAGGAAGTACTAGGAAATGACACTACAAATTTCCTTTGAATTACGAATAAATAAATAAAAATAATAATAATGTTTATTCATCAATAGACTTTTTTACAATATAACTCGTTTTGTTCTTTTATCATCGACACTATTGACGAAAAGGTACTGCTCAGCTACAATTCAGGGTTTCTCCCGAAAGGCAGTTGGTTTTCAGCAGTGCCTCCAATATAAAACGGAAAATAAAATAAATACAAAAATTAAATTACATAAAAAATAATAAAATCAAATCCCTAATTCAATACACATAATATATATAATCTTAAATTATTTCTCATTCTCTAGCAGGCTAAATCCTATAGATGTATGTTTGTCTCTTTTTAGTGTCGGTATTTTTCGTTTCATCGAGTTTCAAATCACAACGGTGCTAAAGAAGTTTTCACTTAACTAAGAACATCATTTTTAACCTGCCCTGAGGAAAATCATTCCCCTTAGGGCCTATGTCATCTCTGAGGATGCTGTGTGGAAGGTCTTTTTTCTTTTTAGAAGATGAAGTTCTAGGAAGGAAAAGGGTATTGGGGTGGGTAGGAATCTGGGGGTCAGTGTGTCCAGGAGTGACGGACGTATGAAACCAACATGAAGGTGGTGGACAGATGCATCCGCCGCCAAGACCCGGACAAACCTCACCCCATGTACCCGGGCACCCGTGCTAAGTCACTAAACGTAGCGAACCACTTGGGATGGCCTACGACAGAGATGCTGTTTATCCAATAAATGGTTCCCGGGCGGCGGTATCAGGACCGGCCTCCCAAATTGAACTTAGTGATATTCCTTTACATTATAAAGTTATTGACAAGTTTCAAAATATGACCCTACAGCGCACTTTTAAACACCAAAAATTCAAAATATACCTACTCCGGAAGCTAAAATGAACATTGATTTTAATCATATGATTATCGACGTCCTTTCAGCGCTTTTACTTTTGCACCCCGGCGAGAATAGAATCCACCGAATCCCGACTCATTGTCCAAAGCGTACATTACTCTTCAAATGCCGTAACGTAATACAGAAACAGCTTTTTTTCATCAAAATAAAACTGAGTGTTCCGGTTAGAAAAAAAAAATCGTTTCAAGAACTATTATTTACAGTGATCTCACTGCAATGGCGCGATTGTATCCCCATTTACTTGCAAACAGCCTTCTCTTGTTGCTCGTCACAAATTATAATCTGCATACATATCTTCGTCATATTATTTATTATCTTTGTCATAAAAAACGCTTAGCAAATAAGCGAATGGGTTACATGAAAATAATTTAACTTCTCGATTATCCTTCGCATGGAAAGTGCTTGTCGACATGCCGAACACGCATTATAAATTAATAATAAATCGAGTTAATCACCTGGTCCTGATATTAATTAAAGATATAAACAGGTTGATTGTAAAACAATCGATGTTTGATTATACTACACAATACACAATTAAATAGTAAATCTAATCGAACAAGATGGCAGTAAAAGAATTTACAATGGAAAACCATAAATTACATGCATAAATGGAAATAGTGAATTTTCTCAATCTGATAAGGGAACGTACCCATACTACGTGACACGTTTAGGGGGGGGGGTCTTCAAAATGTCACGCTCCATACAAATGAGCGGCGGGTTGCTTAGGATTTTGGTCACCGGGGGGGGGGGGTTAAAAATTGCAAAAAGTTGGTCACGTAGTATGGGTACGTTCCCAAGTGTGTAAAAAGTACCTAACAATGCGGGAGTGGGTAAAATAAAAAGCTATCAAAAAGGAATTTTATTCACGTCTTCTGCTGTTATCGTTTTTTGTCACCGAGAATTTTGTACAGGTTAACCACTCCGACTCCTAAGCGTGTTGACACGACAATATAACAACAGCAGTCAAATACAATAAGCTTGTTTTGAAGCTAACGCGTGTGTTCCCACAGAAATCGTTATAACTCCGTTATTGTCCTAGTGACAATCTTAAAACAAAAAGTAGAAATTCATGTTGAATCAAGCTTCACATCTCTATTCAAAGTTGTCCATAGAAATACATAAAAAAATACTTATTTTGTAGAAACAGATTTCACCCGCCAAATCGCCCACGCGCCGTTAGATATTGTTATTTTTTTATTAAACATTCTTGTATGAAATGGTGGTGACAAAATTGTTTACTATATATTTATACGATAGAATAAGAGTTTTTTTACACAATCCGTGATTTTAGTACCGTTTTCACATAAAAACATCATTCACATGAGTCATTTTACAATTTTTTTATGTTTGCATTCTAAATTTTAATATTTAAAAATGTTATTATTTATTTATAACAAAACAATTTGAAAGCTTATTTCATAACCTTTTAAAAACAGTTTTTAGTATTCGGCTACGTTAAAAAATATTTCATTCAAGCGGAAATAACACAAAGTTTTTATAAATCTGACAGTTCGTTTAAGACACAAAACTTGCACAAACGGCAAAATACCAGAGTGGTTAAAAGAAAACTTTTTTTTTATAGCTTAGTGCAATGATATTCAAGATAGCTTAATAATATCAGGCATACGAAATCTACGCAATCGGCTTTTGACTAACGTTAAGTTTAAGGGCCCGCAACCCGGATTTTTACCGATTTATTACATATTTCCCTTAAACACGGTAAGTTTTAAAGCTCTTAAAAAAATATATGTTATTCTTGAAGATAATATCTAGACTTTGCCCGCGTCGAAACGCAAATTATATAAAATTCCCTCGATAGAAAAAAATCGCAAAGTATGCTCCAAAAATTATTATAAACACGTTTGTTATATGTATGAAAAAATTCACAGTGTTTCTTTAAATGTTGTTCAAGATAATGCCCGCGAGATTTTTGCTCTATTTTAAACGAGTCGTGTTTTATTAAACATTTTCGCAATTTTCGAATCGATTTTGTCGCTGTAAATGTTAGTGCTCTCCTCTAACATTCGTAATTTCATATCTCTCCATCTTCTTCTTTTCGAGCCCGGTTGCAGAGCCTTAAGTGTAGGTATATTCAAATTTACCTGCGGAGAGATGAAAACCTTTCTAAATAATATAATATCACTTTTGTAATAATACTTAAAACTTTTGTATTGAAAAGAAATAGTTCGTTAGTTGTTGGAGCTTAGAACATCCTTAAATGTACTCCATTCAAATTGTTGAAACTTTTAAGTACCAATCGCGAGGAAAACACCGGCAAGACTCAGAAGGCTGTGGGGCACGGTGGGTGGGTCTGTTCATTTCACTTATAATATCTGCAAAAGATTTATAATGATTGTGGTTAAATAATTACTATAATATTTAAACTTTATGATTCTTGTTTTGAGATTTTCACGACCAAAACAATTACGTGATTTATTTTGGGGGTGTTATGCCGTGTTGCGCTACCTCCTCCTTTAGCCAACTTTTCGGACAGCACTACAATTTCCATCAAAAGGGTAAATATGTAACCACAACGTATGCAATGTAATGCATCGGTGTGGTTACACATTTGCCCTAATTAAACGTTGGCTAAAGAAGAAAAGATGGAGGTAGCGCAACACGGCTTAATACCTTAAAAATATCACGAAAATTTATAATTATTGCACAAAATGAATTATGTAGGTAGGAACTAGCTTCACTACCCGGTGGAACAAGTAATATTTATTTATTTATAATGAATTAACGCCGATTAACGGCTTTTACATGGGAATTGCAAAAAATTGAAAGAATATACATAGTTAAGAAGAAAAAAAAAATATAACAAAAAATTAAAGAGCACATATTGAAGTGACAGTATAAAGCAAAAATAGTAAGCTATTATAAATACAAACATGAAGAAAAAGAAAACCTCATATACATGAATGTGTATAAGATATTATGAACTAAAAAATTACTACGTAAAGTACGTAGTAATAAATTTAAAAATTCCAAAAATAAACATTGATGAAGAATATAAACATTCAAAGTATATTAGATTATAATTTAACTGAGAAGCGCTGACAAACAGCTTTAATTAAATAATGTTTGTATGTTGATAATCTTTCAATATTTATCATAACATCAACAATATATTTGTTACCAAATATGCAGGCGATTTATTATTTATTTATTATTTAATATAACATATTATCTTATTTTTGATAATTAAATAGATTTTTTAAATCTCGATAAGTTCAAAATGGAATTTACGTGGCAAGCCGAAAGGGGTTAGGGAACTAGCAGTAACGTAGTACCCATACTACGTGACCCCCCCCTCTCCCCTCGGTGACCACGTGTAGTATATTCCAAAACCCCCCCTCCCTCCACAGTTTTCACGTAGTAATTCATAAATATGGTTTTGAATCATTTCTTGCTAACCAATAGTTTAAAAAAAAAAAGGCTTATATTTTTGTCTGAAACAGCGCTTGCTGCGTGACGGCAAAAGTGCACGCATAATGGAAAACATATTAAAAAGGTAGTGGAAAAAATATAAAAAGATTTCTAGATTGACTACGTGATAAAAACCCAAGCCCCCGCCCCTCATGGTAACCAATCGTAATATTTCGAAGATCCCCCTCCCCCCCGCTGAAAGGGTACGTTCCTTTAATTATAAATAGGAATTCCGGACAGAAAAGTTGATAAATAACTAGAAATTTTAGACAGAAAAGTTGTGCATAGAATGACATCGACACCTTTCGAGAGTTGTCGCTTCGTACGAACTGATTTCTACTTTATAGATGAACTATAACCGAGATGAAAAATTATTTCAAAAGACTAACCGAATGTACCCATCTTTTAAATATTTTTTCTTGGTATATCGTACTGTACTACCGAGTGCCTTGAAATAAGTCTGTCACATATCTGTCATATCTGAGACACAGTTAGTTAGAACTACTATGTATTGCAGGTATCTAATACCCAGGGCCGGATTATGCATGTCAGAGCCCCTAGGCAATGCACGTCTCGGGGCCCCTTTATTCAACTTCCAACAATATTTATTTTCTACCACAACGTAATTTTATTAACTAGCGATTTTCCCTTAATAAAGAAATTGTTTCTCCCTGCGTGTCCTTTCTCATTCGACCCATTCCCCTTCCCCGCCTCTTCCCCTCCTAGTGAAACAGGCATCGAAAAACACCATGTCAACATACTTTATACAGATAAATAAATTAAATTAAAATTACCCCTTCCCCTCACGCGTTCTCCTTCCACCTTCCCGGCCTTCCATCTCCTCTCTTCCCATCCCCCTTCCCGCCAACCCCCTCCTGCGTTCCATATATTCAGTCCCAGTACATTTAGTTTTCAAACAGCTCGCGTGCCACCCACCTATTACAATTTTTTTATTCAAATTGTCTTTTTTCATATATCACAAATATTCATTTTTGTATATTATAAATTATAAGAACAATCAATCAAATTTGGTAACTAAAACAAGTACCTATTTAAAATGCCTATAATTCTTACTTACTTAGTACTTCAAGTAAATTCATTAATTTAAAGAGTTTATTCGAAAATTAAATTCTTATTAAACAATCGATGATTCGAGACATTTTTGACAGATTCGCAAGAGTTTTTGTGATGATTAAAACACTTTTCAGATGTAGTGTCATGTGGTAGTAATAATCAAAAAAACCTTCGCGGGGATGGAAATAAGGTGCTTTTAAAGTTTCAAACGACGGACGACCTCCGTAGTCCAGTGGCTAAGACTCTTGACTCACATTCCGGAGGTCGCGGGTTCGAACCCGGCATGCGCAAATAAATTTTATTTGATTAATTTGTGTTATTTCACAATTAATTCATTTAAAATAATATATAGTATATTTGCGGCATGTTCCAGAGTGGAAGATACTATTAGTATCGCCCTGGTGTAAGACCACCATTCAGAATTGAAACGTTGCTTGAAAATGGCTTTAGCCGTGTTTAGTGACCAGATCTGAATAGCCAGGTACTTCCCAATCTTCCTCTTCCCCACCTCCTTCCCCTCCCCACTAGCTTCAGCCTCACAACATACTCCAATTGGGGATGCCATAGTCTCACTGGCTCCAGACGGGAGCAGTTGAGATTCTTGTGCGGTATTCACTGTAAAAAAAAAAAAAAAAAAAACAGTTCCTACGCTTAATAAAGCAATACATTGACAACTCACTTACATACATACATATTTACATATAAGCAAGCATATCTTGGTTTTTTATATATATACAGATAGATTAATATGGTTTACGGTAGGCCATCACCACATTCAATAAAAAATTGGACATTGAATTAACATTGACGAAATCTAGATTTTCCTTGAGATCTCTGAACTATTAGCCTGTGACTGAAGAATTAATTATACTATAATATTTAAACCAGTATTTACTTACCTAATTAGATCTTTTCTAAGCCAATTAACTCTCCGGCACCTAATTGTTTATTAATTGAGGGTCAAACCATTGAAGCAAGTCACTTTTCTTCGGGGCGCGGGGTCCCTAGGCGATGCGGGGCCCCTAGGCAGTTGCCTACACTGCCTTATGGATAATCTGGCACTGCTAGTACCTACTAGTCTAGTATCGTTTTAAGCATGATATCACTATTAGGAGCCGAATGCGAAACTTTACGGTTATTGGTATAAGTTGTAACAGTTTAACTTGTTACCCCCATCAATGTTGACTCGAAAGAAGATTGCATTTGGATGTTGGCTCAGCTGAAACATTCGAGTTACGCTCATACTGGAGACAGTGGCGACATCGTGAAGTGAAGAATCGACAGTGGTGAATGGGAACGACGGTGGCACTCAACGGATTTTGCGAGAAGAGGAAGGTGGTTCCCGGTTCTCCGGCTGACATCGTGAGGCGTTGGTTATTTTTTACCTGATACTGGTTTTTAGAATGTAAAGATTACGATGTTCTAATATAATGGTCATGTTTAGTAGACTGACCTGGCGCCCGACATTCCCAATTCCCATTACTGTCACACATCACAGATTTATTTCTTCTTCATTATTATTTTGTTAGCTTCATCATCCCAAGAGATTCTCACAAGGAAGCTTGGACCACGACCTGAGATATTTATTTAGATTGATCATTAAGATAATAGTCTCTAATTTAAGAAACAGCATATTCCGTGTTATAGAATCCAATAAATGATAACGATGATTGATTGGTTTCATTACTACCCTAGATTTACAAATTGAATTGCTAAATCCTCTAAGTTACAAAGTATAAATGATGGGGGGATCCGCTGTCACAGCGAGTAATAGGTAACACGTAGCCAACATATATAGATACTTTCAGTTCTGAGCGACTGTCAGAATGTGGAATAATGAAGACAGTTCCCAGGAGGTGCATGTTACAGAAGCAGAGTCGGCTGTTTCAAATCTTCAAATAAACTAGCTATACTTACCGAAAATAACCTAAATGAGACATGCTTACATAGCTATAATTACAAGACCCAAATGTGTTTATTTAATGATCAAATTAATATAACCCTAATAAATCTACCTACCTATTTAAGTAAAGAAAATCCATGCCGAATTTTAAGATAATCGGTTAATTAGAAATTGAGATTTCGTGACAAACGTTCCAAAGCATTTTTTCAGTCCATTTACTTGATAGCTAAAGGGATGGGGTGTAAAAAAATGTACCAATAAACCTCCAGGCAACATCCAGAATCATAATCTGCAAGCTTTTCTGAGTTCAAAACTATGATCCCTCATATTTTTCACACTCAATTCCATACAGCGCCCGGTCTAATTGGTGTTCGAAGAGAGACTCTTTTTACCTACCTTTTAAAGAAAAGTGATTCTTCGTAACGTTTGACTTATTTTGTAACGCGTTTAAAGTTTGATTCTTAACAAAAAACTGGATATAAACTATCTTAAAAGAAAAGGGTCATTGAACTATGGAGAGGCATGGAACTGGCAGAGGAAGGATGAAAGTAAACTGAATGCTGTTGAAATGAGATCCCTGAGGCGAATATGTGGTAAAACCATGTATGATCGTGTGAGAAATGTAAATATCCGCAAAGAATGCAAGGCCGATGTAAGCATAATGAGTAAGATTAAGAAAGGGACCTTCAGATGGTATGGTCATGTAGAGCGAATGAAAGAAGAAAATAGTGTAAGAAGAATGTGTGACGCAAATGTGAATGGAAGAAGAAGTCGGGGACCCCCGAGGAAGACGTGGCACGATCAAGTGAATCAGATACTTGAGTCGTGCCATGACAAAAGTCAGAATAATAGAAGAGTATGTATGAGACGATGTATGAATGTGAGTGAGGCAAAGACTGTGTGCCAAGACCGAGTTGTTTGGCGGTCCGTCCTCTCTGCCAACCCCCGCGGAGAAACGGCATGATGGTTAGTTAGTTAAAAGGGTAAAAGTCCGGTTGCTTTTCTTTTTAGTTAAAGACCCCTCCAGCGAGCTTAAAGTGAAGGTTTTTTGATTTTTTTATTTTTTTATTTTTTTTTATTTGAATTTTATTTTAGTAATTTGTACATTTAAGTTTACAAATTTCTAATTGATTATAATATTTCATATTGCAGTTTTTTTTTTTTTTTTTAATTATAATATTTTAAATTCACAAAATTTTTGAAATCACAAAATTTTTTGTTTTTGTTTTATGTAGCTCCTACAATCCATCTTGAACTTTTACATAAAATACTGCTATTACCTAATAAAATAGAATTAAACATAAGTCGGCCTCTGTGATCGAGGGGCAAGGATCTCGATTAGCGATCCGGAGGTCGCTGGTTTAAATCCCGGCGCAAGCAGATAAATATTATTTGATTAATTTGTGTTAATTCACAATTAATTCATTTAAAATAATAAATAGTAGGTATATTTGTGGCAGGTTCCGAGTGGAAGTTACTCTCAGAATCACCCTGGTGTAAGACCACCATTCAGAAATGAAACGACGCTTGAAATGTCTTTAGCCGTGTATGGCGACTAGATCTGCGTAGCCAGGTACTTCCCCACCTTCCTCTTCCCCATCTCCCCCCTCCCCACCACTTACCTTCAGCTTCAAAACATACCCCATTTGAGGATGTTATAGTTTCACTAGTTCCAGACGGGAGCAGTTGAGACTCAAATGAAGTACTCACAACAAAATACAAAAAAAATCAGAGTGTGTAATTCACACGCGGTAGAAGTGAAACCAGAAAGTCGATGGATGTCGCTTTCTTTCATTGGCTTTTTTTTTTTGATTTCGTAGGATTCGAACCCCCCGTTCGCTTGATGTCTGTCTCTCTGGCCACTGAGACTTGTCAGGCGCCCTGCACACTGTGCTATGGGAGGCACGCGCCGAGGTGCGAATTTACCGCATTAAATTAGAACTGACGACCGCCAAATAATAAATTTGTAACGCATTTCCGTTTCATCCGAATTTCAAATCACTATCGGCGCTAAAGAAGTTTCACTTCAAAAATAAGAACTAATATAGAATAATGTCTAAGTCCGGCCTTCCAGACTATGATAATAATGATTATGAACGTTATAGCGGTAGTTAATTGACGATCTCCGGAGGTAGTGCGCGGTGAAGCAGAAGTGAAGCCAAGAAGCAGAAACGGGAACAGACCTACTGCTACATACAACTAAGGCCCGGTATATCAGCCGGTCCGTATCCTTGCTATGTACGACATTCCTCGCTCCAATTTAAGCGGGCTAAATCTACCGCTCAAGCTTTGATAAGCCGCACAATAGTTCCACCGAGGCGCTAGCTAGCAGTAACCCGCCAAATGTGACATTTACGTAAATAATATTTGAATACTTCCCACCAAAATTTATGTAAGTTGCATAATTTTACAAGTATGGACAATTATATTTATCGAGCGATGAGGAATGACGATGTTATTTAAAAATCATCGAAAAATAGTCCAATAAGGGATTTTAAAAGTTTCAACGACAGTTTGTTTTCAGCGGTTAATTTTAACGGTGCCTGAATTAAAATTATTGTAGGTACTCGCATATAGCAGCACGCTGATTGAACTTTATCAAAAATGAACTCGTAAATTAAACCCGCCTAAAAATAATTTTTAGATTGTTTTTTAAAACAATATTTATGAACGAAAATATTATTTACAGTTCGATTATCAGAAGCAGAAACTAAACTTTGAGAGTTCCACACATTTTTAACAGTACTATTTTTAGTTTATGAAAATACTCCATTACTTATTCTGAAGATATTCACAATATTTTTTTATTTATTTTTATTGTTTTTATTTCTTGCTAGAGCAATCCCGATGAGTTACAGAACTCATTTTAGGACAGGAGGAATATTCAATTCATGGGTGGGAGGAAATAGTTAAAATTTTACATAGGAATTTAGATTTAAAAAATATAAGTTTCACGTACAATATAGACGAAAAATAAAAAAACAGGTTGAGTAGAACAAACAACAATAGAAAACAATTAAAGAAAAAAGGAACAAGGTTATACATATATGGACCATTACAACTAAATGGAAAAGAAAAGAAGAGAAAAAGAAACAAGACAATTGAACAAGACAAGAAAATTACATAGTTTCATCCTATTTACTTGTACTGCACAGCGCCCTTGAGGTGATTTCTCACAAAAATGGCGCTGTATAAATTAGCCGCTATGTCAATGAAAATACCAATTTTGGTGTTCGCCGGCTAACGTCGGGCGCGGGGTTTCACGAGATCGAAAACTTGTTGTTAACATTTAACATCACTGTGGTAATCCAAACTATATATCAAAAATTCAAAACTACCCGACCTTTTGCAAGGAATTTTGCTAAATTGACTGGATTACTATTTATTACGTGGATTTTCATACATACATATAGGTAACTGTTTTTGGGTTTATTTTTAACAAAAGCTCTAAAAAATATATTTTGTTTCATATATTAAATAATATTGTTATTTAATTTATAAAAGCAGTTTATTTATAAACTCTTTAACAATGCCTTCAGAAGGCGAAACAGCAGTCACGTAATAACACATAATATTATTGAATATATGAAAAACAAAAATTAAAATGGAATTCCACAATTTAAACTTGAAAATAATAAAAATTCGTCTCAACGCAATTAAAACGAACAGAATATTCGAACTATCCAGTCATCGAAGAAAGTAAAATTGATCTATTACGCAATCTGGCTCCGTTCAGCTGCATGAGAAATTCTTCGGCGAGTCATTAATGACGAAAGAGATCAAACTTCTTTCTTCTGGCTTTTTTTTATCGATTTGTGCCGATTATTTATCGAGCTGTTGGCTCACTGGCTCACTCGGTAACAGTTTAGGTGAGTCCGCTGATAAATCTATCCACCGAACGAATAGGTATTTCATATCGATTATGTTACCCACCGTGTTGATAACATATTATATTTGGAAGATAACAGATATCTAGTTGTCTAATTATCTACATACACTTGTTTGCTGATTATGCAAATTCAATATCAACTGTGAAAAGGCAAAGGGAATCTATCCATATACACAATTTTTTTGCAAGAGATAAAATAAAATAATTATTTTATGTCGTTTTATTCCGTGGGATTTAAATGACACTCTAATATTCATTCCATTATCATCCGTGGGATTTAAATGACACTCTAATATTCATTCCATTATCATCCGTGGGATTTAAATAACACTCCAATATTCATTTCGTTTTCCTCCGTGGGATTTAAATAAGACTCGAATATTCATTCCATTATCCTGTGACTTTGACTTGTGGTATCTTAGTATCTACCTACCTAATAATCTCGTGCAACCTTTGACAATCTTAACTGTAAAGCAGAAATCTGATTCCAATAAAACTCTCGAACGGTGAGCTTTGGCGTCACGTAATTTGTATTTTTCGACTAGAATTTCTAGATCAATTATGTACTTATTATAAAGCAAAAAACATGACGCCTAATCTAATTTTTTGACAGATAAACGGACATTTCAAAAATTCACAGTGGAAAAGAAATTGCGAGAAACCGATAGTAGTTGCGTTGCGGTGGATCAGATAATTACAGTAATTTTCAATACGGGAGGCACAGCTTCCACGAGAACCATTCATTGGGCATAGCCATAGATCACCCCAAGTGGTTTGCTATAATTGGTGACTCAGCAGGGATGCCCGAGTTCATGGGGGTGAGGTTTGTCAGAACTTGGTAGCAGATGCGTCAGCCCACCCGCTCCCTTTGACCTATCTAGCCGGACTCTCTCGACCCAACGCTTTCCACCACAGTACGAGGGATGCATTCACTCCTGGAAACATTTAACCTCAGATTTTTACCCTCCCCCCCCCCCTATACATATTGCCTTCCCAGAGCTTTCTCTGATTTCTTTGCTTAAAAATACCTTCTACACAGCCTCCCCAAATACTACCTAGGAAAATAAATTCCCTCGTGCCCTCCTGTGTGCAGTTCAAAATCAAATACATTTTAAACATGGTTGTAGTGGTGGTTGTAATTACAGGTTGCCATAGCCGACAGTTCGAAAGAATTTATAATACCAGAGTTGACGGTTCGATAGTATTTATAATATCAGAGCCGACAAATTCAAAAATATTTATAATACCAGAGTTGACAGCATTTTCGAGTAACTTTGATAGTATTTCTAATATCAGAGCCGACAGATAAAAAGTGTTATAATACCAGATCTGACAGTTCGAAAGTAATTATAATACCAGAGTTGACAGTTCGAAAGTATTTATAATACCAGAGCTGACAGTATGAAAGTATTTGCCGTTTCAGCAACATTTCTAATATTTGTACCATGGTTTTGATAATAATATATTCACGAGAGAACATTCTTGCACGCTTCAAATGCCACGAACCATTATTATATAACTTCATACTTTCGCATGTGACACTTTCAAAATAAGGTTCACACGCCCGATTAAAGAAGTCCATACTGAGTCTACTGAGTGGTCCAAAAGTGCACCGCCGCGCCAGGCCTCGTGGGCAGATCCCAGATGAAGATTTCGGTCCAAATCGTGACACACGATTTAAAATATCAACGAGAAGGAACGAGACACGAGACCGGAGACTGGATTAGGAAAACAACAACATAATTCACATGGAATAAATTTACAGATAATTACGTAGACGAAGACGTTGAACCGTGGTACATCTATCTTAGACAAAATAACTAACTCCACAATACGTAAATAAATGTGGAGTTAGTTGATTAAATCACTCTTTTTGTGTGATAAATAAACGGTGTAATTTGATTGATTTCATACTAGTAGTAATACTTAAATAAATATGGAGTTAGTTGATAATTCACAGGGTTTTTGTGATAAATAAACGGAGTAATTTGATTGATCTCATACTAATAGTAATACTTTAATAAATGTGCAGTTAGTTGATTAATTCATTCTTTTTTGTTACAAATAAACGGTGTAATTTGATTGATCTCATATTAATAGTAGATATTATGTACATAAATAAATGTGGAGTTGATTAATTCATTGTTTTATTTGCCTTATATAAATGTGAATATTTTCAATATGCGGGATCCCGCAAATACCGAGATCCCGCGGGATTGAAAATTCGTAGTCCCGCAAATACCGAGATTGAATTCAGGCTGCGGGATTGGAAGCCCTAGTATTGACTCTTGTCCATAAAAAAATATAAATTGATTTTGAAAGATTGTTCTTTTATCTAGTAAACGCATGTTTTAAATTTTGAGAAAAAATGTTTATTTTTAGTATAATAAAGTTATACCATAGGTCGTTGGCAGATTTGTTAAATTTTTAAACGAAAAATATTATTTTACAAGACATATTCCATATCATGTAATCATACTTTATTGTAAATCAATCCGTTACCTAGTAAACGCATATTTCAAAATTTTAATTTTAGTTCAAATAAAATCATTAAAAAATATATTAGAACACTTATTTACGACGAAAATTTCTCTATTTTGTCTACCTATTTACGGTCTAACACATTAATATATTTAAGATTTTTTTACCTTCTTATTTTGCTTAGACATTATTGAAAAATGATAAATGAGTATTTCTCAAAATAAATGTACGTAACGAAAAGGTTGTTACGAAATATTGTTACGAAATAGTCCTAAGATGTAACTAAATAGTAAACATAAAGCTTGTTACATACAATACAAATTTTTTAAATTTATTTTTATTTTTTTGTATTATTTATTTAATTTAAAAAATATTCGTCTTTTCTTAATGTACGTCTTTTACTTTTTTTATTTATTGTACATCCTACAAACATACATAAACTCATGAAATTCTTGTTGTACCTCCCAAATTCTTGTTGTACCTATTGTAAAGGGTTTAAAATAAAACAAAGAAGTATTAATTAATGATTTTTAATAAAATTATCAGCTTCCCAAATTTAAGTACCTAACACAATATTCAACAAATCCTTAGAAATTAAAGAACAGGTACTGCTAACAACATTTAAAAATGTATTAATTTGAATCACTATCGAAAAAGCTAGTTTTAATTTGTGTTTATTTACAATTTGGTTGGTAGCTACTTTTTTTAGGACCTACTTTCTTTTCTCAGGGATCTGCTTTATTAAACTTTGTTTTTAAAGAATCTGTAATTTTATTTAGCAAAATTAGCTTTTTTTCACCTTCTCTTTTTCTGTCATGGACACATTTTTGCCTTCCGGCATTGGTTTTTGGGGGTATTCCTAAAAAAAGTTATCCTGTAGCCGGTATTATAAGAGTAAATTATAATACATATTTATTTAAATAAGATTTTATAAAAACTTGAGGCACTACTAATTCATAAAAACACTTTCAATTTGAAGGGACAACTTATACTTACAGACACACTTACAATATACTATTCTTAACCTAAGCATTTAAACAAATATGGACAAATAACGCTGGACTACATGATACCTAATTGCTTAAATATGTTACCTATCGAAAATAAAACACGTACAAATGGTAAAAAAATATTATGTTGAAGAATTGGCTCGCCGAAAGAAATAATTTTTATACCTTCAAAGTAAAAGCACCCATTGACAAACTACTTAAAAGTAGTTGATTGGGAATTTTAATTTTTTTTGTAAAATATGTTTATTTTTCCTGCCGTATTGTATTACTTTGTCTTTATAATAAATAAAATAAAAATCAGGTTGTAACTGTATACACTCAGCTTTACACTATACTTTTTCGTTACGTTACGAAATTTATAATAAAAGTTACGAAATTGTAATAAGAATTAGACAAAATGGGGTTATAAAAAGTCAATGGTTTGATAAAACTTAAAACTGTAAATAGGTAAGCTTAGCAATGTTCGTACCGCACGTATTACAAAAATATGAGTAAAAAAAGTCTTACCGTTTCGTGAAAAAAGGCTATAATATTTCCTGTCTCGAAATAGTATTCCCACTAAAGAAACACGTTTTTACTGATTTTAACAATTAATATTATGGCGGAGACGTCAGACCAAAAAC
The DNA here is from genome assembly GCA_917880885.1 of Limnephilus marmoratus. NCBI lineage: Eukaryota > Metazoa > Arthropoda > Insecta > Trichoptera > Limnephilidae > Limnephilus > Limnephilus marmoratus. The sequence goes on along the minus strand of OU862923.1, from coordinate 22,669,449 downwards.
CAACCAGAATGAAGCTAGTGTTGCCCATGTAAAATTTAGAGAATGGGTTCAGAAATTACAGTGGAAGTAGAAATAAAACGTAACTAAAGAGTAGTTACTAAAAAGTAAATGACTATGACTCATTTTTATTTTTGTGCATAAATTATTAATTTATTATGAAACCCCTTATAAAATTACTTTGTACAGAAACTACAATTAGTTAAGACACTAAAACTTACAAAAATTCACATATTACAACGTTTTACTCGCACTTTATGAAGTATAAACACATGAAGTAGGTAGGGTGGCAATTTTATTTTGTATGAAAGGTAAAAACCGATATTTAAAAAAAAATTAAAATATTTGCGGATTAATACGATTGTAATGTTTATTCTTCGTTATTTTAAAGCCTAATATTTATTCTACAAATTGGTGTATATATTTTTTTTGTGTGATTAATTAAAAATGGGTAATTTTTTAACTAGAAAAATGAAATAATTTTACTTTGTATAAACCACTTATTTGATGTGTAAATCCGACAAATCAAATAAGTGGTTTATACAAAGTAAAATTATTTCATTTTTCTATAATGGATAACCACAAAGTAATAGCTACATTCAAAAATATATAATTTTTTAACTGTTTCTCGGCACACTTTATTTTTCCAAAATGTACACTTTTTTTGAGAAATACTAAAATACTTATGATAAAAAAATAATTACAAAAAGGACATAATTTTAATAGTTTTATCATCACGCCTTTCAGCATTTTTACATACAACATTTTCACGTTCATACTACAAATCTTCTCCGGGGGGATGATAATTTATGAAAATCTAAGGAAAAAATGTATTACAATTTTCATGAACGCCTTGGACCCTTAACGAATGTTTTAATTATTATTTCTTACCAAGCTTCGATCCTTGGATCCAGATTACGCGCATGAACACCTGCTAATACGATTGGCGCAAATAACTTTAGTATCTACAAATCACGAGTATAACGTCTCACTGATGTTTTTTTTTAAATTTGTATATCAAAATTAATAGTCCAAAAAAATATAATAATTCAAATAATAATAGAAAAACAAAGTCACAGTTTTTTAACTGAAAGTCGTACTCGTCAAAAACATATATTTCCAACACAAAAAAGTAACACCTCATTTGCACAACATCATTACACATATCTAGGGAAAAAATACTTCAATAGCCTACCCGAAAAGACAAGAACAATCAAAGACGATAAATGCCTACTAAAAGCCATTATAGAGCAAATCTTCATAACTTGTACAACTTTTATATTTGTTTTTTAAGTTCCTACCGTAATTAATTATAAGACACAAAATACATTTTTCATCCCGATATTCATCCCTCTTCTAATCACAAGCGTCTGCTTCTATAAAAGAGAAACATGATAAAATGAAAAAAACAGTGAAAACTTAATATGTAAATTATTATACTTTGTAAACTGATCATTTAATAAAAAAAAAATCAGAACCTCGTGTGCATCTTAAACATAGGAAAAACCTGTTTTACAATTTTTTTAAGTTGAAGAAGCTTAATTATACTTAAATGAACGTTTAATAAAAAATATGACGATTTTCTGCGTATTATTATTATTAGCGATCTTTAATGAAAACTACGTGCAAGCTTAGAAAAGGTTAATTTAAATTTAAACGGATTCCACGCGTGGCAAATACGTAGAAAAATTCTTTGGTTGTTATTCGAACGTAGTACAAAAGGCACAGATTGAATAAAAACGTATAGTTTTCATGGTTTCGGTTATGCCCTTCTTCGGGAAATTACTATAAGCTTAAACTACAAAGTGAAAACATAAAAGGGATGTCGGTAATATTAAAATTTATGAAAAAAATTAAAGTAAAAAATACAAAGTAAAACGACAATAACTTTTTGTGTATGTCGAGCCACAAAGTGATTGTTTCTTCGATAATATTAAAAACATCTTTATTTTCGTCAACAGACTGAGAAACTTTATAAATTAATGTCAAAGCTTGAAATGAAAGTTCGTGCAAAGTTAATTAAAATATTCATTTGTCGAATACAAAGAGCGCTGTGTACGTCTCAAATCATGTAAAATGTTGATGACTAAATCACAATTTCATTGCGTACTGCGTGTCTTCAATCTAAAACTTAAACGGATTAAGTCTCTTGATTATACAAATCCAAAATGTCCAACTTTCAAAATGAAATTACTGCGTTAGAAGGTATCTTTGAACTGAACGGATGGGTGTTTGGGTTGCGGTTTCGAAGTTGGTTGTTCCTTTGAAAGCGGGTGTTTCCGGCCATACAAAGGGAGGTTCCTGGGTTGGGTCGGGAGGGATGTGTTAGAGGGTGGAAGGGGGATAGGGAGCGCGTCTAGCATAATAGGATGTCCTATATGAAAAGGCGATTAGTACCAAAACATCCTAAAATGGCGTATACATCATCTTCACAACGCAACGAACGAAAACTTCGGAGATCTGAACAAGGGAAACACGCCAAACGCGTGCCCAACATATGTAAACGGTTGACATTTGTCACATGAGAACGGGTCGCTTCTTCGACTCGTTCTTGTGTTCAACAGCTAACCTGTGGAACGATTTGCTGGCCTTTGTGTTTCCTCTTTCCTACAACATGGGTCTCTTCAAGACCAATGTTCATTCTTTCCTCTCCTCACAGAGACCCTCCACACAGCGTCTCAGATGACATAGGCCCTGAGGGAAATAATTTTCCGCAGGGCCTCCTGTGGGGAGTTAATGTAAAAAAAGGGAGACATTTTTTTTAAATAAATTATTTTAATCGTTTTTACACTGTAAACATCGAATGTAAACCAAAAAAATAAACAAAGGTTTTTTACAAAAAACTTCATCAAATTTTATTGTGTAGTGAAACAATTCCGATTTTCCGACGCGGTCCTACGCATCGAACAGCGCTATCTATGTAGTTGCGCCGTCTCATATGGCCGTTTTACAGCCCCTTTTTTCAGCCCGATTCCACTTAAGGCGATCCACTAGTTCACTACTGTGCCGTGGACAGTAGTTCGGTGGACGCCATAGGGGTCACTTTGAATAACCGAATTCGTCGACTAGCGGCCGTATTGTAAAATATCAACGCGAAAATGCATATTTTATTTTATTTTGGGAAGATTGGGTGTAAATATCAACTTTTTTTGCGATTATTATAAAATAAACTGAATTTGCCACATTATACAATAAAACCATATCCTAAAAGGGGTTTATAAATAGGAGTGTTTGTACTTGAAAGTGTGTTTTTTAGGCCTTATACTTTATTTTTTTATAGGCTTATTAAAAAACTTATAAAAAAAATGACCGATATTTTTAAGGGCCAAGGTATGTTCTACACGCAGTATTTAATTGAAGCATCTACAATACTTCTAAGCGATCAAATTTTCAAAACAAAAACATATGATTTTGCATTATTTACTATGACTTCATCTTAAAGTCCGAAGTAAAAATGTTTCGCTTTACGTGATCGCTATATTCATATCCACGATTTCAGTTGGCATCACAGCAAACAGCGTTCATGTGTTTATTTGCAGTGATGACAATTGAAATCGTAGAAAATAGAGATGAAAATAGCGATCGCGTAAAGCGAAAAATGTTGACTTTGGTCTCTAATTGGAATCGGGCTGAAAAAGAGATGGTGTAAAACCTACCTTAGGCCGGCCTACTAGCCAATTTTAGAGAAATGTGTGTGAGCGCGTGTGTGCGAGAGTGCCACCAAACGTTAATAAATGTACTGTCATTGATAACGAGTCTATCTGCTGAGTTTCAGCTCGATCGGATGTCGGGGAGCCGGTTAATTTCCACTTCCAAGATTTGCATTCATTCAAGAAAACAAAATCGCAATTCAAATACATAGATGTATTAATAAAAAGGAATACTGGTTTGTTAGTTTGATAAACCATTTTTTTGTATTTAGGATAAAGTATCATACTTACACCAAACGAAAGCGAAACCAAACTTATTGACTTTCATTTTTGCACCTACATACATCTATAAAATCTATAGGTACTGATCTGGGGCTGTAGATCTAGTTTCATTAATGTTTTTTTTTTTTTAATATGAGATCTTGGTCCGCATTGTTAAGTGTCCAACTATTAAATGCAGGCTTGGGTACTTAGGTGACATTAATGTAAGGTAAAAAAACATTTCTAAATGATTTTTAAATAGGATGATTGACGTGGAAAAGCGTAGTTTTGTCCAAAGAGAAATGGGCGGAACTATCAAGCAAAAACAATCTGACTTGGTGACATAGCGTCACGTATAGAAAAAAACAGCATGTAGCTTATAGTTTATAGCCCGAGTGTGCAACGTCAAAGGTGCAATGATAATAAATAATATGTTAATTCCGCGGCCATTTTCGGCAGAGCTACTTGCGTTTGCCAATTCCCCGAAAGCTAATATGGCATCAAGCGTATCGTAACAACGCCCCTTTGCCGATTATCAGGACTAAATACACCAACAGAGTAATACCGCAGTGCTGTGTGCGAACACTGAAGACATGTCCCGTGTCAATATTTTCACTCAACACGTAGGAATTGAACGCACTGAATACCAATATCAACAGCCAATGTGTGAACATTTCACAAACCACGGGCGGGATTTCCAAATTACCGAAGCTTATTCCCAGGAGAACACAAACGAACGCCGGTTCGTAAAATCCAAAATATTAATATTCAGGACTCATCAGAAATGTTTTGGATTTACCCACAGACAAAATAAGGGAAAGCCTGATTGACTTCATCAATAGTTGCAAAACTAGAGGGACGGGTTGTTTCACAAAATGTGAACAATTCATCGAATTTCAGAGTAATTTTTTAAGTTCCAATTTGGTACCGATTTTCATACAGTTGGCGGACTTTATTTTTGACGTGTCATTGTTTTACGTAACCATATATTTTTTAAATACTACGCCGTGTTACGCTACTTCCTTCTTTAGCCAACTTTTCGGACAACATTACAGGGCACACATTACACGGCACACATTTGCCCTGATGATGGACACTGTATCGCAGTCCGAAACGTTGGCTAAAGAAGGAGGTAACGCAACGCGGCATAATACCCCAAAAAATAAATAACGATAATACTTTTGGGCGTGAAAATCTAAAATCATGAGTTGCATGTTCATTTCGTTTTATAATAAAAAATACTGAAAAAAAGACTATCATGTGTGTTTAGTACCGATTGTGAACATTTATTAATGTTCGGTATCATGAGTTTGGCGTGTATTTTTGATGATTTGTTGACGGCAACGCCAAAGGAAAATGACAGATTTTTCTTGTAATCTATGGTTATGTTCAAAGTGTTGACACTTTTTGACGATTTAATACCGTCCCAAAATATTATTTTTTCTCAAATTGATATGTATGCAATCATGAGTATGAAAATAATTATCGTGTTAGTAAAGCAAAGATTTTTTACATGGGTCTGGATAAGGTGGCTTCCATATGGGGATGGGTATGAAAATAGACACCGTGGAAAACGCTCATTAGACGAACCGTTATCTTGATCATTATTTATTTCCATTGCTTGGGCGAGGTTTTCGATAAAGACGTAATAATGGTACAAGACAAACCTACAACAGCGTGATATAGCGACGTTTCATTTGTGTAATAATAAAGACTGTAATTTATCGAGCGGAAAAAACCGTTTCCCAGATTTCGTTACAATAATCGAAAAGCCGGATCATACACACACGGCCATGTATGCTGACAGTGCTTTGTGCAGAGTTCATTGCCGTGTTATGGTCATGCGTAAAAAATACAGTTCTTCGAAGCGAGTTTTAAGACTTGAAATTTACATAAAATGATCTCCTCTTGCGTCTGGTATTTTATGCAAATCTATGACATCATAATATGACTTAGAATTATCACCCAATGTGAATCTATGACGAAGGAGTCGGGGACGCCCGAAGATGCAGCACGATTAAATTAATGAAATACGTCGGGCCATGCCAAGAGTAATAATAAGAAGAGTATGTACGGGACGGTGTAGAAATATGAATGAAGCAAGGAGTTTGTGCAAAGATCGACTTGTTTAGCGGTCCATTCTGTTTGCCTACCCAGGTATGGAAACGGAATATTGGTTAGATAATTAGTTACATGTCTCTATCACTCAATCATATAGATTAAAAAAAAAACAGTGTTTAAGGCTCCGCAACCGGACCCGAAAAGAAGAAGATGGAGAGATACGAAATTACGAATGTTAGAGGAGAGCGCTAACATTTACATAGACGAAATCGATGCGAAATTGCAAAAATGTTTAATAAAACACGACTCCTTCAAAATAGAGCAAAAATATCGCCGGCATTGTCTTAAACAGCATTTAAAGAAACACTGTGATTTTTTTCATACATATAACTTGTAAAATAACTGAAACAAACTTGTTTTATAATAATTTTTGGAGCCTACTAGGGATTTTTTTCTATCGAGGGAATTTTATATAATTTGCGTTTCGGCGCGGGGAATGTCTAGATATTATCTTCAAGAATAACACATATATTTTTTAAAGAGCTTTAAAACTTAACGTGTTTAAGGGAGATATGTAAGAAATCGGTAGTAATTCGGGTAGCGGGCCCTTAACGGTCAGTGCTTGAAAATTCACACTTTGTTGTTTGCTAACGAAGGCAATACTACGGATGATTTACTAATAAATTGAACACGGGTAGGTAGAAAAATGCATAAGGTTTCCAGCAAAAAAGTTGTTATGGCCGTTATACACATCATTTTTCAGCCCGTTTCCAATTAGACACAAAAGTCAACATTTTTCGCTCTACGCGAACGCTATTTTCATCTCTATTTTCATATCTACGATTTGAGTTGATATCACAGCAAACGGCATGGTTCATGTGTTGTTTGCAGTGATAACAATTGAAACCGTAGATATGAAAATACAGATGAAAGTAGCGATCGCGTAGAACGAAATGTTGACTTTTGTGTCTTATTGGAATCGGGCTGAAAAAAGATGTCGTGCATAACGGCCATTAGACTGTAAGATTTAAAGTTCTGTATAATTATATAATACCTACATACTAGAATTTTAGGTAAAACATTCGAACATGCGTTCACTGGTTTTTAAATTGCTCTCTTTACTGACATTTTTAAATATATTTCATAGAATTTAAAATATGAGAGTTTGAGGACTTGCAGTATTTAAAGTGATGTTCTGGATCGTTTTTGTGTCTCACGTTATGAATTACCTGTGTTTCTGACACAGAGAAAATGATGAAACCATATCTAAGTAAAATTCTCATTTCTTCGAACGCAGCAAACTTATTTAGTGGCACCATTTTAATTCAAAATTATTTTTTTAATTTTAAATTCTCAGATTGACCCATGGAACGACACTAAATTGCGAATCCGTGGCGGATTTGCTATAAGGAACTCTCCGCACTTGCCTCGATTTTATGGTATTTTGAACAGTGAAAAATGTTCCTAGCGTACAGAAATAAAATGTATACGCTTGGCAAGGAAATAATGTATCTTAATATTATTCTAGCTTGTCGTTTTGTCACTTGCAAACATTGCTTTTTTCTGTGAAAAAGGGCGTCGAAAATTTCATTGTCAAATGTCATAATTCTTCATTTCCAAAAGTCGTAGTAGTGTAGGTTTTTATTTACAGGAAAGCCTCATGAGAATTGTGAAGAACGGTAATTTATCTGAAAAATGTAATAAAACTCAAAATATTTTCGTATTTCTTCATCATAATATTATATTTTTTACAACATTAGGGAGAAAAACATTTTTTTTCTGAATACAAGTACTATCGTGGGGAAACTACATACAGGCTTTTAATAAATATATAAACAAATTATCTCGTAAGATGGTACATTTAACAAAAGAATTATTATGCAAACAACAGGGGTCACCCTAGGGGTTAAAAGACAGAATATACAGTCTGTCAAATAAGAGTAGAAAACATAGGAGGGCGCCACTGTCGGCCAAATGGCAATACTAAAAATATAATCATGGTGTTAATCTAATGCTGTGTAACCTACATTTTTACTAAAAATTAAAAAGGCATTAAAGTGAAAAAATTTTTTTTTTTCATTCCACTGATCTCAAAATTAGAATTGGATATAGGTATATTATTAGTATATCTTTACAATTTTATGTTAACATAATGAAGAATAACGATATTGTAATAAAATATAAAGCACACTTTCAAAATTGCTCACATTTATTTAATATTAGCTTAAGTACCTACTAGCATTGTCCAGGCTTTATATACATCATGTCTCTAATTTTAGATCTGAATATATTTAACAAATTCAGATCTAAAAGAATTGTAACTAAACTCAACATTAATGATTCTTCCTTTCTACCTACTGATAAATTCAAATTTATGTTAAATTAAATGGAAGCCAATCTCTTTGTAGAACACAATTTAATCAAATTATGTCATTAAGTAGGTACCTTAATAACAGTGCTTCCTCGATAAAATTTTTTTTTTGGAACAAAAAAATTTATTTTTAAATGTGTATACGGTGTTCTGCATTTTTAGTGTGATTGCACTTAAAAAGAATATTTGACAGGTAAATTGATGTTGCCAGCCTACAAATTTTGTAGTTCAATTTTTTATATTTTCTACTCGTATTTGACAGACTCTAACAAAAATCATGATTACAGTCTTTTTGATGTACAATCGTATAATTCATTAAAATAAATGTAAAAATGAAAAAAAAATACTTACGAGCATAATATCTATGAAACAAAATGTAAGTTTTATATCATCTCCTGTTTTTTTAACGTCGGTTATGTTTCCTTTTCACGGTAGAAAGTATAAACCGATAGAAGTGCGATGTTGGCGAGTCAGCCGTGCCCAAAGAAAGCTCCTTTTTCCTCACAAATAGTGAAATTCTTTCTTGAATATATTTAATCAATTTCATTGGCCTGTCTTCTGACTTCTGATGCCTAGAAATAGGTATACACAAATTGGTGATATCAGTTTTCAGATCGGTGTAAATTACACTTCTATGGATTACCTATTCACTGGTGACTACATAAAATAATGATCAACTATTTAAAACAAGCTCGGGCACGGTTTAAAGCAAACCGGGGCACGGTTCAACCGACCGCTGACAAAGAAAATAAAGTGAAAACTTTTGGAATCGTTGAACGCCGCGTGGTTTGTTTCTGCGAAAGGAAAATTGATTTCGTGGGGGAAATTAAGTAAACTGAAGGAAAGTTTCAGCACACAATAAACTCTTTATATTCTGCAGGATAAAATAACGGAATTATTACTTATAACGGTTGCTTTATCTTTGACAATAAAGAAAGTTAAAATACCTTTTAGAATTAATTAATAACTTGAGTGGAGAGTTTTGTGAATCTCTCTATATCTATCACAGAAAGTGTCTATGGGTTCGTTTTTCATACAAATCTACAGTATGTTTTTTCGAGTTTGATGAAATTTTGCACACTTAAACCTCAAAACAAGAGAAATGCGAAATCTTTTTTTTACATTAATTCCACACAGGAGGTCTTGAGGAAAATAATATCCCTCAGGGCCTATGTCATTTGGGATGCTGTGTGGAGGGTCTTTTTAAGGAGAGGAAGGAATGAACATTGGTCTTGAAGGGTCTTGAAGAGACCCATGTTGTAGGAAGGAGGAAACACAGAGGCCTACTTGAGATTTCGGAAAATCACCCCTCAATGCAGAATAAAGCCCGGGCAACGCTGGGTACTTCAGCTAGCCTTCCATAAAGTAGATAATCCGCAAGTTTTTAGTGAGACCTCTTGTGAGAATCAACAGTTAATAATTTTGTAAGTCAAGCAGAAAATCAGTTAAGCTGGTTTTATAAAATTTGCGCGTCCTCTATCAGGTAAATGCATTTATTTTCCAAACGCGCGCCCAACATTTGTACACAGTTGACATTAGTCACATGAGAACGGGTCGTTTCTATGACTCGTTCTCCTGTTCCATCGTTCTATATACATCTCTGTATTCAACAGCTTGGTTGTAGAACAATTTGCTGGCCTCTGTGTTTCCTCTCTCCTATAACATGTGGTTCACTCCTCTCTTCCCACAAAAATACTCCTTACACAGCATTCCCAAAGATGACATGGGCCTGACGGAAATTATTTTCATCAGGACCTGTGTGGAGTTGATGTAAAAAAATAAACAAAATTTCAGCTCATAACTCGCCACATCATTTCCATCTTCAGCTATAGAGTATTGAAATAATAATTTAGCTTTCAAAACGCAAAAATAAAGCTAAACATCATATTGTTGCAGTAATAGGTACAGACGTAGCTCCGGCAAACCAAGATAGTAATAGTAGGTAATTTTTATAAATTTAATATTCTTAATCTTATATCCAGCTTCTAAAAAAGGTACCTACAATACCTACGAGTAATCATCAAACATGCCTACTAATTTCTGTAGTGGGTCTGTCTGTGGGTGATTGTAACTCTGGTTCTGATTTGTTTAAAATTAAGTGTCATTTTCAAAATTGGAAATACTTAATTGTGGCAAGAATAGGCCACTTGCACAACATTTTTAAAAAAAATCCGGTTTAGGCAAATATTCTAAGCCATTCTGTTTTTTTTTAATCGTATTTTTGAAACCCTGGGGATTTTTTGAAAATTTCAATCCGAAAAATCAGACCATTTTTTATAAACCGGAAAGACGGGACATAATTTTATAGGTTCGAAAAAACGATAATTACGAGGGTTGTCCCAAAAGTACCCGACCTAACCAAGAAAACACAAAAAAATTGGGATTTTTTTTTGTGTTTTATGAACATAGTCTCCTTTCAGGTCGACACACTTTTCCCAGCGTTGTTCAATAGCTTCGATACCCTGTTTTTAGTGAGAACCGTCGAGCACCTCAAAATAGCCATCTACCGCAGATTCCGCCTCTTCATTATTGGCAAATCTTTTACCACCGAGCGATTTTTTCAAGTTTGGAAAAAAAAAATAATGCGAGGGGGTTAAATCTGGCGAATAGGGTGCGAGAGGAAGCAATTCGAACTTTAATTCATTGATTTTGGCCATGAAACACCATTTCTTTTTCGCCAAATGCGGCCGTTTTTTCTTGATTTCATCACTCAAATGCTCCAATAAGTTCGCTGTTATTACTCGATGTTAATTGTTTTTCCTTTTTGAAGATAATCAATAAAAATTATCCCATGAGCATCCCAAAAAACTGATGCCATGACCTTGCCTGCTGATGGAACTGTCTTTGCCTTTTTGCAACCGATTCTCCCCATTTAGTCCATTGTTTTGACTGTTCCTTCATCTTAGGTGTGAAGTGACAACTCCAAGGTTTTGAATCAATGCAAAAACTCGGCTTTATTGCTGTGAAACATCGCCAAACACTCGATTGAAACATCTTCATGACGCTGTTTTTGGCCATTGTGAGCAAACGCGGCAGCCATCTTGCGCACAGCTTTCTAATGTCCAAATTTTCGGTCAATATGCGATGTACAGCACTTTTTGAAATGCCTACTGTGTCTGCTAGCCCGCGCATTTTCAATTGATGGTCATTCAATACCATTTTGTGGATTTTCTTCCCTTTTTCTGGCGTGGTCACCACATTTGGTCATCCACTGAGATGTTCGTCTCAACAGCTCGTACGTCCTCGTTTAAACTCTGCCAGTCAATATTTTATTGTTGTAAACAAAGAAGCTGTAGGGAAGGACACACAACAGCCATATATTACATTTTATCCGCGGGCAACCCAGGCAATGCGCATGCGCCTGCGAATACCATTTTGAATTCCGTTCGACAAGAAAAACGGAATTCATTCGTTTCTTGACACCTGACGTGCTGGTTGTGTATCGTTCCTTACAAATCTTCCAATTTAATACTTGTCGTTTATCGTGTGGCTAAACTTAAAATAAATTGTAAAACTCAGTATAAGAATGATCTCTTTTTATTCATCAACACGATATATCTTTGGTAAATATATGGAGTCAGATAAAAGCAGTGAAAGTGAGTATCACCACGCGGCCGCTGAATAAATGCCGCCATTATACAATCTACCCACACACTACACACCTAATACCAAACTGGTGAACCCGACCAACACGAGGAAGATGGAATATCAGATACGCCAGCCGTCGGGAGTCGAGAAACGAATCCTGAGCAATCCTACAACCCGGTGAGTCGATTTTATATTTAAATACTTAATGTCAAATAATTTAGCTTCAATCTAGTACTATGACCACCGGGGGAACCTCAGTAATTTACAAATGTATCATGCTACGTTTATGCTGTCACGACCAAGTAACAGCGATAAATGAGCATTTGGTTTAAAATGAGATTATAATTAACTTGACTTCATAAAATAATGAATAACTTGCATTGTTTTTCAGCTACCATATAATGTTCTCATATACCCACAAATTCAAGTAAATAATTTTAATTGTCAAACGTAAATTGAATTAATCGTGGATTGCGAAACCCAACATTTTTATTCCAACTTTGACATAAAACTGTATAACATCGTTGCTAATTATCTTGTCTGATACCATCTTACTGTCTAATGAAATGCCTTTCAAAGAATTTGTATTTATCCTTATTTGGTGCATTAAAAAGGACTAAATTCGCCGGCTTTCCGTTTCAGCTAGGTTAATGGCGGATTCATGACGGAACAACTCGGCGCAGTTAAGGCACTTAAGGCGGATTCACATTGTCAAGCCTGGGTGAAGCGAATTACACAACGGCCTCGCGGAGCAGTCTTGCCGTAGAGAGAACTGATATCACGAAAAAGATGACCCATCAGACACGTGAATGTTTTAAAAAAAGTTTTTCATTAATCTAATTTTTTTTCAGCATTTTTAGAAAATTGTTACATTAATTGATGCGTACACAATATGTTACAACTTAAATATGTTGCCTTTGAAAAATCTGCAGAGCTCATGTAATCCAATTGCATCTCAAAAACGTAACTACCTACAAATAAATTTGTCATCATTTAGAGTATTTCAATAATATTATTAAAGTTTAGCACTTTTCTTTTTGGTGATAATACTAAATTACATGAGTTTTGGAGATTTTTATATATATTTTTGCTCGAGTAATAAACTTTATAAATAATATTAAAATTTTAATCCTACGGATGATTTAGTCATCGTAGTCTTTACCAAATACTTTCTTGCATCATCTAAAGTAAAATATTAAAAATTTCAGTTATTTAAAAAAAAAATTTAACCTAATTTTTAACAAATTTCAAAAAATTTTAACTTTAAATAAAAGCATAATCAATTTGCAACAAACATTTTTAGAAATCATTTTTAAACTTATATGGGTAATAAATTACAAAACAATTATTTCATACATTCACACTTCCTTTGAAATTTTGCCATACGTATTTGCCATTTCTGCTGCGAATTGTTCTTACCAAATTGGGAAATGATTACTATCGAAGAGGAAAATAAAGAAGAAAATACCAACGAATCAAACTCAAGTAATCTCATCGTAACCAACGAAGAAAACGCCAGCGGATCAAGAGCTACTGATCCTCCCACAATTCCAAGCGGAAAAATCAACAAAATCATCATGGAAGAAAACAGCAGACCAGCATCGGACGTACACCCAGTGTCAGTACGCTTACCAAGCTGTTGGAAGTCAAATATTGCTCTCTGGTTGGCCCAGGCCGAGGCACAGTTCGTGAATTCTCGGATAAAAGACGACTTTACCAAATACAATATCGTAATCGCCGCTCTTGATCCTGACACCCTGCAGATAATAAGCGACATAATAATTAATCCACCAGCCCAAGAAAAGTATATACGCGTCAAGACAGCCCTCATCGAACGTCTTCAGGACTCGGAGGAGAAGCGACTAACTCGACTTCTCACCGGCATCCAGTTGGAGGACCGAAAACCAACTGGCCTACTAAGGCACATGCAGGAGTTAGCTGGATGCGCATTGCCTGGGTTGCCCGCGGATAAAATGTAATATATGGCTGTTGTGTGTCCTTCCCTACAAAGCAGACGCCCCCAGAGTAGAATCTAAACTCGGTTTCGATATTGGTTGGACTTAGACATTTAAAATTAAAGTTTTGTATCACATAAAAATGACCAATTATTCCATGTTTACAAATTAACTGAGAGGGTTCGCTATTGATGGCTGCCAAAAAAACACTAAACAACGTAGCGCCTTGAAACTTGAAACTTAAGCCTTATAAGGTTGGTACTTTCTACCATAACTTTTTTTAAAGCAACAACCACCAGAAATACGTCAGGTCGGGTACTTCTGGGACGACCCTCGTACATATCCGAAAATCATTTAAAAAAAGGACGTTTTCCACACGAATGGCACAGGAGAATAACGAGGCATACCAAAAATATTACATTTCATAAATATTTTTCTCCTTAATCCATCGTATTGATCATAAATCATTATAATGTACAACGTCTATATTACTAAATCCAATGTAATATACTTGTACTTGCAAATTATAATAATAATAAGAATATTATCAAATTTGATTTTGTTAAAATCAGCACCATAACCATTATACCTCTAAAACACGTACCGACATCTAAAATGTACGGGGTTCTCTTCATAACATCTGTCAAAAAGTCAAACCAAATGATAAGTTCGCAGAGAACAAACAATAAATCTAGTGAACGTTAAATGTCAAATTCAAAAATTCGCCTGAAATCAAAGTGATGCCATATAAAAAAAATGAGTGTGGAATTTTACAAAATTAATAGGAACATTTTCGGAGACGGGACATTTTCATGTAATGACGTCTCGAGCCCAATAATGGATTTATTTACTTAAAAATAAAAAATAAAACTGTACATTTCTAAAAAAATTTACTAACATTTTCGTAATCTTAGTAAAAAGATCTATCCACACGATTTTTTCCAAGTCGTTATGAAATCCATGCAAGTGGCCTATTATCGTGATTTTTTTTGGCAATTACGCCGTGTTGCGCTACCTCCTTCTTTAGCCAACGTTTCGGACATCATTACAGTGTCCATCATCAGGGAAGTATGACCATGACTGATGACCAATGACCAATGACCAATATGACCATGCTGTCCGAAACTTTGGCTAAAGAAGGGGGTAGCGCAACACGGCTTAGTACTCCAAAAATAAATTACGTTAATACTACCTATAATATAGGGTTTTCCAATAAGAGGTGTTATTTTGAATAGCCCGCTATTTCGGTAGATGTCACTTTTGAAGCTGTCATTTTTTGACATTTGACAAGTAGAAACTACGCCATTAAAAAAATGTAACGAGACACGCTTCAACAACGCATTGAAATTATTAAAATTCACTATGATTCAATTCAATATGAATTCAAAATGAGGCTGGAGCAACAGTTACGGTGAATGGATTGCGCTATCGAGAGACGATTAATGATTTTTTATGGCCGGAATTGATCTGGACAACGTTTACTTTCAACAAGACGGCGCTACGTGTAACACAAGCAACGAAACCATTGATCTTTTACGGGAAAAGTTTCCGGACCGTGTTATCTCTCGAAGAGGTGATCACAATTGGCCACCGATATCTTGTGATTTAACACCTTGCGACTTCTTCCTTTGGGCCACGTGAAAGAGAAGGTCTACGCCAACAGCTCAGCGTCGATTCAAGACCTCAAAGATGGAATTCGTGAGGCTAACGAGGACATAGGGCAGCCACTTTGCGATTTGGTTATGGAAAATTTCATGAAAAGGATATGGTCCTGTAAGCGTGGTCGTGGTGGTCATTTGCCTGATGTTATTTTCCACTATTAACGGCATACCTTCCTCTTTATAATGAAATAAACATAAACATCAACATTATATTAAAAAATGGCATTTTTCTTTGAATATCAAAATAACACCGACGACCTCCGTAGTCCAGTGGCTAAGACTCTTGACTCACATTCCGGAGGTCGCGGGTTCGAACCCGGCATGCGCAAATAAATTTTATTTGATTAATTTGTGTTATTTCACAATTAATTCATTTAAAATAATATATAGTATATTTGCGGCATGTTCCAGAGTGGAAGATACTATTAGTATCGCCCTGGTGTAAGACCACCATTGAGAATTGAAACGTTACTTGAAAATGGCTTTAGCCGTGTTTAGTGACCAGATCTGAATAGCCAGGTACTTCCCAACCTTCCTCTTCCCCACCTCCTTCCCCTCCCCACTACCTTCAGCCTCACAACATACCCCAATTGGGGATGCCATAGTCTCACTGGCTCCAGACGGGAGCAGTTGAGATTCTTGTGCGGTATTCACTGTAAAAAAAAAAAAAAAAAACACCTCTTTCTGGAAAACCCTGTATAATATAATACTTTAATACAAAATTATTTCAACGCCATTTTCAAAATTGGAAGTGAAGTATGCAAACAAGCGATAAAGTACGTACCAATGAAATAATATTATTTGACCAAAATTATCTAAATTACATATTTGAAATATTTTTTTTTTTTTAATTTCTTTGGGTGAATCTTGATAAGTAAAGTCAGATTTCGTGATTTGCTTTTTTTACTAAAGCGTTATTTCCTTATATAATACCCCGTGATTTTTTAGAGGTCTGCGTTAGTGTTTATTATAATTTTAGTAGGCAGTTAAAAGGTGCATTTAGCGCCGTGACTAAATAATAGATTGAATAAATGATAGTCGCATCATTACAGGCACGAAGTCCACATATAATTACTATAATGACAATAACATGATAACTGTTGTTGCCAGCAATAATTATTAGAGATGATGATATGAATTATATATGAGTAGTGCTGCTTCCGGCATATTGGATGTAGCCGTGAGTCGGTGGCTTATCGAGAACAATGGGATCCGTGGCTTAGCCTATCATTAGCCATCAGGGTTGATGGTTAATATCAGTCTTAACCTCCGCTAAGCCATTTAATGCTCCGATGGTGGTGTTTAAGAGGGGTCATCAAAGATGGTACAGCCTCATTTAAGGGCCCGAAAAACGGATTTTTACCGATTTATTACATATTTCCCTTAAACACGGAAAGTTTTAAAGTTCTCAAAAAAATATATGTTATTCTTAAAGATAATATCTAGACTTTGCCCACGCCGAAACGCAAATTATATAAAATTCCCTCGATAGAAAAAAATCGCAAAGTATGCTCCAAAAATTATTATTAACACGTTTGTTTGTTATTTTACAAGTTATATGTATGAAAAAATTCACAGTGTTTCTTTAAATGCTGTTTAAGATAATGCCCGCGAGATTTATGCTCTATTTTAAACGAGTCGTGTTTTATTAAACATTTTTGCGATTTTGTCGCTGAAAATGTTAGCGCTCTCCTCCAACATTCGTAATTTCGTATCTCTCCATCTTCTTCTTTTCGGGCCCGGTTGCAGAGCCTTAATAAGTCCTATGATAGACAACATCTATCTATAGCATATCGGCAATCCTTTATGATAGGCATAAAAAATATATACATATGTTTAGTGTTTCATGTTGATTTGAGATTTTCACAGCAAAATTTAGTTGTCGTGATAAATTTTTGGGTCATTATGCCGTGTTGCACTTCTTAATTTTTAGTCAACGATTCGGACGGCGTTACGGTTTGAAGAGGTTTAAAACACCACAGAAACGCCGAGGCTGAATCTACTCGTAATTCCGGAAATTGACAGCTATAGCAAAACTAAACGCCGAAAACCTACTAAATTTAACTAATTGTTATACTGAAATACCGGCCGTACGATAATTAACGCTCGTAACTCGGTATTACCTCTACACTTCTACACATAAATACACTGCAATTTACACCAGTGATGTTTTGTCTAGACTTATAACGCACCAGATTTAAATGTCCGGGTTAAATTTTCACCACAGGAAAAACTAAACCCTTTCACACACTTCCCAAATGACCATCTAGTCAATCCACGCTATGCAATTGCACTATATAAGTATTATGATTACAAAACAATACAAGAACAACATGTCAACCTACCAGAGACCAAATGGAAAAAAAAATTCACTGACTCCAGATATTTTCATATCAGAGGGTTCGGCTCTGTGGAACTCCTAATAAATCCTACTGACCCCTCAATATAAATATTTAAAAAATCTTTTGTAATCCTACATGTATTTAAAATAACTGAATAAAAAAAACTAAACTTAACTAACTATAACTTTTAAAATCTAGAATTATTATTATTATTATTTTAGACAAATTTCCCTAGATGTAGGGAAAAGCACAAATTTTAGGAAAATTTTGAATTCGACTACATAAGATAATCTATATAGGTATATATAAATAAAATCTCGTGTCACAATGTTTGTGGTCGCACTCTTCCGAAACGGCTAGACCGATTTTTATGAATTTTTGTACGTATACTTGGTAGGTATGAGAATAAGCCGTAAAGTATTTTTCATACTGCAAGGTGATTAGGGTCCCTATCCAGAAGGTGATTAGGGTGTCCCTATCAAAATTGATTGATAATTGATTCAAAAATTTTACAGAACATTGCATTTTAGCAGAAGAGTTTTTCTATATATAATGGTAAGCTCTGGCGTTACGAAATTTGTATTAAAAATTTACTACAAATGGTGCGCGAGTGGTTTGAAAATGTGTGTATTTCATATATTTAAGCGGCAGGGAGGGAAGGCAGGAATGGACTTGCAGGGAGAAACTGTTTCTTGAATGGCATAGCAACGCATGCCGGGTACCAGCTAGTAAAGTTATATAATAAGCTTTTGTAGCCAAGATTCTAGGGAAATTTCGAAATATTGTGAAGAAATTTTCCCTATTTGAAATTCTCTACCCACCCCTACGACTTTGTAGCTTCCACTGGATCCGATAAACGATATAATAGGCCACTTGCATGGATTTCATAACGACTTGGAAAAAATCGTGTGGATAGATCTTTTTACTAAGATTACGAAAATGTTACTAAAATTTTATAGAAATGTACAGTTTTTTTTTTTATTTTTAAATAAATAAATCCATTATTTGGACTCGTGACGTCACTACATGAAAATGTCCCGTCTCCGAAAATGTTCCTATTAATTTTGTAAAATTCCACACTGATTTATTATTTTTATATGGCATCACTTTGATTTCAGGCGAATTTTTTAATTCGTTCACTAGATTTATTGTTTGTTCTCTGCGAACTTATCAGTTGGTTTGACTTTTTGACAGATCTGCTGAAGAGAACCCCGTACATTTAAATATCGGCACGTGTTTTAGAGGTATAATGGTTATGGTACTGATTTTATCAAAATCAAATTTTATAATATTCTTATTATTATTATAATTTACAAGTACAAGTATATTACATTGGATTTATTAATATATACGTTGTACATTATAATGATTTATGATCAATAAGATGGATCAATGAAAATAATATTTATGAGATGTAATAATTTTTGGTATGCCTCGTTATTCTCCTGTGCCATTCGTGTGGAAAACGTTCTTTTTTTTAAAAATGATTTTCGGCTATGTAATTATCTTTTTTCGCACCTATAAAATTATGTCCCGCCTTTCCGGTTTATATAAAATGTTCTGATTTTTCGGATTGAAATTTTCAAAAAATTCCCAGGGTTTCAAAAATACGATTAAAAAAAAAAAAATACAGAATATCTTAAAATATTTGCCTAAACCGGAAAAAAAAATTAAAAAATGTGATGCAAGTGGCCTATTGCGTAGAGATAATATTATCAAACACGACTTTTCTGGTCGGGGACACGAACCAAAGCAAGAAAAGACATTAAACTAAGGTAAATCCTTCAGAAGGATTGTAATAGGTACTATTTTTCACACAAAACTTCATCGAGGGCCTCTAGCGGACGTGATGGTCCTTTTGAGAAATTTGGAATATTTTTGGTTTCAAAAAGTTTGGTTTGTTTTCGAAAGATGTCGCTAAAAAAACAAGTATATTAAATGAATTATTTCACCGTTGTCATTATATATATAGTGCGTGTGGTGTGTAGATACTGTTTTAATTGTATATATTTTTATTTATTGAAATAAAAGTAGAAGAAAACATTAAAAAAAGTGTTTAATTTAAGTCACGAAAATATTCACACGTATTTAAGGTTCGCGTACTAATATTATATTGTAATAAAATATCATTATAACAAATTATTATAATCAGAATTATTATAATAAAAAAATTATTTTTAAAAAAAATTTTACGAATATCGTTTTAGAAAAAAACCTACATAGAATTTACAAGGATTTTCATCATTTATTTGAAAAAAAAAATCTGATTTGTTTTTGATAAAAGCTAAGCCCTTGTAACTTTAAAATATTTTTTTTCCCGCTAAAAATATTATTTTTATCGTATTGCGAAATAATATTATCGTTATTTCTTATTAATTAATCATTACACTGCACCTAATGTCTTTCATGCTCTTTATTATTTACTAGCCGTAATCCCCGGCAATGCCCGGGCTTTACAAAGAGTTTTCGAAATAAAATGTAGACAGTGACTTTCCTCTTGTTTTATAGGTCACATGTGCAAAATTTTATCAACCTCGGCATAAAACTGTAGTTTTGCATACAAATCAAATCCACGCCACCCGCTTGCCAGCCCGCTCGTGTACAGACTTTCTCCTTAATATATTATATGTTTAAAACTTTACACAAAACCTTCAAATTATATACCTAAACCTTCCTCGTGAATCACTATATCTTATTGATGGGAACCGCATGAAAATGCGTTCAGTAGTTTTTGAGTTTATCGCGAACATACAGACGGACAGATGCGGCGGAGGACTTTATTTTATAATATACTTGTTATTGTTATTGTTATGATGCTACTGTACAACTTACCGATGTTACATGTAAAAGCCTTCAAAGCGTAAATAAATAAATAACATTTCAAGAAACTTTATAAAATAAGTCCACAATTTTTTTTTCTTCTATAATCTTAAAACCTCCAAAAAACCGTCAAAAAAGGTTTTTACCATCTACTTTAAAAAAACGTTTAAAAACTTGGAAAAGAAATTGGATGGTCTGGGATTTGAACGGCAGTCGACACTTCTACTAACAGATAACTAAAATAAAAAAGGACCATAAAAACATTTGATGTTTCCATTGAGACGTGCATTGTATACATGTCTACACGTGGCAGCTTCAACTGCAACTTCACGAATAATAATAATCCTAGAACATTTGAAAGCGTATCGATATTCCAGACCTCGGTGGTTGAACGGTTACGATCCTTGACTACGAATCCGGAGATCGCGAGTTCGAATTACGGCGTGCGCAAGTACCCACAAAGGGATATTAGGTCATTTAAGAACAGATTTTGATTATTAATAATATTCAAATTCGCATTAACACTCTTACGGATTTCTAAAATTTCTACTTTATCCAACTGAATGCCATTGACGGTATTAGTTCATTTATGCCATTGACATTACAATGCATTAATTCTATTCCACTATTGAAGTCATAGGTGTGGTGACTGTTTTCCACCAAATGGTTGGCAAACTCCGAGAAACTGTTATTGTTTAAAGATTTCATAAGTTATTAAAAATATATTTTAAAAAAATCGGAACGTTGCGCGAAATGGCTTTAGCCGTATTGGGTGACCGGATCTGAATAGCCAGGCACTTACCCACCTTCCTCTTCCCCACCTCCTTCCTTTTATTTTTTGACAAACGCAGTCTTTGACCCACAAACGCATGCATAATACCTACCTACCTATCCATATGGCCGTTTCGTGATGACACTGGCTCGCCATGCACAAAACATGACACATGGCAGTCGCATGTTTTGTATTGTGCTTGGTATTGCAAATGACTCTACTGAAAGACATTGAAAGACCACATTTCAGAATTCGGATTGTAATATGTAGACATAGAGGTATAATAATATGTCGATGTATGTAGACTTCAAAAAAAGGTATAAATACCTACTGAGAGATTTATATTTTTATTATGTGTTGAATACGTTACAAGAGTTCTAGCTGCTCCCGTTTGGAGCCAGTGAGACTACGGCATACCGGGCATACCCCAATGCGGGGTATGTTGTGAGGCTGAAGGTAGTGGAGAGGGGAAGGAGACGAATCCGGAGGTCGCGACTTAAAATGGTTTTTTGCCGGCGTGCGCAAGTACCTATCAACATTTTATGCGATTAATTTGTGTTATCCCACAATTATATTATTTTTAAATAATTTCGATTAGATTTTAGTGCTATCTTCTTTTTCAATGATATATTACATTGGTGGGAACAACCTTCAAAAGTTATAAAAAGAATGTTGTTCTTGTAAAAAATTGAAAATAACTATTTTTCAAAGAAATATATTTAAAAAAAGAATCGTAACGTTGCCTGAAATAGCTTCAGCCGTGTTGGGTGACCGGATCTGAATAGCCAAGTACTTACCCACCGGGCATCACTGAGTTCTTCTACCACTCACTTCCGTGTTATTTTATTGTATTTACGTAGGGATTATTTTAATCATATAATAATCATTTAAAATTTGACACGACTGCACTCTACTAAGCTTGACGTCGATATAAAACAGTAGGCAGGTTATTATATTAAAACGTATAGGTACCTACATGTATAGGTAGATAGATGATATATCATCGTTTCCAAAAATAAATATAATAATATCTTAGATTCTCAGCGTGATTGATTACTGCCATCTTTTGAAATATTTAGAAAAAAGGTTTTAGTTCAAAATTGTACCGTATAGAGAAAGATAAATGGGCGCCACACGACAGAGGCCTTTTGCTAGTAATTAAAAATCCAGTATTTCATTCTTAATTTGAAGTTTAAAATTATAAAATTGTCTTCAAAAAACGGAGAAATATAATACCAACAATTTCTCGTAACGTTTTGGTAAATAAATGAATCCAAAGTTTTGTATTCAGCGTTTAAAAAAACACGAAAATTGGTGTTTTTGAAAAAATTTAACTAAAAACTTATTTATCTATTTATTTTAAATTTCTTTTCGTGGTTTTAAAGAAAACCCCTAAAGGTATACTTTGAGGATATTTAGCAGTTAAAAATATTTTGTAAAATTTACGAAAAACCGGTCCGAATAAGGTCGTATTTCTGATTTGGTTTTGATAAATGCTAAGCTTATGTAAATTTTAAAAATTTATAAAAAATATTTTTCATATTAAAAACTTTATGTTTATCGATTTGCGTAATAATATTATCATTATTTAAAATTAATAAATGATTACACTTGGCCTTCACTCCATTCATATGCCTAACAAATTAACTGATTCCGTAAATACACGTGTTAAAAAATAACGACCGCCGCTTTATTTCGACTCTCTTCAAACATTCAGAAGCATCGAATTACTTCGACGAAATAATTATGACATTAGCTATAACTATCGCATCCCGGGCCCTACTGATATTAGAAATAGAAAGTAAAATAAAAACAAATCTCATAATTCGACATTACATAGTTAAGTATTTCATGACTCGTTATAAATTCCAAATGACAATTACTTACTGTGTAGTGTAACCGTGTATATCCCACCCATAAGAAATTAACTATTTTTTTGAAGTAAAACTTCTACGCACGCTTGACTTGGGAAGGAAGCTGGTGAATGAGTGACGAGAGCGTTACGAAAAGTGTGATCGGGCGAGGCGAACGGTTGAACCTTTACGCACGCTTGACTTTGGGAGTAAGCTGGTGAATGCGTGACGAGAGCGTTATGAAAAGTGTGATCGGGCGAGGCGAACGGAAGTTGAGAGGGAGAAGTAAGTGAAGTTTTACTTAACTAACTTTTATGTTCTGAGAGAGTCCTACTGGAGGGGTCAAAAAGTTTCCCTCTTCCAGTCTCTCCCGATTCGGCCGCCACGAAGTAGGTGGGCAGGCGCAACTGCCGCCAACCCGGACAAACCTCACACCATGAACCAGGGCACACCAGCTAAGTCACCAAACGTATCGAACCACTCGGGGTGACCTATAGCAGCGGAGTTGGTTATTCAAAAGAAAGGTGGTTCTCGGGACCTGCGGGACCCATACGATGCCCGGGCTTTACGCAGAGTTTTCGAAATCAAATGTAGACAAAATTTATCAATTTATCAAAATCAACCTCGGCATAAAACTGTAGATTTGCATACAAATCAATTTCACATCTCCCGCTTGCCAGCCCGCTCGTCCACCACATACAGAATTCTCCTGTATATATAAATTATATATTTCAAACAAAAAACACAAAATCTTGACAAATTATATACATAAACCTTCCTCATGAATCACTCTATATATTGGTGAAAATCGCATGAAAATCCGTTCAGTAGTTTTTGAGTTTATCACGAACAGACAGACGCGGCGAAGGACTTTGATTTATAATATGTAGAGATGCGAAAAACAGTCAACAAACTCATTAGCATTTCACAAAAAACTGATGGTCATAATATTACATAAAAAACATCAGTAGAAACGCAGCCTAGCATACAAAATCTCTGTAGAGGACTACAGAGAAACTTTACATTTACGAAGAGCAAATAAATTTACCCAATAGATGAATTGCTTTACGGTCGGATCTCAGATAGACGTTTCACGCAATTATCGTGTGGTGGCACACCCTTCGTTGGTCTCAGGTTGTCGCAATCCCCTCACCCTGATACACACATATTTGCCACCCTGGGGATTTTCTATAATAAGTTGGTGGTTTAGCGAGAAATACAGAGGTGACCCGCAAATGAGACGGGCTCACGACCTGAAAGAAGTCACAAAGTTCAAAGCTGGAGACGCAAGCCGGCTGATAAAAAAATAAAGGAGACAAAAGTTCTACAAAAAATCAAGGGTATTGCGTGTAAAAATGTAAAGTCCAAAATAATAATAAAAACACGAAATTGAGGTAGATTAACATGAGGCCATCAGGAAAATAATTTCCCTTGGGGCATGTGTCATCTTTGAGGATGCTACGGGGATGGTCTTTTTAAGGAAACGAAGGAGAAGTTCTGAGAAAAAAAAGGTATCAGGGGTTGGTAGGAATCCAGGGATCAGTGGGTCTAAAACTTATGGATCCATCCCTCCCACTGCGGTGCTAGGCGATGGAGAGTCCTCCTGGAGAGGTAAAATGGTAACCCTCAACCAATTTCCCCTGATTCGGCCCGCCATGCAGTAAATGAGCAAATCCATCCGCAGCCAAAAGCCTACACATACCTCACCCGGGCACCTATTCACCAAACGTAGCGAACCACTTGGGGTGAGGTGGCAGAGGTGTTGGTTATCCATTAACTGATTCCCGGGCGGTAGTATCTACTTACTTATTTTTCAAAATCTAATTTCATGATAGAGTTTTCAAACAAATTGCTATGTCATATAAAGCAAAAACAGTATCTCTTCTACACTACACTACACTTTACTTTTTCTTTACAAAACCTATTAGGAAATAAAACAAAACCTATTAAAAAAATTAGGGAATAATAAACAATAAATAAATTAAAGTATCAAGGCCTCCGTGGTCGAAGGGTAAGGCTCTCGATTAGCAATCCGGAGGATTACTAATAATAAACCAAGCAGGGAAGAAAATAATGAAAAATTATAAATGCAGACAATTCAGAAATAAAATATCAGGGATTTAAATTGTTCACAAATAATTATGTAATGGGCTCTACACACGACACTGCATGTTGGCCAGCAGGCAGTGACTGCAAAGAGCGTGGAGTTGAGCAAACTAGCGCTGACTCGTTCTAGCGGCCCTTTAACACAAACGAGACAGCGCTAGTTCGCTCAACTCCACGTTCTTTGCAGTCACTGCCGCAGTCACTAGAAATTGGATGGTGTGGAGACCCGTTAAGATAATAATAATAATAAATTTGGACAACTTATATAGCGCTGTTTTTGCGAAAAATCGCCTCAAGAGCGCTGTAGATGTTGGTTGCCTTTCTGCATTCACCGTCTACATACAATGTTATTATTATTATACGCCTCGTTCAGAACAATGTGCTACCGGTGAGTTTAAAACAATATTTATAAATAACATTTAATGTCATTTACTTTTTAACAAGCATCAATCTCAACATGTCATCGCAAACGGCAAAAATATTTATAACAACAACCTGTTGATTTCCCACTCTACAATGGCACATACGTTTTAATTTGCAAAAAATTTGACAGAACAATGACAAATTTAACGTTGTGATCCAAACAATGCCAGACACGCTGCGTGGAGGAGGTTTTACAATGAAGAACAATAATAAAATACCGGAATACAACAGGAAAGAAAGAACATTAAAGCGCGAACAAAAGTACAATGTTTAAGCAGGGATAATGTATAAAATAACCATCATTATCAGGTATCATGATGTGTGCGTGGGATGACAAAAGGTTAAAATCATAGACATTCAAATTGATAGATCAGTCAAACAGGAGGAGGGGGGAACACACCACATTGGGCGGAGCGGGGAGGTAGCGTGACTGTCTCCCTTTACGTGATTTGTCAATAAATGAATCTGACAGTTTACATGCAACTCGCATTGTATTACCACATTCGTCCTCGAAAATAAAATCTGCAAAAAGGTTACGAATTAACAGTACGTTAACAATAACGCGCAAATTGCTGGCTGCGTAAAAAACTGTACAACAATACAAATCCCAAATCGGTAAACAAAAGTTTTTGTTTCCAAAATTGAATATTTTTTACACTATTTAGTAAGACTATTACAAATGTGTTATGATTTACCCACCTCACTCATTTTAGCGTCGATATGAATACAATACAATTATTTTTAAAAGAATAAAAAACAAAGAAATAATGAAGGTACAGGAACATAATTGTAAATAGTCAGTTTCGGAAGCAATTGTAAATGTTTTCTAAAATGGCCTGGAAAGAATCTCCTACTTGTAATCTCACTAAAGAGACCCCACTCATTCACTATGAATGAAATTAATATTCTCCAAAATGACCTCGAAAAAAAAATCACATCCTTACGATTCTTTCAAAGACATAAAGAAACCATTCCTTCGTTCAGAATACAATTTTTAATGTTCTCAAAAGTTGTCTTGACAGAAGTAAATTCATGTGATATTTTGAACGAAACCATTCCTTTGTTAAGAATATTATGAACTAAATACACAACTTTGCTGTCCTGAAACGGGTATCCTTCCCAGTTGGACAGACAAAGTATCATTTTGTAATGTATTGTAATATATATGCATATATATTTAAAAAAATATATATAAAATAAATAATATCCCGATTCATTAAAATTTTTTGGATGGTACCATACCTACACTTCTTAGTTCAAGATATTAGATTTAAAGGTTTAAATGTAAATAATCTATATGTAACTAAAATATAACACCTGTTGACAAGCCAATTGAATTGGCTTAGCAGGACTTGTTTGTTGATTTTAATATGTATATCTGTTCTTTCAATAAAAAAAAAAAATAATAATAAAAAAAATTAATAACTAATTAATTTTTGAAAATTCATTTGGTGGAGATTCATTTCGAATTTAAATTGTGTTTTTTGATAATAAATGTTGTTTTTTTTAATAATAAATAATAAAAATTGTCTATTTTCATTAAAATAAGTATGTAGGTATTATAAGAAACAGCTTATTACTTTAACATCTAACTATATTATAGCGATACTTTTTATTAAAATATATATTTTTTAAAATTACAATATGATATTATTATTTCCTTATTAAAAATAATTTTATATTTTTTATATTACTGTAAAATTAATATTACCTGGTTTATCTTTTTGCTGTGAAAAATACACGCTTTTGGTGTTGATTTTTGATCACTTACAAAACAAAACAATTTCAAACAAAATTTTCATTTAGATTGTCCGGCGGCTCCGTAATTCCAGTGTGTCAACAAATATTTCTCAAGAGCATAAATATTTCAAAACAAAGGGTGCAACACATAATGGAATGTTTTTATAAAACTGGCAAAATAGTCACGGAAAATCGTGGTGGTATAATAATAAGTATAATTTAGTTAACTCTTCTAATTTTTCTTATTCATGGTGGATGTAATTTCACCATTTAAAAAAAACTAATATCTTTTTCTCAGAATTTATGAATATTTCTAAATTTGATAAAACTTTAAGCTGTTCATATAATTTCCGTTTTATAATTATTTTAATAAAAAAGTCTTATTTTAAATATTGTTTTCTTACATTGACTGCAACATCTTCGAAATTGTCATTTAAATCAAAACCGGCAGTGTCCAACTGTTTGTGAAACAAAACAGCAAGTGTCCGAATGTTTGAAACAAAAACGGAAGTGTCCATCAAAAAAACGCATTTTTTTAAGAAACTAGAGCATTTAGATACATATATGATTTGAAATATTATTCTTAAACCGGTTTACTAACATAATATTAAATGTTCCTTCCATATTGATAAATAACGGACTGATTAAACGTTTTTTTCAGTTTGCCAACAATTTGACAAAGTGGACACTTCCGTCTTTGTTTCTAGGGGCCTCAAATAAACACGTGTACAGTACGTACAATTTGGGAGGCAACTACGGGTACTGCCGCCCCGGGCCATTTATTGGATAACCAACAGGTCACCTATGCCACAAGTCACCCCAAGTTGTTCGCTACGTTTGTTGACTTAGTAGTGGTGCCCGGGTTCATGGGGTAAGGTTTGCCTGGGTCTTGGCGGCGGATGCGCTTGCTCTCCAACTGCGTGACAGGCCGGGTCGGGATAGACTGGTTGAGGAGAACCTTTTGATCTCTCGCCGAGTGGGAGGGTTGGATTCATACGTACGTTACTCCTGGACACACTGACCGCCAGATTCCTTCACAACCCTCGTACCTATTACCTCCCCAGAACTTCCTCTCCTTCCTTTTCTAAAAAGACCCTCTACACAGCACCCCCAAATATGTCATAGGCCCTGACGGGTATTATTTTCCTCAGGGTTTTCTGAGTGGAGCGGAGCTAATGAAAAAAAATATATTATTATGAATTAATATAAATTTTGACAAATTTGAAAAAGGAAAATTTTGTACATCGGTGTCATTTCATACAGTGTCCATTTCCCTAGAAATACATTGAAATAAATTGATGTTATCCTTTCATACTGACCACGTCTTGTAAGGGTTCAAAGATTTACCTCTTGTAAATGAATAAGACTAGGTACTTTTATAATATTATTATAGAATTACCCAATTTCAGAGATATGGGTTCAGTAACAATAATAAGATCAAACCAAATCAAATATAAATGGACTTCCGATACGCTTGGAGAGGCAAAAAGATTTCATGAAAATGTTCAGAGGAAACTTCACCACGTAAATACATTTATTTTGTGTACAATACACAATATTATTTATTACTTGTTTTACTAATCGCAAATGCTGATTATATTTATGGACCCTTGATTAGTAGTAGGTATTTGTAAATATCACTAAATTGATATCCATTAATAAAGTTCTGTTCAAATATAATAAAATAAATAAATAAAATTAGCCTTTATTGCTGTTGAACTTATAAAACATTTTTGTAATCTAATAATTTTTTTTTTATATTATTCTAAATTATCAGCGTTTGGATATTTTATTTTACGATGAATGAATGATAATGGATTTTAAAATTTAGTAGTGGATGTTGTAGATTATTGCTTATTCTAACATGCTTTTCAATGTTAAGTGTTAATTATTATATGTCTTTACATAGTATAAATTGAAGTCGCTCCCGCTGTCTGTGCGCTTAGATCTTTTAAACTAAGCAACGGATTTTAATGCGGTTTTCACCAATAGATGGAGTGATTCATGAGGAAGGTTTTTAGGTAAGGTATATAAAAGGTTAAAGGTTTTGTGTAATGGGCAGTGGGCTGGCATTCGGGCGGCGTGGATTTGATATAATATAAACTCTTTTAATTCCGATTGTTAAATCGGAACAGACGTTAGTCTGTTCCGATATAAATTTGTCTTTGAATCATTTTGTAATGCTTTTACTAAAAGCGAAAGTGTCAATTCATATCGAAACTACCTATGTCATTTATTCTTTGCTAAAACTCGTTCATTTCATTTCTAAAAGCCTTACAGCTAGCATCAAAAATCATTTCGTTTTATTGTTGGTTCATCTGGACTTTTATACGCAATCAAGCGATACGCCAGTAATTGAACACAAGTGCCGCACCGATTTCCAGAAAAATCTTCATACAAAACACCGATTTTTGAAAAAAAAAAATATTTTTCGCATACGACAATATCCATGGTGCCATTTTTTTAATATTAGCACCATAGCGCACCCAAAAGTCAGGAGCCGCCACTGCTACCTACCCCTTGTTTTGGAAACGAAAGAAATCACAAATTGGAGCTAGATTTACAACTGACAGGCCTCCAGAGAAGAGCAAGGGCCACGCATTCAATTCCTCTTACATAGTAATTATGGACAACGCGGGAGAAAGCTCATACAAAAAAAACCACAGGTGGTGCACAGACTCGGCACAAGATTTACTGAAAGAAAAGGTCGGATCTCAAATAAGTATGAAGGCCGAACACTTGAATACATGACGAATGATTTTCAACAAAACTAAAAACTTTAAATTGGAATCCACTCTTTGAATACCTAAATTTACCTATCAACCAAAATGTTAATCTATCTGTAGTCAATTAAGATAAATGTACCTATTTTTAAATACGTCATTTGATTTTCGGTTTTGTTTTCTTGAATGAATCAATAAATGAAGCGGAATCTTAAGAGCGTTTAACCAGCCAGCGGCCGAAAATCCACATTTCGTCGAAAGTTGTTCTTACGATCGTGCAGGGCGGTTACAATGAGAAAGATTAATTATTCTCCGTACCAGCTTTTTGAAATTGTAAATCAATATTGATTTTATTTCATTCCAAATTTCCTTTATTTATACCTACATCCTAAAATGCTGAAAGGCGTGATGATGAAACTATTAAAATAATGTATGTACTTTTTGTAATTATTTTTTGATTATAAGTATTTATCATTTTTCAATAATGTCTAAGTTAAATAAGAATGTTAAAAAAATCTGATATATATTAGTTTGTAAGTGCTCAAATAAATACACAAACGGACCAATTTTCGTCAAGAAACACATGTACGTTTGTATTTTTTAATGATTTTATTTAAACTAAAATTTAAAAAAAAAACATGTGATACCCAGATAATGTATTGATTTATTTTACTGCATGATTATATGATTTGAATGGGTGTGATATAATACAAAATCTTTTTTGAAAATTTAACAAATCTGCCAACGACCTTATTATACTAAAAATAAACATTTTTTCTCAAAATTTAAAACATGCGAATGCTAGATAAAAGAACAATCTTTCGAAATCCATTTATAATTTTTTGTGGAAAAGAGTCAATACGTCTAAAATCTGATTTAAAAATGACATATTTCTGGTATTCTCCGGTAATACCCTCTTAAAAATAGAAATTAACCCACTTCCCGACATACGATTGAGCTGAAACTAGGCAGATAGACTCATTATCGACTACAATGCATTCTATCAACTTTTGGTGGCACTCGCGCACACACGTTCATTTCTCTGAAATTGACTTCTAGCCGGCCAAAGAGTTGGCACAATTAGTTAGAAAATTGAAAATAGATGTATTATGGTAAAAAAAACATTTGTTTTTACGGGTTGAATTTTATAATTAAGATAGTGCATCTTTGACGACCTCCATAGTCCAGTGGCTAAGACTCTTGACTCACATTCCGGAGGTCGCGGGTTCGAACCCGGCATGCGCAAATAAATTTTATTTGATTAATTTGTGTTATTTCACAATTAATTCATTTAAAATAATATAAAGTATATTTGCGGCATGCTCCAGAGTGGAAGATACTATTAGTATCGCCCTGGTGTAAGACCACCATTCAGAATTGAAACGTTGCTTGAAAATGGCTTTAGCCGTGTTTAGTGACCAGATCTGAATAGCCAGGTACTTCCCAACCTTCCTCTTCCCCACCTCCTTCCCCTCCCCACTACCTTCAGCCTCACAACATACCCCAATTGGGGATGCCATAGTCTCACTGGCTCCAGACGGGAGCAGTTGAGATTCTTGTGTGGTAATCACTGTAAAAAAAAAAAAAATCTTTCAACCAGATTTATATGTTATTTAATATTGATTTGGTAGATAAGCGACACAACTGTTTTTTTATAGCTTTGTACGATTACCACATGTAAACATTACAATATGATTGTAATAATGTTGGTACAAATAAATACGACTATTATGATTTATACCTAAGGCAGACAGACAACGTTAGAATTAAATTTCCATTAATAATAACATTTGCAACTCCCTGTAATTTGTTTCCCTGTCACAAGTACCCTTGCAATGAATCGTCACAAAAACTGTGATATCAAAATTATATTTTCATTAAAAGCCTTCACAAAGTTTACCTACTTTATTACAGGGCCTGTTGGTGATATTAAAATTCCAGGAAGAAATAAACTTGGAAATAAATTTTCCGCTCTAGTTTAGGAGAAGCCAAATGAAGTCTGTTCCAAACAATTACGAAATGAAAAAAAAATCTCTTTAAGAAGAACCTTTTCAAATTGTTTTATACAGCATACATATTTTGTTTTATTTATTTGAATGTTTTAATTCACTTAATATTATCTAGAAGATATTTTCCCATGAATGTGTTCTATGAGACAGTTTGTCAGGTAGGTACTGGTTACTGCTATTACGCTCGTCACGGGGCGGCGAGCGCGGGATTGGAACTAAAGTATGGTGGAAGTCGCCTCCATCCGGCGAAACCGGTCGATAACATCTCACATCTCCCCAGGCTGCATAATAGCTCTTGTACAATAAGTACATATGCTGAATAGCAATATTACATTAAATAATTAACATACCTCCTCCCGGTGCTGCAATTTCCAGGGGTTACTTTTCTTAAACTTTTTTTTCATCGAGAAGTTTGAAGTTAGGTTATGTTACAAGTCGTAAAAAATACATCACGAATTAAGGGGGGAGGGTTAGAAGACGTAGTTCTACGGCCTGGTAGCAGGGCCGGATCTACGAAATCTGGCGCCCTGTGCAGTGGGTACCGATGGCGCCCCCCCCCCCCCACTACATTCTCCTAGAGACTTAAATCGTACAAAATAAAACAATAGCAAGCGTACGCTAACTAAAATTGTCAGCATTTTGAAAGGCGAAAGTCGGTTTGTTTGATTCACTAGAACAAAAATACGGCGCTGTGATTGGTTATTGAATTTGGATCGCACCCATTCATCGTAAAATAGGTAAAAGATATATGGAAAAATAGATGTTACGTTTAAACTAAATATATGGAATTTGTAAAAAAATTCTGTAACTGACTATAAATTCGTAAGCCGTTGATACCAATCTGATGCGTGCGCATTCTGTTTCTTTGGAAAGCGTTGCTAGAGCGTAATAATTATTTCGTACTATGGGTAGTTTTTAAACGATTCAGGGAATATTTTAACAAAATTTTAATACAATATTTATTTTCTCACGGCGCCCCTTCGGAGTTGGCGCCAGGTTTTTTGCACGTTTTTGAACGTATGGCATATCCGGCGCTGCCTGGTAGGTATATCAGTTGTTCTTTATCCTCGCTTAAATGACGAGCTTAGCACATGTTGTTGCAATCCGAAAATAATAGTTTAAAATTACATTATTGTCAGTTGTATAACGTTTAATAGATGTAATTTATAATTTATGGTTTTTTTAGATTTTTTAGTTAAATTAAATATTTCTCTTACAACTAAAAATAAATAATTTTATTTAAAATAAAAAGTTTATGAGAAAAATCACGATACAAATTGTTTAGAAAAATCTCTTAATATTTAGTAGAAAGTAGTTTTTTGGCTTCAGTTACAGCTTGTTCATTTTTGTACTTGCACATCTGAATGTATTCCGGTAGAATCAATAACACCGGCTTCATTTATAATTTTCGTCCTTCGCACTTCTAACTATCATAATTCCTTTGAACATTATTCCTTATTTTTTTAGGCAAATGTCATGATTTTTTCGTTAATTTCGAGCTAACGGAGAGAAAAGGAGTGTGAACCCCCTTACACCATGCGAGCGAAGCCGCGGGAAAAAGCTAGTTGTAAATGGAAATTATTGGAGGTCAGTGCCATTCGTGAAATTATGACGAACAGACCGTCGAAAATAAACTGTTCTCACATTGAATATTATCCTTTATCAATTAATGTCATCGACATTACTCATCGCTCGATGAACCATCAAATCCATACCGTTAAAATGGTTCCATGACAACTCAAAATCACGCAATTCAACAACCCTTTGAAAAAAAATTCATTAAAAGGTATGAAAAAAAAGAAAAATAGTCCATAACCTAACCTAATGTAAACTATTTATCACTTTCAAAGGAGGTATTGAAGTTGCATATATTTCTTAGTTGTCCGGACACCGATAAAATAGGCAATTTACGTAAATTACAGAGAGACAAAAGTATGAAATTATTGACGTAAATGCCAAATTTGAAATGTGTTAATACTAGCGCCACAGCGTCTAAAAAGGAAATAGTTTCAAGCTTAGCAAGGATTAAGCGGCCGAATTAGCCCGCTTAAATATGAGCAAGGATCACGCACATGGTGAACATAAAGAGCGACTGATATGCATATGTCCTATGTTTAAAGGATGGGGGGTTTCGTTATAAAGCGATATTCACGAATTAAAATGCGCGAGCAAATAGTTATAAAATACATAAATTAATTTCTGTAGAAAAAAAATTATTGCATAAAATTTATTATATTTAATTTACACGTAGAAGAAAAGTTTCGATCCAGTACGACTTATTGTTAACTTTAATGTACATTACTTGCGTAGGAATGCGCATAATATACATATAAATTATCTTTACACATTGAAATGTGGTAGTTATTAAGTTATTAAATAACGATAACAAGTCAGGAAAATCAATTATTAGCTGAATATATATTTTTAAAATACGTCAGTAATAATTATTGTCAGATATCAGTCCGCATAGCCAACATGATAGCCAACGTCCGTTGAACGGACAGGGCACAAGAAGAAGAATCTACATAAACCAATTAACGCCAAATTCGGTCCCCGTTCGGTCTAGGCTAGTAGTCAAGTAATTTAGTAACTAAAGAGTAATTTAGTAACTAAATTTAGAATAGTTTAGTCAGTGATTTAGTAGAGTCAATCCATTGTTCTATTTTTTCAGGCGAGTAGACTCTCCCACCATGTGTCACTACTTACTGCCTCAACAACTAAACAAGTCCGAACCCGTTATTTTAGTAGAGTTCATGCACATAGTAATCAATTAATCGGTACAAATTTATCCATATCAAAAGTAAAACTAACTAACTAAGGGAACGTACCCAAACTACGTGACCAACTTTTTGCAATTTTTAACCCCCCCCCCCCCCCCCCCCGGTGACCAAAATCCTAAGGAACCCGCCGCTCATTTGTATGGA
The DNA here is from genome assembly GCA_917880885.1 of Limnephilus marmoratus. Classification (NCBI taxonomy): domain Eukaryota; kingdom Metazoa; phylum Arthropoda; class Insecta; order Trichoptera; family Limnephilidae; genus Limnephilus; species Limnephilus marmoratus. The sequence continues at coordinate 22,634,193 of OU862923.1, read as the reverse complement.
GCGTGACCTTTTGAAGACCCCCCCCCCCCCTAAAAGTGTCACGTAGTATGGGTACGTTCCCTAACTAACTAACCATCACGCCGTTTCCCCGCAGGGGTAGGCAGAGAGGACGGACCGCCAAACAACTCGGTCTTGGCACACACTCTTTGCCTCACTCACATTCATACATTCTCTTCTATTATTCTGACTTTTGACATGGCCCGACTCAAGTATTTAATTCACTTGACAGTGCCATGTCTTCCTCGGGCGTCCCCGACTTCTTCTACCATTCACATTCGCGTCGTATATTCATTCTTCTTACACTACTTTCTCATGTAACCATGTCAAAAGTATCCACGAAAGTAATCACATCAAAAGTACCGATAACTTTTATTAAAATTAATTTTATTAAGTTAAAAAAAGTATAAAATTTCACTTTGTTAACTTAAGTACAAAGTAGTAAGATTTTTAATTTTGCTCTAACAATTTAAGATTAAATGTTTTTTTTTAGATATACTCGTATATACACTTCTCCGTTTTTAGGCTATCTGGAAGTTGTACACCCTCGTGGCCAGGGCCGCCGAGAGGGTACGTTGGCCAAGTCTGAAACTGGGGGCCCGGGCCTAAGGGGGGCCCGGGACGGGCTCACGGGCCCCGGATTTTTTAATAATAAAAGTCAATGACCAGAAAATGGTCTGGCCAGAAACTTGGACGTTGATGATGTTATAAATGGCTTTGCAAACAAGAAAAGTAGAAAAGCAATATTGTAGATGACAATTTTTATTTTCCTATATTATTATTTTATAGTTTGTGGAGTTTTTACTATAATTTTTAAAATATTCAAATTTAGTATTCCATCACTAACGTATCTGCGTTGATATTATAATAATTTAATTTAGCCCTAAGATATAATGAACAACGAAGGATGTGTAAATACACACACAGTAGCCTAAAACAATAAACACAAGTATTTTATTTTGAGTATTTACCATAACTTTTTAAACATTTCCATTGAATAATTATGCTAAATTCGAATGATTGGCATAATGGTATAAGATACTAGAAAATAAGAAAAGGTAATGAAATAGTATTCCTAGAAGTAGCAGGTCAGCATGACATTTTTAATTGTTTTCTCTCTCCCCCCCCCCCCCCCCCCGGTAAGTTGTGGGGAGGGGGCCCGGTATAGTCTACTAGACTTGGGGCCCAGATTGGCTGTCAGCGGCCCTGCTCGTGGCCAATGCTTCCCTTGCGACTTTCAGTCTTAACAGTATTTGTTTAAATAATACAATTACAATACATACAATTTATTATGTTGTCTAGTATAATGTTCGTGTACTTGTGACATTTTTATAAATGTTGGGTTTGTGTGTACAAGTCCATTTCATATTTTGTAGATTAAAAGGCAAATGTTATATTCGTACAATGTTCTTATTTTCAGATTTTTCATTCCCTGGTATAGTTTTTTTGTGGAGTGTCTGGGTTATAATTGAAGAGTTTTTTTAATAACTTCGTTCTGTATTATTTGTAAGTCGTTAAGTATGTGTTTCCCTATATTTCAATTAAATAATTTAGTTGGGACTGGATTAAGCCAAAGTATAAGTCCCTCTTTACATCTGTTGGTAGAAGATGAGCAATTCTATCAAATACACAAATTAAGCAAGGATCATACTGAGCAGACGCAACGCCACGCAACGTTCCTGTACCGTTCACACTGGCCAGACGTACGTACGCGTCGCTGTGACCACGTGACAAGGGGTCTCTGGTTGTGCGCAGGCGCGTTTGATTTGACACATTTGACATTTATTTTTTAGGTTATGTTTATGTGATTCTCTTAGCAGATGACAGTTTTGCCATATCTTGAAAGTGAATTTGAAGATGATTTGCTACGATTATTATTGTTAAATCAATATTCTCGTAAAAAGAAAAAAGTGAGAAGTATTTGGGTCCACAACATTAACAAACAAAGACAAATGTTTGGAGAGTTCCATACTTTAGTAAAGGAACTAGAATCTGATGACGGACGATTCTTCATGTACTTCCGTATGAGTAAAGTGGTATTTGAAGAGCTTCACAGCATAATTGAATATGACATAAAAAAAAAACACACATCTTCGAAAGTCAATTGGGACCAGAAAGACTGGCAGTGTGTTTAAAGTTTGATTGACATTCATTACAGGGGTATAATATTGAAAATCATGCCATGAATGGCTGAAATTTCTTCCTAAGTTGCACTGCGTATGCAGAATCTCTATAATCCTGTAATTTGATTTTATAAATAACTTCGTGCCGTCTAAAAGCTTCAATAAACTGTTCGTCATCCATTTTTTAATAATATCTGTCAAAAAAACAACCATAGATATAGCGAAACAACGTTAGATGCTCAGATAACACCAAAAAGATGTAAAATCATCTCGTAGTAGGCGTGACCATACCCCCTCCACCTTCCACATGGCCCACGCCGATCTGGCTGTGGCAGATCAACGTCGCGTAGGGGGCGTCGATTTGCGTTGCGTGGAGCTAGTTTGATTCTAAAGCACCCGTTTCCATAGAAAATGTGTGGATGGTAAGCAGTCCAGATATGGAAATGGTGACGTCTACCCACGTGGCGTGGCGTTGCGTGGGCTTAGTGTGGCTTTACCTTTAGTGAGATAATTTTTGGACTTAGTTTTTCTACGTGTTGTTTAAATGTCAAATCTTTATCAATGCATAAGCCCAGGTATTTTTCGCTATCTAGAATACGTAGGTCTCTTTCTTCAATTTGTAATGGTTTATGCGACGGTATTATTCTTTTAAGTGAGCTTAGGATCTTGTAACCGTATTTATTAATATTTATTGTTAATATATTTTTACTAGCCAACTTTTTAGTATATTAAGATCCGTTTGAGATTGTTCTAATAGAATTTCTAGTCGAAGAGTTTTCCTACCTGGGCTCCATCATAACGCAGGACAATGAAGACCCAGTAGAAGTAAGAAAGCGCATATCAGCCGCTAACAACACTTAATTTGCGTTGTTGCCAGTATTCAAATACCGAAACGTCCATAGGAAAACCAAAATAACCCCATATAAACAATTATTAGAACGGTCCTGGCCTATGGATCTAAGGCGGGAACACTGAGAGCAAAGTCTGCGGGTCAGCTGGACACCTTCGAAAGAAAGACAGTTCGAAGAATCTTAGGAACGGTGCGAGAGGGAGAGGCATGGAGAATCCGCCACAACAATGAGCTCTATGATATCTACCAAGCTCCCAAACTCTCTACCCATTTAAGGCTCCAAAGACTAAGATGGGCCGGACATGTGCACCGAATGCCAAGCACACGAGTACCCAAGAAGGTTCTAACAGGACACACAGAAGGTAAACGAAAGACGGGCAGACCTAGGCTGAGATGGGAGGATGATGTCAGGAAGAATGCAAGAGGACTACACCATCTTGCAGATTGGAAGACGACGGCAGAGGACAGAGGGCGGTGAAGGCTTATCTTGAAGGAGGCCAAGGCTCGGATGGGCGCCATTGAAGAAGAAGATTTAAAGAGTTATCAACGACAGTATCTATATCTTCAATATTGACAAAGTTCAGAGCTTTCAAAGAGAACTTGGGTAAAACATATGCAAAGGTCAATGCAACTCGCAATGTCACAAGAGACATGATTCCGTACAATTAAATAGTAAATTCGGTTGGCAGTGCTGCAGTACAGCCGCGCGTGTACCGTGATTTCACTTTATATGAATTTGTATTTATCTAGTCCATGGATAACATACTTTTCAACCGGCCGAAAATATCAGCACTTTGTCGGCTTATATCTTCGGTACTATTCGGTATTTTCCAAAAATTCTAAAAGCTAATTAAATACTATACATTTGTAAAAAAAACATGAAATTTCGTTGTATAAGAGAACCTCATTTGAAATCTTGCATAATCCTAGAAAATTAATGAAGATAATAAGATAAGCATTGGAATGTACTATTTCCCTAATTAGCTAACTTTTCTGTGTTACAAAATCAGAGACAAGTAATTTATTTTTATTAATAAACTATCACCATGTAGCAGAATTATCACTAGGTGCTCGTACTTTAAAAAATTGTATGCAGTGCATTTTCGTTCAATCTAGCTTGATTCTTTTGAGAATCTTCTCTCAACACAGACAATGGGCAAAAACCCCATCATAAAAATAAACTCTCACCGTTTACTCATCTATATTTACAATCTTTATTACATTACGCCTGTATTGTTTACGGTGGTAACGTTCGTGCGAACCAAATAATCTCAAGGGAGAAGAACACAGAACACCTGAAGAGAGGACTACATTCCTCATTCGGTGTGAGTGTGAATGCCCTACCAAGTCTAACAAAGGTACAAATTAATAAACACTGCACAGTGCACACTACATCAGGGGCCATTAAACTTTTTAACTGAGTCAGCAATTTTAGTATCTCCAGATTAAAAGTGGAATTATCGTTAGTTATTTTAGTATTTACTGATTACAAGTTAAATTTTCAAGAGTTCTTTTAGTATTTCCAGATTACAAGTGGAATTATATTGAGGTATTTTAGTATTTCCAGATTGCAAGTGGAATTATCATGAGCTATTTTAGTATTTCCAGATTGCAAGTGGAATTATTATGAGCTATTTTAATATTTCCAGATTGCAAGTGGAATTATCAAGGTTCTTTTAGCATTTCCATATTACCAGTTAAATTACCATGTATTCTCAGAAATTGACAATTATTTATTTTCAAAATGTTGAATTTACTTCTAATGCCTCATATAGCGGCATTGTTACACACCAAGGATATTGGAATATAAGTAGATGTGCTATCTGCTGTTTTTACTATGTGGGTCTGCGCTTCCGGGTGTCGCCGATATTGTTTACCAATTAACAAATAAACTAAAAGAACAAATAATTAACGAATAAACCGAACGAACGTTAAACTAAATGAACGAATTCTTTCATTATTCAAAATATATTGTTAACCAAAATTAACATTTTCAAAAAATTAACGAAATGAACAAATTCTTTTTGTATGAAAACTACGCTAATTAGCGCGTAGTCCGGCGACAGTTGCGCGGACACCATAGCATATCTCTTCTGTATTTGAATATCTTTGTTACACACAAGAACCAAAGTTCAGAGTTCAAGTGCTACAATTTTGGGGCTTTCGCTGCAGGAAGATCTATAGATTTTTGGCATTTAACAGAAGAAAAATTACTTTGAAGAACTCCCGAAGTTGTACTTCTAATTAATTAATTAATAATATTCTGGAGTCTATATCTATCCATACGATGCAGACGATAAAACTCTTTAAACATGGAGTGAACCAGCTTAAGCAAGTAGAACGAATTTTCAATAAAAAGTATATATGATACATGTGTGAGATCATCAGACATCCCATAAAAGAGTAATGATAATATTAGCTGATGTTATGTGAAGGGCTGAAAAGGAATTGAGATTAATTCCAAGCGATTAAGTTATAATCAAACGACTGGCGTTTCGCCACAGGCGACCCTTACAGACTTAACTAAGTGTTTCAAGAATAATAACCCCACCGAATGGCAATCAAAGGGAAATATTATTTGTCCAATTCATTAGCATCAACTTATTGATACTTAAAAAAAACCTCATAGTAATATATTTAACCAACAACCAACAACACCAAAAAGATGGCAGTCAATAAATATGTAAAATAATTTAAGATAATTACGTAGTGACCGACCGAAACAGGACTTTCTACCGAAACCGAATCTTCGGTATCTTTCTCAGTTTCGGCCGAAACCGAAACTTTATAGACATGTTGAAAATCCATTGTTTACTGAAATTTGGCTTATTTTTTACACTTATACAGACGGTTAACACGTGTTAAACGAAATAAAAGCAATAATTGAAGTATGTGAAAAATAATGATTTTATTATTTGGTTATTTATTTATAAAAAGACAATGGTCGCAAAAAAAATGTTATAAAAGAGAGTTTTTCCTATAAAAAATTGAATATTCATTTAGACTTTTATAAAAAGTCAATAGTTCCATATGAATAAATTCGGATACATTTATCCGAGACGCTATCCAGGTTAAAATAATTAGTTGAAGATAATATTGTTAATTCTAAAATTTGAAATATGAGATTGACTATTATGACGATTTGACAGAAGGTGGCAACAGCGAAATTGGTTAAAGCGCATGTCCCGGTTAGGAGAGAGGTCTGGGTTCGAGTCCCAGTTGCGACCATTGGCTCTTTTTTCTGTTTTTCGTACACGTTCTATCTTAGGTACTCGTAATCATAAATCATTTTATTTTTTATAATAAAACTCTCTTTTATAACTTGATTACGATATGATTACGAGTACCTAATTCAAAAATGGAAATATGACGTAATTCGGTGGCAACAGTGATAATTCGTAGAGAAGTTGGTCCCGGTAAGAGTAGAAAATCTGTGCTCAAATCCCGGTTCCGACTGTTACCTTTTTTATTTTCGACTAGCTGACCCGGCCACGCGTTGATGTGGCTAATAAAACACAACGTCAGCTACTGGATGGTTCCAACCTTTATAACTACCGCCGTCTTTGAGTTTATCGCGAAGAGACAGACAAATGCCGCGGAGGACTTTAATTTATAATACGTAGAGATGGTGTGAAAGATTACAATAATGTGCATGAAATGCTTGGGGTAACTAACGTATTTAAGTTAATAAGGATTAATACTGTATCCGTCTAAATAACTTTTCAATTACCGCAATGTGCGTGACCATTTTTTTAGAAGATAGAATGGGTATAGTAAGCTATCCATAAAAGATAGATATATGCCTTCGCGGACTTTTTTGTAGATCTATAAAAGAGGAATATCCCACCATGCATTGTTTTGTTATATCTCAAAAGGATTAGGCAGCGTTTTCGATGAAAGCTACCAGGTGGCTTGACTTTTTCCGACACTTCTAACAATTATTATCGTTATGTTTCAACCAATTTACACAAATCCGTGACAAATTACATACCTAAACCTTCCTCACGAAACACTCTATCTATTGGTGAAAACCGCGTGAAGAGTAGTTTCTCAGTAGTTTTCGAGTTTATCGCGAATAGTCAGACAGACAGACGATGCGAGGGACTTTAATTTATAATATGTAGATTTATATTTTCCCTCTTTCATATTTTCATTGATAGTTGTTGATGTTCAGGAATAAATTGACAGCCGCACTTTGGCCATCCCTGCTGGAGAAATAACTAGGTATGTACTTGCTTGCCTCACTCCGGGGTATAATTATTATTATGCAAGGTGCTGCACGGGAGATATCCACGTGGAATCTGCCGTGTACGAGTAGGTAAGTATTACATTCTGAATAAAACCGCACTTCACGCTGGCGTTGTTAGAATCCACCGTCTGATTTTCTCAGCGTTCATTAGGGCTTCTAGTGGTGGGGAAATTAAATAAAATATAGGTATGAACTAAGTGTTATGGCGCTCTCCTCTATTATAAATAAGTTTTATACAAGACGTGGTTATATATTTTCAATTATCTCGAAACATTTTTACTTTAAAGAAAAGCTTGTTAGAGAATTTCTTGGAATGTCTCCTTGTCTCAATTTCTCGGAGGCACATCTGTGCTGAACCAAGTATCTCCTGATGACATCGTCTCAGTAAATAACCTCAGCATCTTACTTTGGCCTCCACCAATACTCTTTCGCCATACGAAAAAGAAGAAAACAGAGTTTCTTCTGTGGAACGAAGTACAAATAAAATTCTATTGATAAATTTCGGGTAACATTGGACTACTTTTGGTATTATTTTACATATTTTTATTTTCATTAAGGGATATATGGTTATTTTAGTAATTTGTACATTGAAGTTTACAAATTTCTAATTGATTAAAATATTTCATATTCACTATATTTTTTCAAGTTTTATGTAGCTCCTACAATACATCTTGAACTTTCCAATTGGTGTGGACTTTAAAGTTTCTGGTAGTGTGTTATACAACTTCATTCCCTTGTACAGTAGACTGTTCTGCGTATTCGCTTTGTCCTTTTTTTGTAGCCTAATTTCCTTGCACGTCCTTGTGTTATATCTGTGAATGTCTTTATTGTATACAATTTTATTTGAGAAGTATTTTGGTAACGTGTTGTTCAATATTTTGTGGATAAATACCATCGTGTTCAAGGTCAGCATCTGTTTCACGGTCAACCAATTTAGTTACTTTAACATTTTAATTATTTTTGAAAATCTGTTTCGCCGAAGAATTATTCTCATAGCCCTGTTTTGGAGAATTTGTAACTTATTTTGTTCTCTTTCGTTACATAGGAAAAGTATACTTGAGCAGTAGTTGAAGTGTGGAGCAATAATTGAATTGTATATGGTGATTGCAGTTTTTCTAGAAATTTTTGGCCGAATTCTTCCAAAAAAGAAAGACAAAAAGACAACTCGGAATCAAACCAACTCAGAACCATCTCAGAAAAATCATTTAGACTTAGACGAAAATATATATTAAAAAAAATGTTAAATAGATTACGTTAGGTTAGGGTTTTGGGCTATTTTAAAATTATTTTTTTCATAGCTTTTAATGACTTTTCAAAGAGATGTTTAGATGGCTTTATTCTCAGTTGGCATGGAAACGGGATATATATAAATATAAAAAATAATTTAGATCACTAAATGTTCTTACCAAATCCTTTAAAAATAGAGCAAACATAACAAAAACCCTTTTTACGGGTGATTTCAATGCTAAATTGACATTTTGTTAACTTTGGTTCCAACCGAAGGGTTTTCCATTGGATCGCCTGTCGAAATAGTAAACAAATTACAATTAGACACATTTAAGCGTAAAAAAATATGCCAAAGATTTTTTATGTGAATATCTCACAAGAGTCCCAACTGCTCCCGCCTGGAGCCAGTGAGACTATGGCATCCCCAATTGGGGTATGTTGTGAGGCTGAAGGAAGTGGGGAGTGGAAGGAGATGGGTGAGAGGACGGTGGGGAAGTGCCAGGCTATTCAGATCTAAAGAAACACGGCTAAAGCCATCTATATACATATGTCGTGTCACGGTGTCACGTGTCACGGTGTTTGTGTTCCCACTTCTCCGAAATGGCTCGACCGATTTTTTTATGAATTTGTTTATGTATATTTGGTAGGTATAAGAATAGGCCGTAATGTATATTTCATACCGCTAAGTAATTAGGGTCCCTATCCAGAATTTTTTTCTATTTTTTTGACAATTTTTTTTTGTATTTTTTTTTGCATCAAAAAATACCTATAACCCCAAATTTTCACCCTCTTACCCCCACCCTCCCATTTTTTATCGCGATTTTAGTATTTTTATATGAACAAATTTAACCGTCGCGTCGTTCGTATTTCAAAAAGAACGAAATTATTTATGTTGTTGAATGACAGATGGCGCTACGTCCGCCTCATCTAACTTTCATCCACACAAAGAAATAACCTATATGGCAAAATAACGTTTCCGGGTCAGCTAGTTATATATAATATCATGGTTGTGGATCACTTGATTTCTATTAAATTAGGGTGACCATTCGTAATGGTTTCACAAGTAGACAGGTACAGTACAGTACATGTCCAAAGTTATCCAGAATTTATCATACCCTATTCACAATAATGCAAGATTTTGATTGTTACTTCAGACAATTTGGTGATATTTTTGGCTGCAAGCTTAGAGTGAAGTTTAAATAATAGTTTTGAAGACAATTTACCTTCATGGCGTATTATGATAATGCTAAATGCTGAATTGAAAACAATCTCCAAATTAAAAGCATCGCCATTGTTATGATTTTTTTTAAATATGGCTTGTTATATTCACCTTTGAAAAGAAAAAGATTTGTTGTTATGTACATCAATCAATAACCATAATGTTGCATATTACCTAACCAGCAGGAAAAAATATGAAACACACCTACTCAGGTTTTGTCTAATGTTATGTCGAATTCCAACGTTACCCGAAATGATTAATTAATGGAGTCCCTTTGGTGCTTATCATATTGCATGAAACTGGAAATGCTGAAACTATTTCTGGACAGAAAAACTCTAATGCTCGTTTATCATGCATGACTCTTCTGCAAAGAGAAAAGTGCTCAGTTGAACATACGAAATGCAGGTATTAAAAAAACTGTATTTTAATCCATTGCGAACCGGCGTTTTTGTTCTTTTTTATGTTCGTACAAGAGTTCCAACTGCTCCCGGCCGTCTGGAGCCAGTGAGGCTATGGCATCCCCAATTGGGGAATGTTGTGAGGCTGAAGGTAGTAGGGAGGGGAAGGAGGTGGGGAAGTACATTACTATTCAGATTTGGTAACCAAATATGGCAAAAAAGCTATATTACAAGCAACGTTTAGATTCTGAATGGTAGTCTTTCACCAGGGCAATATAAACCGATCTGTAACGTGCCGCAAATTTCAATTTACTTAATAAATTGTGCAATAACACCAATAAATAATTAATCGTGACCTCCGGATTCCTAGCCAAGGATTGTAACCACTCAACCACGGAGGCCGGAGGGTGTACTTGCGAGAAGCGAGTCTAATTTCCAGGAATATCAACAAATCCCTTCTTGCACCAATCTAAATTATGCAATATTTTAAATTTCCAGTTCGGGGTCGGTAAGCGGATGGCCACCTCGGTGTAAACCTTCCCCTTGCTTTTCTCTTCTCGAGGTCGAGACTAGGACACCGCTTCATTGTAATCACCGCAGCACGGTACACGGGGCGCCCAAACACAAAGGACCAATTACTCAACTTTAACAATGCACAGCCAAGGAGACTCTTTATGGAAGTGAATTATAAAGACGAGACGAGAGACTAATTTTAAAATGTGATGTTTTAATTACTAAGGTTTTAAGTAATTTATGCAATTAAAGCTTGTAGTGCGTAGACTTTAAGACTAAATAAAGTGCAATTACTTATGTTGAAAGAATAAACAAAAAGGTTTAAAAAAATTATGAAACTAGCCTAAACAAAAACACTAATATCGGTTGTGTGTCTGTGATCCCGGTTCAATGATCTCTAGAAATTGCATTTGCTTTGAATTTCAGGGTAATTTTCAAAATTGGAACTGACTGAGTGAAAACTTCTGACAAGCGATAAAGTACCTACTTTATCGCTTGTCAGAATTTTTCTACCTGTAAAAGTATTATATTTTAACAGAAATATATTTTTATTGTGTTTCAAAATTGAAATTATAATATTCCGAGATTTTTCACGGGGCTGCTCTAGGTATTTTAAATTAAATGAAAAAAACGTGAAAACGTGAACCAGATACCATGTACACCGAAATGTCACAGGGTAATTAATATGTGTTCATTTCCGTGTGGAAAGTAGCGCTAATATAAAAAGTATACATAATAAAAACACAAAATAAACTAAACTGCTTTATTAAAAGAATTTGGCATTCTCGGACTATAAAAATATAACCATTTGTTATTTCGGCCACTGGCATAATACCTAGGAATCTGATTCAAAATTTAAGCATATTAGATTTGTCAAAGAATTTCTATATAAAAATGCAAAAATCAGTAATTTTAAATACATGTAGGATTACAAAAGATTTTTTAAATATTTATATTGAGGGATCAGTAGGATTATTTATAGGTTCAATTAGAAATGCCACAGAGCCGAAACCTCTGATATGAAAATATCTGGAGTCGGTGAATTATATTCCCATTTGGTCTCTAGTAGGTTGACATGTTGTTCTTGTATTATTTTGTATTTATAATACTTATATAGTGCAATTGCATAGCGTGGGTTGACTAGATGATCATTTGGGGAAGTGTGTGAAAGGGTTTAGTTTTTCCTGTGGGGAAAATTTAACCCGGACATTTAAATCTGGTGCGTATAAAAATGTCCAAACCTGTCAACAAATGTCCCGACAAAAACCAAATATCGGGAGTATGGAAATATGATTGGGTATTTCTATTTTTTATTATTATTTAAACATTTATTACTCAGAGACAGTAGTTGTAACAAATCACGTAACGAGGAAACCATTATATTTTTCTATACATTTTTTCAATCTTCCCGTGGTCTTTCACGTGCCCGCTCTAGATAATAAATAATTCAGATCAAAATTAAGTTTCTTTTTAGACACATTGGAAAAACACCGATGCATCACAAAATAGCGAAGTGTGTTTGAAATAAAAAACATTCAACAAACAACAACTTCAGATACGTTCTTTTGGTTCTGCCTTACAAGATTATGTTATACTATTTATTATGTATAACAGAGCATTTAGTTACAGAAGATTTTGAACCCGTGTCAGTTTTATTGGAATTCAACCCAAATTTTATTTTCATAATAATACTCATGGCTCATGGCCCTCTATTGTATCAAGTCCAAACGAAAATAGACTAAAGAACAAAAACAATTGTACGTCAAGTATAATGTTATTGATAAGACTTCCAATATTCCCCCGAGCACATCCAAATAATACGAGAAAGTAACAAATTACCCAACATCGATTATTAACTGATGAAGATGTAGCGAAATGAAATAATAAAAACAATCATAAATAAGTGCCTGTCTCAAAGGAATAAGGTTCTCGAGAAGCCTTTGAGAAAATAAAAATATCTAGAGGTAATAAAAATGAGAGTGATATTATGTAGATGAATTTATTTAGACTGCTTCAAATCGGCTTATAGTCTTCAATATAATGATGGTTGTTTGGCCTTTTATGAGAAATTTTTAAAAGTCTAGTAAATTCTAGACGTTCACATTTACGTTCCTCTTAATGGAAATGTAGACGTCTAGATTTTACTATACTTTTAAAAATTTCCCATAAAGGCCAAACAAGTCAAAAATATGTACATTCTGACGGCCGGCGTAATCCAGCGGTAAGGCTCTTGACTCGCACTCCGAAGGTCGCGGGATCGAATCCCGGCGTGGCAAATAAATTTTATTTGATTAATTTGTGTTATTTCACAATTTATTCATTTAAAATAATATATATTTGATTTGCGGCACGTTCCAGAGTGGAAGACTCCCAGTATCGCCCTGGTGTAAGACCACCATTCAGAATTGAAACGTTGCTTGAAATGACTTTAGCCGTGTTTGGTGACCAGATCTGATTAGCCAGGTACTTCTCCACCTTCCTCTTCTGTATCTCCTTCTCCTCCCCACTACCTTCAGCCTCACAACATATCCCAATTGGGGATGCCATAGACCCACTGGCTCCAGACGGGAGCAGTTGGGACTCTTGTGCAGTATTCATGTAAAAAAATAAAAATCTTAGCGAGTGTAAATGTGTGTACTCACCACGAATACGGGTAATTTATATGCATAAAAATCGATTGTCAAACGGAGTCTAGAAACAGTCCACTTTAGGACAAAAGTGTTTTTTATTTTGTGAATAATTTTATAAGAAAGAAAAAAAGTTGATCAAGGGAAACTGCCACAGATAATTTTAGCTATGAAACAATATTTTTGTTTCTAGCGCTGTCTCGTTTGTTAAAGGGCCGCTAGAACGAGACGCATGCGGGGACTCTCTGCGGCAGAAGTACCTGCATGCCTGCATGCAGTGTCGTGTGTAGAGCCCTTAAGTAGTATACGCTTGTATTTTTTTATTACGTAATTAACAATTTTATTTTAATTCTACTCAAGCTAACTGTAGCAGAAGCTTCAATTTATCCAAAACATATTTTTTAGTATTCATAATTAACCGAAAATAGTGATTTAACATAAAACTTTCACAAGCGACAGTTGGGTGACTATTAAAAAATTCGCCCCTAACGTCATGTAGTCACGTATGCCCACCTCCAAATTATTGTACTAAATGGATTTTTATGCAGCGACACAACTGTCGCAGAGACAAAAGTCGCTCGTGTGTGCCTAACCTAACTGAATTAATATTTTAGAAAACGCTTTAATTAGTTAGGAATTCGGTGCGGTTTTATTTATCCTTCTATGAGCATCTTCAGACTGCCACATTTAAAACATAAGCAAGTACCTTGAAGGCAGTCGCGGTTAGTAACGATGTTGTGGGAAAATGTAGAATACACTTTCAAAGTTAATGTTGGATCTGGCGCTCGAAATCTCCAAACTTAGCCTTCTAACACGAAAAATCACCTGTCGCTACTGTTATCAGCATTTTGGACAATGCTTTTTGAACAAGGATTTTGAACAATGCTTTGAATACATTTACTGTGAAATAATTAGACGCCATATTGCTAGCACAATTTTTGTAATGAGGAAAAATGTGTTAAAAATGATTCAAAACCGGGTAGTACCTACTAATTTTAAAATGAAAAAAATTAAATCACACAAATTAAAGATATGAAATTTATTTGCGCATGCAGTGTCTTTCAACGGAAGCAATCTTCCGAACAGGCCCTCCATTGATATGCTTGGTGTAACCCTAAGGGAACGTACCTATACTACGTGACACGTTTAGGGGGGGGGGGGGGGGGTCTTCAAAATGTCACGCTTGGTATAAATGAGCGGCGGGTTGCTTAGGTTTTTGGTCACCGGGGGGGGGGGGGGTTAAAAATTGCAAAAAGTTGGTCACGTAGTATGGGTACGTTTCCTAAGTGACCAGCTCAGGTATGGGGGCTTCATCGAAGCCAGAGTAAAGTTAGCCTCCCAAAAACTGGGCGTATTGTACAGGGCCCGAAGATACTTTAATAGTACACAACTGATAACCCTGTACAAATTGCAAGTGCGCCCCACGGTTGAATTTGGCAGCCACCTCTGGTCTGGAGCTCCAAAATACTTGAAAAATACCCTCGACTCTGTACAGAAACGGGCGGTCCGTTTAATAGATTCTCCCATCTTAACAGACGGATGGCAATCTTTAGAGCACAGGCGTCGGGTGGGAATGCTATCCTTGTTCTACCGGTATTACAATGGAAGATGCTCCGATGAACTATCATCATTGATCCCTTCGGCACCGGTGCAAAGTCGGGAAACACGCCAAGCACGTGCCCAACATTTGTATACGGTTGACATTTGTCACATGAGAACGGGGTTTCTTCGACTCGTTCTTGTGTTCAACAGCTCGGCTGTGGAATGATTTGCCGGTCTCTGTGTTTCCTCCTTCCTACAACACGGGTCTCTTCAAGACCAATGTTCATTCCTTCCTCTCCTCAAAAAGACCCTCTACACAGCATCCCAGATGACATAGCCCAGATGACATAGCCCTCAGGGCCTCCTGTGTGGAGTTAATGTAAAAAAAATGCAGGGATTTGAATCAACCTTCGGATTGCTAGTCGAGAGCCTTGCCCCTTGACCCCTTGAATGCTGTTAAAATGTCATAATTGTCTGTAATATGTATAAGTAAATAAGATTTTATGGAAAATAATTTCTTGGGAACCTAATAGTAAACCTAATTAATGAAATGCACATTATAGGTCATCCATGTACGGCAAGCTCATCTAAAAAGAAGGCAAGAATCAAAATCTTAGGTGGGTGAACTAAACGATCACAGAATAATGAAAAGTTATCAATCTTTCAAATAAGTCGTGTTGAGTAGGTACTCGTACCACGTGTCCATAAACGTGTACATAAACGCAAAATGTCCGGCCACCTCACAAAATATATTTGTCCCAACTTTTTTCTTTGTATTACTACAAAAGACGTCAACACGCTGAATTACTACAAATGTTTTGAGGTGGATTATATTCTATTACCATTATTGATTAGATTCATTCTATTACCATTATTCATCAGGTCATTTGAAAAGAGGAGGAACAACAATACGTACACAGGGTATAACAGTACGTTCCCGAAGGATTAACAAGCGACTCCTAACAACATTTGAAGTAACAAATGTAGATGTCATTTTGCTGTCCGGTGATTGTTCGGGTGATCATGCGTCGCAACTAAGTAGTGCAACGAGGGTTTATAGCCTAGCAGATCACTTAAAAAGCATTCTCGTTCTTATACGATGACACACGAAACAGCGCGCGTATCTCTCAAACAGGGATGGGATCAGTAGTGACGTGTGATTGAATATGTGATAGTATAAAAATATCATCGGAGAGCAAAATGACATCTACATTTTTTTTTTCCAAATATGATCAGGAATCAGTGGTTAAAATCCTTCTGGTAGGTGCTGTTACACCCTATATAATGAATGGTGAAAATAATAATAATATATAGAAAAATAAAAAAAAGATAATAGGACTCTAAACCAGGATCTCTCGTAGCTCAATCTTACCGGGACAAGCGCCTTACCTATTCGGCTACCGAGATTTATAACTAATTTTTACCAATCCGATATTTCAATTTTTGTAATTAACTAAATTGTCTTCGACTATTTTTTTTTCATATTATTGGCAACTACCTTTTTAATTGGAAACAATTGTTCGAAGAACCGGTTTGTAACCTAGTTTGTAAACTGGTTTGTAACCTAGTCGAATACATTACATTGAAAAGATGAACCTTCAAAAATTACTATGAAAAGACGTGTTCCTGTATTGGCACTACATACTTTTGCGAAGGCGACATTTTTGGATTAGAGACGTATTCTGGGTATCAATCAATATTCTGGGGAAATTTTGTCTCTGAAATTCACTAGCCACGTCTCAGGATTCAGGATACGAAAATATTCTAAGGAAACTGTAGTTCGGCTGTGTAAGATTTTAGCTCCTTTTGTGCACTTTCCCATCTCACACTATACACCTCACCTCATTTGGGGTGGGACTCCTCAACACCTCATTTCAGTATTTGAGTACCTCATTCAAACTCATTCAGAAATCGTGTCCTAACAACACTACAAATAAGTTTAAGTTGATGGGTCATTAATCATTATTTAGTGATAAAGTTTCATGTACAGTAACTTGTGTAAATTACCATTGAAGTGATTTAATCACTTAACGGTGCTATAAAAGAGATATCTTTGTTGTGAATGCAACTAGACGATCTAGCACTAATATCTTAGCGGACTCCAATCACTTCATTTGGAAAAAAAATTAGTTTTCAATGTTTTAAAACATATTTAAAATTAATTGGCTCTTAGTTACTGAGTAGAAACAAGAAGTGCTGGTTTCGTTTAATCACTATCAATTAAAAAAGAAACACGAATATTTCAATAAAATTAAATTTTCAATGGGTCATTATTTAGTTATCAAGTTTAATGCAACAAGAAGAGCTAGTTGGCGAAGTTCGTCAAGTTGGTACGCCTCGTTAATTCTGAAAGGTTAGAGTGTTTTCAGAGTGTTTCCGTCGCCAGTGAAGCCTTTGACCGCCGTTGCGGACATCCGGTACCTCCTCCATGGCCGACCGGATATTTTCCGGAAATTGGGATGGCCAAAGAGATGGAAAATGTGTTTAGTTTCCGAGCGAGAGCGAGCGGTCTTTTTTTGTTTTCTTTCTAATTAGTTCGGCTTTGAAGGTTTCAAAAGTGATTTTTAAAGTGTTTTGTAACGCTTTGAGAGTTCACGGTAAATTGAGTGGTTAAAATACATTTTCGTGCGCAGATTGGATTTGAAATAATTTTTATAAACAATCAAAGCGATCGGTTTTTCATAGTAATGGGTGGTTGGACATTTACACAATACACACTACACTTACCTACATACATAGATACATAGCTACTTACCTACTTTACCTACATACTACTTAACTACATACATCGTTTATGACCCTGTATTTGTAGCTTGTATTGTCACATGTTCCTTTCCTATCTATCCATGTATACCTGTCATTTTATCATATCCACATTCAGTCTTTAATCGACATTATACCATCTATTAACATCTCTAATATACCGCTTACCGCATCCGCAATTAATCCCACATACCGCGACTAATATCGTCATAAGTGCAGAATAAACCCAGTCAAGATAGCAGAGTCCCACAAGGTTCCGCAGTGAGTCCTTTTTTCCCTTTCCTTATGTGCATTCTGTTTAACTTGTGCAGTGGTCAATCACATTTCAAAACACATACAAGGTCCTTCGACATCCACATCCGCACATAAATAAAACAGACATCAATGGGTTTGGCAATAATAATAAATGAATGATTAGTTACAAAAATATCGTCTTGTAAAAAATGCTACTTAGAATGCGAAGATTGACGTCCATTGTTTGACGTAGATTACAAAAGGGGCTTTACGCTGGAAATAGTGCGACAGGTACGTCGCTACATTAATATGTAAGTGAATGAATGAAGAGCTGTAACGAGCTGCGTATGAGGTCCAGCTCGTCAGCGCTCCATCTTCGGTTGACCCACTGCACTATTTCACATTACTTAACTTAATAAAACATCAAAACAATAAATACAGAAACAATTTCGCTTCATAATACAAATTATAACTTGTACCATACCAACCGTATATTGGATTATTCGGGTTGCTAGAGAAGTTCAACACATAAGAAAGGTCGAAGACACCATGATACATACAACGTACAGTACTCGTTTTACGTACCGAGGGTATCTCGGGAACCGTTACCAAGTGAGTCTAGTCTAGACTCTAGACTCCATTGTATAAGCATACGGCTGTGAGCCGACAGCTCGCAGCATCACAAACTCGACTTGGCGCAAGGCACTTATCACACAGCGGGAAAGAAGTCTGCGGTGAACTTCAGATGAAAGTGTTCCACTCATCCACTTATAGCTGTTTGATTCAATTCATTATTATTTATGTACATGCATTAGACCACAAATGAATTTGGGACCGTTCACTATTAGGGCGCATACTTTAAAACTAACTATTCAGTTGTCGCATTAACTCACTAACCATTTAATTAACCATCACGCCTCCATCAGTTTCTCCGCAGGGGCAGGCAATGAACGGGCCGTCAAAAAACTCGGCCTTGGCACACACACTCCTTGCCTCATTCACATTCATTTTTCTCATACATACTCTTCTGTTATTCTGACTGTTGGCATGGCCCGACTCAAGTATCCGATTCACTTTATCGTGCCATGACTTCCTCGCGCGTCTCGGAATTCTTCTACGATTTGCATTTTCTCCTTACACTTCTTTTTTCGTTCATTCGCTCTACATTCCCAAACCATCTGTAAAGGTGGTTGTTTTCAGGCGGAAAAATGTAGTAAGCAGTAATTGTTGAATGAAACACTAGTATATATTGAATTATTTGGCGGGTATTAGATAAGCCGACATAGCTCAGTGGTAGAGCACCTGACAGACAATCAGAAGGACACGGGTCCCGTTGGCGGCATGTATCTTTTGTCGGAAGATTTTTTTCAATGTAGATGAGTGTTTCAGGCTGATAATTATTGGTTATAATAATTGAGCGTCTCTTTCTTAATCTTACTAAATACGCTCACACCAGCCTTGCATACTTTTCGGATTTGCATATTTCTCAGAATATTTTAAATATACCTTAGAATTTTAACTTTAAGTAGTCAACATTTCAGAATTTCCTAAGATTTACCGCTCTACCTTTTCCCTAAAAAGGTATTTTCTCCCTACATCCAGGGAAACTTCCCTAGATATTACATCACTTCGCTGCACAGTTCGGCCGGAGTAACTCACAGCGGAAACATTGTTTATTGTGTTAAACAATTTCGACGAACACAAGTACTTTTTTTAATTATTTTTCTTCATGTTTCGAAGGCGAAGCAGCTTGTACTCGTACAAATAAACATTCCAAGCAGAATCGTATTGAGTTCGACATTAATATTAAGACCAAATAAGTTTTATGAAAGTTCTATTCGAGTTCTGTTATTAATCCTGAGTAGCAAGTTGTTTCTCAGAGATCGAATAGAACTTTCGCAGAACTTAAATATTAACTTTGAAATTTGAATTATTCTGTGAAACAACTTACTCAAAAATGAGCAATATATTCGAATTTGACAAAGTGGTATTCGAAAGGTAGTAGGCATACAAAGTTTTCGAATAGAATACAAGAATTTCGGTGTTCAAAGACAATGATTAAGAATGAACCTGAACCCATGCTCAATTTTAAGCATGCGAACATAGTGCAAGTATTTAATTGATTGATGGTTTGAATCATGCAGTTAGAAATGTAAAAAGGGAAAACATGAAAATGGAACGCCAAACTTCTACGTTATCATTCATTTGCAATTGTACATATTTTGTGAATACGTACTTAATTTTGTTGATTATATCTCTAGTATTTCTATGAGCAGTCGATCTCGCGTAGCGTTGATTATTCTGATTTGACAGCTCGTAACGCTCATGCGAACTCTGGCGGATTAAAAAGGTCTTATCCAACACGGCTACCATCTTGGCAGGATTGACCGGACACAGAAAATACAAACAAATTTACAGACAGACAAAATGCAAAGCATTTAATACAGAACTTCGCTACACTTGAGTGACTCCCGATACTAATCTCTGGACCCAGAGTTCCTACGTTAAAAATCTGGCTTAACGAAATTATTATATCTTCTTTCCAATTTAAAAGATTAAAAAATTGTTTCCGCTTCGTTCTAAGAGGAAGAAACTGTTTTCTACCTGGTGAGAAACCATCATTCAGGGCAAAAGGTTTTCCTGGAGAGTCCCCGAATCCGCTTAATTAATAATAATAATTGGATAATTTGTACAGCGCTTTTTTTGAGAAAAAGTGTAAAGGTTTAAAAAAATCAACTGAAGGGCTATTAACTATTGAAGTAACTATTTGCCTAGTTTGCGAATAGGGTCACTTTACGTATGAAAAGCTAATAACGACCCAAATTACAATAAACGGTTTTCACATTGATGTACAATACCGTTTTAAGTTAGAAATTTGGTCAAAATGGTTGTAAGTTCCGACATTCTCCAAACCAAAGGAAGCACTCTGGATGTGGTTTGGCGCTCCGCTTCTAAAGTGCATTATAGTTTGATGCAATTTCGTATCGGTTCCTTTCCATGGTGTGCGAGATCGAATGAGAGACATTGTACGAGTATAATATGATATACGAGCGTTATTAACTTTAACGTTACTCTACGTGCCTCATTTTAACGCTCGTTCGTTGGGAACAAGAATCAGATGAACTGTAGGGGCTTTCAACAGAAATTTAATTAAACATCATCCTTTTCAATATACTTTGTTATTTTTTTAAGTAAGTTCAGATTTATCTCACATATAAATGTCTGGCTTAGAAAATAAATTGCAGAAAGGTTTCTCACATAGTTAAGCTTAAGGATTTTCAGATGCAGTTCCACTGTTGCCGGAACGTGACTGGGGGATTGTGCGATATATCACACTCTAATAAAAAAACAAACGATGAAGATAGATCACCAACGGTAATGTTAGACTGGTACTTTCTTCGTCGTCCGTATCGAGGTGTCTTATAAATACTCGTAAAGCTGCCCTGAAGGAAACTCTGAAATTCTTTCAAGAAAAGATTCCCCGTAATGTACGTACGCGTATAAGTGCTGGAACAAGGGGAACTTTATTAAACTAAGGAAATGATTTTGCCACATCACAACAAGTAAGATAAAGTGATATAAAATATGCATCGACCCTTTTAAATTTATTTTTGCACATCAGATCAGTTCATCGCCAAATATTTAACCGGAGAATTGAAGTGTTTTATATCAAACATTTTTTTTATTTTTTATTATTATTAAGTTAAAAGAAACATAATATTTCGCTTTCTTAACTAAAATACAGAGCATATATAGTGCAGCAGTAAGAAGTAATATTTTTAATTTTGTTCCAACATTTTGAGTTTAAATAGTTTTTTTTTTAATGTTTTTATATTATTTTCCGTTTTTAGGTTATCTGGAAGGAGATTATATATATGAACTCCCTCGTGACCAATACTTCTCTTGCCACTTTCAGTCTTGACAGTATTTGTGTACAATTTATTGTGTTGTCTAGTATAATTTTCGTGTACTTGTGATGTTTTTATAAATGTTGTGTTTGTGTGTATAAGTCCATTTTGTATTTTGTAGATTAAAAGACATATGTTATATTCGTACAATGTTCTTATTTTCAAAAGGTTCATTTCCTGGTATAGTTTTTTGTGGGAGTGTCTGGGTTATAGGTGAAGAGTTTTTTAATAACTTTGTTCTGTATTATTTGTAAGTCGTTTAAGTACGTAATGTATGTGTTTCCCCATATTTCTATTAAATAATTTAGGTGAGACGGGATTAAGCTAAAGTATAAGCCCCTCTTTACCCCTGTTGGTAGAAGATGAGCAATTCTACCAAATACACCAATTAATGGGATGATTTTTGTTTTCAGTTTTTCTACGTGTTGTTTAAATGTTTATCAATATATAAGGCAGGTATTTTTCGCTATCTAGGATATGTAGGTCTCTTTCTTCTATTTGTAATGGTTTATGCGATGGTATTATTCTTTTAGGAGAGCTTAATATCATTGTTTCAGAGCTTAAAAACATACACTTCACTACCGGACACTTCATATTTTAGATGCGCACGTGCTACACCAAATAAAAAAAACATGGATTTGAATACCAGATAAACCAAAGAAGTTCTTCGCCAAATTTTAACATGTAATTTGTATTCTTTCAATAAACCTCGACATTGTCAAACGAGGTCCGAGAGAGAAAAGGAAGGCATTGCCGGTGTTACCTATTAAAGCGCACGTGTCCTTGGAACATTACACTATTTGCTAGGCGATTTCAATTTGGGAGGCGGGTGCGGTTACCGCCGAATCGGGAAACATCTATTGAATAACCAACACCCCTGCCGTAGGTATCACCCCAAGTGGTTCACTACGTTTGGTGCATTGGGGTGCCCGGGTTCATTGAGTGAGGTTTGTCTAGGTTTGCGGCGGATGCGTTTACCAACCCACTGCGTGGCGAGCCGGATCGATAGATGGATCGAGGAGGACCTTTAGAACTTTCCAGCCCGATTCTCTCGACCCATCGTCATGCACCGCAGTGGGAGGGATGGATTCATACAGCCATCGCTGCTGGACACATCGACCCTCAGATTCCTACCCACCTCTCGTACCTTTGTTCCTTCCCAGAACTTTCTCACGTGTACGTGCAGATACCATAAAATATTAAAGGAAGCACGATTTGCATACCAGATCACTTCTTCGACCTTCGACCTTCCAACGAGATTCTAGAGCGAGAAGAAGCCGGCACCTATCTACCTAACAGAAAGGTTTTACTCACCATCCGAAGTCCGTGGGCAGGCTGGTGAGCGACATGTCGTTAAGGCCGAGCACCGTGAGCGCACGCAACTGGCTGAAGCCCTGCGGCAGGCGCGGGATGGGGTTGCTGCTGAAGTCCGCCACCTGCAGCGCGCGCAGGTGCTTGATGTCCTCCGGGATGTCGGGGATGTCTGCAAACAAACAAACAAACAATGATTAGTCACCTTCACAATTAATAATGGGGACAAGTAATGCCATAAGCAAAACATTATAAGAAGAAATGCCACGATCAAGTAAATCAGTCGGGCCATGTCAAAAGTCAGAATAACGGATTAGTATGTAAGAGATGATTTATGGGAGTGAATGAGGCAAGGAGTTTGTGCCAATGAGGTAAGGAATGAGTTGTTTGGCGGTCCGTCCTCTCTGCCCTCTGCGGAGAAAAAATGGAGATCTTCAACAAATGACAAAAAAATTCTACAAAAAAACAAGAGAGATTAGTCACAGTTCACAGTTGATAATGGCGATGAAAGCCGAAACGGTGGCAACGCAATAAGCAGTAGAAATAGTTAAATGGATAACAAATTTAGGTATGACCGGGATATTGATGATGTTTAGTCATAATAATACGAAGGTGTAGCGGCGGTAATTTCATAAAATCCACAATTTTTATACAGTAAACACAATTAGTCATTTTTTGGAGTAGGTACAATCGCAATTGTACTGAATTCGCAATTTGTATGATAAGTTCAATAATAGTAAGACAATACAAAACTTCAACAATAACTTTATGGGTGCTTTAATAATAACCCAAAGGAATTTAAACGCTACCTCAACCGCTCGTTAAATAAGCCTTTTGACAAAAGAGTTACGATTCTATTCACTCTGGATTAGCTGAAAGTATTTCAGCCCTGCCAGAGATTTTTCCTTTAAAATGTGCGGGTAGAGCCGGGAGGCAACTTAACTTTCTCGAGTTACCACATGACCTTATATTCATCTGTAAACCTGAGCGGCGGGGTTCAAACTCTAACCAATAGCATCCTCGCCCCTTATTAGTAATGGTACTGACACACTTGCTCATTAACAAGCCGGCTTATGAGCATGCTCATTAATGAATATGCTCATGTCAAATAGTCAACTGTACACATTTGCTCCTTAATAAGCAAGCTTGGTTTGAGCTTTCCCATGAATGAGCATGCTCAAAGCCAACAATTGAACACACATGCTTATGTCAAATAAATATCAAATTGCCAAGAACCAAACAAAATAATCTTACTACTTGCAACGCAATTATTTAAGAATCTTTTGATGAAAGAAAATAAAACGGTTGATTTGGTTCCAAAATGTCAACAAATCCGAAAACGACTGAATAATAAAAAATAAATGTTAATTTCAAAGAATGTGGTTTCATTTTGGAGGTAAAGGAACTTTTGGGAATTTGGAAATATATTGCGGGTATTTAGCGACCTTGTGTTCCAAATATATTCGTGATTCCCATAATAAATCACGAAAAACAAGGTTTTTCGTGATTCTGTGACCCCAGCGGGTTATTTTAACATTTTTGCAAAGAATGCGCAGGCGCGAACTGAGATCGGATTGAAATGAGCATAGCCTGTTCACACATGCCTAGAGGCTTCCTCCTTCCACCTGATTATCCAATGAGCATCCAATCCAACGGCTGTTGATTTGTGAGCATGCTCATTTGGCTTCAAATGAGCATGCTCAATACTAGCAACGTCACTGACACACATGCTACTAGGTAGCAATTGCTACCACATAGCATACTCTTGGGCTTCAAATGGGAAATGAGCAAGTGTGTCCGTAGCACAAAGGACGATAATTATCGTCCAATCGGATTATAATCCAATGAGCATCCAATCCAATGGCTGTTGATTTGTAAGCATGCTCATTTGGCTTCAAATGAGCATGCTCTACTTTTCTACTTTTGTTATTCTCATCTTCTACTTTTGATATTCGGCGGTACATCCTCTCTGCACATCCCTTCGGGATCACTTAGTTATTATATTTTGTGTAATTAGATACACGGTATTTTTCCTAACCGACTGCACATTGTGTATAAGCAATTGTATCAATTGTCGGCGGATCAAATGCCATGGAACCGCTAAATCAATGAGAGCCAGACAGGAAAACCAATACTGAAAGAAAGTAGTGAGACATAATTTGAATTCCATTTGACTTTTTTTTTAAATAGCTCCACACAGGAGGCCCGGAGGAAAAATCCCTCTGGGCCTATATCAACTTTGGGGATGCTGTGTGGAAGGTATTTTTAGAGAAAGGAAGTTCAGAGAAGGAAAAAGGTGTGAGAAGTGGGGGGTCCAGGAGTGACGGACGTATGAATCCAAGGTGCAAGGTGATGGGTCGTGAGAGTCCAGTTGAAGAGGTCTAGGTTAGGTCTTTCAACCAGTCTCTCCCGATCCGGCTCGCCACGCCGTAGGTGGCAAACGCATACGCCGCCAAAACCTAGACAACCCCTGCTAAGTCATCAAACGTAGCTAACCACCTGGGGTGGCCTAAGGCAGCCTGTTGGTTATCCAATAAATGGTTCTTGGGGCGGCGGTACCAAAACTTGTTAATTACTAAAATGTTTTCATGATTACTTTTATCGATACGATCGGTAGGTACTAATAATAATAAGATGAAATTTCATGAAAGTTTAAGTACATAACAAGCTACGACATAAATATTATTTATGTCGTATTCATTAAATAATAATTATTATTATTTACAATTCAATATATTTCTAAAATATACGTAATATGGAGAAGGGTGCCAAATTTACTTTTTTTACATTAATCCGTTATGAGTATTTTCATTTTGATTATCGATTTTCAATTTTGTTCAAGCTTCGCTGTTGTATTCTGATCGTTTTATTTATTTTATTTGTTTATTCGTTTTAATAATATTAAGGTGTAATAAATAAAACGATCAGATTACAACAGCGAAGCTTGAACAAAATTGAAAATCGATAATAAAAATGAAAATACTCGTAACGGATTAATGTAAAAAAAGTAAATTTTACACCCTTCTCCATGTTACATGTATTATAGAATCTCGAGAAAATATTAGGAGAAGTGGATGATAAAAGATGCTACGACGTGCAAAATTCTTCGAAGTCTCTCGAAGAGTTACCCAGAAGCCTCTCAAAATAGATTAATATAATTAATAGTGTCCGTATTGCGAAAACACGAATATCGAGCACGAATACTAATCAGATCTTAAAAGTTTAAATAACTCAACATTGAACCTTCAGGCTTAATTGAGTGCTTTTGGGAACTACTCATATTATGGATCTCATAGAAATCGTTGTGTCTCCCTTAAATTCATGGTGAGAAATATGATCTAAAAGAGAAAACACCACGCTCTGTATTCTAATCTAGGAGTTAACCGTAGAAGAATAATTAAAAAAACGAGTGTGCTTTAGACCACACGACTGAAGTAAAACTTTACTGACTTATATCTCCCTCTCAACTTCCGTTCGCCTCTTTTCATAACGCTCTCGTCATGCATTCACCAGCTTACTCCCCAAGTCAAGCGCGCGTAAAGGCCCGACCGTTCGCCTCGCCCGATCACGCTTTTCGTAACGCTCTCGTCACGCATTCACCAGCTTACTCCCCAAGTCAAGCGTGCGTAAAGAAGTTTTACTTCAAAAAGTTACATAAAAGCAAATTAAGAAAATTTTATGATGTTTTGATAATTTTTAATTTTATTTATATATGAAATGACAAAAATTGAGGTTAAAGTAATGTTTATAATATATTTGTTTCAAAATATTTGTATTTTTTAGTTATCATAAATTTTAGTAGAGTATTTCGACAAAAAAAGTAAGGTGATGGATTTTTAAAACTTTTTATTTTATTTTTGCATTAAAAATTTTAATATAATTTTTATAATAATACTGAATTTTATCTTTATTTCTAATAATAAAATTTTGAAGCCTAGTTCACCACCTTTCAAGAACAGTTTCTGATACGGCCGGCGTAGTCCAGCGGTAAGGCTCTTGACTCGCATTCCGAAGGTCGCGGGATCGAATCCCGGCGTGGCAAATAATTTTATTTGTGTATTTCACAATCTATTCATTTAAAATAATATATGGTACATTTGCGGCACGTTCCATCGGTTTCAGTATCGCCCTGGTGTAAGACCACCATTCAGAATTGAAACGTTGCTTGAAATGGCTTTAGCCGTGTTTGGTGACCAGATCTGAATAGCCGGGTACTTCCCCACCTTCCTCTTCCCTATATCCTTCCCCTCCCCACTACCTTCAGCCTCACAACATACCCCAATATAGGATGCCATAGTTTCACTGGCTCCAGACGGGAGCAGTTGGGACTCTTGTGCGATATTCATGTAAAAAAAAACGTTCAGAAATATTCCATTTATTTGGATTTTATCGTAAAGCGGAAATATAAAAACTCTGACAGAATATGTTAGAGGCCTGAAATGGGACGACCATCTTGGTTGCTTTCCCCCGCGTTCATTCGAATAATAACCACATTTAAAAAAATTTGTTAATTAATAAATTCATCCTTATGTAACCCTACAACCCAGAAACGTATATAACAGAGTATCTTAGGAGATCATACACATCATACACACAGAATTTTAATTTGGAACTTTTTGTTTAAATCGTAAGAGTACTAATATAAGAAGTTTCTGACGTAAAAATACAATACAATATACCCAACAACTGTCCTAAACCAATCATCCACTCGTGTCAACTCAATTTAGAAAATCCAGAAACCACATCTAATATTAATTGTACATGTTCGACCCCCAAATCATCAAAAGTAGTTAAATATTTGGGAATAATCATAGACAACCAACTACGTTGGGAAGCTCACATCGATAACACAGTACAAAAACTTCGTAAACTCTGCCATATTTTCTGCTCCCTTAGGTCTATCTTAGATTTACAAACTCTAAGAAGCGTATACTTTGCCCTTTTCCAATCCATAGCAACATACGGTATAGTGGGATGGGGTGGTTGTGCTGAATCCATTATTAGACCAATTATTTTAGTTCAAAAACTAATTCTGAGAATTATATTTAAATGTCAACCTACCCACCCGTCAAATGAACTCTTTGCAAAAATCAGAGTCTTAGATATTCGACAGCTATTTACTAAGATAAGCATATGTTATATATGCCAAAATAATCTACTGGTGGCCCCACAACATCAAGCACACACACGCTTCTTAGCAAACCTGGTTTGCGTGGTCCCTAAAACTCAAACTTCTTTCGCTCAACGACAATTCTGGTATATCGCTCCTCAAATGTATAATGCTTTGAGTGTCGATATAAAGTCACATAATTCTAAATCTCTCTTTAAATCCCGTATCAATCATTGGATATTTGAAAAGGGAAGAGATTTCTTCAAACAACACATGAGAGCTTAATATTACAATAAAAAACAAATAATATTAATATTAATTGAAAAAATATTACAAATTTAATTAATCAATTACTTTAACTTAATATTGCATTTTAAAAAAATCAAACAAAAAATTACTTTCTCTAACACTCTTTCCAATTTCTTTCATAGAACGAATATCAAATATGACTACAAACATGTACTCTCGTGCAGAAGATTACTTACCAAATTTTATTTCAAGAAGAATAATGCTCACCAATGTTTATTTCATCTTCTTTAAATTTTCTTTATTTCTTAGATAACTTGCAATTCTTATATTTTTATCTGTTTTTAGTTTTATTTATCCCTAAATATGTTATTTTTTTCTTTTCTCTTCTTATATTTTATTATCTGTTTATATAAAATTATATTACATGTATGACTACCACAACACGGGCAATAGCCTAGTATGGTAGTCAAAAATGGCCAAAAATGTAACATTTAATCATTTATGAAATAATAAAAAAAAATCACCACGGCTTAGAAATGCCGTAGCGATATTTGCCAAAGCCCTTGGTCCTCCTTTGTCGCATCTCGAGGACGCATTGCCCTGAAGAGGACTTAGGATCCAGGAACAAGCAGAGGAAATGTAAGTAATTGGCCTGCCAAGTGACACGTAGTCTTACAGCACGAGTACAGGGCCAGCACCCAACACCTTGCACGGTGGAGCGCTGTTGACACCGCACTGGCACTTGAAGCTTCGAGATTGTGGATTGTGGCTCCTCGAACTAAGGCTCCATTGTTCCAGGCTTTGAGTGGGCACAACACGCTGTGGATGTGAAGAAGCCATCAAGATACAAAAAGGAACAACAATGCCTCTCGAAGCTCTCGAGAAATAATAATCAGTGATAGATTTGACGCGTCCGTGCACGAAGTAATGAACATCAAAGGAAACTATTTTACTTCAAAGAATGGGAAACAATGGCGACAATTATTAGGATGACGGCCTCCGTGGTCTAGAAATAAGGCTCTCGACTAGCAACCCGAAGGTCACGGGTTCAAATCCCAGCTCGCACAAGTAAATTTTATTGATTAAATTGTGTTAATTCACAAAAAAATATATCATTTCTCTACATCTTATAAATTAAAGTCCTCCGCAGCGTCCGTCTGTCTGTCTGTTCGCGATAAACTCAAAAACTACTGAACGGATTTTCATGCGGTTTTCACCAATAGAGTGATTCATGAGGAAGGTTTGGGTAAATAATTTGTCTAGGAGAATTTCTGTATGTGTTGGACGAGCGGGATAGTAAGCGGGCGGTGTGGATTTGATTTGTAGGCAAAGGAAGGTCACTGTCTACATTTGATTTCGAAAACTCTGTGTAAAGTCGGGCATCGCCAGGGACTTCAGCTAGTAAAATAATATAAGGTATATTTGGGGCACGTTCCAGAGTGGAAGATACTTTCAGTATCGCCCTGGTACAAGACCGCCATTCAGAATTGAAACGTTGCTTGAAATGGCTTTAACCGTGTTTGGTGTCAGGTACTTCTCTACCTTCCTCTTCACCGTCTCCTTTCCCTCTCCACTACCTTCAGCCTCACAACATCCCTTAAATGGGGATGCCTTAATTATCACTATCTCCAGACAGCTGGGAGCAGATGAGACTCTTGTTCCGTATTCACATAAAAAAATATTGACGAAAAATTTTAGCAGCTTGATTAAAAAAATATTCACGAAAAAACGCAGCGTCAATAATACGCTTACGCTACGCCCAGTCAGTAATATAATTGACTGAGCGTAGCGAAGCCCTATTTTAACTCGACCGTTTGGCATTTCCTCGGTCTGTAAATTTGTTTCTTACGTTCCGTTTCCGGTTCAAGATGGTGGCCGTGTTGGATACCACCTTTTTATACCGCCAGGGTTCGCATGAGCGTGGATTGGAAAACGAGCTATCAAATCGGAATAATCGATATTATGGTGACTAGTTGCTTGAATCAAGTTTGAAAAAAGAATCACAGCAAACAGCATGGTTCATGTGTTGTTTGCAGTGATGACAATTGAAATCGTAGATATGAAAATAGAGATGAAAATAGCGATCGCGTAAAGCGAAAAATGTTGACTTTGGTCTCTGATTGGAATCGGGCTGAAAAAGGGATGGTGTAAAACCTGCGTAACTTTATACAACTAATATATAAGATTATAACTAACTAGCAGACCCGGACACATGTTGCTGTGGCAAACGAAACACAACGCCACGCCATTACCCACCTTTATAACAAACGCCATCTGTTAAATCAAATCCACACCGTCCGCTTGCCAGCACGCTGCCCGCCTGTTCCCTTCATTTATATATTTTAACCGATTTTCACAAAACCTTGGAAAATTACAAATCTAAAAACCTTCCTCATGCATCACTCTCTGTAGGTGAAAACCGCATGAAAATCTGTTGCGTAGGATACGATGTTAGATTTTCACGGCCAAAAGTAATTTTGTTATTAGTTTTTGGGGTATTATGCCGTGTTGCGCTACCTCCTTCTTTAGCCAACGTTTCGGACAGCGTTGCAGTGTCCATCATCAGGACAGATGTGTAATAGTTAGGGGTGATGTTTGTACTTATCTACTTAGGAGCGATACCGTGTCGCCAGCTCCACTCTTCTACGTGTACTACAATATACTTCAACATGTTTATTTTTTTTGAGTTTAGCCTTGATGTAACCGTCAATTACCGGATACCATGAACTATTGAGCTTAGCTCCGTCGTCTTTATTAATATTTATAGGATTTTTGTGAATTTCAATTGCCTCCGTAATCAGGCGTGCTCTATGAGTTTTGGGTCTTCAAAGGACCTCAGGGACAACGATTTGTCAGGGTGGCCAAGTTTACAGGCACGAAAGTGTTCTGATATCCTTTTGGAGATCGTCCGCTCTGTTTGGCCTACATAAACCTTGTCACATCCAGAACAGCTGAGTTTGTACACTCCATCTGTTTCCAGAGGAAACTTGATCTTGGCAGGCCTCAAAAAGTCTCGTATTTTTGTCGTGGTTTCGAAGACAGTCTTGATGCTTTCTTTTTTCAATAGCCTGGCAATTATGTCTGTCACATTGTGAACGTAAGGCAGGAAAGCACAGCCCTTTGACTCTTGTTCAATTCTGTCTTCGTTTGGTGCAGATGATGGACACTGCAACGCTGTGCGAAATGTTGGCTAAAGAAGGAGGTAGCGCAACACGGCATAATACCCCAAAAACTAATAACAAAAATCAGTTGCGTAGTTTAAAAGATCTAAGCGCACAGACAGAGGGAGCGACTTCATTTTATACTATGTAAAGCTGTAAAGATAATAGGATTGCAAACCCCAATTAGAACATAACTGTATACCCAACTAACTTTCAATACAACTACTACTGTTTGTAAAATCACACTCAACACATAACATCTATGATGCGAGGTAAAGCGATTGTTTTTCCCGGCTGCCAACTGTTGGTTGGTAGGTCGGTTGCGACGGATGCAGACTGGGAGGATGGGGAGTGTTATTTATTTGTACTAGAAGGGGTAACGACTCGCCCGCCGTAAACATATCAGGAATAAGCGGTCATAACCCTTTACATAATTCTACGCGGTACAACATCTACTAGGCCACGCGAGGCGGATACCAGGGGTTTATGCCGAGTTGAATGAAGTGCTTTATTTATAAGCACACTCAAAATTCCTGCTCATTTCAATGGGTTAAAAGGAAGTGAACTTAAAGGTTATTCGTATGAATAACAGGTTCACAACCCGTGGGTCGCAATCTCATAGATGTGATCTGGGGGTCGCTTACTAGATACTAAATCAAATTTCAGTGATAAGGGGTCGTCCATTAATCACGTGAGGCTCGAAAGGGGGGGGGGTTCGGAAAAAATCACGAAATATCACCCCCGGGGGGGGGGGGGGTGTAATGAAATATCACGTGTATTTATTTTTCGTGATAATATTCAGAAAATTTCAAAATACTTTGTACTAAAAAAAATACACGTGATTTTGGGGGGGGGGGGGTTAGTCTAAAACCTCACCACAAATCACCACGGGGGGGGGGGGGGGGGTTAAAAAGTTGCTAAAAAAATATCATGTGATTAATGGACGACCCCTAATCTGTTTTTTGTACTAAAAACTCACTAACGTAAGAGTTATGGACACAGCTTTTTTTGTTTGTAATTTCCGATTTATAAAATCCGAGGTCAACATAATTATTTTCCCCCCGAAACTCAATTTCAAAAATAAGAGAACATGGTATGCCTACAATACATGATATCTTTTTTCAGCCCGATTCCAATTAGAGACCAAAGTCAACATTTTTCGCTTTATGCGGTCGCTATTTTCATATCTATCATAGGGAAAAAAATATCTTTTTTGGGAAGAATTCGGCAAAAACTATCTAGTAAAACTGCAATCACTAACTACAAATCAATTATTGCTCAACATTTTAACTATTGCTCAACGATCCTTTTCCTGTGTAACGAACGAGAACAAAATAAATTTCAAATTCTCCAAAACAGGGCAATGAGAATAATAGTTCGGCGAAATAAATTTACAAAAGTAAACAAAATGTTAAAGGAACTGAATTGGTTAACCGTGAAACAGATGCTGACCTTGAGTACGATGATATTTATCCATAAAATAATAAACAACATTTTACCAAAATACTTCTCAAATAAAATTATATTCAACAAGGACATTCACAGACATAACACAAGGACGTGCAAGGAAATCAGGCTTCAAAAAAAAGACAAGGCGAATACGCAGAACAGTTTACTGTACAAAGGAATGAAGTTATATAACACGCTACTAGAAACATTAAAGTTCACACCAATTGGTAAGTTCAAGATGTATTGTAGGAGCTACATAAAATTTAGTTTGCAATATGAAATATTATAATTGATTAGAAATTTTGTAAACTTAAATGTAAAAATTACTAAAATAAAAATTCATAAAAAAATATATCTACGATTTCAATTCGAAACAACACATGAACCATGCTGTTTGCTGTGATGCCAACTGAAATCGTAGATATAAAAATAAAGATGAAAATAGCGATCGCGTAAAGCGAAAAATGTGGACTCTGGTCTCTAATTGGAATCGGGATGAAAAAAGATGTCGTGTATTGTAGGCATTATTGTTTGCTCCATATTTTGATATTTATTTTCAATAATAAGATTGTTAAAATATGGTATACATGAATTCGTGGAATCGGGTTCATGGGGTGAGGTTTGTCTAGGTCTTGGCGGTGGATGCGTTTACCCACCAAGTGCGTATCGTGAAAGACTGGTTGAATAGAGACACTTTTGAACTCTCCAGCCGGACTCATCGCCTTGAACCGCACTGGGATTCGCACGTCTGTCACTCCTGATTAACATTAACCCCCAGTTTCCAACCCCTCATACCTTTTTCCTTCCAAGAATATTTTTTCCTCAGGGCCTCCTGTAGCTGATGGAGCTAATGTAAAAAAAAATAATAATTTAGGACTGTCGAATATAATCCATAAATTTTCCTTTTAGAAACATCCATGGTAGTTACCGAGATATAACTTCAATCCTCGCATAAATATGTCCAAGATAGAATGATTCCCCGACAAATAAATTTTCAATATATTGGTTAACAAACAAAAAAAAAAAGACAAATTATAAATATATTTAACATCTATAGGGGTCGATCTTGAAAAACCTTGAGAACCTGTGCATTCTATATTCCTGTAAGAAACGAGTAGGCCAGAAATCTCGAGGGTTGACGTAAGCATCAAATTAAAATCCACAGAATGGGGTTTCATGTTATTATGATAAGGGATTACGCTCTCAAACATCGGAGGTCACAAATCAAAAGAGTTGAGAAACAGAAAATAATCCCACTTGAAAGGGTCTCTGCGGAGAAAGAAATGAATTATTAAAAAACCCTATTACAAGTAAAATTCCGATTCTAAATGGATCTCTTATCCAGTACGGTATTGCGAAACTGTGTAACTATGTAGAACAAAATTACTATAATTGACATATAAGAGTGGAAGATACACTTAGATAGCCCACCATTCAGAATTGAAACGTTGCTTGAAATAGCTTCAGCTACGTTTGATGACTTTTAAAAAAAATATGTTTATTCAGTTGTTAATTGTACAATATTTTATCTTACTTAAATCTTACAAAACTGATTAATCAGTTTGATTGTAAGAAATTTCTCATTTAAATTAAATTAAATTAAATGTTTAAGATAAGTACTAAAATAAATAATCAAAAATAAAAAAAAATTGAAAAAATATTTTGGTGCGTAATACACAATAATCAATATATATTATAAAAGAAAGTCCAAAAAAACGTGCGGATCGCAAAAACTCAGAAACGAGTGCCGGTACGACCAAGAGATTTATATGGTATGGTAGATCTCTATCCCCCCTAGGGAATAAGGGTATTCGTTTTTACCTAAAGGGTTTGCTTTTGAAGATATAAGGGCTGAAAGTTCTAAGAAATTTCAAGAAAAGTCTGGAAGATTCCGGAAACTTCTAGAAAATTCGATAAAACTCTGGAATGTTCTAGAAGAAACGGAGGAGTACGTCAGCGAGTCTAGAAGGTTCCGGAAAGTTCAAGAAGGTTTGATAAAGCTGTAGAAAGTTTTGAAAGGAGTGGTGGTGTGTGTCTAGAAGGTTCCGGAAAATTCTAGAAGGTTTCATAAAGCTGTAGGAAGTCCTAGAAGGTTCGATAGGGCTGTACAAAGTTCTGGAAGGAGTGGCGGAGTATGTCGATAAGTCTAGATGGTTCCGGAAAGTTCTAGAAGGTACGAAAAAGCCGTGAAAGTTCTGGAAGGAGTGGCGGAGTAGGTCGGTGAGTCTAGAAGGATCTGATGGTTCACAAATGCTTAGAAAATTGTGGATGGAGAAAGTTCTAGAAGCTTTCAAAAATAAATGACGGTAAGTCTAGAAGATTCGGAAAGTTCTAGAAGGTTCGATAGAGCTATACAAAGTTCTGAAAGGAGTGGAGGAGTGTGTCGGTGTGTCTAGAAGGTTCCGGAAAATTCTAGAAGGTTCCATAAAGCTGTGGAAGTTCTAGAAGGTTCTATAGAGCTGTACAAAGTTCAGGAAGTAGTGGCGGAGTATGTCGGTGAGTCTAGATTATTCCGGAAAGTTCTAGAAGGTTTGATAAAACTGTAAAAAGTTGTAGAAGGTTACATAAGGCTGTATAAAGTTCTGAAAGGAGTGGAGGAGTGAGTCGGTGTGTGTAGAAGGTTCCGGAAAATTCTTGAGGATTTCACAAAGCTGTAGAAAGTTCTAGAAAGTTCGATAAAGCTATACAAAGTTCTGGAAGGAGTGGCGGAGTAAGTCGGTAAGTCTAGAAGGTTCCGGTAAGTTCTAGAAGGTTCGATAAAGTTGTACAAAGTTCTGAAATGAATGTTGGAATATGTCAGTGGGTTTAGAAGTTTCCGGAAAGTTCTAGAAGGTTCGATAAAACTGTAGAAAGTTCTGGAAGGTTCCGTAAAGCTTTACAAAGTTCTGGAAGGAGTGGCGGAGTATGTCGGTAAGTCTAGATGGTTCCGGAAAGTTCTAGAAGGTTCGATAAAGCTGTACAAAGTTCTGGAAGGAATGGTGGAATATGTCAGTGAGTTTAGAAGTTTCCGGAAAGTTCTAAAAGGTTCGATAAAACTGTAGAAAGTTCTGGAAGGTTCCGTAAAGCTTTACAAAGTTCTGGAAGGAGTGGCGGAGTAATTCGGTGAGTCTAGAAGGTTCCGGAAAGTTCTAGAATAATGGTTAATAAAAGGTTCGATAAAGTTGTACAAAGTTCTGAAAGGAATGGTGGAATATATCGGTGGGTTTAGAAGTTTCCGGAAAGTACTAGAAGGTTCCGTAATGCTGTAGAAAGTTCTGATAGGAGTGGAGGAGTGTGTCGGTGTATCTAGAAGGTACCGAAAAATTCTAGAAGGTTCCATAAAGCTGAAGGAAGTCCTAGAAGGTTCGATAGGGCTGTACAAAGTTCTGAAAGGAGTGGCGGAGTATGCCGGTGACTATAGAAGGTTACGAAAAGATCTATAAGGTTCGATAGGGCTATAGAAAATTCCGGTAGGAGTGGCGGAGAATGTCGGTGAGCCTAGAAGGTTCCGAAAAGTTCTACAAGGTTCGAAAAAGCTGTAGAAAGTTCTAGAAGGAGTAGCGGAGTATGTCGGTGAGTCTAGAAGATTCCGGAAAATTCCAGAGGATTCCATAAAGTTTCATAAGGTACGATAAAGCTGCAAAAAGTTCTGAAAGGAGTGGTAGAATATGTCGGTGGATCTAGAAGGTTCCGGAAAGCTCTAAAACGTTCGATAAAGCTGCAAAAAGTTCTGGAAGGAGTGGCGTGAGTCTAGAAGTTTCCGAAAAGTTCTTCAAGGTTCGATAAAGCTATAGAAAAATCTATAAGGAGTGGTGAAGTATGTCGGTGAGTCTAGAAGATTCCTAAAACTTCTAGAAATTTCAATAAAGCTGTAGAAAGTTCGGGAAGGAGTGGCGGAGTACGTCGGTGAGTCTAGAAGGTTCCGAAAAGTTCTAGAAGGTTCTATAAGGCTCCAGAAAGTTCTGGAAGGAGCGATGGAGTATGTCGGTGAGTCTAGATGGTTCTAGATAGTTCTGGAAGATTCCCTTATGCTCTAGGATGTTATGGAAGGAGAAAGTTCAAGAAGCTTTCAGAAATGAGTGGCGGAGAGTGTCAGTGAGTCTAGAAGGTTCTGGAAAGTTCTAGAAGTTTGGATTATATTATTAAATAAACAATTTGCATGCCGCTAAAACTCAAAGACGAGTCCCGGTACGATAACGGGGGTATATTGTGTGGTAGCCCTCTATCCTCAGTCCATGAAGATAGTTCCTGTTCTTACCTGAAGGGCGTGCTTTTAAAGATATAAGAGCTGGAAGTTTCACTCCGTTGAAATTTCTAGAACAGTTCAAAAAATTCTAGAGTATTCTTGAGCATTCCACCACATTCCAGAACATCTCGGAACATTCTGTAATGTTCGGGAATAGGATGGAACGTTCAGGAACATACCGGAACAGTTCAGATCATTGTGGAACATTCCAGAACACTTCTGAATGTTGTGGAATGATCTGGAACCTTATTCTGGAACATTTGAATTTTTTTTATATGGGACTACCCATATGGGGTATATAAAGCAAGATCCGTCGTGAATTCGAACGTCAATTCAATCTCACATCAACTCCATGAGCGATGCCGGACACCCCAGTCAGAGTATTTGAGAGCATTCCACAACGTTCCAGAACATTCCGGAACCTTCTGGAAAATTGTGAAATGTTCGAGAATAGAGAATTGGGAACATCAATGTGAAACATTCCAGAACATTCTCGAATGTTTTCCTGAGCGAAGCCGGGTAACCCAGCTAGTTACTTAATAATATAATACTTAATATTAAAATAATACTTAACTGATTATTATAATGCTTATGAACATAATGTAAGATAGTAATTTAATGTATTTATTATTATTAACAATGGTTAAAAGATCTAGTAGGTATTCGTTCACAATATTATTTGTTTTTCATAGATCTAGGTATTTGTCCACAATATGTATTACTTCTTTTCATGTTCTACGGAGGTAGAATGATTTAACTTTTGTTTTGATTTTTGAATAAAATGTCTCATTTTTAATATTTTCAGATAATGCGTTAAATATTTCCGGAATTTAATGCCTTTTGGTTCTATCACCGTAAACATTTTGAGATAAATAATTAATAATAAACATTTGTGCTTCTCTTTGCCCAGTAGGGTAGTTGTGGTTTACACTAGATCTGGATAGCCAGATAGTTCCCCACTTTCCTCTTCCCCACCTTTTTCGCTTCATTAGCCTCACAAAATAGGTAGTTTATCTCATGTGTACGACTGTTTTGTTTGATGCCTGAACGAAATTTGGAATTTTTCAAAAGTATTTTGAATGTTCTAGGTATATATTTCTTATTTTTGAAGGTGTCTTAAAAACAAATGCCATTTATAAAAACTGAAAATGGAAAAAAAAATTCTTACCAAAATGTAGAGAAATTTAAAAAAACATCAAAATTTATAAAACACAGTCCTTTTATCTTATTTATTTTTTTACGTGAGCTCCACACAGGAGGCCTTGAGGAAAATAATTTCCCTGAGGGCCTATGTCATCCTTGGGGATGCTGTGTGGAGGGTCTTTTTTAGGGAAAGGAATGAGAGGAGAGTTCTGGGAAGGAAAAGGGTTTAAGGGGTGGGTAGGAATCTTGGGTTCAGTGTGTCATCCACCTCTAAGACCTAGACAGACCTCACCCCATGTACCCGGACACCCCTGCTAAATCACCAAACGTAGCGAACCACTTGGGGTGACCTATGGCAGAGGTGTTGGTTATCCAATAAGGGTTCCCGGGGTGGCGGTACCCATTCTTGCCTCCCAAATTGGGTTTTATGTAATAAATTTGGAAGGAAACTGTCACTTCACTATTTCCTCAAGCATACAATAAAAAAATAATAAAAATTATCGAAGTTTGCTTAAATGAAAAAAAAAAACTTAAAAATAAACCGACATTTAAAACGGATTTCTTGCGTCTCTAAAGACGTTAATTTCTTTGATACGTTTACGAACACATGTAAGTATTAGAAATTAATTTTTAAAAAAAATACCACTTTCAAAAAATTCTCAAAAAATAAAGATCCTTTAATGTAAATTTGAATTTTCATGTATATAAAATAATTTTCTGACAATTCAACTTTCAAAGGATTAATGTGCTTATAACTTGACTAAAACTTATGAAAAACCACAAAAAAACACGGTAAATATATCAATTATATGAATAGAATAGTGAATTGGTCACTATAATAGAAATCATTCATTAAAATCGCACTATTTACCATTTTTTTTTGTTTTACTGTTTTTTTCTGCGCGGTCCGCTGAGTAAAAATGCGCAGGCGCGCCAATAACGCCCCTGGCGGAAAAGCATTTATACAAATAAATTATGGCCATTTACAATGTTGCCAGATGTAAAATGCATTTTAAAGCGTGACAGCGGAAGAAAGCTTATTAGTAACAGTTCGTGTTTTAGCGTATACGGGGTTTATTAATTTTTTGCAGCAACACAGGTTATCGGCCGTGAAAGGTTTTTTTTAGTAAGGCTGATAGAGAATAACGAATTGATTACTGTTTGGTTTTCACAATTAGCTGGCTCACAGGTTGGACTTTTTTCCAGTCGAAAAACGTCCAACACTACAAACCAAAAGCAGGGTAATATACATTTGAATACATTCACGGTTACACATCTTTCGAATACGTAGGGGACGGATTACAGCTATTGAAATATAAGGAGATATGCCATGATTTCCGCCCGATTGTCAGCGGAATTAAGGTCTGGTCATAGTTTGAATACGGAATTTAGTTGATTTTTCGAAGGTGTGTAGTAGTATTGGTTAACATTATAGTTTGAATACGAAAATAATTCGTTCATTTAGTTGATTTTTGTGAGGTGTGCAGTAGTATTGGTTAAAAAAATATAGGCGACACCAGGAAGCACAGTCCCGCCCAGTAAAAACTGCCGATAGCCCATCTCCTTATATTTCAATACCTTTGGGACGGACGTTTGTAGGTTGATACTAGAATGTCCCCGAAATAACAGGGAAATCACATAACACATTCGTTAGAAACGAAAATATTTTACAGCAAAGCGAGTAATCGATTTGCGCGAGGCAGTTGATTATCGTCATTCCGGATTCGATAGCCATTTCCATTGCACAATAAATCGCTCGAAATACTTGTATTATTATCAATCTATTTCGATAGCTTAATCGGCCTGCACTCATAAACGGGGAATAAAGCTATTTGTGGGAACCGGCGCGTGATGAATTCACACGCCGCCATTGAGTTTACGGCCTAACCTCGCCGTATGAAATATTACCTAAATGACGGGTTGCCTATGGAAGCGATATCGGCCGGATAAAGTAATCTGCTGGATAAGGATTAGTTTTCATACAAGTTTACTTAACTTGACTGCTAATTGGTAGTTGCGGGAATATGCTAACAGGTCTCTCTTTAAGGCGCCGCAACCGGGCTCAAAAAGAAGAAGATGGAGAGATATGAAATTACGAATGTTAGAGGAACGCGCTAGTGTTTAAAGCGACAAAATCGATGCGAAAATTGTTAAAATGTTTAATAAAACACGACTCGTTTAAAATAGAGCAAAAATCTCGCGGGGGTTGTCTGAAACAGCATTTAAAGAGACACTGTGAATTTTTTCATACAAATAACTTGTAAAATAACTGAAACAAACGTGTTTATAATAATTTTTGGAGCATACTTTGCGATTTTTTTCTATCGAGGGATTTTTATATAATTTGCGTTTCGGCGCGGGGAATGTTTATATATTACCTTCAAGAATAACATATATTTTTTTAAGAGCTTTAAAGCTTTTTAACGTGTTTAAGGGAGATATGTATGAAATCGGTAGAAATTCGGGTAGCGGCGGCTTAAGAGGAAACACGGTCGCCGAGAAAATTAAATAATACGAACTAGTTGACCCGTACACGCGTTGCTGTGGCTAACGAAACACAACGCCATCTACTAGATAGTGACCTAACTTTTCACTCACACCGCCATCTATTAATTTGCATACAAATCAAATCCACACCGCCCGCTTGCCAGCCCTCTCGTCCACCACATACAGACATTCTCCTTTAATTATATACTTCAACCAATTTACACAAAACCTTCCTCATTAATCACTCTATCCATTGGTGAAAACCGCTTGAAAATTCGTTCAGTAGTTTTTGAGTTTATCGCGAACATACATACAAATGAAATTAATTTCAGTATATCCTGAAAATCTTCTAAAATTTAAAAAAAATCATTTTCAGCTACAACAACATCAATAACTAATGGAGAATGACCTCACTATTAAACCTTTCTTCTGAAATTGACATTTTTCGAATGAACTACAATCATTTCAAGAGCGAAATAAAGGTATTCTTTAGCACCTGTCATTATTAATGTACCTATATAATTAATGTTTTACACTATTAACTAAAAATTGTGAAATGTAATTGGACATACATGTTAACTGTTTTTCACAATAAATAAATAAATAACGTTGTATTTTTCAATCTTAGCACTCTAGCTCACTGAAAACTCACGGACCGCCACTGTACTTAGGGAACGTACTCATACACCGTGACCTGTTTAGGGGGGGGGGGGGTCTTCAAAATACCACGCTTGGTACAAATGAGCGACGGGTTGCTTAGGTTTTTGGTCACAGGGGGAGGGGGTTAAAAATTACAAAAAGGTGGTTCACGTAGTATGGGTACGTTCCCTTACCTGCATAGGTATTTAAAACATTTTATACCTTTTAACTTCACCTGAAATTAAACAAAGTATAAAACTCTTTTGCCATTTGAAAATATTGAACGTTTCAAATTATTAAACTTGAAATATGGTTAAAAACTTACGGCCTTATCTACTATATTGACGGTCGTCGGTGCACATAAATAGTAGTACATTTTACGGCTTCCTACCTTTATACCTAGTTAATATGATTTCATAATATTATGATCACTGAGGAAAGTTACAATATAATATACGAGGGCTATCAGTAAAATAAGGTCTACAAGGTGCAGCAGTCGCGAAAAACGATTTTATGCGCAATCTTTTAACGTTGGCGTGTAGCCTGGTTTCCTCTTGCCAAATCCCCACCACGATGCACCCTCTGTGACGCTTAGTCTCGGCGTGGCAGCCGTTCGCGATGGAGCTTTTACTCGCCAACAATTATTTACAAATAAAATATTTTTTCCTTAAAATGGTTAAATTAATCTTTAAAATAGAAAAAAAAATCAAGAGTCAAATAGCTAATTAAAATTACAAATAATTTTGACATATATATGGAAATATGTCTACATTTTAATTTAGATATAAATATCTATTTATACAGTTAAAATGTATCATTGGTGTGCGATATTAATATTTTTAAAACATCATACCCTGTGACATAACGCACCAAACAAGGAAAAACGATAAAAAGCTCATAACGGCTTACAGTCGACTTCAAATATTGGTAATCGCCGCTTTAGGAAGCTTTAGACATAAAAAGTATGCCTTCCATCGTTTTCAAATATTGCAAGTAAATTGCGTATTTATATTTATTTGTGACTCTTTTTTAAATTTTTAAATTGTGGAAATTATAAAAGAGGTGTACGAACACATTTTTTTTATTATTTTCTTTTACATTAGCTCCACAGAGGAGGCCTTGAGGAAAATAAGTATAGTGCTACACATAAAAAAAGATAAGTACAAAGTTAAGTCAGTGCCCAAAAAACTATGATTTTTTTTATTGTTAAACGTGTTCTGTCCTTTACTTCAAGGCAGGATAGGAGGTAACGTGCATATCTCAGGAATTATCAGATTAAGAAAGGGAATATCTAATAACTCTAAAATTAATCAAAAACTATTATTATATTATTATGGTTAGGTAATCTGAGGTTCAATTTGGGAGGCGGGTTTGGTTACCGCCGCCACGGGAACCATTCATTGGATAACCAAGCCCTCTGAAATTTTTGGGTAACCCCAAGTGGTTCGCTACGTTTGGTGAATTAGAAGGGGTGCCCGCGCGGATGCGACTGCTCACCAACTGTGTGGCGGGCAGGATTTGGAGAGAATGGTTGAGGGAGACCTTTCTACCTTTTCACGAGGACTCTTTTGACCCCTCCCCTAGCACCGAAGTGGAAGGGATGAATTCCGAAAACCGTCCGTCACTCCTGGACACACTGCCTCACAGATTCCTACCTGTCCTTCGTATCTTTTTCCTTTCCAGATCTTCCTCTCCTTATTTACATAGCATCCCCAAAGAAGACCTAGGCCGTGACAGAAGCAGGACCTCCTGTGTGGAGATGATGAAAAAAAAAAACAAAAGTGACGGAATGACATATTTAAATTTTTACTAACAACTTCTTTTCTTCTAAAATATTGTTCCGTTCTGTCATTTCACAATCGACATTTCATTGGAATACTCAGAAAAACGAGACTGCTTTTCTAGGAACCTAAAAGGAAATTCAATTACAAGTTTGCAGTTTTCTCTTCAACTACCTATATACATTCACAATAATTGGTTATACGAAACCAGGAAGCATTGTCAATTTAATGCAAAGGAATAGTGCTAGGTCAAAGGCGTAGAAATGGCACGATTGAGATCTCAATTCTGAGAAGAGTCCACGAGCTAGGATTTCAATTAAAATACTGCAGAGTTTACCATTTCGTAGGAGAATGATAATATCTCAACAGATCGAAGATAACTATACTTCAAAGGGTTACCTATACCCTATACCTACTCAGAATTCATAGAGATTATCTAAACT
Organism: Limnephilus marmoratus; assembly: GCA_917880885.1. Taxonomy (NCBI): domain Eukaryota; kingdom Metazoa; phylum Arthropoda; class Insecta; order Trichoptera; family Limnephilidae; genus Limnephilus; species Limnephilus marmoratus. Next base: position 22,590,545 of record OU862923.1, on the reverse strand, counting down.
GACTAACCCGCCAGTTCTTTGTGCGATTTGATATCGGGGCGTTGTTAACATTCTGTAGATCGCAGTGAAAATTTACATCAAGAAATGTACGTACTAAATTATAATCACAATACTATATAATAAGTAAAAAAAAGGTTTATGCGTTACCTGTATATGAGGGAATATACATACTACCCATTCCTGTATCCATCCTTGTTCTTAACAGGAATGCTCGATCTTAATACGTTAGAAGCCCGCCGAAAAATATTTTTGGGGAAACATTTTTTTAAACTGATCTCCGGTACCGTACTGAATCCACCTATGTTGAAGGAGATCAACCTATATGTCCCTAACGCGTATACTCGTGGGAGATCCCACATACTTTTTTATGCTCCGAAAGCGAGAACTTCTTCCTTTCAGAATGCCCCATTAAATAGAGCAAATCAACTGCTTAACGATTCTGCATTGAACATTGACATCTTCAATGTTACCTATAGAGAGTTCAGTAACTATCTTTTGACATATGTCTCAACATAGTGAAAATGCCCCCTTGGCCTTTTTTTCTCTTGTATTTTGTAATATTCTCCGTAATAATTTGGTGTATAACTGTTTTATGGAGAACCTGAAAAAATAAATAAATAAATAATCGAAAAAAAAATTTTAGACAGGTTCCGTGATCAAAATGGGTAAGGCTACTAGTAATCCGTAGGTCGCGGGTTCAAATCCCAGCGTGCGTTCACAATTTAATAATTAAAAATAATATAAGGTGTATTTGCGGTATGTTCCAGAGTGGAAGATACTCTCAGCATCGCCCTGGTGTAAGACCACCATTCAGAACTGAAACGTTGTTTGAAATGACTTGAAATGACGTGTTTGGTGACCAGATTTTAATAGTAGTCAGGTTTCCTCCTTCATCTCTCCCATCTCCTTCCCCTCCCCACCATCAAGTCACAATCCATTCAGTCTCACAACAAATCCCAATTGGGGGTGCCATAGTCTCACTGACACCAAGCGTTTGGGAGCATTTGAGACTCTTGTGCGGTATTCATAATCAGGTTTATGTAATATCACACCTAAAATTAATTGATTTCTATGAAAAGATAATTAATGTAAATCATTTATTAAGCTTGAGGGTAGTCAAAACTCAAAACCCGTCCGACTTCTAAAATGTGTCAAAAGTTAAGAGGGTATTACCAGAGTAAACCAGAAATATGTCATTTTTATATCAGATTTTAAACGTAATGACTCTTTTCCACAAAAAATTATAAATGGATTTCGAAAGATTGTTCTTTTATCTAGCATTCGCATGTTTTAAATTTTGAGAAAAAAAAATATTTTTAGTATAATAAGGTTATACCATAGGTCGTTGGCAGATTTGTTAAATTTTCAAAAAAGATTTTGAATACAAAACGTTATGGTATAATAATACCACACCCATTTCAATGGAGGCGTCTACTAATATCTACAGGAATTCAAAAAACTGAAAAAATCGAACTAATATCTATGAGAACCAAAGTGTTGACGAATATCTACTGCTCAAACTGTTGACGAATATCTATGAGAACCAAACTGTTGACGAATATCTACAGCACTGGCAGAGGTTGGATTTGCATTTATGTATAGCATATTGGAATAATGTAATATTGCGTATGCAGTTTAAAAAACTCAATTTATGTAAGTACGTATGTAAAAATCCCTAATATCGAACTATTGGATACATTTAGCTGATTAATCCAACCTACGCTCTGTAGATATTAGTTCAACCTACGCTCTGTAGATATTAGTCAACACTCTGAAGTTCGTAGATATTAGTTCAACATATGAGATGTAGATATTCGTCCGACATACAGGCTGTAGATATTAGTATCTAGAGTCATTTCAATTCATATAATCACGCAGTAAAATAAAATAATACATTATCTGGGTATCGCATGTTTTAGAATTTTAATTTTAGTTCAAATAAAATCATTAAAAAATATATACGTACCTACATGTGTTTCTTGACGAAAATTGGTCCGTTTGTGTATTTATTTGCTCACTTCCAAACTAATATATTTCAGATTTTTTTAACATTCTTAATTAACTTAGACATTATTGAAAAATGATAAACACTTATAATCAAAAAATAATTACAACCAGTACATTATTTTTAATAGTTTTATGATCACGCCTTTCATCATTTTTGGATGTAGGTATAAATTAAAGCAAATTTGGAATGAAATAAAATCGATAACTAGTTATAAAGCTGGTACGGAGAATAATTAATCTTTTTCATTGTAACCGCCCTGCACGATCGTAAGAACAACTTTCGACGAAATGTGGATTTTCGGCCGCCGGCTGGTTAAACTCTCTTAAGGGCGTAAAGATCATTGAGGTATATAAAACAATGGTAAAAATAGTGTATTTCATGAAGATAATAATTTCGGTTGTAACTCTTTATGTCTGTCCGTGTAACTCTGGTTTAATGAAATCGGATTTCTTTTGAATTTAAGTGTAATTTTTAAAAATTGAATAGATTGTGTCAATAATAACGCAGACAAGGGATAAAATACCTTCCTATAATAATAATACTTACAATTATATCAATTGTCATTTTCAAATTTCGAATTGATGTATCAAGAATTCAGACTATCCCGTCTGCCCTGGTAAATACGTATTTTTCGTAATTGATTATGGAATACGTAAGAACTGTTTTTTTTCAGTCGTAGGTCAAATCTTTGAAAAAAATACTTTTATATTTAACTCTTCCACATCGTTAAATATGAATTATGACGGTTGGATGGTTGACTGGTCGGACCACCCGCTCTGAAAAGCATTTAAAAAAAATGGTAACAATCAAAGAATTAAAATGTTATTCGACCAAAAACATCGTGTAGCAATTAATTAGCCTTTAAAACAAAGTGAGGCGATTTTTCAGCGGTTTAAATGAACGTAAAGCGAGGGGAGGAGGTGAATGGCTGCAGGCTGCCAGAGACACAATAGTTCCGTACCGCTGATAGATCCGTTGTAGCTGTCTCCCTTCTTTTCGTAAACGACGCGTATAAATAACTGAAAACGATGTTACAACGGAGCTCTCAGTAGCAGGACCGTAACCGAAGTTCCGGGCCGGACCGGAAGCGGAACAACCGAATAATACATGGTTTCATCGCTCACTTAAACACTGGTGGTCTGTGAACGAAATGCTACAAACCTGGTTTAAAAATTGGATATTTTTTTATATGCAAGTTTCCAGCTTCTAGTTCCCGATTATAGGCTGTATTTCGGAAAAGTTAGCAGAGTTTTCAACCTATTGCGAGTATTTATTTGTTTAATTACGTTATTAATGTGGATAAGATATCAAGAGGATGGTGAAATACCCCATGTGTTATAATAATACGTATTTAAATTCCTATCATATTCATACTAAGTAACGTTTGCGAAAGCTTTCAGGAAAAGCATTTCAGTAGGAATCAAAAATAAGGAAAATAAAAAGGTACATGAGAGAGAATCGCAATACAAGAAACACTTGAAACACAGACCTGTGCCACACGCGGCTATCAAAGATGTGACTTGGAGTATTTCGGCATACCTCTCGCCGTACTTTCTCAATGGGTATATATGGCGAGCGATATGCTGAAATAGGCCAAGCCTTATCTTTTATAGCTGTGTGTGGCACCCGTCTTAATCTAGACCAGTGGTAGTTCCCAAACAGATTATGTCCATAGACCCGTTCTCACAGCAAAAATCATTTTAGTAGCATAGGTATAATGTAGTTTTCTATTGGTGATAGAATTTTTAAAATCGGTTAGTGGTTTAGGCATGTTAGTATACATGGATCCTTAATTACTGTCTGTCTATGTTTTAATCTAAAAAAAAATTAAATAACTCTACACAACTGCATTACAGCAAAATTATAAATTTATCTTTGATGTCACCTAAATAGTGAATGGCGGAGAAAATAAATTATTTTGATATTTAAAGAATCCAGTATTTATTGAAATTTATATAACTTTGATTTTGACATATAAAAACGAATTGTTTTTCAATGGGATGGGTGAACCTGATGAGATGATAAGAGCTCATTTACTAGTAGGTATGTTAGGTTGGATGTTTGTGAGTAGGATTCCTAAGTCTCCACGAGCAGCATGTACAGTGACTCATAATGCAGGGTATAAATTTGGTACCTGTTTTTAAAACCAGAATATATGGTATCCTTGTTCAAACATTGGTTTCAGTTTCTCATTTGTGAATAATAAAATAATTTACTCCTGTATTGTTATGGATTCACCTGAGTATCTTGGTTTACTTGACAGGGGATGCCCCAAGTGAAGAACGTCTAATATTTAGCTAAGGTCAGAATGAGGAGATTTTAAGCCCTCAGGCCTCTACGATTTGTCAGAGGTTCAAAATATTTCCGCTTTACAATAAAATCCATATAACTCGAATATTGACAGATGATAAAATATGTTATAATAAATAAAAATAATAAAATACACTCTAAAATTTTATAAATCAGAATAAAGATATATTTTTTTAAATACAAAATTTTGCTGCAAAAAAAAAAGCTTTAAAAATAGCCCACTTTACGTTTTTTTATAACTAAAATTACTGATAACGAAAAAAAAACAAAAACACATTTTATTAAACAAATTTATTACAAACGTTATTGTTATCCCACTATTTTGTCATTCTATGTAAAAAAAGTTAATAAAAAATTCGCAAGGTTTCATAAATTTATTTCAAATTGCGATTCGAAACTTTGATTTCACTAGGGGTTTACATTTTACTTCTTTTGGTTTACATTTTACTTCTTTTGTGACTATTTTTATATATTTAACTATAAAGTGTAGTATTTTCTCCAACACCGTTTTAATCAGATTTTTTACTATGAAAATAAGAGAGACAGACATGTATGAGTTGTTCAAAAAACCGAAAAACTAGACCTAAAGTGTTGATAATAAGCGAGAAAATTTTCATATTGTTTTGACATTTTTAAAGATTTGTAAACTAAAAAAGAAAAAAAGGTTTGCAACAAACACAGATGTTATACTTTACGTTTTGAAAATTTATGTGATAACATTGTAACTTCAAATTCGTACGTGAAATTTGGCAATTAATTCAGGCATATGAGCTGTATTTTTTTAATCGTAAAATTGAGCAGCAAATCATTGTTTTTGCTTTCCAGGAATTCCAACACTGAATCAAAGAGCGCAAGAAATCCATCCACACATGCACCTTTAGATAACCAACGAACTTCTATATTAAACGATTATAATTTTCGAAATTTTCCATTATCATTTATTAGTCATTACTCGTATTTTATGAATCTATCAATAATTACTTCTTCAATCTTCGCAAATTGCGTGGCGTCATTTTAATTAAATGAAAACAAAACACTTCGAAAAACAACACTCATTTAATCAAAATTATTTACACGTTACATAACCAATGATTTCTTCGTCAGGATAAGATTAAAATTAATTATTTCGATTTGATTAAATAAGTGGTATTTTACAAAGTGATTTGTTTTCAATTAACTATCTAATACTTTAGAGCTTAAAATGGGTACCAAAATAATAATGTTGTTATTGTCATTTGTTTTAAAATCTCAAAGGAATATATCAAATCCATCAAATAAAAAGCAACCACAAAGTAACGTTGTTTCACGTTCACATTAGCACCGTAAAGGCACTGAGAATAAACATTAACCAAAATAACTTGTTACCCGCCCACACGTACATTAACCGTAAGTTAAAAACAAAAACTTCATACCAATCCATAATCCATCATAACAATCATAGACCCCTAAACACGCACTTATCCTGAAAATAAACATACGATTGATTTATACGTAAAACATTACAAAACCACAAAAATTTACAATAAAACTGATATTTTAAAACTAAAGTACACACTATATGATTTAAAAAAATTGAAGATTGTGCTCCACAGCACAGGTGATCCCGTGTGGAGGACAACATACAAAATCTTTGTAATATCAATATGTTACTTTATCTTTCACGGCCCCCCTGAAGTTTTCCACTCGCCCACATTAAGTTTATTTTGCCACGGACCACTTCAGCGATCACGAGGACCTCAGGGGGTCCGTAAGAACCACTTTGTGAACCACTGGTCTAGAGACTGGTAGATGATATAAAAAACATGTTATTTGGCGTAAGAATTATTCCTTGGAAATCTACTATCATAGCAAACAAAGGAAACTCGGATGACTGCTGATCGTGATAAAAAATATCACAAAACCAACAAAGACTTTTTCTGGAATTCTGCGAAACAATGCAGCAGTTAGCGACATATTTGCACGTTCTGCTCGGAAGCCATAGAACTCTAGTTAAATGAGGATCTACACGCCAGGAATGCATATTTAAAGTATCAACTAGGTTTACTTAAACAGAGATATTATTACAGTAACTGGTGGGTTTTACAAATTAGGTTAACCGCAGTGGCGGCCATTAGAACCCGACACCAACTTAAAACTTGGCGTAACCAGCTAATTAATACAATAGTAAAAACTAATTACGCTATTACCCTTAGCGTGCCTACTTATAGTAGGCTAAACTAGAAACAATTATAGTAAACTATAAGGGGGTATTTAACTATCCTCCTGATTTCACATCTATACGATAACGAATATTAACAAACAAATTAATACTCGCAACAGGTAAAAACTAACTTTTTTTTACAATAGCTCCACACAGAAGGCTCTGAGGAAAATATTTTCCCTCAGAGCCTATGTCATCTTTAGGGATGCCGTGTAGAAATCGCCAGGGTTTCAAATTCTGGGAAGGATACGGTATGAAGGGTGGACAGGACAGGACAGGACAGGACAGGACAGGACAGGACAGGACAGGACAGGACAGTGAGTCCAGGAGTGACGCACGTCTGTGAATGAAATGAATCCATCCCTCCCACTGGGGTTTAATGCTATGTTCCAAAAGAGTTCTGCTTAAGAGGTCACCAGGTCTCCCTCAACCAGTCTCTTCCGGCATGCCTTGCAGCTGGTGGGCAGACACATCCACCGCCAAGAACTGGAAAAACTTCACCCCGGGTATCCGGGTACACCTGCTAAGTCACCAAACGTAGCGAACCACTTGGGGTGAAGTATGGCAGAGGTGTTTGTTATCCAATAAATGGTTCCCGGGGCGGCCGTACCCATACCTACCTCCCAAATTGAGAAATCTAAATGATACCTATTCTTATTCTTATCGGAATGTTATTCTTATAAATGAATTTGTAAAATTTGTGGGGTGATTTTCTCACGAAGATCGCTATAGAAATCATCCAAACATTATCATTATTACTAGCTGGGTTACCCGGCTTCGCTCAGGAAAACATTCGAGAATGTTCTGGAATGTTTCACATTGATGTTCCCAATTCTCTATTCTCGAACATTTCACAATTTTCCAGAAGGTTCCGGAATGTTCTGGAACGTTGTGGAATGCTCTCAAATACTCTGACTGGGGTGTCCGGCATCGCTCATGGAGTTGATGTGAGATTGAATTGACGTTCGAATTCACGACGGATCTTGCTTTATATACCCCATATGGGTAGTCCCATATAAAAAAAATTCAAATGTTCCAGAATAAGGTTCCAGATCATTCCACAACATTCAGAAGTGTTCTGGAATGTTCCACAATGATCTGAACTGTTCCGGTATGTTCCTGAACGTTCCATCCTATTCCCGAACATTACAGAATGTTCCGAGATGTTCTGGAATGTGGTGGAATGCTCAAGAATACTCTAGAATTTTTTGAACTGTTCTAGAAATTTCAACGGAGTGAAACTTCCAGCTCTTATATCTTTAAAAGCACGCCCTTCAGGTAAGAACAGGAACTATCTTCATGGACTGAGGATAGAGGGCTACCACACAATATACCCCCGTTATCGTACCGGGACTCGTCTTTGAGTTTTAGCGGCATGCAAATTGTTTATTTAATAATATAATCCAAACTTCTAGAACTTTCCAGAACCTTCTAGACTCACTGACACTCTCCGCCACTCATTTCTGAAAGCTTCTTGAACTTTCTCCTTCCATAACATCCTAGAGCATAAGGGAATCTTCCAGAACTATCTAGAACCATCTAGACTCACCGACATACTCCATCGCTCCTTCCAGAACTTTCTGGAGCCTTATAGAACCTTCTAGAACTTTTCGGAACCTTCTAGACTCACCGACGTACTCCGCCACTCCTTCCCGAACTTTCTACAGCTTTATTGAAATTTCTAGAAGTTTTAGGAATCTTCTAGACTCACCGACATACTTCACCACTCCTTATAGATTTTTCTATAGCTTTATCGAACCTTGTAGAACTTTTCGGAAACTTCTAGACTCACGCCACTCCTTCCAGAACTTTTTGCAGCTTTATCGAACGTTTTAGAGCTTTCCGGAACCTTCTAGATCCACCGACATATTCTACCACTCCTTTCAGAACTTTTTGCAGCTTTATCGTACCTTATGAAACTTTATGGAATCCTCTGGAATTTTCCGGAATCTTCTAGACTCACCGACATACTCCGCTACTCCTTCTAGAACTTTCTACAGCTTTTTCGAACCTTGTAGAACTTTTCGGAACCTTCTAGGCTCACCGACATTCTCCGCCACTCCTACCGGAATTTTCTATAGCCCTATCGAACCTTATAGATCTTTTCGTAACCTTCTATAGTCACCGGCATACTCCGCCACTCCTTTCAGAACTTTGTACAGCCCTATCGAACCTTCTAGGACTTCCTTCAGCTTTATGGAACCTTCTAGAATTTTTCGGTACCTTCTAGATACACCGACACACTCCTCCACTCCTATCAGAACTTTCTACAGCATTACGGAACCTTCTAGTACTTTCCGGAAACTTCTAAACCCACCGATATATTCCACCATTCCTTTCAGAACTTTGTACAACTTTATCGAACCTTTTATTAACCATTATTCTAGAACTTTCCGGAACCTTCTAGACTCACCGAATTACTCCGCCACTCCTTCCAGAACTTTGTAAAGCTTTACGGAACCTTCCAGAACTTTCTACAGTTTTATCGAACCTTTTAGAACTTTCCGGAAACTTCTAAACTCACTGACATATTCCACCATTCCTTCCAGAACTTTGTACAGCTTTATCGAACCTTCTAGAACTTTCCGGAACCATCTAGACTTACCGACATACTCCGCCACTCCTTCCAGAACTTTGTAAAGCTTTACGGAACCTTCCAGAACTTTCTACAGTTTTATCGAACCTTCTAGAACTTTCTGGAAACTTCTAAACCCACTGACATATTCCAACATTCATTTCAGAACTTTGTACAACTTTATCGAACCTTCTAGAACTTACCGGAACCTTCTAGACTTACCGACTTACTCCGCCACTCCTTCCAGAACTTTGTATAGCTTTATCGAACTTTCTAGAACTTTCTACAGCTTTGTGAAATCCTCAAGAATTTTCCGGAACCTTCTACACACACCGACTCACTCCTCCACTCCTTTCAGAACTTTATACAGCCTTATGTAACCTTCTACAACTTTTTACAGTTTTATCAAACCTTCTAGAACTTTCCGGAATAATCTAGACTCACCGACATACTCCGCCACTACTTCCTGAACTTTGTACAGCTCTATAGAACCTTCTAGAACTTCCACAGCTTTATGGAACCTTCTAGAATTTTCCGGAACCTTCTAGACACACCGACACACTCCTCCACTCCTTTCAGAACTTTGTATAGCTCTATCGAACCTTCTAGAACTTTCCGAATCTTCTAGACTTACCGTCATTTATTTTTGAAAGCTTCTAGAACTTTCTCCATCCACAATTTTCTAAGCATTTGTGAACCATCAGATCCTTCTAGACTCACCGACCTACTCCGCCACTCCTTCCAGAACTTTCACGGCTTTTTCGTACCTTCTAGAACTTTCCGGAACCATCTAGACTTATCGACATACTCCGCCACTCCTTCCAGAACTTTGTACAGCCCTATCGAACCTTCTAGGACTTCCTACAGCTTTATGAAACCTTCTAGAATTTTCCGGAACCTTCTAGACACACACCACCACTCCTTTCAAAACTTTCTACAGCTTTATCAAACCTTCTTGAACTTTCCGGAACCTTCTAGACTCGCTGACGTACTCCTCCGTTTCTTCTAGAACATTCCAGAGTTTTATCGAATTTTCTAGAAGTTTCCGGAATCTTCCAGACTTTTCTTGAAATTTCTTAGAACTTTCAGCCCTTATATCTTCAAAAGCAAACCCTTTAGGTAAAAACGAATACCCTTATTCCCTAGGGGGGATAGAGATCTACCATACCATATAAATCTCTTGGTCGTACCGGCACTCGTTTCTGAGTTTTTGCGATCCGCACGTTTTTTTGGACTTTCTTTTATAATATATATTGATTATTAGAAATTCTTACCGAGAAATAAGTAAATGTATTAACTTTATTGGAAGAATTGGAGCGTAATTTTCATCAACAAAACAATTTAGTAAATATTTTCTCAGTTTTCGAGACATGCTTGGTTTATCACAGAGTTCGACTACAAAGCACTGCACACTTTTAATCTTTAATGGACATTCTTCCCGGGAGCAATATAAAATATACTTGTTGAGACTTTAAAGTCAACGCTAGGTCGAGACTCGAGACGTGATGCAATTAATAATTCACCCGAGTTACTCCGCAGAACCAAAGGGATCGAGAGCTAAAAGAGCTTCGAGCCCCGAGGGATATTTAATCATTTTGCAAATTAATTAAATTTTTCTATGCGATGTTACGAGTAATAAACACGGTGCAAATAAGTAATAAGACAAACGGCTAACACATATATTAATTTTATTTATTTATTTTCAAGTCTGCCAACTTATTCATTAACAAAAGCTTGTTTGAAGTTCAAACGCGTATCAAAAGTAGGTACCCACCTACGTCAAGCGGACGGGTTTGGCGTCAGATTCACACACAAAACGATATACACGACGTAGTTGACGTACTTTCTGAAAGTGATAGCTGAAATTATTTGGAGTATAAAATGTAAATAAAATTTTGGTCTCCTGCGCAGGTTTCATATTTTTCCTCAAAAAACATTAAAACAATCATTAGCCATTGGTTTGGAAAGATACTCGCCTGAAAGATACTCCATTGGTTTGGAAAGATACTCCCTTTTTATAAACTCTATGTAAACCTTCATGCTTCTTTTTTACAATTCTACTGTAACTTCAAGACTAACTTTATTTATCTTTTTGAAACCGTAACAAAAAATCAACTTGTATTTTTATTTTTTTATTTTTTTTTTTTTTTTATTAACCAATACATATAATATACAATTAACCAAAATATATATAATATATAATATTAGTGGTAACAATACCTCCCTAATTGAGAAATTCTCGTGTTTAGAGAGGGAGCACTATCATATTGACAGTACTATACATACTTAACAGTTGTTACAAATTGAATGTATGTAGATAATTTTTTTTTATACATAATGAATAAGTTGGCATTTTTGTACATAATGGAAAATTTTTATACATAATGAAAATATAAGTTAGCCTTTTTTTTGTACATAATGAAACATAATGTGAATTTTCATACATATAGAAAATATTAGTTGGCATTTTTTGTTCATAATAGAAATATAAGTTGGCACATCGTAACACATACTTAAATCTAGTTAAAAGTAAAATGTTTTTTAAGTTTTTGTTTAAAAAATTCATAATTCCTTTCGGATTGTATATCTTTAGGGAGTTAGTTAAAGAATTTTATGGCTGAGTATGTGTAATGATATTGAGCTGTTGTTGTATTAAGTTTAGGGATTATTATTTGTCCTAAGGTTCTCGGCCTAGTGCTAAATGACTTTGTTGTTAGTTTATCTTTGTGGATTTGAAGTAATGCATTTTTTTGATAAATTTTATTTAGTGGTAATACTTTGAATTCATCGAATAATTTTTGGGTTGGATAGTCTAATTGCTTCTTTAGAATAATTGTATTGAACTTTAGAATAAGTATTGTCACTTTGTTACGGAGGCGTCTACAGGAATTCCAAAAACTGAAAAAATCGGACTAATATCTATGAGAACCAAAGTGATGACGAATATCTACAGCACTGGCAGAGGTTGGATTTGCTATGCAGTTTAAAAAAACTTAATTTATGTATATAAAAAACCCTAATATCGGACTATTGGACACATTTAGCTGAATATTAAGGATTTGGGTTTTTGTTTTAACAGCTTTCTTTATTTCGAGTGCTTCTAAATTATTTAGTCTGTTACCATGACCATTTCTATGTCAGTTAGGTTAGGTTGTGGTGCCGTGTATTTCGAAATAAATAAATATTTTTGTATTATGACCTCCATGTTTGTTCAATAAATTATTGTCCTCGTAAACAGCAAAATACGTAATATTATGCAAAAACTTCATGTAGTACTTTAAACGTTTAAGCCTTTACGTAATTAGTAATTACGTAATTGAAGTAATTTATGCTTTTCCGTACAACCTCTTGCTCAGCTGCTCTCTGTAGATATTAGTCCAACCTACGCTCTGAAGATATTAGTTCAACCTACGCTCTGTAGATATTAGTCAACACTGGGACCGTTATAGATATTCGTCCGACCTTAGCTATGTAGATATTAGTCAACATTCTGAAGTTCGTAGATATTAGTCCAATATATGAGCTGTAGAAATTCGTCCGACATACAGGCTGTAGATATTAGTATCTGGAGTCCTTTGTTACTACAATATTTTCAAAGATACATTACCTATATTTTTAAACTTTCACTTTGAAATTTCCATTTCTTACTTGTACCACCAACCTATTGGTGTAATTTAGCATTTTAGTTAATATTACCCACGCGCAGGCAGTGCCTTAGTGGGTTCTTATTGTCTACTTTTTTCTTACATATATATTTTTACATTATTTTTATCTTGTGATATGTTATATATATTTAGAAATTATGTAAAAATTACTTTTGAAGTGTATCAAGATATAATGAGAAAAAATAAAAGAAAAAAAATGAACGACCAGTTACGATAATCTTGGGAGAAAGTGGTTTTGTATGATATTGAAGAAAAAAAAGACATAAATTCAGGAATCGTAGGTACGTCCCTTAACGCCCTGTATACAGTCTTTCACTCATAACTTTAAACTTCGAGTGGCTTATATCAGATTACACACGATTTTTTTAAAAATTTATTGGAAATTAAATTTAATAATGTTATTATTAAGTTCTTCAAGTATTTTAGTATATTATTATTCCGACAGCTTGTAACTTTTTTAATTCTTTTAGCAATATAAACACTCAGTTCAATCCCAGCGACAACCATGTGATCAATGAAAAAGGGGATATCTGAATGAAACAGAAATTCAAGTTTAACATTTATTGTAATCAACAGTTTGTGAGCATGAGACAATTAACCATTCAAGGAATATATTTATAATTATTTATTGAAACTCAGGATGTGATCCAGGGTTCCTTGAAGAGGAATCTCCTGTGATAATAAAATATGTAAGTCACTTCCATAGAAATCAGGTTCAGCGATGTATTAACATAATTGTCAGAACTAACCTTTAACCAGTATGCCGGGCACCAAGGCCAGTCTCAATGACATGACCATTAAATAAGATATAAACTATTTGAAAACCAGTATATAGGAAACTAACGCCAATCGATGCCACCATGCCAGCCGGAGACCAGGTTTTCTGCACCCTCCTGCTACACGTAAAATCCGTCGAGTGATTCCTCCTTCCGTTCCCCGCTAAGTGTCGCCACTATCTCCAGTATGTACAACGCTAGTCACCAATGTGTGCTAGAATCCAGATACGAGTCAACATTCAAATAAACGGGGTAACGAGTTAAAACTGTTACAAGCTGGCTTTCAAGGCCGTTTTCAAACTGTGATGTATTAAAAATTAAATGGAGTTAAATTAAGGCGGGAGTCTGGTCCAGCCGAGTACTTTTTTCAATGCGTTTTTTTTAAGATAAAATTTATTTTAGTTCAAGAAACTTTTGTTACATGTAAAGGTAAAACGAGAAGAAAAAAAAAACATTTGAAAATTTGATTTGAATATCTATATATTTAGATATAGCAGCCGCAAATGGAGGGTCTGGCCAAATCGATTGGAATTCTGGAGTCCTACGAAATTGATGAAACATGAAATCCAAAAAAAATCGTCATAGTACGTCAAAATTCATTATGTAAGATGCGCGTGAACCACAGTTTGCAAAAAAAAGGTGTTGATTGTAAAAATGGCGGACATAAAATGAAAATTATCGAAAAAAATCGGCCTTCATTTTGCAATAACTTTGTTCTGTAATAATAATTTTTCATTCGTCAGGGTTAATCCGCATATAAATTTCAAAGCTATTTGATTTAAATTTAAAATTTTTAACTTTGGATTAATTAAAATTAAGTATAGCACCTAGTAACTAGTAGTTCCGTGAACAGCAAACCTCGCGTCTAAAAGAATATCTGTGTATCTAATTTTATCTAGCACGTATTTTCATAGATCAACCTAATGTGGAATCTGTGATTTTAGATTCTAGCATTTGTAAAGACCGCTATTATAAGTCACAGTAAACAGTAATGCAATAACATTTCTCAGATATTTCGCCAACAAAAACAAAGAAATGTTATTTCGTTCGTTCGTTTTATTGCCAAGAGATCAGCTAAAACGTTTTTTATATCACAAATTGTAAAAGATTTATATCATAACCATTTAAAAAGCATAAAAGATCCAGATTTTTATTCAAACCTGTAAAAGCACTTAAAATTTATTTGTTGCAAAATAAGTAAAAGTGAGAGAAAGTTTTTAGTTTTATGGATTTAGGCTTGAGGTAAAATTTTTTAAAGTTGATTTTCTCTTAAAAAGGCATATCGTTATGCTTAAAAATAAAACTACACATTGGTAAAAAAATAATAAATAACGCTGAAAGATTCTAAAAAAAAGAAAATGGATCCTGTAACCACTAATATAACGTCTAACAAATCAGACCTATCAATCTACCATCAAAATATTAGATCGATAAACAAAAACTTTGAACATTATCTCATCCAACTCGACCTTACTAAAATCAAATATGACTAGTCCAGTCACTTAAGCTAAAAATAGGGTATATCCGCTAAATGAAACATAATAAGCTGAAAATTTGTGTAAACCTTTATTTAGGTATTCTACATGTTGTCTCAAAAGTCTCATACGGTAACATGTGAGCGTCTTTGGATATTCAAGGTCAAAGGTCACGAAAATCAGTTTTTTGGAAATATCTCGCTTCATTTGCCTCGATTCGTATTTGCGTTCAATATAAAAGTTGTAAAGTATAAAATTCTCTACAAATTTTGTGTGAAATAATTTTTTGTACGCTTAACCGTTTTTAAGATTGAGCGCGAAGAGTGCGGAGCGCTCAGCCGTACATGCCATGGCGCAGTCAATGGCAAATTATTCTAGTTCATAGGACGGTTTTTTAACTTAATTATTCGTTAAGTATTAGTCAATTAACTATTTGATACATTTTATTTATAAGTATTACTTATAAATCAAAGAGTCATTTAATACTACTTGCTTTTTTCATATAAATAATAAAGTAATTAAGTGATTTTTTTAAATATATCGCATTAAAGATAATTGCAGTTTGAGTAGGAAAGAAATTAAGAAAACATTTTTTTTTAAATATTTTTATTTTGCAATCATATACATATAATTAAATTTGTACAATCTAAGATCTAAGCTGAAGTTTGGGTCAAATTTTTTTTTCCTTTAGTTATTAGTTAGCCAGTATGGGAGTTAGTTTTCTTCTTCTTCATCGCCGTCTTCTTACGATTACTCAACAATTTAATAGTTATTATCATCATCCTCCTGGTTATCAATGACATCCATCTCCAAACCTTCCAAAACTTCTGGGTCATATGCGATTTCTTCGTCGAGATCATGTTGATACGATGAAGCGTTGAGACATTCATGTCCATTACATTGACCACAAGCTAACGAATATTGCAACCCTGGTTTACAGCATCCACGGCAAGAACCAATTCGTGCAGTTACAGAACATTGTACTATGCAGTTCATCTGGTGCAGGTGGTAATAATATTTTTATCGGTTCCAGGGCTTCATTTTGCAGCACCCAACCCCACCCCTGGGGTTCAAAACCATTGCCTAACCAAGTTTAAATTTGGTAGTAGACACGATTGATATGTTGGTGAACTGCCGCACTCGTTGATGGAAGAGTTGAAAACTGTACAGGTTTATTTAATTTTCTTGACTTAATGAACTGTATGTAGCGATGATGATCGGTACTGTTCTCAGATTATGCAGCATTGTATACTGCTAAAAAAATGTGTGACCTATTTTCGAGTAATATTTGCACAGGACAGTTTTCTTGTTGAAATATTTGAGTCTATCCAAATCGGGTAGTTTCTCTAACGTTTTGAAGACAGATTTTTTTTCTTTCTTAACAGAGCAGAAGTCTTTCACAGTCACTAAAGTCTATCCAAATCGGGTTGTTTCTCTAACGTTTTGAAGACAGATTTTTTTCCTTTCCTAAAAAGAGCGGAAGTCGTGTCACAGCCACTAAACGCATATAGGTAAGAATAAAATGTTTTCCTTACAACGGGGATATTTATCAAAACTTTTAGTGAGTTATGTTTAAAACAATTAACAAATCATTATCTTTTCCTATTATGACGGCAGTCCTTTGATGTTCTGGTTCTGATCACTTGGTCATACTCCGTAGGGATATCTTTAAGCTCTGACAATGAAAATTGGGAATTTTTATGATATTCTAATAAAAAAATCTTTTTCATTGATTATGTGATTTGACCATCTTGGCGAGGCTTTCTTATTAGAGCTGGTACTAGCTTTAAAAAAATACTGTAGCAAACGGCGTTGTACCTATTTTTCTTCAGCAGGTATCAAGTCATGATCATAGGAAACATGATATTTTACTAACTCTCCTAAAAAATCGTTTTATTCTTCTGCTCTTTGCATAACATTGTCTTTGAATTCGAGACTGCTTACTTTATTAGTCGTGCGCTGCTTCACCACGAAATAAGCATAATTTTTTAAAATCAAACACTTGATTTCTTTTATTGCGAGGTACGCTTGATGATGTTGAAGGTTCATTCTCTTCGAGGCGTTGTTTCGATGCTCTGATTGAATTTTTACTAATGTACACTTTTCGACACTCGGTATGAACATTCATAGAAGTTAAATTGTTATATTTAATCGGTCGTTCCGAAACCGGTCGGCTTTAAACAAACATATAAGTGGTTCAAACAAAGTAACATTGATTTCATTTGTTATAATTAAAATATATTACAAAATAATTCACTTAATAACTTTAGTAATTATGTATTAAAAGGTAAGTAATGTCAAATGACTTTTTGATATATAGGTAATATCTATAAAATATATAAATAACTAATTAACTAATATTTAACGAAAAATTAAGTTAAAAAACCGTACTACGAACTGGGATTCGCCATTAACCTTGCGCCATAGGATGTACGCTAAGTGCTCCGGACTCTTCACGCTCAATCTTAAAAACGGTAAGGCGTACAAAAAATTATTTCATACAAAATTTGTAGAGAATTTTATACTCTACAACTTTTGTATTGAACGCAAATACAAATCGAGGCAAAGGAAGCGAGATATTTCCAAAAAACTGATTTTCGTGACCTTTGACCTTGAATATCCAAAGACGCTCACATGTTACCGTATGAGACTTTTGAGACAACATGTAGAATACCAAAATAAAGGTGTAAACAAATTTTCAGCTTATTATGTTTCATTTAGGAGTGAAATTCTTATTTTACTGGACTAGACCTAATTATCCCGACAGAATGTTGGTTAACACCTTAAAATACTCCCAAAAACATCCCCAATTATACCAACCATCAAACCTCAAATCACTACAGACAAAACGACAACAACACTCCCAACACATATAACGTCAAAGAAATTACCACTAAAAACTCAAACTGTCTTCAAATAACTCACAGAATCAACACATGTATCATTGCACTTTACCGCTCTACTAAACCTATCTCCCCCTTTTTGCATGACTTAAACTGTTATCTTACTGAGCTAAACGAAACAAAGAACCTAGTTTTAATTGGAGACTTCAACATTAACATTCTAAAAAACAATGAACATCCCCAGTGTCAAGACTACTTAAATACAAGTTGTATAACATGGTTGTATCGTACAACCATGTTTCACGGAATAGAAAGCGTAATAAATTCACCAATACGATATACACCATACTCTTCCTCCTTCATCGACCAAATTATGGTTAAATCATCCAACCAATACACCTCAGAAATCCACATGTCATCAATTACAGATCAATACGCCACCTCATTCACAATGAGTTCCAAACACAGCATACAAAGCAAAATTTCAACTGAAATAATAAAGAAAATAATTAACTATGAAATATTAGATATATCAGACAAATCTTTGTTCATTCTCATTTGTCTGTATTCAATCATAGATGATCTTGGTCAATCCAATAAAATAGTAGAATTCTCGGCATTTTCGAGCGCGGCGGCACCACAAAAGCGTCTGGATATTTTCAATACCGGGCTTGAAAGAATTAAAAATAGTACATTGTAATGGGTCCGGCTGCTTACATCCACAGGGCACGTGTTGCCAGGGAACGCTCCAGTTACCGGATAAATAAATATTGTACCAAAGTAAACAAAATGTACACACATAGATTATGATATGTAAACTACAGTGTAATATGCTTTAATGCATCGCTTTGGTTTATTCAGGCTTAACGGAAACACTGAGAGCATGGCCCAGATGAAACGAATTCTAAAAGTTTATTAAATATTAACAAATAATTAATTGAATTAATTTAAATTACAAGGGATTCACGTACGTTCTTTTCTGTCGTCTTTAACAATTAACCTTCTAAGATCATCCCTTAGGAGAGCGTTACTCAACTAATAGTGCAGGCGCTAGACGGAGTTGAGTGTGCAAAATACTCGTATGAGTGCCGCATTCCGTGCATAGTTTTGAACTCAGAAAAGCTTGCAGATTATGATTCTGGATCTTGCCAGGAGGTTTATTGGTCCAGTTTTTTTTTTACAACCCATCCCCTTAGCTATCAAGTCTCTCTCTCTGGTTTCAATCCTAGGATTGGTTTGCAGCAATGTCATCTATTCGTTTCTTCCACTCTTCCCTGTCTTGTGCGGCTCTTTTGAAATCTGCATATGATGAGCAGCGCACGTCCACCAGCAGTTCCTCCAGGTACTCTCGGCGTGGGCGTCCCCTAGCGTTTGTCCCCTCGGTCATACCCTCCATTATGGCATGCAAGAGGCCTTCTTGTCTTATTACATGGCCGATCCATCTTGCGCGCCTTTCGGACAAGGTCCTGAGCAGGTGCCTTCCTCCTTCGATTCTTTGGAGAACCTCTTCATTTGTAGTGTGGTCTCTCCAGGAAATTCCTAATAGTCTTCTATAGGACCACATCTCAAAAGCCTCTAGTCTCCGTTTATCTCTTTCGGATAGGCACCATGTTTCGCAGCCGTACATCAAGATACTCCATACATAGGTCTTGATGAGGAGTATTCTCAGCTATCAAGTAAATGGACTGAAAAATGCTTTGGAACGTTTGTCACGAAATCTCACATTCTAATTGACCGATTATCTTGAAATTTGGCATGAATTTTCTTTATATATCCCTCTATGGTAGGAACCAAGAAAAACAACAAAACTTTAATTTACTATTATTAACTATTTTTAAAAATTCGGAAACTTGAATAGAACTTACACAGAACGTGAAAATTAACTGTATAATTAATGAATTGTTCAAATTTTTTGAAACAACCTATCCTAAGAGTAATAAGTCATTGCTATTACATGGAGGCGATGTACTGCGAAGTAATGCAAAATCTTTTGTTTTTGGTTTGATAATTTGATGGTTCGGAAATATTAAAGATGCTTTGATTAAATACTGCGAGTAGACCAAATATTGGCCTTTGCTGCAATCGAGCTTTTACACAAGCCTAAAAAAACACAAAGTGTCAGGCCCACAAAAAATCTCCTACTGGCAAACTCCTTTTCGGATGCAGTTTTATTGTATAATGTTAAAAATTAAATTCTTTAGATTACAAACGGAAAAAATTTGAGCCTGAAATATTTGAATATTTGAGCCTGAACTTCACAAAATAAAACATGCATTATAACGATTTTTTTTTTTTTACAGTGAATACCGCACAAGAATCTCAACTGCTCCCGTCTGGAGCCAGTGAGACTATGGCATCCCCAATTGGGGTATGTTGTGAGGCTGAAGGTAGTGGGGAGGGGAAGGAGGTGGGGAAGAGGAAGGTTGGGAAGTACCTGGCTATTCAGATCTGGTCACTAAACACGGCTAAAGCCATTTTCAAGCAACGTTTCAATTCTGAATGGTGGTCTTACACCAGGGCGATACTAATAGTATCTTCCACTCTGGAACATGCCGCAAATATACTATATATTATTTTTAATGAATTAATTGTGAAATAACACAAATTAATCAAATAAAATTTATTTGCGCATTAGTTAAGGGAACGTACCCATACTACGTGACACTTTTAGGGGGGGGGGGGTCTTCAAAAGGTCACGCTCCATACAAATGAGCGGCGGGTTGCTTAGGATTTTGGTCACCGGGGGGGGGGGGGGGTTAAAAATTGCAAAAAGTTGGTCACGTAGTTTGGGTACGTTCCCTAATTAACAATTAACAACAAACAGTAATAGTAATAACAGCGTTTACACACCTTTCGTTTGTAGTTCTAATATGGTTATAATTCATAGCTTCGTGTTTGTAAAGGTTAACCAGCATGTAGTAAGATTTAATACCTAATCATTCGATGTTCTATTTAAAAAGATCTGGAAAACGGAACACCAAATATTGAATAACGCTGCTCTTTGAATGACCTTTCATGAACTTTGACGTCGGTCTAACACGCGTTTCTATGGAGAAAGAAATAAGCCACGGAAGTGAAATGACGGAAAGGGGGATCTTAAAATTTGAATAAACCTCACTAATGAAAGGGGTGCTTTGATCAGATATTACAATTATATGCCCTTTGCACATTTACCTTATCTCACAACTTTCAATACAACTTTTCGTATTTCAACCAATGAAACTAACCGTTATGATAAAACACAGATTCCCAAACAGCATATTGGCCTTTTTTATGTGGGTACCGCACAAGAGTCCGAACTGCTCCCAACCGTCTTGAGCCAGTGATAATATGGCATCCACAATTAGGGTATGGTGCAAGGCCGAAGGTAGTGGGGAGAGGATTTTTTTTTACATTAACTCCACACAGGAGGCCCTGAGAAAAATAATTTCCGTCAGGGCCTATGTCGTCTGGGATACTGTGTGGTGGGTCTTTTTGAGGAGAGGAAGGAAGAACAATTGGTCTTGAAGAGACCTATGTTATAGGAAGGAGGAAACACAGAGGCCGGCAAATAATTCCACAGCCGTGCTGTTGAACACAAGAACGAGTCGAAGAAACAGGTGGAAATAGGTGAGAAGAGGAAGGTAGGGAAGAACTTGTCACCAAACACGGCTAAAGCTATTTCAAGCAATGTTTCGATTCCGAATGGCGTTCTTTCACCATGGCGGTATTATGCATAACATGGCGCATTTTGGTGTGTAAGTATTTTAATAAAAACTCCTTCACAACAAAACACTGCACATAATAAGGAATGGGTGTGTAAGACAGCCTGGAGGCCAACGTCCTCTTTATTTACAACGGCTCTCAAAATTTCAATTTCTCGAAACCTCACGGCTCTCCGTACCTTGGCACTCACCATCGAGGGGCGGCCTATACACTACCGACATCTATCGGATAACTCTAAAACCTATATGATATATTTATACTAGAGCCATCTATGCCACCTAACTATAACTATTGCACATTTTATGTCCAAATCAAGGCTAAAAAAAACTCTCAATATTATCCATTGTCTTCTGGGTATTATTTTCACCTCCATTCAACTCGATATCATACATATTATAATTATGTATATGATCCGGTTATAGTTGTACGTTATAGTGATAATTGATCTTACAAAAGCGATTGTGTTTCCGATATTGTCTTACTTACCAGCCACTGCGGTCGTTGCGGTTAAGCCAGTCAGATATTTTTAATTTTCGCATCGATAAATACTTGCGACATTATTCATGAAAACACGACGTTGCTCCTGAGCAGCGTATTAATGAGCGCCGCACCTGTGAAAAATGCCAAACACCAAATGCATTGTAAAATTATTGAACTCGGGTGATGAGATAGATAACAAATAAGCTCCGAGATCATCATGCTTTCGGCGTAACAGGCCCTAAAGCTAATAATGGACTAGTGCATGAAGTAATGCCAATAAAAGAAGCAACAGATTCAGAGCGAAAACCAAAACCCATGATAATATTCCAATATTCTTTAACTTCTTCACCTTATTCTTGTAATCCAATATAACTACATAAACTCTCTTACTGTAGAAGAATTTGTGTGCATAGTATCAATTAGTGAAAAATTTCAACCTATACTAATGAATGTTTATCCACAAACTGTAAACTTCACCCGCCATAACACAGGGTCATCCCTAGCATGGAGAGTGAAATATCACAAAAAAACTATATGTACTTTCGATAATTCATGTATTAAATAAATAAATAAATAAAATATAATGAAGCAAACCTTAATTTAATATTCCCATTTAATTTATCGTGATCGTAACCGGTTTCAGCCTTGTAGGGGCGTGTAAATAGCCCCAGACACGAGGGAAATACTACCCTATATAAATTAATGAAAGATGAACTCTTCCCTATGTGACACAAAACAGATCATACAGCAATTCCAAAATCCTCAGTGAAAACAAAACAATACTCACTCAGAGAATGCAGCTCTCCACACGATGTCCAGACAAACGACACTAGTTTCTTTCAAATATTGAATTTTGCCAAGGCGGTATTGTATAATTCAGAGATGTTTATCACAGGAAGAAAGTTCACACAAAAAATATGAATTTTGCACATTAATCGTACGTGCCAAAACTTCACAACAATAATTCAATTATGGGTTAATGATTTGATTATTACTGACATCTATTGGCTTTCACCAACACTCACGTCGGAAGTAATTGCTTGCTCCACAGAGGTAAGAAAATGCATGAATATACTGAATTTCAATGTCACATAGGTAAATTCAATATAATACAACCACCATAGATGGAGCCCCCATAGTCCCATAGCATAAATTATTAATTTAAATGAGACTAATGCCCAAATGTATTTAAATATATTTTATGGCGCGTATCCAAGCCTGTTAAGGCCATCTTCAGACCGATATATATGTTTCTTAACATACAGTTTATAGATATAGCACAAGGGGGAGAGGGAGAGGGGTTTACAAGGATTTTATTCAATGTATACGGGTTTTTCCATATTTGTTGATATTGTGTACGTCGCAAACAACTTGTCGCGCACAGCACACTTGGCCACTGAAATCTAGAGACACGCGGCGCCATCGCCTCTCGAAATGTCAAAACTAGCTTTCATAACTGAGGAACGTTTTCACGAAATCTGAATTAGCCATTTCATAGATATCAACATAGAGAATATGACTAAAAAAAACTCGTTTTGGGTAGATATTTCGCTCCGCAAAAACCCTCCTCAATTGTTGTAGCTGTCATTTTTTGTTGACTGTTTTGGTCAATAGCATTGATTACAAGCATTGACGAATGATATCCGAAGATTACACGCATTTTTATGGCGTCCGACGCAGGTAGTGACGATGAGACTATAATTTTTGCTAGATTAACGTATTATTATTTTTTCTGCCATGTTTAAAGTTTCAACGACGTAAACGGTAAATACCTTGACCGGCTCATCGCGGGAGACTGACGTCAACGACGACTTTAAAAATATTGGCAACGTGTGCCTCTGTAAAAACCTCCGCGCAGTCGCCAAAGTACTTGAATCGTCGAGTATCAAATATTTGCGTATCCCTGTGGAAGAACGGCCCAAGTATTTCTAGAAAACTTAATATATAATTTAAAGTTGATCTCAAGCTTTTGATTAGTAGTACCCTTGGGGCGATATTTTATAACAATGATGCTTTAAAAACTAGACAAAGTATTATAAAGATAATCTCAAAGCTATTTTACCTAATAATCAATCACATCTTGCTTAAGTAATTTTAAACCCGTAAGAGGCATACATTAATTACGTGAGCTCAAAATTGGGGGGATGAGTCCAGTGACGGCCGGCGTAGTCCAGTGGTAAGGCTCTTGACTAGCACTTCGAAGGTCGCGGGATCGAATCCCGGCGTGGCAAATAAATTTTATTTGATTAATTTGTGTTATTTATTCATTTCAAATAATATATAGTATATTTGCGGCACGTTCCAGAGTGAAAGTTACTCTCAGTATCGCCCTGGTGTAAGACCACCATTCAGAATTGAAACGTTGCTCGAAATGGCGTTAGCCGTGTTTGGTGACCAGATCTGAATAGCCAGGTATTTCCCCACCTCCCTCTTCCCCATCTCCTTCCCTTTCCCATTACCTTCAGCCTCACAACATACCCCAATTGGGGATGCCATAGTCCCACTGGCTCCAGACGGGAGCAGTTGGGGCTCTTGTGCGGTATTCATGTAAAAAAAAAAGTGAAATCTCATCAAATCTCATTTAAACTGAGAGGGGGAGGGGGGTAAATAAAAATCTCACGTCAACTTACAAGTACAGGTCTATAGGTCGTCAAAGATTATAACATTGTATAATATGTAGGTATATAAAGTATGTATACCTATAAAACTAAAAACACCAAAGCAACAATAAATTGAACCAGATTTAAAGTAGATCATAATATTGCGACATCACAATCCACAAAATATTAAGTTATTTGCGGTGTGGTATGACGGTTACGTTGAAGAAACAATAAAAGAGATGTAAAACTGAAAAAGTTTTCAAGACCGTCTATAAAAACCGTCGAATCGCAAAGTATCAGATCAAACTATTATAATTTATGCTACACAATCATGTTTATAATGTATTTATAAATTGCACGTCTGGCTTTCAATGCGAAGGAATTTTTATTCCTTGAACGTTTCTGGAAAAATACATTTCAATACAGAAGAGCTGCTGAGGTTTTGAGAAGAAATGACATACGAAAAAATGTTTGCTGAAGATAAAAAAAATTGACAATAATAAAAATATTTGGATGATTTGTATAGCGCCGGTTATTGTGAAAATTCACCTAAAGTGTTCTGTGCAAACACGATTCTTTCCAAGGCTCTATTCTACTTCTAAGTTTAGCACTATATGTATTAGAACAACTTATAATTCTGCGTTGTTTGTAGAACTTATAATTAATTATCTTGTGATAAAACATCATCAGAGGGGAATTTTGTGTAAATCTTTTAATTTATAAGAACACACAAAATGGTTTCGGGAAATATTTTTTTTTTCAATTTGGCAGGGGGATATGGGCACCGCCGCCCGGGGAACCATTTATTGGATAATTAACACCTCTGCCATATGACACCCCAATTAGTTCGCCATGTTTGGTAACTTAGCAGGGGTGCCCGGGTTCATCGGGATGAAGTTTGTCAACTATTCGTCATTGCGTTCAGGCAAGATCGGCAGAGACCGGTTGGGGAAGACCTTTTGACCTCTCCTGCAGGAATCTTTCGGAACCTCGCCTTGCACCGCAGTGGAAGGGACGGATTCGTACGTCCTTCCTGGACACACTGACCCATAGAATCCTACCCACCCCTCACACCTTTTACCTTCCCAGAACTACACACCATCCCCTAAGGAAAATTATTTTTCAGCTGTTAAATTATTATTGCCTCCTGTGTGCAGCTAATGTGATTAAATATGAAAAAAGAAATGTACCGAAACTAGCACAGGGATAGATAGATGACTGCAAAGTGACATAGCCTACTTTTCATCCTGAAAAAAACATTTCATTCCCGTGGGAAATTTCTTTGTACAAAAATTTCTCTCTAATACCACGCGAGCGAAGCCACAGAAAAAAGCCAGTACAAAATAATTATCAGTTTGCACCTGGTAAAATTCTGAAACTAACATGTTTCATGCTTGTTTCCAAATAGAAAACTTTAAATTATAATTATAACCGTCGGTATTTTTTGTATGGCATTGAGTGTCGAACTCCGAACCTCCGCTTTCGCAGCACGAGCGCAACCTTCGTATTTACTTAAAAGGCAAAGTCCTTATACAGCCTGTATTTTTATACCTCAGGAAATCACAGTGAAAAAAGTAGCTTATGTCTTATTACAACATTAAAATCTTCTCGGATATCCGACAAAATATGTATACGAGAAAAATAATGAGGCATTTTATTTTCTGTATAACTCTCGTTAATTAACTGGAGTTTCCCTTTTCATGTAATAAAAAAAGAATATAACGTATTATTTCGTCTCAAAGAAATTCTTAAACGAATATGTCGTTGATTTCAGAAGAATTGAGCTTTGATAATTATAATAAAATATTTTTTACAGTAAATTCGTGTTTAATTAAATTGACAAAAAACACTTCTGACATTTCTATTCGTTCGAATCTGACCGAGGAGTTCAGCATCGGGGAACCCAAGACTCTAGAATACATACTTGGTGCCTTTAACAGGGAGAATGTCATCATACTGCTGGATTTATAAAGCAGCTATCAAAGAGCTGACTGCAGATAATTTCCAGACCACCGCTTTCTTCTGATCTTATTTCATCAGATTTTCACACTTTCCACTATCTATTTTATTTTATAGGTATATTTACTTACTCATAAAAAAACCTCCAAAGAATCACGTTCATGTACACGACTTCTTCACCTTTAAACAATTTGATTTATTCAGGCTTGGAATCGAAAAACTGCCAGAACGTTGGCAATCAATCGTAAACGAAGGCTTTTTTTGCAGTAGCTCCATACAGGAGGCCCTGAGGAAAAAAACCCTCAGGGCCTATATCATCTTTAGGGATGATTTTTGGAAGGTCTTTTTAGGGAAACGGAGGAAAGGAAGTTCCGGGATGAAAAAAGGTATTAGGGGTGTGTAGGAATCTGGTCCAGGAGTGAGTCAATGTGTCCAGGAGTGATAGATGTATGAATCCATCCATCCCACTGCGGCGCAAGCCGATGGGTCGCAAGAGTCCGGATGGAGAGGCCTAGATTGTGTCTGCCTCAAGCAGTCTCTCCCGATCCGGCTCGCCACGCAGTAGGAGAGCAAATGCTTTCGCCACCAAGACCTAGAAAAACTTCACCCTAAGAAGCACGCCACCCAAAACTTCACCCCTGCTAAATCACCAAGTGTAGCGAACCACTTAGGGTGACCTATGGCAGGGGTGTTGCTGGACATATTAGAAGCTTAAAGCTGGAAAGTATATCTGATATCATTCATTTTTGTACGTATTTTGTTTATTCTAAACAATAGGTAATATTTTAAAATAAAAATGCTACAAAAACTCGCGCACCACGCGAAAACAGATATTTATAATATAAATTCCAACCCATCAATGGAACGTACCAAACTCGATAAACAAAAATTCGTATCAATATCGAAAAAACACTCCGGAGCAAATTACTTCGTATTTGGGCGTCCGATCGAGTTACAAGTTACCAGGCTGTATTTGCCGAATTTTGCAAAAATTTGGGCCAAATTTATCGATCGTAAATTTTGTCTTTAAGTATTATTATTATTATTTCCTTCAATATTGCACGCCGGATGGTGTCTTCGTTATGTCGACGTCGGGATAAACTCGATCAAATAGCGATAAGAGAGGATCATAAAATCTTGTATCTCTTATTATTTATTTTTTTCAAGAGGGATATTTCCCGTTTTCATTATTTATTCTGTCACAGTGACAAAGAGCAATGATAGCGGGAGCAAAAAACTTTGATAGGCTTATGGGCCATAAAAACACATACCCACATGAAAAGTAACTACGCTAAGTGTTTAGTGCCTAGCGAAAAGCGTCTTAAATTATTTCACGGCCTCCGTGGTAGAGGGGTGAGGCTCTCGACCATGAATCTGGTAGTCGCGTGTTCAAATAATATTTTTGTTTGTGTTGTTTAACCGTATTTTAGGATTACTGGAATGATTAAAACAACATTTTATTCATTAAAAAACATTTTGTACATTTGCGGCACGTTCCAGAGTGGAAGATTCTCAGTACAGCGCTGGTGAAAGACTAACATTCAGAATTAAAACGTTGCTTGAAATTGCTTTAGCTGCGTTTTGCGACCAGACCCGAATAGCCCATACTTTCCCATTTTCTTCTTCTCCATCTCCTTCTACTCTCCGCTACCTTCAGCCTCAAAACAAATCCGAATTGACTAAATGGTGACAATTTCTAAATAGCTGGGTACTACCAACCTCCGTATTTCCATCTCCTTCCTCTACCCATTACCTTTAACCTACACAGCCTGCCCAAAATACTTTTCTACAATGTTCCTGCCAAGCAATCTTCCGAACAGGCCCTCCATTGATATGCTTGGTGTAACCCTAAGTGACCAGCTCAGGTATGGGGGCTCCATCGAAGCCAGAGTAAAGTTAGCCTCCCAAAAACTGGGCGCACTGTACAGGGCCCGCAGATACTTTAATAGTACACAACTGCTAACCTTGTACAAATCACAAGTACGCCCCACGGTTGAATTCGGCAGCCATCTCTGGTCTGGAGCTCCAAAATACCTACCTGAAAAATACCCTCGACTCTGTGCAGAAACGGGCGGTCCGATTGATAGATTCTCCCATCTTAACAGACGGATTGCAATCTTTAGAGCACAGGCGTCGGGTGGGAATGCTATCCTTGTTCTACCGGTATTACAATGGAAGATGCTCCGAGGAACTAGCATCATTGATCCCTTCGGCACCGGTGCATAATCGGGAAACACGCAAACGCGTGCCCAACATTTGTACATGGTTGACATTTGTCACATGAGAACGGGTCGTTTCTTCGACTCGTTCTTGTGTTCAACAGCTCGGCTGTGGAATGATTTGCCGGCCTCTGTGTTTCCTCCTTCCTACAACATGGGTCTCTTCAAGACAAATGTTCATTCCTTCCTCTCCTCAAAAAGACCCTCCACACAGCATCCCAGATGACATAGGAAAATAATCCCTGAGGAAAATAATTTCCCTCAGGGCCTCCTGTGTGGAGTTAATGCAAAAAAAAACCATAACCCAAACAAAAAGTATTAAATATCTTGAGATGGAAATTGATGAAAAACTACAGT
This sequence comes from Limnephilus marmoratus, assembly GCA_917880885.1. Taxonomy (NCBI): domain Eukaryota; kingdom Metazoa; phylum Arthropoda; class Insecta; order Trichoptera; family Limnephilidae; genus Limnephilus; species Limnephilus marmoratus. The sequence continues at coordinate 22,561,373 of OU862923.1, read as the reverse complement.
GGAATTCACACATTGATCTTACCTCAAAAAAGCTAACAAAACTCATCTACTTCTTCAAAAAATTACGAAACATCTTGTCAATGAGGGATTCAAAGAGAGTATATTATGCTTTATGCCACTCTCGCTTGGAATATGGAGTAATAGAATGGGGCTCAGCAGCATCTAATCACATAAAAAACCTTAAGGTAACTCAGAATTGCATCATAAAGACCATACCAAAAGGTCCCCATAAGGACGTCAACAACAAAAATTTTTAAACAGTTTGATGTTCCCAGCATACAGAAAATCTATGCCAAAAACATTCTAGTACATCACCACAAAAATGATTCAGAGGCTGAATGAATGATTCACCTCACATGCTCATAAAACCAGAGCCAAACAAACAGACATACCAAAGTGCAACTCTTCATTCGGACAAAGAATTTCTGAATTTTTAGCAGTAAAATTATATAACAAACTCCCACTTATGTCAAACAAATTAAAACAAAAAATAGCTACATTAAGGACATTCAATGTTGGCTGAAGGAACTATCGGAAAATGGACTTACTACTATACTTAAAACATCGTCATAGAAGTTTCTCGAAAACCTTATCCAAACAATGAAGTTAAACCATAGAAGTCGCTGAAAACTTATCCAAAGCATAGTCCCCCTCAGCACAGGGTCTCCTAGTGAGGAGGACTACGAATATATTTTCTATTTTATATATGTATACCTAACATGTTTGATATAAAAATGTAAAAAATAAAAAATATACAGTTACTAAATAATAATAAACAAAAATTTTAACAAAACAAAAAAACGACTTCAAAAAATGCACTAAAAAGTAAAAAAAATAATTTCGTATTCTTCTACAACTTTATAATCAACTTACCTTTTCTACTCATCAATATGTACGTACGATTGTTATTTTTGGAGTCGGTGTCGGCGGGAGAGGAGCTGTCAAGTGAACACGCCGGGCCACGGGTACCTTGGTTGACACCGACTCCAAAAATAACTATAATACTGGTTATAAAGTTGTAGAAGAATACGAAATTATTTTTTTACTTTTTGTTTCGTTAAAATTTTTGTTTATTTTTTGATTTTTAGTGAATCTGAAGTACACTAACTAATTCGATTAAGATTCGGCCGAGTATCGTAAATTTGTTCTTCAGAATTGGAGAGTTCCGTTACTTTGTCATGGATCCCATAATCAGAACCTAACCAAACTCTCATCAAACTACCCTTGAAGTACATCCTTTCCAATAAAAAAAGAATCATCGAAATCGGTTGGCGTGATATTGAGTTATTCGTCCATTTGTCGCGCACATACTTGATGCAAATTTAAGACCTATATGATTTTCTCATGGATGCCATTGTCAGAACTGAACCAAATTAAAATGGGACCACACGGGAAGCACCAGCTTTCAAATAAAAAAAGAATCATCAATATCGGTTCACCCAGTCGAAAGTTCTGAAAACAAACATAAAAACAAACATAAAAAAAAAAAAAAAAAAAAAAAAAAATACAGTCGAATTGAGAACCTCCTCCTTTTCGAAGTCGTTTAAAAAATAAAAATTGGGGATCCTATAATTCCAATGGCTTCGAGAGTTGTGACTAGAGCGGTATCAAAAAAGAACTTATGTGTATTCACGTTAAGGCATATATGCAGACAATGCATATATGCCTTTGTCTTTAAATTATACAATAATAATTTTACAATCATATAATTTCAAGTCATAAGGTTCGCTCATTCATCGATTCAGGGAATGCATTGTTAGGGAATCACATAATTAGGTGATGTTATTGTTATTGATCTTATGATAGTTTCAATAGATATACATATTATAAATACAAGATTTAGAGTATGTTTGTAGGTAAAGGCAAAAAAAGGAATTGGCGTAGGTACTGCACTGGGTACAAGGTACAATACAATTCTTCTTCTTTAGAAGCACAAATGCGTAAAATTGTGTAAAATCAGATTAAAACTGTACAAATCAAACCCACGACCCCCGCCCGGTCTTTCTTTCCCGGGTTATGAATAACCCGATAATAATTTGAATATCTTCCTATTACCATCACAATAAGCGGAAAATGTTGCTTGGGTCGTGATGGAGGACTTAGTCAGCCGAGGGTTTGATCTCATGACGCCTGGGTGGGACCTAAATGCAATGGTACTCCGACATTGATCGCCACGTTTTTTAAATTTTCAAACAGAATTAAAAATACCACACAACAAAACCGGGAATAAACAATCTAATTATATCTGTATTTGGGAAGTATTTTTACATGTTTTTTTTCGGCCGGGAACCGCCGGAAGTAATGCATTGCAAATAAAGCGAATAATAACCCAATAACGGTCTGCCGGCCACAGACAGGGAGATTGAATCACGGCAGAATGAATGGGAAGCTGGGAGTGGTCCATCGGACAGACTGACCACTTTGATAGCAGCGGGCACACGTAAATTTAACAATACACCATCAGGCCATCACAATGCAATGGCCTGGTCACTGGTCAGGCGGGATTGGAAATTTTAAAAAGGGGGTTTATTAGTAGAGATAACTAGAGATGCCACGAATAGTGATTTTGCCGAATACCGAATATTCGGCTAGGCTCTCGGCCGAAGCGACAAATATTCGGCGGCCGAATATTCGGTGACACTTAGTACATTTTGCGGGTCACAGATTTCCGACCTGCATCATTGAAGTTTTGAAACTGGCAGGGTAGGCATCCCGCCTACACTTGAAAATTTTATTTATCCCCTCTGCTTTTCCCCAAAGAAAGAGGTAATGTATATTTATTTAATTATTTAATACTAACCTGTACATATAAAGCACTTGCATACTGCTCGTTAACACCGTATGCGGGGACATTGAGGGTCTAGCTTCGTTTAATTAAATGTAGAGACGTTCAAATAAAAACAATTAGCTTCCTTGTGAGAGCCCTGAAGGAGTAACCATAAGTTACTTATACCGGGGCGGGTATGCGGTGGAAACCTCAAGTGCATCATTGAAGTGCGTGCGGTAATCACGCCGTGGGCGTATTTTTTTCATTTGCGAGTAGGTCATACCACAACACGCATTATTTGTTGATTGGTACATCAAATTGTGTTACTTATAGTGTGTATATCTTAAAAAATACATTGATACTTTTAGTGTGTATATCTTAAAAATACATGAAAACTGGTCGCCTAAATCGGATAGAAGACCCTTACAAGTGGTGGTCAGCAAACGCAAAACACTAAATTAGCAGAATTTGCAAAGATTTATTTATCATCTCCCGCGAGCAGTGTATACGAGCGGCTTTTTTCAGAAGTAGGTATAATTTACGATGAAAAGTGCAATCGTTTGCTATCAACAAATGCTGAAAAAATGTTTTCATTCATCATAACCTAACACTGATAGATTTTAAGTGTTAAATATGCTGATATTTTGTTAAATTAAAAAAAATTGTGAGTAGATAATACTGGGCGTTTATTTTTCATGGTTTGGTATATTCGGCCGAATACTGAATAGTTAAAAAAGTAGTCGATTAGGCCGAATACTTAATAGCAGCCGAATATTCGTGGCATCTCTAAAGATAACATCCGTTGATAGGACAGATCGTTTGTCGATGCACCTCAACGTGTAGCATTAGGAATCGGGCGATATCAAGCACTCCTAGTTTGATGAGGCGGATGGAGATGTCGATTAAGTTTGCAGATTCTTTTGCAGATGGCGATAAAGTTGAATTCCCAATTCACCAACTGCCTGTTTTGATATGAACATCGCGATAATAAAAGTTTTATTTTATTTTGTGACGTTCGCGTTAATTTTTTTCCGATAATTCTAAAGAACTTAGGGGGTATTTTACCATCCTCCTAGTTCATTCATGCGATATCGAATATTAATAAATATACAAATTTATTAATACTCGCAACAGGTAAAAAAAACTAGGTTAACTTATCTTAATATGTAGCCACTATTCATAGGTTCAAGTACCGAATAGTAAACTCGGACTTTTTAAATAAATAAAACGGGGCATACACATTACGTGAGCTCAAAAAGGGGGGGAGGGGGTCCAGCAAAATCTCACGTTACTTGAAAAGAATATACGAAGTGGCCCAAATTTATCTCACCAAGGGGGGGAGGGTCTAGATTGTAAGAAAAACTGATCACATAATTAATGTATGCCCCCTATGGATAATTTATGTCCTCATCCTCCTGGATGGTGAAATACTCCCTTAATCTGCCACATTATGAAATAAAACTATATCAAAGACTTTAGAATTAAAAATATTTTTATGGGCCTGATAATTTATTTATTCTGGGTTTATAAACGCAGATCTACAAAAAGCATACGACCGAGTTGAAGGAAAAAGCTATGGAAGGTGTTGTCCAAGTACGGAGTGAATACGAATCTCATAAAGGCAATTGCGTCTCTATATGAGGGAAGCGTTGCATATATTAGGGAGAACGGCGATTTTACGGGGTGATTTGACATCACAAAAGGTGTTAAACAAGGCTGCGTAATGTCACCGTGGTTATTCAATCTATGCAAGAATCGAAAGAGATGGAATTGGGCGCGAAATTTAGTAATCTGAAAGTATGTTGCCTATTGTACGCTGATGATGCAGTGCTGATATCTAACAGTATGGAAGATCTACAGTCTCTCGTGTCTAGGATGAACGAAGTTTGTATGAAGAATGAGTTAATGAACGTAAGTAAGTCTAAAGTCATGGTATTTGAAAGAGAGAGTACGAAAACAATGTGCAACATAGTTGTGAATGATGAATTCTTGGAGCAGGTGGATGAGTTTGTTCATTTGGTAAGTATGTTTACGAGAGATGGGAAGGCTGATAGGGATATTGAAAGAAGGGTGAATGCAGGTAACTCTATTAATGGAGGACTGAACCGCCTGACGACTGAATGGAGTACTGGTACCTACCCTGATGTATGGCAGTGAGGCATGGAACTGGCAGAGGAAGGATGAAAAGACAATGCTGTAGAAATGAGATCTCTGAGGCGTGCGTGTGGTAAAACCATGTAAGATAAAGTGTGAGAAACGTGGAGATCCGCAAAGAATGCAAGGCTGATGTAAGCTTAATGATTAAGATTAAGAAAGGAACGCTCCGATGGTTTGGGCATGTAGAGCAAATTAACGAGGAAAGGAGTGTAAGGAGAATATATGACGCAAATGTGAATGGTAGAAGAAGTCGGGGACGCCCGAGAAAGACATGGCACGACCAAGTGAATCAGATACTTGAGTCGGGCCATGTCAAGAGTCAGAATAATGGAAGAGCATGTATAAGACGATGTATTAATGTGAACGAGGCAGTGTGTGCCAAGACTGTGTTGTTTGGCGGTCCGTCCTCCCTGCCTACCCCTGCGGGGAAACGGCGTGATGGTTAGTTAGTTTTAGTTAGTTAGGTTTATAAAAATACTTGATTACAGCAAAGGCCAGGATATGTTCTACTCGCGGTATTTAATTAAATAAAGCATTCATAATATTTCCAAGCGATCAAAATTTCAAATCAAAAACACAGGATTTTACATTACACGAACTAAAAAGGTAGGTATAATAAATTGAAAGTGATACCATCAGTATTGTTCGCATGATCCTGAATAAAAACATTGATTGAAATTACTTTTCCATGTTTGGTAACCTGTGGGCCTAGTCACTAATTTTTGTAAACCTCCGTTTCATGAAGTTACGGGTTTAGCTACGTCACATACCCGTTGTTGTTGTTATTTAAGTTGGCGAATCTGTCAAAATACGGGTATGTGACGTAGCTAAACCCGTAACTTCATGAAACGGAGGTTTACAAAAATTAGTGACTAGGCCCCCAGATCTGAATAGTTAACAAAAATATATGGTATGGATGCCATAGTTCCATATGTTCCGGACAGTACGGCGATCACATTTAAAAAAGCAGGAATAGATTTCCAAAAGTAAAAAAAATCAAAAACAACTTGAAATGCGGAATAAAACATTAATTATTTGACCGAGTTTCAACTTGACCGTTTGGGATGTAAATTTGTGTGTACGTTCCGTCAACAGTTCATAATGGTGGACATTATTTTTTATATTATTCATAATGGTTCCGTAAAGCTTATTTTTTCAAATGTGAAATCGTTATTTTTTTCAATGTGATGGTACCTACCTACACAAGATAATGTCTGAAAGAAGTTTGCAAAAGTAATATCTATACATTTGCCGAGCCGAAATGATTTAAACACATTTTGTTATGATCTTTAACGTGTTATAGGTATAAAAAAAATCACAGAGCATCTTTAAATGCTACTTTCAACCAGTGGCGGCGGAAGGGGGGGGGCGGTCCGCCCCGGGTACAACGAGTGACAACGAGTTGTCGTTGTCACCCCTCGGTGCTTAACAGTAACTCATACAGTCAAGGAATGTACAAAATCTCCCTCTATAAAGACATATCAATAAATAACTACCTACTCTTGTACCTAGCTACATACCTGCATAGATACTAATACATATTTTGAAACGCATCGCAACTATATTTTTATTTTTTCGAATATAATTTTTAATTCCCTAAAAGAATGAATTCATGTTGCATTCATTCCCTAAGATGACATAGTCTCCGATGACATAGTCTTCATCGTAAAATGGGGCTATTTTGAGTCTGTTCCAAGTTTAGCGCTATGTCTTAAGCCTCGATTACACTAAGCGAGTTCACAAGCTACTAGCTGGAGTATTCACTATCTGCTAGTAAACTGCTTCAGTGCAAAAATCTGCTAGTTAGCTAATTATATGATTACACTAAGCGAGTTCACTAGCAGATAGTGAATACGCCGGCTGGTAGCTTGTAAACTTGCTCAATGTAATCGAGGCTTGAGTTTTTTTTAACAATATGTGTTTTGGTGGCTGCGTGTGAAAGGAGCTTTTCAGAGTTAAAATTATTAAAATCGTACTTAAGGTCCACAATGAGCCAAGCGCGACTAACCAATCTTTCTATTTTTATGAACTGAAAGAGACAGGTAATAAATTAGGATAATGTGATCGAATATATTAGTAAAATTAAGTCTCGTAAGCATGTTTAGTATTTGGTGTTTTATTTTAACTAGGGGTGCTCAATACAAAACCGCCCCGGGTGCCAATCTACCCTACGCCGCCACTGCTTTCAACTTTGTCATCTATTTTAAACGAGCCGTGTTTTATTAAATATTTTCACAATTTTCGCTTAATTATAAAAGTTTTTAAACATTCTAACTCTAACTTGCGTATTCACATATCTCTCTTCCAAACCATCTTCAGCATCTTTTTGAATGCTCACTATCGGGCCTTAATGTTCACAGATGGTTTACTGTTGAAGGCGCATTGAATTCCAATGTATCTGATGTTATTTTCTGCGTAATAATCTCTTCTTGGTGTAATCATTATTCCAAGAACACCCTGATGCCTTTCGTGTTCGAATAGATTACGTTTACAATATTCGTAGAGGTAGGTAAAAGCAAAGGTATTTTTATGCACTATCGTAAGCATGTCGCGTCAATGTCACTACTCACTACTAGCTACTAGTGCCAAAGTTCCCTTCAAATTGTTGAAAAAATTGAAAACTCGTCGTACAAGAAGGAATCTGCTGATCCTATATCACATCAACTTTGTTTTTTCGAACTGAGCATTTCGATTTTTTGTACCTTTTTCGGCAATCAAACGGTAAAAAAAAATAACTTTTGGAGCCTGGTCTACGCATTTTAAAAGACATTGAACAGTTAATATTAACACCCCCGCGACCTATTTTTTTTTCAAATTTGACCTGAAAAATTCCAACTTCGGACTTGATTTACTAGGAAAAGAAAACTCAAATAAAATGAAAGAACCACAAAATCGATAACAAATTTTTTGTTTCGATTTCAACACCTTAAAGCCCGCCGAAAAATATTTTTTAAGTTAATCTCTGGAACTATACTCAATCCCGCTTGCTGAGGATTGGTTTATACATAACTCTATTTTTGGGTTTTTTGTGCAGAATGCAGTAATATTAGTACGTTAAAATTCAACCAAATATGTTGTTCTTTTGCTTATAGATAGATAGCTTTGTCTTAAAAAAAATATATTTATAACAATTAGTTTGAAATAAAGGAAAAAAAAATTACTTTAAACCTTGTTTTCCCAAAACGAGTTTTTTGTGGACGTAGTACAAACCAATCCTCAACAAGAGAATGTTGAAAGCGGTTATCTTACATTATGTCCCTAACAAGTATACTCGTGGGAGATCACACCAAGCACTTTTTTATGCTCCGAAAGCGATCTGCCTATCAGGAAGCGCCAATAAACAGAGCGACTCAACTACTCAACGATTCTGCATTGACAATCGATATTTTCAATGTCATTTACAGACAGTTCAGCAACTATCTTTTGGCGCATGTTACAAAATAGTAAAACTGCCCCTGTACCTTTTTAATTTGTGATCTTCTCAGTGATATTGGTGTATAACCGTTTTTATGAAGAATATAAAAAAAAATAGATGTGAAGTAGATTCAACTGTTTCCCGCTGGTACCATGAGTTTCCGGACACCGTGTATGTAGTCTCCTAGCGGAGTAGCACGCAATATGTATATAATAAGGCATACTTTTCAAGTCTCCGTGGATTGCTAATTTTCGCTTTTTATCAATGCCATATTCTTTCTACAGACAATTATACTTACAAAAGCGCAGAAAATTATTTTTATTAACTGTCTGGTGTTGTCTTGTATATTATTATTTCGTTCTTTGATATGTTTTCATTATTAGGTTCCATGACAACACAACAAAGTGGTATTGCAATATTGCAAACCCCTTTGAAAAGTCATTGAAAATGATGAAAAAATATATTTAAAGTATCCTAATGCAAAGTAACCTTTTTAATCATGTTTTGAAGTGAAAACTTCTTCAGCACCGTTGTGATTTGAAACTCGATGAAACGAAAAATAGCGACACTAAAAAGAGGCAAACACATACAGCCTGCGAGAGAGTGATATAGTATAATCGGTCTCCTGTTTGTGCGGTGCTTCGTAACCTCCCTACTCTTGTCTACTTTAGTTTTCTAAAGGTTTCACTTCTACCGCGTGTGAATTGCACACTCTGTTTTTTTTCATCACTCCTATTAACTTTTCTAGTTGCACATTGTTGAGTTGTCTGTTTAACAATTTTTAATGGGTTGCAGTATATGTGTTGGTTCAAATACCTGATGTTGTAAAAAAAATGTTGTAATAAGGGGATTAATACAATAATGATGTCTTTCGTGTATCCGTATTTTTATCTGGCGTCTTAAAATAAATACAAGATCTAGAACATTATACATATATTGCTTGGGTCGATTAACGTTAATAACGTTGCTATAAATTGTTTATATTATTATTATGTAAATACCATTGTGCGCGTAATTTAGTGTAATAATAGTTCTCTCGTATAGATAGCCTAAGTAAATATGTACCTCTTATTTATATGTAGGTGAAGACATTAAAAAAGCGTACTTGGGGTAAAAAATCTTATAAAACAAACGGAAGCTAGTATTAATTCAATTTAATTTATTCATTTAAAAAATTACAATTTCAAGGCATTTTTAAAAGAGAAAAATATTTTAAATGAGATAAACAGATTTACACTAATAGCAACGAAGCTTGCTGTTTGAATTTTGCTTCATTGATGTTAAACATATTGATATCCGAAGTGATTCTATTTAACAACAAGAAAGCTCTCCCAACTGGCACAACCATTGGCAAGTTAGTTCTGCGAACCGGGAGATAAAACAGTTTACGCTGTCGGTAACGGAGATAACCATCGGGAGCATAATGGTGAGATTACATTTGTCAGGCGTGTTGTGTCATGATGTGCTCTGTCGTGATGGCTAGCGTTCACATCTATAAGTCGTGTTCTGACGCTTTCTGATGATATTTTGAATCAAAACAGTCATCACAACACAGTACTGGCCCGTGCATACTTGTCTGATCTGTCATGACGCGGCCGCCCCCGCGCCCCCCACCTTCGCCGCTCTCACGAAAATGGAAATAGCATCTGTTGCGACACAACAGAACGCATCACGACAGATAGCAACACACTAATATAAATGTCACCATACTAAATGTGTGAAACCGATACCGTTCTGACGCGTCATGACACAACACGAAAGACAAATGTAATTCCGCCTTATGCTCGCCATGACAGCCGAGTTTTAGAACCAACCACGAATCAGTTTGAAAAAAATGTGTTACAATGAGCACATCCTCTTCTGACCCGTAGACGGGTATATTAATGATAATAATAATTAGTATTAATATATTATTTATGAGATTAAAAGAATTTGGCATTCTCAGACTATAAAAATATTACGATTTGTTATTTCGGCTACTGGCATAATACCTAGGTCTCTCATTCAAAATTTAGGCATATTAGATTTGTCAAAGAATTTATATATAAAAATGCAAAAATCAGTCATTTTAAATACATGTAGGATTACAAAAGATTTTTTAAATATTTATATTGAGGGATCAGTAGGATTAATAGGTTCAATTAGGAGTTCCACAGAGCCGAACCCTCTGATATGAAAATATCTGGAGTCGGTGAATTTTTTTCCCATTTGGTCTCTGGTAGGTTGACATGTTGTTCTTATATTGTTTTGTATTTATAATACTTATACATATAGTACAATTGCATAGCGTGGATTGACTAGATGAACATTTGGGAAGTGTGTGAAAGGGTTTAGTTTTCCTGTGGGGAAAATTTAACCCGGACATTTAAATCTGGTGCGTAAACGTAACGTATTGTTAACGACAATTTCAAAAATGTGTCTGGTGAATACAAAACTTAAAATGAATTTAAAACAATTAAACACGTATCTGATATATTTTTTACTGAGCATGTAAAATTTGAACAGTGTATTTTATGCATCGTATGCGCATTGTAAAAACAGAAATATGCGGTACACTATCTGTTGTTCCAGAATGCGATTTATCCATTTCGCTTTAAGTAATAAAAATTAGTCGTATCATTCGTGTTATTTTAGTCATTTTAATTAAACGTATTTTCACCTTTGCAAATAAAATTCTTCCTTGGGTTTTTCAAGTAAGCTCCCAACCTATAGAAATAAATGTATTCGGCCTGATATTATATGGGGGCATACCTTTACCGATAAGGAACAAAGGGTTAATTTCTCAAATAGTTTATTTTTAAGTAGTTTTATATCTGTACAGTTCAAATAGAATGCATAAATATTTGTTGCAGCCGCCAAAATACAAAGGGTTTTCTGGCGGTTCTTTTATGACCCGAACTGAAGGAACTTAATCCCTTAGCTGTACCTTAGGTTTAAGTTGTAGGTACCTTTATTGATGTGCCCTTTTTGGCGAACTTTTAAAAGTAATTTTACGGTTTTATTGTGGGTTAAATTTAAGAATTTGAGATCTGGGAATTTTTAATGTTAGTTTCCCCATTTCTCCATTTCAGTATTGTATGATGTACTTAATTTTATTGGTGGCCCTTTTTGCCGACTCTCGGGTAATTGTTTTATTGCGGGATTTTAAAATTCAGTTTAGGAGCCGCTCAAATAGTGTCCCAACATTGTTATACCTTTTTGTATTAGTGTATTTTTGCTTTAAATATGGTGAATTTTAGAACAGAGAGTTAGTCTTGCTGTGAGAGTGAAGGAGTCTTGTTATTGCAGTTGAACTGGAAGATACACGAAGTGTATCTTCAGTTGCGCAGAGGGAAGATAGGCCCTTTGCGTTAGTTTTGCTAGTAGGGTAAAACTAGAAGGTACATGCTGTGTGCCTTCAATTGTGTAATTATACTGAAGCTGGTAGGTACGAGTTATACCTACGGTTCAGTATTGGAAAACTGACAATAGAGAGATCGAAGTAGAGACTTCGATATTTGTCAGTGTGGTGTGGTCGTGGACCACCCGAGTGAGGGTAGATAGACCCTCTTGTAATACTGTATTTATTACATTAAATAAAGTGTGCTGAAGAAGAAGAAAAAGAAGTGTTTTCCTGCCAACTCCATTCTGTTGTGTTCTCGTACCACGATAGCAGAAATACTATCCATAATAATGTGATGTGATGCATTATAGTGGCGACAACATTGGACCCATTCCGAGTGCGACGAGCTAGCGGAGCGGAACAAGCGCGAGCGGCCAGGCTGTATTCAACTCAACACAACCAGTGGTCGGAGGCTGCAGTTTACTGCAGGCGCTCATGTGTGCTTTTTCATTACGTGATTGCATTTATTTATGACACACAATTGCATATTATGATCATGACATCAATGCATCGCTCGCATGGTGTATTTTATAACATTTATGGTTAGATACATTTTACAAACTGCCAACTTACAATGGACGATTTTGTACCTATGTGAATATATTTGAAACCATATCTAAGTGTAAATAATATGAAAGTGCCTGCCTGGAGTTAAAAACTGGCTTCGAGTCTCGCAGTCACCGATTCAAAACCTAAAGAAATCAAACAATGTTGCCTGAATTGGCTTTCATGGTAATAATAAATATTTATAGACATACCGCTTGAAAAGTCGATTAAAATGTCGCTTAAATGTTATTTACAACGATTTTAGGTATAAGTTATAATAAAGATATAGGTACTTTTTATAGGAATAGCATTTCAAACTTTCCATCCATCCCATGAACGACACATGTAAAAGAAATAGAGCTAACACTGTAGTTCTCATCTGCAGGACCATAGCCAACTTAAGTTATTGCTAGTGTGGTAGCAAAAAAAAAACAAATATCTGTAACTAATTAAAATTTTATGAAATAAATAAAAAAAGGGCGATTGTCCACCGCCGCTGTCCCGATTCGATTTCGGCGGCACCATAGAGCGTGAGAAAGCGACTTTTAAAGTTCGACCTTGCATTTGGCCCCATAAGAATGATGATTTTTCCACAAATGCAACTTTTTGCAGATTTTGTCAGTGATTCCTCTTCAGTCCATTATTTTTAGTAAGAATCCAATATTTCAGTCGGTTCGGCGCTACGGTGCTGGAGAAAACGGTTTTCAAAGTTCGGCCCTTTTTGTCGGACTCATGGCGCCGCCGAAGATGTTGCCGAAGAAGCGATATATGTAATGTATATTATACATTACTGTTGCCGGTTGTCCACGGCATGTCCGTCATCCGAGCGCAGTCATCTCGGCCGCCGAGATTATAATTTCGGCGTTACCGCATGAACTCGGCCCAAGATCGTGAAAGGCCGAAATACCGGCAATACTAAATACGTCTGAACTCGACCACGTCAACTACGCCTGAGATTTATGCCCAGAAATTAACCGTATACGTCGAAATCACCGAGATAGGTCGCGGTGGACTACGCTCGCGGTCACTTCGTTCCGAACTCGGTCCGAAATAATAAGACGTCCTTCCATTGCCCAACCTCCTCCTGAGATTTTCCTTCCTCTCCTTCCTTTCAAAGAAAGGAGAGGAGGAAAGGAAGGAGAGAAGGGAAGGAGATACTGAAGATGAAAAGGAAGAAAAATTTTCATTCCCAGAACTTCCTCTCCTTTCTTTCCCCGGGAAGGAGCTGGGGTAATATTATTCTTCTTCTTCATCTACGACTAAAGAAAAAAATTGAATAGAGGAGAGGAAAAAGAAAGAGAGAGGTTTCTCGGTGACGGTGCCGGTGGACAAACGCCCTGTAGCTGTTTTTCTAAAGTCTTGACAGTTTATACCTATCATTATCGTGACTACCGTATACATGAAAATTATCGAGCCTCGTTTAATAATATAAAGAAAGCTTACGAGTAGTTAACTCATAATTAGTTAAAAAAAAGAGTAAACATATTATTTATTATTATCACGACAGAACAGATAGAGAGAAAAATGTTAAAAATTCCGATCCTTACAACTCAAGCACCATAAAAATAGAGATAACTGATAACAATCCACCAACTTAATTTATTAGGAACATTCTATCTTACGTACAAATTTCAACGTAAACACTACAACATTATGGTGCTCTATAAACTCTATTTTACCGGCCGTCAAGCCGAGAGCACCTTTGATAAGGCGAAATTAAGAGGAACGGCTGCGGGGCCGTTATCATATAAAACTTAAGGTTGGATTTCAGGCCAAAATATCCAACAAACTGAACAATTTATTTTTTAATAAAAATATTAAGAAAATATCTAGCAAGGATATGAGCTATTTTGTCAAGATTTGAGATTTTCACGGCATAATGATTGTGATTTATTTTTAGGGAATTTTGTCGTGTTGTGCTTACCTCCTTCTTTAACCAACTTATCGGACAGAGTTACAATTTACATCATCAGGGCAGATGTGTAATCAGTGCAGATAGGGCTGCCATAGGTCACCCCAAGTGGTTCGCTACGTCTGGTGGCTTAGCAGGGGCCCCTGTGTTTATGAGTGAGATTTTTCTAGGTATTAGCGGCGGGTGCGTTTGCCCACCTACTGCGTGGGGGGTCGAAATAGTCCGGCTGGAGAATCTCCAGCCGGACTATCTCGATTGTCCGTCAGTCCTAGACACCCTAGATTCCCACCTACCCCTAGTACCTTTTTCTTTATCCGAAATTCCCCTCCTTCTTTACCTAAAAAAGACTTACCGCATCCCCAAAGATGACATAGGCCCCAAGGGAAATTTGCTTTCATCAGGGCTACGTAAAATAAATCACAATAATGAGCTATTTTATTTATTTGTGTTTTAAAATATAGTAGACCATCAAATGTGTTTTCATGATTTTAGAGGCAGCTTTGGCAATGTTTTGTGAGTTAATACATACTTCCATGGTTATAGAAATCATAATATTTATATAGTACGTAGGGAATAAAGAAAAATAATTGTCATTTTTTTTACGTTAACTCCACGCAGGAGGCCCTGAGGAAAATAATTTCCCTCAGGGCCTATGTCATCTGGGATGCTGTGTGGAGGGTCTTTTTGAGGAGAGGAAGGAATGAACATTGGTCTTGAAGATAGCCATGTTGTAGGAAGGAGGAAACACAGAGGCCGGCAAATCATTCCACAGCCGAGCTGTTGAACACAAGAACGAGTCGAAGAAACCACCCGTTCTCATGTGGCAAATGTCAACCGTGTACAAATGTTGGGCACGCGTTTGGCGTGTTTCCCGACTATGCACCGGTGCCGAAGGGATCAATGATGCTAGTTCCTCGAAGCATCTTCCATTGTAATACCGGTAGAACAAGGATAGCATTCCCACCCGATGCCTGTGCTCTAAAGATTGCAATCCGTCTGTTAAGATGGGAGAATCTATCGAACGGACCGCCTGTTTCTGCACAGAGTCGAGGGTATTTTTCAGGTATTTTGGAGCTCCAGACCAGAGGTGGCTGCCAAATTCAACCGTGGGGCGCACTTGTGATTTGTACAGGGTTAGCAGTTGTGTACTATTAAAGTATCTGCGGGCCCTGTACAGTACGCCCAGTTTCTGTGAGGCTAACTTTACTCTGGCTTCGATGGAGCCCACATACCTGAGCTGGTCACTTAGGGTTACACCAAGCATTTCGATGGAGGGCCTGTTCGGAAGATTGCTTCCGTTGAAAGAGACTAGATTTTCATTTCGATCCCTTTTAGACGTAATCAGACAAGATTGGGTCTTTGAAACATTAAATTCAACGAGATTATTTTTACCCCAAGAGAAAACACTCTCGAGGTAACCGTCCATTCTTTGCTTCAAAGCCATACAAGCTGTTGGAGTTTGTGAGCCCTTTGGGGGCTTGTCAAACAAAAAGCTATCATGAACTGTACTGTCATCCGCGTAACAGTGAATTGGTGCACATGACAAAAGGTCGTTGATGTGCAACAAAAACAAAGTCGGAGACAGAACCGATCCCTGCGGGACGCCAGCATTTATCGAGTGTGAGGAAGAGGTGAAACCATCGACTACCGGTCTGAATCGACCTCTCCCTCAAGAACGTACACAAGGATGCGGGAAGTCCGTCATTAACTGATACATGTATTTATTTATTTATTACATTACATATATACATTTATATAGCAAAAATAACATAGTAATAATATTGCATAAGTGAAAATATTTAAAAATACATAAAAGTGTTATCATGAACCAAATGCTGGTGAAAATGCCAAAAATGTATTCTGTTAATAATTTCCAAGTTGAATCTAAAACACACTGTCACCTCCATATTCACTGATGTTAAGAGCGTTTAACCAGCCAGCGGACGAAAATCCACATTTCGTCGAAAGTTGTTCTTCCGATCGTGCAGGGCGGTTACAATGAGAAAGATTGATTATTCTCCGTACCAGCTTTTTTAAATTATAACTCAATATCGAATTTATTTCAATCCAAATTAGCTTTAATTTATACCTTCATCCAAAAATGCTGAAAGGCGTGATGATAAAACTATTAAAATAGTGTACTTTTTGTAGTTATTTTTTGATTATAAGAATTTATCATTTTTCAATAATGTCTAAATTTAATAAGAATGTTAAAAAAATCTGAAATATATTAGTTTGTAAGTGCGCAAATAAATACAAAAATGGACCAATTTTCGTCAAGAAACACATGTACGTACATATTTTTTAATGATTTTATTGAAACTAAAATTAAAATTCTAATACATAACTTTGCTAGATAATGTATTGATTTATTTTACTGCATGATTACATTATTTGAAATGGGTGTGGTATAAAACAAAAACTTTTTTGAAAATTTAACAAATCTGCCAACGACCTATGGAATAACCTTATTATACTAAAAATTAAAAAAAATTCTAAAAATTTATTACATAACTATGCTAGATAAAAGAACAATCTTTCGAAATCCATTTATAATTTTTTGTGGAAAAGAGTCAATACGTCTAAAAACTTTTTTGAAAATTACGTATTTCCGGCTTTCTCTGGTAATGCCCTCTTAACATATTATTATTTGCTGATGACATGAAAATATATAAAATCATAAAAAATATATACGACTGCTTGTCCCTCCAATCCAATTTTATAAAATTCGTAGAATGGTGTACCATTAACAAACTTACACTTAACATTAAAAAATGTCAAATCATGAGTTTCTTTAGAATTAAAAACCCTATCAAATATAGTTACTCTTTTAACAATCACAGTTTATTGTCAGTACCTGTAATAAGGGACCTTGGAATAACCTTCGACTCTAAGCTACTATTTACCAACCACATTGATATAATAACTGGTAAAGCAATGAAAATGCTGGGCTTCATTGTAAGAATTTGTAGAGATTTCAAAAATATCCACACATTCAAAATACTATATACAACTCTGGTTAGGAGTCATTTAGAATACAATTCCCCCATATGGAACCCTTTCTACAAAAGCCATGCAAACTCCATTGAAAGAATCCAACGCAAATTTCTCAGATCAATTAATTTCAAATTAGGTATTCCCGCGGTTGACATAAACTATGAATCTTTATTACAAAAAATGCGACTCTTATCGTTAAAAGATAGAAGAATACTCAATGACCTTATTTTTTTATTTAAAATAAACAATAACTGGTTTGACTCCCCTGAACTTTTCTCATTAATAAATTACCACGTACCTTGTAGACCGACTCGACTCAAAACACCTTTCCACTGTGACAATACTATGACGAACGCAGAACAAAACTCAACCATAAATCGCTTGCATATTTTAGGCAATGAGTATGCTAATATCGATAACGCTGCCGGTAATCTGGCTTCATACAAAAGATGCGTTAAACTAAATTTGTTTGCTAGTACCACGTAAATACTTCATGTAAACATAATATGCCTACCAGTACTTCTAAAACTATTAATGCACTAGAAATCATAGGTACTTGTAAAATTTATCATATCAGTTAACATAATCCAGGATTTATTACTTTTTATATTTATTTTTATATTTAAATCTTTGTAGGTACCTTGAGATAGGTATCTTATTTGTACATTTTATTGTTTTATTTCTCTCTTTAAATTTTTATTTTTACTTTTACCTAATAATTTATAGTTTGTACTTTAATACTTTATATTTTAAACTATTTATAGTTTGTACTTTAATTAATTTAGTTTTGTACTTTAATTTATAGTTTGTACTTAATACTTTATATCTTAAACTATTCACTTTATAATTTACTTTTATATATTATTGTTTTTATACACTACTTATTACCTTACTTTTTACCTTTTTTCTTAAATTTGACTAACATTTATATTGTTATTCTTCATGTTGTTGTACTATTATAAGTATGTCAATTATGTTAATGGCACGATTTGTGCCGTATATGTGTAAATAAATAAATAAATAAATAAATAAAACTTTGAAAAATCTACTTAATTCTTTAATGACATTTATCTTATAATTTAAAACACAAACAAATAAAATATCTCACATCCGTACCTACCATATATTTGTTATACATTTTGACTAATTATAAAATTTGGTTAGGAATTCTAATGTCCAAGCCTCAAATCCAAATTTAAGTTTTGTACGAAAAAGGCCGCGCAGCCGTTCCTCTTAAGAATTTCTCGTCCAAAAACTCAATTGGTTGAGTGCATTACCCACTCCGTGACTCCATACTTTCATACCATAGTCGATAGAACCGAGGGGGAATATATATATTATAATTTATAATGTATGCAGAGATGGCTTCCAGTGGGCGGCTCACTTAACCTCTCTAGCCTCAAGTGCACTCGAACCGATGTTATTAAACTTGGATACTTGCCTCTTCTGCGATCGCTCTTGAGGCGATTTTTCGCAAAAACAGCGCTATATAAGTTGTCCAAATTTATTTATTATTATTATTATTTATTATAAAGGAACGAGGTGCGCTGCATTCGTTCATATCAATGCTGTGATATAATGTATCATTATTTATTATGTATCAGTACTAATTTCGGTTGTGGGTCTGCCTGTAAGAGATTGCAACTCTGGTTCAATGAACTCGGATTTGTTTGGAATTTAAGTTTCATTTTCATAATTTTGTCAAGAGTTCAGACAAGCGATAAAGAACAAATAACCCACCTACTAATATTTATATAATACTGTAAGGCGCCGCTACCCGAATTTCTACCGATTTCTTACATATCTTACACGTTAAGTTTTAAAGCTCTTAAAAAAATATATGTTATTCTTGAAGACAATATATTCCCCGCGCCGAAACGCAAATTATATAAAATTCCCTCGATAGAAAAAAATCGCAAAGTATGCTCCAAAAATTATTTTAAACACATTCGTTTCAGTTATTTTACAAGTTATGTGTGTGAAAAAATTCACAGTGTTTCTTTAAAAAATGCTGTTTAAAGACAACCCTCGCGAGATTTTTGCTCTATTTTAAACGAGTCGTGTTTTATTAAACATTTTCACAATTTTCGCACCGATTTTGTCGCTTTAAATACTAGCGCGCTCCTCTAACATTTGTGATTTCATATCTCTCCATCTTCTTCTTTTGGAGCCCGGTTGCGGCGCCTTAGTCAATGTTTTTTGTTTTACACTAGCTCCACACAGGAGGAGAAGCTCACGAGGAAAATAATTCCCGTCAGGGCCTATGTCACCTTTGGGGATGCTGTGTGGAGTTTGGAGGGTCTTTTTAGAAAAGGAAGGAGAGGAAATTCTGGTCAGTGTGTCTAGGAGTAACGGACGTACGAATACAACCCTCCAACTGCGGTACAAGGCGATATTCCGAGAGGGTACCGCTGGAGTCTCTTCCGATCCTTCCTGCCACGCAGTTGGTGGGTAGACGTATCCGCCGCCAAATCCCGGACAAACCTCATCCCATTAACCCGGGCACCCCTGCTAAGTCACCAAATGTAGCGAACACTTGGGGTGACCTGTGGCAGAGAGGTGTTGGTTGTCTAATAAATGGTTTTCGAGCAGTATCCAATAAAGGGTAAATGAGAACTAATATGTCAAGAATTCAGACAAGTAATAATTTTTACCAGAAAACAATTTAAATTCTATATTTGAAATGTGTACTTCTTTTGATTAAATTTGTTAGGGTTAATTTTGACAAGTAAAGTCAGATTTTGCGGTGTTTCGGGGTCTACGTTTTTCTATTTACAATAAAGCGTTTTATACTAACAATATACCTTACCTTTAAACAGGCTCAGCTTAGTGAGGTGGTATATACCAAAAAAATGTAAGTAATATTATTATGGTTAATAAACAATTTTAAAAATTATACTGTGATTTTTCACGGGTCTGCTCTAATTATTTAATATTTAATTTGATTCCAAGCAGAATAAATTCACAGTATAATAAATTATAGTATTACACATTACTTCATTGGTTTATTGATAATAATTCGTAATAGGTTTTTAATTAAAATTAGCGTCTGTTTCCGATAGCAAACAATTTAGAGTCGAAGGTAAATTTGTAGCCAATTAATAGGTAATACACACAGTTACAGTAACATCTCGTTTGGTTGCGGTTAAATTCAACACAAAACACTTTAATATCAGAGTTAGCAGAAGTAACATACAAAAATAGCCCTTTTTATGTGATCATAGCACAGTTCCAACTGCTTCAAAGCGTCTGGACTAGGGATGCAACGATATATCGGAAAACCGATAAATATCGATATATCGATTCCTAAAAATATCGATATATCAATATCGAAAATATGTCGTATCGAAATACGGAAAAAAAATCTTTTTTCAAAGGCAGAAGCCACTATAACTCAACGCAGAAACCGACTACAAGGAAGCAGACTGTCAAAGTTACTATTTAATACATAGTTAATTAATAAATAGTTACGATAGCTAGTACAAAATACTGGAATTAATTATTTTTTAAATATTTTTTTTAAAAAAGAACAGATTTTATATAACTATCGAAATTTTGTGATTATTCACATAGGTAAGTATAAAAAAATTTATCCATACATAATCGATAAACGTTTGATATAAATAAAACTACATTGGATTTCTATAAAGCTTTAAAAAAAAGAAGAAATATCGATATATCGGCCTAATATATCGACCGATATATCAATATCAACTTAATTCGATATTTATCGATATATCGATATTTTAAAAACCTTGCTTCCCTAGTCTGGACCCATTGAAACTATGGCATCCTTAATGTTGAGAGTCTGGAGGTAGTTGGAAGGGGAAGGAGATGGGAGAGGAAGATGGAAAATTAACTGTCTATTCAGAGCTGGTCACCACACACGGTTAAAGCCATTTCAAGCGAACATTTCGATTCTGCTTGGTGGTCTTTTACCAGGGCGATACTGAAAGTATCTACAACTATAATACAATATAATTATCACAAGAAATATGTCCTAAACCGAATTGAAAGAATACTGACGTCGCCAATTCTCAAGGCAAAGATTAATGCTAAAAATCATTATTTTCTTATAGAACGAAACAAGTACTTTGTTTAAAAACCACTTTATTTTTATTTATATTTGTCGACCGGTTTCAGTTGACCTCAACCTTCTTCAGGACAATAAACATATAAACATTGTTTTCTTCTTTACGACGAATTGGTTCACATCCTATTATACTAATAGTCCTAGTCCTAGTATTCTAGTATAATATTATAAAGGCGAAAGTTTGTATGGATGTATGTTTGTTACTCTTTCACACAAAAACTACTGGATTGACTTTAAAAATTCTTTCTATTAAGAAGGTTACATTATAGCCTATACATATTGGTAAGCTCTGGCATTATGAATAATCTCTGGCGTTATGAAATTATTTATCATACGTTTTCTGTCCCTAACAAAATCGAGTTATTGCAAACGTCAGAAGCAAAGCAAACAAATTGTTGCCTTGGAAACGATGATTTTTTTTTAATTAGGCAATTTACCCTAAAAAGAGTGCTTTGTTAGCGTCGCAGTTAATATCTATCTCTAAAAATGAATCGCCGAAATGTAGGTATGCGCATAACTTCCGAACGACTGCACCAAATTGAATAATTCATTATTATTTTTAATTGTAAAACTAACGTTTTTAAGACAAGATTTTTTATGCATAGCACAAAGGGTAACAATTATTATAAGCAATAATTATCAGCCTGAAACACTCATCCACATTGAAAAATCTTCCGAGAAAAGATACATGACGCCAACGGGACTTGAACCCGTGTCCTCTCGATTGCCGGTCGAATGCTCTGACCACTGAGCTATGGCGGCTTATCTCTTACCCGCCAAATGATTCAATATATGCTAGTGTTTCATTCAACAATTACTGCTTATTATATTTTTTCCACCTGAAAACAACCAACTTTATTTTCGCAAAAATAAAGTTGGTTGTTTTCAGGTGGAAAAAATATAATAAGCAGTAATTGTTGAATGAAACACTAGCATATATTGAATCATTTGGCGGGTAAGAGATAAGCCGCCATAGCTCAGTGGTCAGAGCATTCGACCGGCAATCGAGAGGACACGGGTTCAAGTCCCGTTGGCGTCATGTATCTTTTCTCGGAAGATTTTTCAATGTGGATGAGTGTTTCAGGCTGATAATTATTGCTTATAATAATTGAATAATTCATTTTTTTGTACGTAATTTTGTATAAAACTACCGTTGAGCTCTGCCATTATGAAATTTGTATAAAAAAATTGTAATAGGTGGCGCGCGAGCAGCTTGAAAACTGAATGTACCGGGAATGAATGTGTGGAATGCGAGAGGTGGGAGAGGGGATGGCGGAGAGGGGTGTGGGCAGGGCGGTTGGGGAGGGGTAGGGGGAGGAGTAGGGGGTAGGTGGAGGGGGGTGGTTGAGTGGGGGTTGATGGGGGGGGTGGAGTGGGGAGAGAGAAGGTAGAGGGAGTAGGGAGTGGGGTCAGTGGGAGGAGGGGGAGGGGAGAGGGGGTTGATAGAGGGAGTGGAGTGTGGAGAAGGAAGGTCGAAGAGGTGGAGTGGGAATCCCCTAATAACATGCGAGCGAAGCCGCGGGAAAAAGCTAGTTACGATACGATACGATACGATTGTACCACCCCAGCCAGGAGTACTCCTGTCCCGGTGAGACCGGTACACCAGGGGGCACTGATTTGTTAGGACTGGAACACGTGCTCTGAGGATGGGAAGGAGGTTGGAATTCAATCGACCGGTATACATGGCAACCTAATAAGCCAATATTGGAATGTAGGACGGGCAGGAATAAAGGAATCGGTTGTGAGCTTTGGTTTTCGTTTCTCGCATTTCGCTTATTTTGTTTCCCGTTTCTTCTCGCTTCCAGCTTCTTCCTTTCCGCGTCCAGTTTCCTTCCCGGCTTCTTTTGATGTTGTTGCTTCTCCCTGCTTCTTGCTTCTCGTTTCCAGCTTCCCGTTATTTGATGCTTCCGCTGCACGCTTTCAGCTTGCCCCTGCTTCTTGCTTCCTGTTTCTTATGGCTTCATGCTTTCCGCTTCCACTTTCCGCTTGCTACCTACGTCCTGCTTCCCACTTACTACTTCTTGTTTTTTTTTGCTTCCCGCCTTACGCTGCTTCTTACTTCCGACTAATTTATTGCTACCTGCTTTCAACATAGTATTTCCAGCTTCCCACTGCATCCCACTTCTCGTTTCTCGCTGCTTCTTGCTTTCCGCTTCCGTTGCTTCTCGTTTTAAGCTTCTTGCTTCGCAGTATTCGATTCCCACCATATCCCGACTGGGAAAAAAGTTCCAGTCTACCGTGACCAGATCCTCCCTGCCTCTCCATGTGTCCAAATATTTGATCTTCATATTAGTTCAAAGGTGTTCCTTTACTTCATTTCCTTGTTGATGCGGTTTTATGTGTTTCGATAGCTGGTAAGTTATTTCCTTCACAAAAACAAAGTTTCTTATTCCAGTATTTCGTCAACCATCATAGCGCTTTCGTGAATTACCTACCTGAGTAAAAATAAATAAAAAACCTAACCTAAGGTATACTTGAAACGTATTATGTAACCGTGAGATTATTGTGTACTCGTTCAGATATATCAATTTATGTCTCTCCGTGTCAGAGTTCAGTGTTCCACAACCTTTCCTGAAATAGTAAAAATCAATCAACCAGAGCCTGTCTCAATGAATGCAATAAACAATTCTACTCTCTCGTTATATGTTTTTGGGGTGTTGTGCCGTGTTGCGCTACCTCCTTCTTTAGCCAACGTTTCGGACATCGTTGCAGTGTCCATCATCAGGGCAGATCCGGCAGATCCGGTAGATGTGATCCGAAAATGCTTCTGGCCGTGAAAATCTTAAAAATTCTACTTTCGCCAATGGTTACGGGCAACCGTTCTCATTATCCATGTTAAGTTTGTATTGAAAACAAAGCTGAAAGAAATAAACATTAATTTAGTTGACAAGTGGAAAGTATAAATGAAATATGGAACTTATCTGCTTCGTATGAAGTGGCTTTATCCTTCGGCGCTAAACTAATAACCATTAATTACAAGTGGGTTCACCCCTCAGTATCCCTGTAAGTCAGTCATTTTGGTGGCACTTAAAACTGTTATGTTAACTTCGATATGTGATAAAATATTATTATATTATTAGCCCTCACAAGTTAATTACACATAAAACAACAATTTGAAGATTGCAAAATGAATCTATTAAATAAAATACGTATTCTGGCAAATTTTTAGCATGATTGAGCGTAATCTGACACAGTTATTCACAAAAAACCGAAAGAGCTCCACAAACACGTCAATCCGTGATCAACACAGCTTCAACTCTCCAGCCGCGGGAAAAAGCTAGTTATACATAAATACAAAAAAAAAGGTTTGGATAAATTGAAGATAAAAGCGTAAACTTTTTAAAAACACAATTTTATGATTAATCTCAATTTTCATTGATTAACTTCTTTTCTTTCTTATAAAATTATTCAAAATAAATAAAACCCACTTATTCGCTTGAAATAGTTACCTCTAGATTACGTTTGCAGTAGGGAGAGGAAGAAGATGGGAAAGAGGAAGGTGGGAAAGTACCTAGCTATTCAGATTTGGTCATTTCAAGCAAAGTTTAGATTCTGAATGGTGGTCTCACACCAGGGTTACTGAGATACTAAGAGAATCTTCCCTGATTGGCTAGTCTATTAATTTGAACTAGCAGGTAAAAAACCGGCTTCCGCGGGAAAATTATAAGTTGAAAACTTCAATAGTTCTATTTGAATATTTTAGATGGCAGCACTACCGTTTGTATCTAGTACGTGGAGCGAGGGTGTACGACGTTAGCGTATTAATAAGATGTCTTATGATAATGTTGATCTATTTTTCTATTTCCCTCCGCTTATATATTTAACTGAACGCTATGCCAAAATCGATTCCATTGCATTGCACACCCCCGCGCCCCGCATGTAGTCCGGAAAATAAAATTATATTATCGTTGTGAAAACCGCCCTTTTTCGCTAATTTAATTTTCAGTAATAATTCCTGTTAAAACGCCATTCTATTCTAACCAATATTCCCCATGATGATTTTGCAGTATCGAACAATTAAAATAACCCGGATTCAGATGCTTCGTTGTACGAGTTAATACTGTACAAAAAAATGTATATTCAATTTTATCGGCCACCATCACGATTTCACATTATTCACGCAGAAATGAAAGGTTTTCAATTTAATATTTTAGTATGGAATGGGGTCAAACGAACAAAATGGGAGAATTCATTTTGGAATCCCTCTTAACCCTTGGAGCCATTACCCCATGCTCTGAAAATTTCCATTCGGATACTAGGAAAATATATATTGAGATTGTTACTTAGAACTTAGAACCTATCCACAGATTCCGGGAAATTAAAGACATTATTAGAAGGCCGAGCGAAACGGTTCTTGAAATGAATTAGGAATAATAATAACAATAAATAATAATGATGATTTGTATACCTAGCGACGTTTTTCTGAAAAATCACCTGAAGGGCGCTGCAAAAAATTTTAAACATATTTTTACAATCTTACTTCTAACTGCAGACTAGACAAACCATAACAACTTATGGCTAAAAATTGCATCCACCGATTCATCGATCACTGATACAAAACTATATGAAGAGTAGTTTCACCATTGTAAGATCTTTGGGATGGTTCTTATTAACTTCCTAAAATTTTGGTCAAAATGTGGCTGATTGGACAAGATTTGAACACTGCTCGCTATCGTCCAGCCAACAGAACAAACCCTCACACACTTGCACAGTAAAGGATCTGGGAGGAATGCAGATCCTGCCACAGTTTGTTTTTTGCAAAAAACCTTGTATTCACCGCGTTTTAAGTTGAGAACTTTAATCTGGAAGATGAAAAAAGTGCGGAAAGCAATAGAAAAAAAATTGAATAAGTAATTAGTTTTCAATTGCGTTAAATAAAATTTCACTTCGCGAACCGACACTATGACAGCCCGGCGGGTGCCGGCGGGCATTTCGTCACTGTTGGTATCCCTGATACAAAGACGAGCTAAATACGATTGTAGCCGACTTCGTGGGATAACTGATGGAGGCGCGTAATTATGAAATTTGTCTAGCGGGCTTGTGTATGTTATCTTTACTTTAAAAAACAGCCTACGTTTTTGAATGGTTTGTTTGGCTACGCAGGGTTTGCGTAGCGGGCTTGTGTATGTTATCTTTACTTTAAAAAACAGCCTACGTTTTTGAATGGTTTGTTTGGCTACGCAGGGTTTGTGTAGCGGGCTTGTGTATATTATCTTTATTTAAAAAACATCCCAGGATTTGAATGGTTTGTCTCCATTCCAGTACCTGATTAGAGGTTCTTTTACATTATATTATTAATTCTGTTTTTCATAATTACGCGCCTTATGGTTTATCCCACGAAGTCGGCTACAATCGTATCTGGCTCTTGTTTGTAGGTCTGGGATACCAACATAACAGTGACAAAATGGCGGGCGGAGTGTCGTAGTATCGGTTTACGAAGAGAAATTTTATTTATACTTTAAACAGCTGTATCTCCCTCAATTTTGCCGAGCGCGCCTTAATTTTTTTTTATTCAGCTTCTCCACACTTTTTTCATCTAGAAAGTGCCTTTATATTAAATTTCCAAACTGTGGCAGGATCTGCATTTCACCCAAGGATCTTATAATGGTGAACCTACTCTACCATCCATTTGACCAATGAATGCGATGCTGCGTAAAAGTGTACATATATTTTTTAATAAAAAGGTATAACATATATTATATGTTTTCCGGACACTCCTTCGATTCTAACCTAATTTTCGTTTTTATCCTAACCAGCAAGAGAGTAAAGGTAGTTTTAATAAAGTAGCTACAAAATAAGATAAAGTAGTTTCGTATAAATTGGCACAATGTAAACATTTTCCAGATTGACACTATTCAAACCTTTGATTTTGATTGTAGCAGTTTTCGAGTGAAAAATGAAAAAATAAAAGCACCTTTCAAGCTTTTATAAAAAATTTCTCCAGTTCTAAAATTGAACAATATTATTATTATTGTATTATTTAAAATAAATAATAACAACTCTACTGTTGCCACAAATAATTTTCTAACAAATTTAATATCAATAGTAATGAAGGAAATAATAGCAACTGCGAAATCATGCAATGTGCAATGAAGTCAAATATCATAAGAAAAGATAAATATACTCGTATAATTAAATATTAGGTCCTTACATATGAAATTGGCGTTTTGTATGGGAGGAACATAAAGTCGATTTTTTTTTTAATATAATATATTTATTTAATCAAAGTATGTACCATTGCTACCTTTGTACTTTTGCCATCTCATAGGTAGTTCATCGATCCCTTTACTATAAAAAGCCATTCGGACGGGAATCAATAAAATCTTTGAAGGCGGTTTGGACTGCCGCACCGGAGTTGAATTTTTTCCCTTGCAAGAAGTTATCCAAATTTCGAAAAAAATGGTAATCTGTTGGGGCAAGGTCCGGAGAGTACGATGGATGTCTTAGACATTCCAATAGAAGCTCCTCTAATTTGGTAGCCGTCTGTTGTGCAGTGTGTGGTCAAGCGTTCTAACGCGCGTTTTTTGATTTGCTTCACTCAATTCGTGAGGTACCCACCTTTCAAGTTTTTTCACGCGCGTTTTTTGATTTGCTTCACTCAATTCATGAGGTACCCACCTTTCAAGCTTTTTCCCAATTTGCTTCAAGTGGATTAAAACAGTTTTATCACTAACACCGCAGCCTGCAGCTAACTCGGACGTGGTTTGCGATGGATCCGCTTCCACAATAGCCTTCAATTCTTCATTATCAACTTTGATCTCCGGCCGTCCACGGGGCTTGTTCTGCAGGTCGAAATTTCCAGAACGAAAACGTTGGAACCAAAAACGCACTGTGTTTTCTTTTGCGGCACCGTCGCCATACACATAATTAATCCTTCGAGCCGTTTCTGCAGCACTGGTGCCACGGTGGAACTCGTACTCGTAAATAATGCGATATTTCAAGTTTTCCATTTTGTAAACTAAGTGACGCAAAGAAAAAAAATCAATTAAGGAAAAAACAAATGAATTATAATTTTCGACACACAAATACATGTGTAAATAGCTGTATAAATTTGAATTTGGAATTCCTAACCAAAGAGAAGATATTTGAGATCAAATTTGCCAGTACGGCAAAACGCCAATTTCATATGTAAGGACCTAATAACCTACGTACGAGTATAAAAAATCTGATTAACATAATGCAGATAGCATAGTTGGAACTGCCGATAAACTGTTAGATAGGGCGGATGCAGAATCCATTCCACAAGGTTCATATAAAATACCTGCTTTATACCTCTGGTTTGCATATTGGCTATCTGGATACTGGATACACCGATACGAGCGTGTTCTGTTCGGGCGTGTAGAGGTTCGCGAATTGGTGAATCACATGGCGGCTGATTTTTCATTAATATTCATGCCAAGTTCCAGAACTAATGTTTCCCAAACTTTTGCCCGCGGGTTTCAATGAAGGGTGAATTATACAACATTGAAGAACAACACGATTTTCCAAGAAGTTGTTGGAATTTAATTTGTTCAGGGGTTGTTCAGTTTATTTACCCAATTAATTCATTGCTTATCAATAAGAAATTATACAGCGGAATTGACTCAACTCAATTTATCCATATAACTTACATTTCTTTGGGGAAGTAATTGAATTCCTGAAAATGTCTAATTTTGAGGTAACCCCGTGGTTTCAGGTAAATACTTTGAAAAGGTGTTGAGGAAACCCCTAAAGTTCGTTGGGATTTCAAAATATCGAGTTTGAGGAGTTTCCTAGAAATATTGAATTTGGGATAATCCGTAACAGTTCGGGGGAGATTCCTAGAAAATACGAGCTTTAGGTAATCCCTCAAAAGTACTACAAAAGGTATCAATTAAACAACGTGATTTCTATTAAGGACAACATTACAAATTCTTTTTTTTTAAACATGAGCTCCACACAAGAGGCCGTGAGGAAAATAATTTCCCTCAGGGCCTATGTCATGGGGATGCTGTGCGGAGGGTTTTTTTTAGGGAAAGGAAGGAGAGGAGAGTTCTGGGAAGGAAAAGGGTTAAAGGGGTGGGTAGGAATCTGGGGTTCAGTGTGTCCTGGTCATCCGCCTCCAAGACCTAGACAAACCTCACCCCATGAACCCTCATAGTGATAATGAGAAATAAGGTACATATTCCGTTTGTTTGGTTTATGACTCCCACACGAATAACTTACCCATAGATGAAACTCAAATTTCACAGACGAGAAACAGAACTGAAGTCGCTTACCTAGAACAAAAGAGAATACTTTATTATTAACTATTTAAAATCGGAAAACAGCCATTTATTTAAATATTATGAAACAATACCTCGTAAGTCAGAAAAGTGGCTGGTAAATTTATCCACTTGAGAGAATAAACAAAATAAATATTCAAAGGATTAACAGCCTAAATATTATTTTTATGAGATTGACAAGCACAAAATAGATCAATACAAAGAATTGGAAACGAACGAAGGACGTACTCTTCTCCTTGACATGATTTATATCGTCGTGGATACTACAATATGTACGAGTGGGTATCTAGGTGCAAAGCCATAAATGTAAAATTTTCAAGAGAAAACATTTAAATGAACATTTGAGGGGCGATATTGTAGGTATACCGATGGTTTGAAGGTATATTATAATGACATACTCTTTACTGCAGAATGTCGGTGGAATGTTGTAATTGTACATAATAATAATATCTTCGACCAAGGGTATATTATATATACCATTGGTGGAAGAATAATATCGAATATACCATTGGTCGAAGAATAATAATATCGACCACGGAAATTTGAAATGCTTTAAAGGACAAAATATCATTGTTCGAGAGAGCGAAAAGCAAGTTGTTTTTTTTCTTCAAAAAACCATATCTCCTCTTCTTCTTCCTTGCGCTGTCCCAACTCATTGCCTAGGTAGGCTGTTGGGGTCGGCTCTTCTCGTTCTCAGGTTGTAATATCTTCTGCTCTGGGTATCGCCTTCATCCAGGCCGTTTCTCTGAAGAATTTTGGAACATTGAGTCATCCAGGAGTTCTTCGGTCTTCCTCTGGATGACTGTCGATGAAGCTCCATAGACATTGCCTGCCTCACTGTGTGGTCTGATGGTCTCCGTCTTATGTGTCCATACCATCTCAACTGTCGTTCTTCCAGCTTACTATTTATGTCTGTGACACCCAGGCTACCACGAATGCGTGAACTTTTGATCTTATCTTTTAGTGATACTCCTGCCGACCATCTAAGCCAGGGGTGGGGAACCTTTTTAGCGTCGCGGGCCATTTGGATGTTCATACTTTAATACTTTAACCCGCGGGCCGCACTCCGATTTCCGTCTCGGAGGGGGGGGGGGGGGGGTAGCCACATTCGAATCAAAGAACTGGTTTTAATAAAATAGTTCTGCCAACACTCTTTAATTATAGCTATACTCAGAACATGCAAATGGTTGGTCTGCAACCAGAGTTTTGTAACTGCACTTTGAACACGAGAATGGTTTCCGTCAAAATGCATGAGCAGATGAAACCACAACTGAAATTTTTCGTTGCATTCTGAACACGGAGCTAGTTTCAATTTAAATTAAATTTGCATGCGGGGAATTAAAACTACACTCACAACGTGAAAATGGCTTTCCTCTACTAAACTAGAATTTTATAAATGCACTTCCAACATAAGAAATGCGTCCGCAAATGAAATCACACCTTGTGCGTTTTCGTTGCATTCTTAACATAGAACTGGTGTTAATTACAGGTTGTATCTGTACGCGGGGAATTAAAACTATACTCAGAACGTGAAATTGCTTTCCTCCAATACTGGCAGCACATATGCAACTACAAATTTATAACTGCACTTCACAAACGAGAATGGTTTCTTACGAAACGCGTTAGCGAGATAAAACCCCAACTGGAATTTTTTCGTTGC
This sequence comes from Limnephilus marmoratus, assembly GCA_917880885.1. Lineage (NCBI taxonomy): Eukaryota > Metazoa > Arthropoda > Insecta > Trichoptera > Limnephilidae > Limnephilus > Limnephilus marmoratus. The sequence goes on along the minus strand of OU862923.1, from coordinate 22,530,201 downwards.
ATTCTTAACACAGAACAGAACGCAACTAGAATTTTATAAATGCACTTCTAACACGAGGAATGCGTCAAAAAATGAAACCCAACCAGGAATGTTTTCGTTGCATTCTAAACACAGAACTGGGTGAATCTGTACGCGGTGACTTAAAACTATTTTACTGAGTACATGAAAATGGCTTTTCTCTAATGCTGGCAGCACAAAAGCAACTAGAATTTTATAAATGCACTTCAAAAACGAGAACGGGTTTCTACGAAAAGCGTAAGCAGACGAAACCACACATGGAATTTTTTCATTGCATTTTGAACACGAAACTAGTTTTTCCATTAGAGCGAATTGGAGAGTGAGTCCCCAGCATTAATTTATACTGCACCTAGAACACCAAAACGGTATTACCCTTGAAATGCGTTAGGGTTAGCAGATGAATCCGCAACAGGAATTTGAATTGTGAACACAAGATTGGTTTCACCTTTAGAATGAATCTGCGTAGGAGTCCACTAGTCAACCAGCTTAAATTAAATTGTACTCTGATTAAGTGAACGGTTTTTCTACATTTTGTAGCAAACTTATTGCTCGCAATAGAATTTTATATTTATTTAACTAATTAAAATAAATTACAGTTAATTAACATAAATTTAACTAATTAAAATAGTGTTGCAATTGTTGTGGCATTAATGTTTGTATTATATATAAAATGTTAAGGGACGTGCTTGACTTAATATAACCAGTAATTCCTGACTTTATATCTAGCTTTTAGTTCATCATCGCTTTGTAATTGAATAATTTCGTGCTGCAGATTATCAGACACATTCGATGGTTCGACGTTGAATGGAGTAGCAAATATGTTCAAATCCGTTTGCTCTCTTTTTGCGCCCTTAAATCGCTCATTAAATTCCTCACTTAATTTCGCGCACTCACCAGCGTACCTATTCAAACGATGAAGAAGGCTTTTGTCCTTGTGGTGTTGGAAAATGCGTCGTGTTTTTTATTTAGTTCCAAATGATTTCACGTTTCTCAGCTTCAACTTTTCTTTTCTTCGTAGTTGCCATTAATAGGATTTTATTGATTTACTATCCACTTTACTTCCTCAACAATGACTAGAAAATAATGTTTACGACAGACTGCCTAAGATTCGCCTCCGAATAGAGTTGCCATCAATCCTGAAATATCGGGACTGTCCCGTGCAAGAAAATTAAAAGTTCCGATGGAATTTCACTATCGTTTCACAATAACAATTTAAAATAAAAGTAAAATGGGAGGTTTTATCAGGTTTTTATTTGTATCTAAACTACTTGCTAGTAACGATTTTGTAATAACGTCTTAAAAATGCATCTGAAAGACCGTGAAAAAATTTTCCCGTTCTGTGTAAATTTTCGTGGTTCTTTCAACAGGCCGCACCAAAAATGCCCGCGAGCCGCACCAAAAGACCTCGCGGGCCGCATGCGGCCCGCGGGCCGCAGGTTCCCCACCCCTGATCTAAGCATTCGCATTTCTGCTGTTTCAAGTTGCCTAGTGTAGGAGTTGTACATAGTCCAGCATTCGGAGTCATACATTATTGCGGGTCTTACAATAGTATGGTATATCTTTCCTTATCCATATCTCCTGTTTTTGTACAACTATAAAAAATAATTTTTACTATCAAATAAATATAGAATAGATCTTTCAGAATACAACATTTTAATAAAACATATTTAATAACAGAATATGTGTCCTTTTACAGCACCCGCTTTTAGCTTATGAAAGTGAATATAATATTATATTATGCACATTAAAACTCTTGTGAGCATTCAATACTGATGTTGTGATCAACGGCCGTTGTCAACATTCACCAGTCTCTTTTCCACGCATGAAAGAGATAGATACATATAAAAGAAAAGCTATCGTACTACCTGCCTAGCGATTCCGTATTTTTTGTGGGATTGTTATTACATATCGGACGTGATCTCCTGTCAGATTTGTGTGATTTTCATAGCTGTTATTTGCTTTTTCTATGTACAACGTACATTCAATGTATAAATAATCATGAATATTTGTGGGAATTTGTGTTTAAATCGATCTAAGCTAAAATATGTGACAGTAAATAAAAAAATGTTAAAATCATACAAATCTGAGAGGAGATAACGTCCATTATCCAATAATGTCCGTTATCCAAGATACGGAATCGCTCGGCTGTAAACGGTTTCCTACGCACGATACGATACGTTACGATTGTAGCACCCCAGCCAGGAGCACTCCTCGGTGTCTGTCTCGGTGAAACCGGTACACCAGGGGGCACTGATTTGTTAGGACTCGGAACATATGCTCTGCGGATATGTAGGAGGTTGGAGTTTAATCGACCGGTATACATGGCAACCTAATTGGAATTTAGAATGGTCAGGAATAAAGGAATGGATTGAGCGTAATACTTTCTTTTTGTTTTGTCTTCCTTCTTCTTGCCTCTTCTCGGCTCTTCTTGGATCTTCTTACCTCTTCTTGTATCTTCCCTTCTCTTCTCGGCTGTTCTCAGCTCTTCGTGGTTATTCATGGCTTTTCAAATTTCTTCTCGTCTCTTATCTTTTCTTCTTGGCTTTTCTTACCTCCTCCCAGATCCTCTCGCCCCTCCTTGGCTGTTCTTGCCTCTTCTTGATTATTCTAGTATCTTCCTGTCTCTTCTTGGTTTTTCTAGAATCTTCGAGTCTCCTCTTGTCTCTTCTTGTATCTTCTCGCCTCTTCTTGGCTCTTATTATCTGTTCTTTGCTTTCCTTGTCCATTCTTGTCTCTTCTTGCTTCTTCTTGTTTACCGGCTGTAAACGGTTTCCTACGCATGGAAAAAATTAAAAAATCAATCCGCAAAAAAAATAAATTTATTGCTTTAATACATCTATTTACAAATGTTTTTAAAACTTAAAAAAAAGGTTAGACTGAGAATTGAACCTTCTACCCAGGCACTGGAATCAATAACATTAGAGTGAAATCACGATTTGATAAGACCGTCATTTTTTGCGTATATTAACTGTTGTAAAATCTTCAAATTTCAGAAAAATGCGTATATCTTCGGTATGATGGACGACCAACAGGCGTATCTTATATATTTGGAATTTTTGTAGGAGAGCCACCAAAAAGTTT